>JBAMBA010000206.1:1200000-2400000 GCA_037043685.1 Drosophila hawaiiensis | reverse complement strand
CCACGAGTGCCTCTAAGAGGCTTTTAACCAACTTTCGAAAGGCAGCTTAAAAAGTCGGCAAACATAACTTAATTTTTGACATATTTAGCATGCCCAAGAACTTGACTTAGAGTTGCGTAATATGTACAAACAATTTAGAAAGTTTTTCAAAGTTAGTATTTGGAATCGAACCTGAATCGAGTATTTAACTTTAAATGTAGTTTTAAACAAAATGCAGTAAAATTCTAGAGGTAAAATCTGGATAAAGCTGTGGATGTAGATAGTTTTGATCCATCCAGTCACGCACTTTTTTGTGGCACATAAATTCCACAAGGCAATCCACTCAGAATCCCGTTTTTAACTTTAAATGTAGGATTAATCTACAATTCAAAGCATGACTAAAAAAGGTTTTTGACAAGTTTTGACCAACTTTTGGCTGTGCAACAGTTTGATCCATCCCCAAAATCGCTCTTTAAGGTTTTAATAAAATGAAGATTTCCTAATCAGAATCGCATTTCCAATGTAGTTTTATGCCAGAGTTGAAACCATTATCAAAAATGCCTGCTTTTAAATTATAAAATGAATTTCAAGCGAAAATCTGCTTTCCAAATTTAAATGCATTTTATCTTTTTTTGTGAATTGCTTAATTGATTTTATTAATTTTGATTTAATCTTATTATTCTTACTTAATAAGTTCCTTGAACAGATTTACATAAGTGTTGTCAAAATACACTTATCGCAAGGACCCACAAAATATCAAGTTGCCATTCATTAAAATATTAAAGTCAACATGGCAAGGCCTGAGTCAGAGTTGATTGTGGCTGCCACCAATTGTTGCTCGAAGCTTGATGTTACAAACTGTCTGTTGCAGTTGCAGCGAATGGTAAAGGTTACTCTGCGCACGGGGTGGCAACTCTGCTACGGTTTCAATTGTTTCCATTTCGCCAGGCAAACAACAATCTGCGCAAAAGTGGCGACAATTTCAACGAGCCGCACTGGAATTTTCATTTATAATTTTCCTCGTTTTTCTTATGCATTAATCAAAATATATATATATATATATATATCTTTATATATATATATTTGTAGTATATGTGAAAACCATTTGATTCAATTTTACACACACTGGATACACGTAGGCTTTACTTTTGGGGGGCTCCGCAAAGCGGCAGCCATGCAAATCATTTTCCTTTGCCCCCGTATCCCTGCCCCTCCCCCCACCACCATGCTTACCCTCCTCGTTGAGCTGAAAGTGCTCCCGAGTCGCGTCCTGGGGTCCAACGTTGTCATTGTCCTCCTCGTCCTTGTCGTTGGCTTTTCAAAATGAATCAATAAATTCTTTAGCCAGCCAAAGAAGTTTAAGCGAATTTTTTATTTTTCTTTTGTTTTTTGGCAAACTTTTTCCCTCTCCATTTTTTTGCTTTTTTTTTTTGGTAATACCCTTTTGTGCAGGGGAATATTATGATTTCCATCAGTTTTCGTTTTGCAGATTTAGAAAAGTTATGTAAAAATCTTTTCTGAAATTTTTGTTTACTGCTTTCTGCTTTATTTATTTATTTTTTTATTATATATATTATACATATAATAATTCTGTCTTTTTTAAGCAATTCATTATTTAAGTCTTCGTATTTATTTATTTTTTTTCAAAAGTTCTTTGTTTTCATTATATTTTTTTATATTAATAGTTGTTGGAATTATAACATTTTTTCTAGCTTTGCTATATTTCTGATCTTCATTTTCATCGAATCTTTTCTTCTTCCTCATCCTTTTGTATCTTCAAATTCATATTCATTTTATATATTTATGAGATCTTTCTGATATCTTTCCTTAAAATTAAAATTGAAACAAATCAAAATATACATAAATGATTGATATATAAGTTGAAATCCAAGTGAATATTGAAAATAATCCTAAATAATAATAATATGCGCATATATCCTGTCATATTAAGGGTATGCCAGTGTTGCCGCATCTCAAAAAATAAATTAGCTACTTTCCTTGCTTTTTGTAGGTGCCACTTTTTATTTTATTTTTATTTTTTTTTGTCGCTGGGTTCAGCAGGACCCGGCTGCGTTTTTGGCATTTTTCAGGCGCAGTCGCTGCGCGCCGTTATATGCGAAATTCCGTTACTTTTTGCAGGACGCTGCCAACTCTATCTGCACAAAGCGAAGGAGAGTGGGAGAGGGAGAGCGAGAGTGTGTAAAAGGGTGATTCACATGTGCCTCATGCAAAAAACAAGTAAAAGTGCTGTAGTCGAGTGAGCTGTACTACGATATACCCTGCACCAGTTGTTAAATATATTCTAGATTTATTCGAAAATTTTCATGCAAGAGCAGAAAAAGCTTCGTATAAATGCTAATATATTTTCGACTATAACTTGGGTGTTTGTTATCCAATCTTGATGAAATTTGGGCAGTTGATCAATAATATGCATATGTACATTCTCTATAAATAAGAAGTTTCTGCCTTTAAGATTGTAGCATTTATTGCTATTAATAATTCAAATGTATCAATATTCGATAAGCGGAGGCAGTTATCTATAAAATATAGCAAACTTGAAGTGCGACTGGTGTACTAGAACCTATATTTCAAATTTGAAGTCTCTGAGATCTGCGTGTTCGTACAGACGGACATATATCGACTCGGCTGTTGACCCTGATCAAGAATATATATATACTTTATGAGGTCGGATCTGCTTCCTCCTGCCTGTTACATACATTTGCACGTAACCATTACACCCTTTTTAACCACATATAATGGGGTTCAGGGTATAAAAATAAAAGTCAACTCTGAATTTGTATTTTCATTCATTTCATTGCGGTCGCTTGTCCTTTTGGCCGCATTTATTTTTTGCATTCAAATTATTTGCATTTTACTCATTTTATTGTATTACTTATATGTAATAAGTATTTCTCTGGCCGCTTTGCTCCTTTGTGACTTATCTGTTTGCTTGCGAGTTCTTTATATTTTAATATTGCTGAATTGTAATTTTTTACTTGGTTGCAAAAAAAGTTATTAATATTTTTTATGGCCGATTATTACTTATAATAAACATCGAACCCAAAAATAATTTGCGTATTACAAGAAGGACATCTGGGCAGTAGAGGGTTAATCCAGCTTTCATTTGGCTTTTCAATTTCTTTGGATTTTTTTTTTGCAAATTATGGGCTTCCTAGACTCGAAATCCCCAACTTAATTTAATACAGATTGACATGTCCTTTGGCTTGAAACCCTTTTTTGCTGACCCCTTAAGGCCAGCAGTCCCAAGCCAATAATTAATAATGCCGGACAGAGATAATAGTCCAAGGAGCGGCAACTCTCTTTTCCTGCCACACACACACACACACAGACACGGACAAATAACTGTGAACTACTATTAAACTACCCTCGCTGCTGGTGGAAGGACATTCATGCAATGGAGCATGTCAAAGCACCACTAATTAGTCAACATAATCCAACTAAAGCGCTCAGACTTTCAATTTTCTCTTTATTCTCCATACTCTCTTAACCCCATCCCCCACTCCACTCTCTCCTCTGCCGCTTCTTTCCAAAAGCCAAACAAATGCCAACTTTGATCTATTTACAAGCAATTATTAACACAGCAACAACAACAACAGCAACAACAGCAAAAACAATTTTACATTTTTGCTTAATTACACACGAGTCCCAGACCGTAAAAGCTCCCCTTCCCTCCCACACCTTCTTCTAAAAGCTCTGTCTCTTTGACGTTGGCCAGCCAAAAATGAGCTGCTGCTCTCCGAGTCCATTTTTGTGTTCATGTCAAATATTTGCACAAAAGTCCAAGCTGCTGCTCCACTCTTCTACTCCACTTGCCTATCCCTTTCGCTGCTCATTCGCCGTGGACGTCGACGCAGCGCAGCGCAGCTTAGCATTGACAAAAAGCGCAGCACTGAGGCCAAGCAGCGTCTCCTTTTGAGGAGGGGTTCACTGACTGTCAACATTGCTGGCGCCCTTTTCCAGTTGAGCTTATTCCCCCCCACCCCCAACAGGCACAGCTTCTCCATCAATCCATTTCTCCCTCTCATTCTCTTCGTGCAGCATTGCCAACTTGCACTTTTTTGCTTGGCTGGCAGCGTTGCCAGACAACGCACAGTCAGCGTAAATTTTGGCTGGAAATATTGTATAAAAGAGAGAAAGCAAAAGCAGCGCTGGAGTTAATCGAGTTGATCGACTATCAAATACGCTGTAATAAGCAAGCGATCTAACTAATGTATACAAAAATAGAATCTATAATGAATTTATTTGAAATATATACAAACGGTATAAAATTCACTTTTGTAATAGAAAAAACTTTTGGAATTTATGTTACAATTTACATATAAAAAATTTGTAGATTCTTAATTCATAATTAATTGAATTATTTAAAAACTTTTCTCTCTGTCTCATAAATTTGTACTGATTCATCATACCCATTGCATACGGGGTATTGAAGAAAAAAAAGAAATAATTCGCATAGCTCAACACAAAAAGTTGTTGCTGCAGTGTTGAAAAAGAAAGGCAAAGAAATCATTTTAAATGCGGCTTAAAATTATCTTTGATAAGCGTGGCGAAATGTTTCTGCTGAGTAATTTATAGGCAAAGGTTGTCCTTACAACAACAACAACAACAGTAAAAATAACAAAGTTGGCAAGGGTGAGGGGTGAGGCGGAAAGCTGAGCATTAAAAGGTCCTTGAGATCAAAGTCATCGTGGCTGTGTCTTAGTGTTGGTTAGGGCCAAAGTTTAAGCGGCTTACCGAAAGCTCCTCCGTCAGCAAAGTTAGAGAGGAGAAGAGAGTTTTAGAGTTTAGTGGAAAGAGTACAATTTAAGCTAAACGTCGGCTAATTGGGCAAAATGTATAAATTATTGGCTAGCACTTAGTATGAGGGATTATAAATTGCTACAAAGTTCAAAATTAATAAGCACTTTGAGCCAAGCAGTGAATAATTTAAGAGCAGCAGCTATTAATTCCATTTTTTGGCTATGGTTTAATTGGGCTGAATAAATATTGACTCTTTCAATGTTTGCCAAGAGCATCCATCACTCTTAAATTACTCTCTTAACTTCCAGCCCAGTGTTCAGCTACGATCTCGATTCACTTCTTGATGCTAAAGCTTAATGCTTTAATCTGCTGTCGGACACCTTCAACCTCTTTTAAGCTAACCAAAAGCAAGCTTAAAGTTTTTCCACACTGATTTACAGTATTTTCTGCCCTTCTTCGCCTTCTTCTCTTCTCAGCTCTGGCAAATTGATATTATGAAGCATTCGTTGCAACAGTAAAGAGCAAACAGAGCAGCAAGACGAACGTCAAAAACAAAACAAAATCACAAGAATCAAGTTCTTTTTTGAGTAGTTGAAAAAACTACAGCTTGACTACTTTTATTTTTTTCTCTTTTTATACTGTAGACATTTGCAGTTGATTTGTGAAGCAGACGCTTTAAATTTACCTTCAGTTTTACTTGCCGCTTGCAGCAAACAAAAAAAAGTAGACAATAAAAAGTTGTTCAACAAATTTTGCTACTACTTTTACAACCTACTCCTTTTTTCTAATACCTTTTCTGGCAATTTGACTTTTGTGCTGCATCTGTCAAAGAGGGGGTGGGAGCGGTGCAGAGTGACAAGTGATTTCTCTGGCCAATAGCAATATTCTCATTTCCTTCAACTTGAAACTTTTTTAATAGATTTCAAAATTTGTTGCCAACTCTCCTCGTCTCTTTTCTCTCTTAAAATTCTCGAGAGTAATCAAGCAAATTAGTATGTTTTCATACGTCCGACTTGTGAAAGTGCTAGAGAGAGATGGAGGTAGAGGAGAGGGAAACGGAACAAGACCCAAATCCGAGTTGGATGCCAAGTTTCTTCTTCTTTCAAGTTGCTCCCAGGATAATTTAAACGGTAAATTGTTGACAGCTTTGGGTTAAAATTTATACTTTTTTTCCACTTGTATTTTTGGCTTAACTTTTTGCTGCATAGACAAATGAAGATAAATGCGATTTTTTTGTTCTGTGTGTATAAATTATTTAAATTAAGGCAAAAATTCTAGATAAAGTCTCTAATTTTGGAGTTACAACTGACAAGTGGATTCTACCAAGTTTAACAATTTGGAATAATAAATAAAAGGAAATGTTTAATTTTAGTCAAACACAGTCGAAGACTAACCGAAAACCAGTACTCCCCACTGTGCAGCGCTGCTTACAGAGTATTTGCACATGTAACTGTAAACGAGTATTGGATATAAATGCAATAGTCTTGTTAAGTTGATATTCGAACTAAACTTTTTCATGTTGATCTCATTTTCTCTCTATCCGCATCTCTGTCTCTCTCATTGCGCCTGATGATGATGAAGATGAATTGCAGTTTGAACTTTGATAGAAATGCACAAGAAGCTTTTTAACTGTTGTTGATGTTGTTGTTGTAGTTGCATGGCAAAAAAAAACAGAGCAAACAAAAAGTTTGAAGGCTAGCAAAGTTTTTGATAAAATGTTCACAATTGCATGTTTTAGATTAGGGTTCGAAAAAGCAAAACATGAACATAGTAAATGAGTGCAAAGGAAATGCAATAATTGTGTCAAATGGTCGGCGATGCTCATGATATGAAGAATGTAAGAGAACAATAAGCACAATGACTGCCCAAAAGTGAAACAAAATAGCACAAAGAAGTGCAAAAGCTACGAGAGGGTTAAACAGAGTACGTGAAAGTCAGAGAGTTTTAAAGTTTGTTGTGTGCATAACAACAAAACAACAAAGCGAAAAGTTCAAATTACAAAATGCAACAAAGCACAAGTGGAAGAAGAAGAAGTAAAAGTAGAAGAAGGAGGAGCAGCATACGATTAAGTCAAGGAATTTGCAAACTTGCCAAAGAAATTAGAAGTCAAATGAAATGAGCAGAAAATTGCAGCTGTGTGTGTGCGTGAGAGAGTGAGTGGGCGTAAGAGAGAGAGAGAGAGAGAGAGAGAGAGAGAGATAGAGAGAGAGAGAGAGTATGAATGAAGTAGAGTGAAGGGAGTGTAAATCCTGTTGCTTAGTTTTAATTACATGTGTAACTTGATATGCTTTATGCTTGCCGCTGATTGACCCCCACACTATCTCTCTCTCCCGCTCTCTCTCTTTTCTCTCATTATGCGCATTAAAATAGGTGTCACTTTTGCTAAGCGTTTAATGCGCTTAACCTTCTTCCCTCCCCCACATCCTCTTCGTAATTTAGGGTTGAGTGAATTTTGCTTTGCTTTGTTTGCTTAACGATTTTCAGGCTGGACAAACCGCAAATATCATTTAGCTAATGGCCATTTGCTCCTGTAAATAGTCTATGCGCTAATTGGGTCAACTAAAGTGCTTAAACAATCCAAATAAACCAAGAAGTAACAGTGGTTATTCGATATATGAAAACTTGTAACGTGAATTCTAAATTGATTGCTTATAAATTAAAATTTAAATCTTGATTGTATATCTATATTTAAATTTATAATTTAAGTTTTAATTGATTTACAAAATACATTTACAAAGTGTTGTGTCCCACTGTGCCTCTGTCGTAATAGTGTCAAGAAAATGGATAACTGGCCGACTTGTTAATAGCGAGTTGGATTTCGTTTGTTGGCGCAAAAAAAAAATAATAGAAAGTTTTAAATTTGCATGTTTAAAATGCAGTTGAGAATAATATAAATGAATATTGAAAATCGTAATCAAAAGTAAAAGAGAGAATTATTCGCAGCACAGCGAAAATAGACTAACAAACAACCGTTAAATTTTGAGCTCAGCTTACGGGAGCTCACTCTCCCAACAAGATGAAGAAGAGTGTGCACGTAAAAAGTTCTTTGCAGCAGCAGCCGCTGCACCTGCGCAGTGATTGCTCAATGTAAAAGCTCAACTTGCACTCTCCTTATCGTAATCAGTGCTCCAATTTGACTAGGTCTCGTTCATTTGTTCTTCGACGATTGCCAATGAAGGAAGTGCTTTGAGTCAAGCTGCGCGTGCGTGCAAAATTTATGTGCCCAAATTTTAATTAGTGCCCATTTGTAGTTCGCCGTGTTGCAGTGTCTTACATGGAAAATATATATAAGATATATACTTTTTAGATTGCCTTTATTTTTACAATTCGACAATTAATTGTGCGGTGTGCGTCCATTTTTGCTTTAGTTGTTAAATCGATTCGAAAGTGTTGAAAAATAATAAACAATAGAAAAAACGTTAATAAATCAATATGTTTAGCAGTCGCACTTCGTTTATGGGAAATCGCCGCATGATTTTTGATTTCTCCGAGAAAAGCACCGATCTCTATATGGAGTGAGTCTGCAATAAAAAAAATATATATATATATATATATATATATATATAAATGTATATATAACTGTTAATGATAATGAGCTTGAGCTCCATTTTGTACTTTTACGTAATGCAAATAACTGTTTACTAATGAGCTTTAGCTCCATTTTGAATATGCTCATGTTGTACAGTTTTTTCTGTTTAAGCTTTTACTAATTCTCTCCATTCTCTCTTTGCAGTGCATTTGGTATGAGCGATAAGAGCAGCAGCGCCACAAACAGCCTGCCAAATAGTCCCATCCACAGCAACAACAACAACAACAATTCATCGCTGCTCAACAACAACAACAGCAACAACAATTCGAGTCTCGTTGGCAGCAACAATTCGCTCACCGGCATTCCTTTTGGCAGCAGCAGCGGCACCAACAACAACATAATGTCGGCCAATTTGCTTAATAATAATAATAATTCGTGCAGCGCCAACCGCAACGTTGTCGGCAGCAGCAGCATGGACGATGATTCGTGCTTTCGCCTCGACTCCGACTCGGCTGTCGTCACCTACGGCGAAAAGGAGCCCGATCCCGATAACATCAAAATGTTTGTCGGCCAAGTGCCCAAGTCAATGGATGAGGCCCAGCTGCGCGAAATGTTCGAGGAATATGGACCGGTTCATTCCATAAATGTTCTCCGTGACAAGGCCACGGGCATCAGCAAAGGTGAGTGAATAAGAAAGAGAAAGAGAAATCATAATTGCATATAACTGTAACTACAAAGCTCCTCTGTCTTGCGTCTTATGTATTTATCTTCCACGGGCATAAGTAACTGAGCACAGTGGTCACTCGCTGTTGAGAACTTTTGAAGCACATATGTGACGAAATTATTTTTATACTGTGTAATATGAAAAGCAACTCTAATATCAAAGATTTTTAACAGTGCTAAGCTTTATCTATTGATCTTGCGCTTCTTTAAGTAGATTAATACAGTGGTCACTTGCTATTGAGAACTCTTTAATTTGAAACATGACAAATAACTCTTATACAATGTTGTAGCAAAGGTAGCAGTAAAAGCTTGAGCTCAACTTCGTATTCCCTACACTCTTCCGCTCCTAATTGAGCTGCATTTTGTTTGTATGTGTGTAAGTGAATGAGTGAGTATGCATGAATATTTTAATTGCTAGCGCTTTACCGGTTCATTTCATAGACAAAGTGCACTGGAATTCTGCTCTCGAAAAGCGAAACTTTTTGCTAAAATTGAAATTAAGAGTACGATCTTGATTATTTTTCATATTTTGTGTAAAAGCGAAGTACTTTTAATAATAGCTCCAAATTGAAGAGTTTGTGATTGCTTTTCTCTCCATTGTTACTGCTGTCATTTGCAGTCAATTGTTACAACAAAACCGACGCTCAACTGCAGGCCAGCAATTTCTATTGATGCCAGTCTCTTTCCACTCTCCACCCCATTCTCTTTTCTTTGCCGTTTTTTTGTTTTGTGGGACATTTATAACGGCATTTGCAATTGGTGAGCATCTATCACGATGAATGCTGCCCATTGTCAAATCATGTTTCTATCTACACATTTACATTTATACTATACTTGAACAGTTTTTTTATATATACATTTTTTGAATTCTGGTTTATTGTTAGCCCTTTTCATTTTTTTCTATTTAGCTTTATTATCCAACTTTTGTATTACTTCTCCCGCCCTCTTCAGATATATATGGCTTGGCTGCCGTTGACAGGCGCCTGCTGCTTCCAAATTGTGGGCGTGTGCATGGTCAGCTTGTCATCGATGGGGGCGTGGCACTCGTGAGAAGAGAGAGATGTATGTGTGTGTGTGTGTAAAGTAAAAGCGCAAACAGTTTCAGGACGCACTTAAGTGGCGCGTTGTGTTGATGATTTATGACAGTGAGACGGCGACAGCGACGCCGACTGCGAGGAGTGGGAATGGAAGAGAGAGAGAGTGAGAGAGAGAGTAACTTTTCTGTTAAGTGGCTGCCCATATCACACATATGTGTGTATGAATGTGTGCGTGTGTTTTGGTGCTGTTTGTCACTCGAGCTTTTAAAAGCAAACACACACAAATCGACACAAATTGCATTTGAAAGTTATTATTTATGCCGGGCAACTGTCAAATACAAATACAGCGAAACAACGAGTTGAAGAGGAGAAAAGGAAGAAGGCGTGTTTTAGTCAGCAGTGACCCATAAATAAAACGGAGTGCTGCACTAGCAGATACCCTGTAAACTAATAATAAAATACAATCGATTCATATTTATTAAGTTGCTTTGTTGTCGTAATGAAAATATCTTGTATGCTAAACACGCATAAGTATACCCCTTTTCATTAATTTATAGGATATATAAAGCATAAAGAGAGTGAAAAAATACGAGCTGTTTTAGCACTTTCTTGCCGCATGCAAATTTTTGTTGTTGTTTCCCCTCCGTTTCCTTTTCATGTGCAGTTTTTATATATTTTGTTGGCTGCAACTTTCTGTAAACAGCATTTTCATTTAGCCCGGCTTGTTGTAACCCAGTTTAAGTTCTTTTATTGTTGTTGTCTCTTGCATCTTTGCTGCGACAAAAAGTTGTTAATACCCCCCGCCCCTTCCCTTTGTTCGCTGCAACTTTTTGGATTTTTACTGTTGCATTTTGATGGTAAACGCTTCGAGGTAAAACAAAAAGAAATAAAGCACAAGCCAAAAAAGCGCAGGACTCGCCTCGATTCGGCTGCTAACCAAAAATGGGAAATGACACTTTTAAGCGCGACGATGACCTCTGAACCAGAAAGTCGTAAATAACCCGCCACGGAATAAAGAAAATAAATAAAAAAATTTCCTTTTCGCTTGAAGCAAAAGTTTTTGTGCCTCTCCCCCCGCTCCTCCCCCTCCCTCACCCACGCTTCGTTTATATTTCTGGGCTAATGCCTTTTGGCAAAAAACTTGCTTTTCTTTTGCACTAAATTTCGTTAGCGGCCAGTTACAGTTACTTTTCAAGTGGATTTTCAATGTTGTTTTGCGGGTGTTGTTATTGCGGTTACGCTGTGGTTCTTCTTCCTCTTTTTGTAGCTGTTGTTCTTGTTTTTGTTGTAGCTGCTGATAGCGGAACGATGCGAGCGAGAGAGAGATAGAGTGGATTTAAGCTTTCGACTCATAATTTATTAGCGCTTGCGGTGAGCGCAGGAGCTACAAAGGAGATGAAGAGAGGGAGCGAGATGGAAGGTGTTTTGCGGTTCTCTTTCAGATTGTTCAGGTGTAAAGCGCCTTTGTGTGTGTGTGTGTGTGTATGCGTGTGCTTGGTCAGAGCATTTAATTTGATGGGCTCTCGAAAGTTGTTAAATATATTGGGCGAAACGTTTGTCGAGCGGCAAAACTTAAAAAGGGTGCGCCATAAATTAGTCAAAGAAACGAAAATAAAATCGATTACTCAATTAGAAAGACATAAATAATAATATATATAAAATATATTCAATAGAAAAAAAATGCAAATCCAACTCAAACTATTTATATAAATGCGATGCCCATAAAAGCTTTAACGGCACCTTGAATGCTCTTCCTTTGCTCAAAATATGATTTATGAGCACCAAATCACAGAAGAAGAAAAAGAGAAGACATGAGAAGGAGGGGCTGACAGTAGCTTCTGCTTCTTACTACTTTAGTTTTTTGCTATCGCAGCCCCCGCGGTACGGTGCGGGCTTGAGAACTTCATTTTGAAAAGCTCCTTTTGTAACTGTGAACGTGTCTGGCCTGCGTTTGGCCCCTGCCCAGCTGTCCGCTGTCAAGCGAAGGAGCAAGAGAAAAGCAAATATAACTTGAAAAAAATCTACTAACGCACTTATCTGGCGTGTCTTCATTGTGGCCTCTCTGCTCTGCTCGCACTCTCCTCTCCTCGCACTCTCCTCTCCTCGCTGTCTCTGTTAGCGCTCACTTCTTGACATTTTTATTTTAGCCGCTTGCTGAGCGTGAAAAATGCATAAAATTTCACTTAATTCTCTCTCGCATCTGCCATTTCAATTTCAAAGAGAATCGTTTTATTTTTGTGGCATTTTCGGTTTATTCTACTTCTTTTTTTTTTTTTTGGTTTTGTGGTCTTGACTTTTGGCGCGTAACTGAACTATTGCTAAGCGTTTGTCACTTTCGTTTAGTAGGGCTGCTTGGTGAGGAGATATAGGAATAAAATAAATTCGATTGCAATTGCATTTGTTATTGTTGTTGTTGCTGCTCTTCTTCTTGCTGGGTGCTGCTATTGCTGCTGTTGATATGTTACTGTTACTGTTGCTATCTCTGTCTGCCCATTCCATTCGAGCCAGTAAATCTCTACGTTCAACTTTAATGACATTGATTTATTTTACTTCGATTAATTCGTTTGCAATCTCTCTGTCTCGCTCTCTCTCTCTCTCTCTCTCTCTCTCTCTCTCTCTGGCTCTTTTGTGTATATGTATTCTTTATCCCGTTTACTGGACTTTGGCACGTCTTGTCTGGGGCAAAGCAAGCAACGGCACTCGATTTCACATCTTAAAATACCACCCTTTCCCACACACACACACATACACACACACATATGACACGCCTACAATATATCCAACGCCCTTCGCCGGATTAAGTTTTTGTCGAAAAACGTGACTGGATGTCGTTTTCAGCTTTTGCTGCCATTGGTTTTCTTGTTGTTTTTGCTACTTTATCGCATTGTTCCCAAAAGCTTCAGCTGCTTCGATTTTCTTCCAGCTCCCCTTTTCCCTTGCTCTCCCTCTCTCTCACGCTTGTTTTGGTGCTTTGATTCTAACTGCAGTTGACATGCACATAATGGGAATTGAGAGATTTCTCTCGCTTGCTGCTGTTGCTTCTGCTTCCTCTTGTTCGTTTTCGTTATCGCATTCGATTGGTTTTCGTCTTTGGTTTCGCTTGTTCTTCCACTTCTTTCACTTCTTCTTCGACTTGCACACGGATATTTTATTGCATTTGAAATCGTTTCGATTTTCTTTCATTTGTTACATTTAACGCTAGTTTAATTTTAAGTGATATTTAATCTGCGATTGCACACAAGACGTTTACCGCTTTTCTGTTTTTCGCTTTCCGATTCTGCTATTTTCTTTTCATATTTGCAAGCAGATTTTTCTTCTTTTTGTTATTTAAGTGTTTAAGTTTAACTTTTTTCTTTGAATGCAGGTCAGAAATAAAATTGTGTTTGAGTTTTGCCTGAATTTGTGCAAGCTCTTTCAATCTCGGCATCTTTAAATGATAATTTCGTGAATAATAATTTCCCAATTTAAAAGCTTAAACCACAAAACTCGCACATCCGTTGCGGTGTCGGTATTTGTTCCCTCTCACAGGGTGCGACAAAAAGAAGAAGCACAACTCAACCCAAAACGAAAAGTGAAAATATTTGTAAATATGTGAAAAATGCCCGTGTCCTGATGACGATGACGTCGACGACGATGATGGGGTAAAAACTGCGACAGATTGAATTACCCAAGTGTGCGATTGAGAGGGGGACATCAAGAGAGGTAGAGAGAGATAGAAGAGTGAGAGAGAGATACAGAGGGAGGCGAGTGAGGGAAGGGTATGTTAGGCTCGGCGCAACGCATTACGCTTGGCTGAAGCTTTAGCTGCGTTTGCCGATATGGCCGGTAATTTCATTATGCAACTATTGCCGTATTAAGTTTTGGGCCACGACAAAATTCAAAAATCCAGAAGAGAAGGGGTGAAAATGTGCGGGGAAAACGAGCCACGGTACATGGAATATGTGCTCGCGAGCAGGAAATGGATTTTCAACTGATACATGCTTCTGGGTTTTTTTATTTGGTCCCATCTCCATATAAACAGTTGCGGTCAAAATTATAGTAGAACTGCTCCTCAAAGCGTTTAATACAAATATGACTTATTTTATGGTGATAAACTGCCGAAAATCGAAAACTATTCAAAATCTTCAATATGAAGAAAACTTCAATTCTGCAAAGCAACAAATAGTTTCTTTGCTCAAAAATAAATAGATAAATTAATATATTTAGAGACTTTAATGTTTTTCATAGTCTGTTATCTATATTTAAAACATTTTTTCTTCAACATTTTCCAAAACATATGTACTTTTTTGACTTCAGCTGTAGATATAGAGACTGGTCACAGATTTTGGATGTAAATGGTTTGGGTGCAGAAGGAAAAAAAAATAGATGCCGTATTGAATTTTAGACATAGACCGGAAAAATCGTTGCAAACTTCTTTTTTTATGCTGCCGACTGCAAAATGCAAATAAAATGTGTCAGGTGGCAAGTGTGGAAGGTAGCAAGAAGATGCCACATAAACATGCCAATGCTGAATTGAAAGGTTAGTTTAGGTTTAGGTAGGAGGCAGATTTGAATATAGAGAATTGTGTCTACAAAAGAGTTTGTAAATGAAAAGATGTTTATTCAATTTGTGTAAAAATTCTTAAAAACGTAAACGGTTAATATAAAAATAAGAGAAGACAAGCATGTTTTAGCATAATTAAAGTCTTTTGCAAAAGGATGCCAAAAGTTCAAATAACAATAAAAATATATTACACCAAAACACCTCTTTGCCTCTATTAAAATATTAATCCCAAATGTTGGCTTTTTTTATGCCTCGATAGAAAACGAGGCCGCTTTATAAGTATCGCTTGCATGCTTAAATATGCTTGCCACATGCCCCAAAAAATAAAAAACCTCAGCATAAATTTCAACACCTAAAAAACACCCTCTCCCCACACATACACACGTTAACACCCCGCACACATTTGTTGGGCGGTGGAGGATGGGGTTTTAAGGGGTGTTCGCTTGGCCATAATGTTTAATTTAGTGTTGCCGTGTTGTTGCCACATTTTGCCTGCCTCTGCCTGCTAATAATAATAATTTTCATAATTTCTTTGCCACCTTTCACCATTGTCGTCATTCTCGCTGCCAAATAAACTCCAATTTAACCCTTATGCTAATCACAATATTTCTCTCTCTTTCACTCCAATGCAGGTTGCTGCTTTGTGACATTTTATACGCGTCGCGCCGCACTGAAAGCTCAGGACGCACTCCACAATGTGAAAACGCTGAATGGGGTAAGTTTTATTTATTGAACTATTTGAACACACACACAGGGAAAAGGGCAGGGTATCATTAACGGGGCAGAAGAGGGAAACTTTGGGAAAATGTAAGCGTATATACATCTATCTTTCTGCTCAGCATTACTAAGCGAGTTTATGTGGAATAATTGTATATCTATCCGTCTATCCGTCGTGTTAATCTGTCTGTCTGTCTGATTCCCTGAATAAGCATTTAAAAAGTATTAAAAAGGGTGAAAGGTATAGTATAGATGCACTAAAATATATATATCCTTGATCCGCAGCAACAGTTAAACGATTATCCTAGAGACTATGAGTATAAGATTCTGTACATTTGGAGTATAAGCTTATTTCATTTTATCGATAGCTTAATTATCGATAGCAATAAAAATAGGCTTCTAATATATGCATAATGTACCGTAACATTACATTATATTATATATATGGACATAAATGTTGATCAGCTGTGAAAGTTTCATTTAGATTAGCCGAGTAATAAGTTAGGATTTGTGTTCTGAATATCTCCTCATCGTCGAGCTCTCTCGACTTGAGCATTTTCATTTTGTTTTTATATCACATAATTCTAGGGACATTTATTGCCTGTAATTAAAGTCTCCCGCAACCCACACCACCACCTGCCCACAAATGCTTTCATTTTAATTTCAGTTTAGACAGAATTTTCTTTTTTAATTGCAAAAATATTATTTATGCTGACTTTGCGAAAAATGAGAGTATAAAATGCTGTGTGCCACATCAACTTATCACAAACGCAATCATGCAACACAGCTGAAGCAGCAGCAAGAGCGGCAGCAGCAATGAGTTGAAATAGCTGGCAGGAATATTTTGAGCATAGCATTGCCTTCATTATAATGGCTAACTGACTGCGTGACTGACAGATTGACGGGCACGTCGACTGACACCACACAGAGATGACGTGGCACAAAAAATGCATACTTAAGCCGGGACAGCAGATGAAAAAAAAGAAGTGATGACTACCGAGATACCCCTTAAACGAGACATATCTACGTGTACACTTGGATTGGGGGAGTTTCAATTGATGTTGTTACAATTTTTATATTAAAAAAATAGAGCAGTGAATTTGTTCCTTTCTATATTTATCAAAAATTTAACGAACGTATATCTAAACACTTCAGAATGTTTTTTTTGCTACAATTATTTTAGTTTTTCTACACCTTAAAAATATTGTTGTTGCCTTGATTTTTTTTAAAACAAGAAAACTCGTCTTAAAAATCAATAATTCTATGTTGAATTATAAAATTTCACAAGCATTCGCTTGACTTAATTCAATTCTAGGCACAATAATCATAAAAATGATATATTAAACTATGAAAACAAGCTCTCTTATATCTTATGCATAACAATCTGATTAAATCGATTGAGCTTAATGATATCAAATATCTGCCTTATTTACAGTTTTTATCTTCCGTTTGCCAAATTTTGTTTATATTCCAAGTTTTCCCCACTCCAATTCACCTTTTTTTCGCTCCATAAAAGTATATTAAATTTTTACCACAATAGTTTTTGTCCGCAATAGTCCAAGTTCGTTTTTAGCTTCCATAAAACGCAAGTAATTTCAAAGTTTAGACCTGCCTCCTGGCAGCTTAAGAAAAGCAGGCACATCAAAAAAAATCCAAATATTTGAAGAAAAAAAGAATAAAAAAAAGGAAAAATGTTAAAAATTGTTAGCAGAAGACACGTGCCAAAAGTTTTTTCAGCAGAAGCAACAAAAAAAATGCGGAAAAAACCACAGGCACAAAAATGTCAATTTGCGCTTTGCGAGAAGAGCTACAACCAAAGTTGTGTGTGCCTCTTAACCCCTTAAAAGAGGGTTTGTGTGAGTTGCAGAAGGGGTTGGGGTTGAAGGGATGGGGAATGGGGGCTTAACATAAAGACAACGTCAGCGAAAAGCAAAGTACATTTTTTTTGTTGTATTGTTGCGATTTATATTCGTGTTTCTATTGCGCCATCAAATCAGCATGAATATTATTATTTGGAATGTTGTCAAAAAGGGGGTGAACAAGTAGTATTGGATGGCTGAAGGGGTTGCAAAGTATGTTGTTGGGGCAGGTTGAAAGCAGCATATAACAATGCTTTGTGTCAGGCGAGGCATTCCACAATCTGACATAACTTGCATGTTGTAACGAGTGACACACCAAAAAAAAAAGCTAAAAAATATCTGCGCTGCTGCGATATTTATTTTGTAAAAAAGCACAACACACAAACGACAAGAAAAAAAGTCAGGAATAAGAAAGTCAAGGAAAAGAAGTCGAAGAAAGGGTGGGAATGAAAGGGAGGGAAGCAAGGAAAGGAAGAATTCGTTTCATTTTGTGCTGCTGCCCTTTGAAATTGACAGATTTGCTGTGGAAAATGCACAAATTGACAGCTGTTAAGAGCAGGGTTCCAAAGCGGAACCGGAAACAGAACCGCAACTTTGCCGTTTCAAATTTAGAAACGGAAGCAAAATTCTTCATTTAATTTAGAGCAACCGTTATTATTATCGAAATTTATCAATTGTAGTCTTAAGTGATACAAAATATTTCACAACATTTCAGTGAATACTTAAGATGATCAACTCTACCAATTGAAATTCAACATTATTTGTAAAAAAGCCAGTTATACAAATCAGTATTAATATTTTATATAGAATACAATGAGGGAAGCGAATAGCAAAAGAAATGTTGACCCAATTGACCGGAAGTTACACATCTGACGTACCGGAAACGGAACCGAAACTGTAGATATCATTCACTTTAACAACTCGCTTTAGACTATTCCCAATCCCTCCTCTTAATTATCGATAGATTTATCGATTAGCATTTAGCTTAATGCTTTTCGTGCAGCTGTCAGAAAAATATGAAATTCATACATTTTAAATTGATTATCTTTAAACGTAATCAAGATATGAAAAACGCTGAACCCTTGCAATTTTTATTGTTGAATTCTGAATTGTATCTCAAAGCTAAACTTTATATATATCTTGCACTCTTTCGTTAGTTTTACTGTCTTAAAGATTAAGTGTATTTAAATTGACAGAGAAAACACACACAAAAGCGATAACAGCAAACAAACATTTCGGGCAATTAGGCCAAACGGCAGCTGCTTATGGCCTGGTTAGTCGCCTGGTAATTGCTACTTCCGACATATACAAAAATAAGAAAGGAAAAGGCAGAAGGCAAATAAAAAGGGGCGTGGCAAGCGATAAAAATACAAAAAAAAGAGGGGAGAAAACAGGTTGACTTGGACTGCAATTTGTAACAAGTTGCAGGTCGCAAGTCGCTGCGAGTTGCGTGTATTATTTACGAGCGGCCAAAGAGAGAAAGCGAGACTGAGCTAGATAAGAGGGGTAAGGTGAGGGGGTGGGGGGGAGGTTAGGTGTAGACCCACACTTGCAAGGACGTTTGCCTTAAATAAACGCAAAGAATGTCCTCGTCGTCCTCATCGTCGCCGTTGCCAATAAATCACGGCCCATTAGCCAGGACAGACTTGGCGACGGAAGTTCTTGCTTGCCGGCCTCGTTTGCTATTGCCCCACACCCCACCAGCAACCCTTTACCTTGCCCCCAGTCCCCTCCCTGACCTCGTCGGGTCTTTTGCGGCACGTTTTGCGGACGCTTTAAGCTTGTTTTAATTAGAAGACGCGCTGTGCGAAAAAATTACATTTAAAACGGTTGCCGCTGCAATTTCTAACATGAAGCAAAATGCGAACGCATATTTTAGGTTTATAGAGCTAACAGAGAGAAGAGTGAGAGAAGAGTGAGAAGCGGGAGAAGAGGAGAAGAGCTGCCTAAAAGGTGGCGTAATTGTTGTTGTTGTTGTTGCTACTGCTGTTGTTGCTCGTCGTGTGACCGCTGAATAAATGTGTTTGGCTTTGGTAAAGGGGATTTGGCGGCCAGTTAGAAAAGCAGCAGCAGCAGCAGCAGCTTGTCTGTCTGTCCATTTGTCTGTCGTCTCTTTTTTGCTGCATTCATTCATTATGCAGCTTAAGCGCGACTTTCAGCAATAAAAAAGGAAGGAAAAGGAAAGCCAACTAGATACGACAACGAGGCCGGGCTGCAGCTACAGATATATATATATGTATATGTATATATATAAATGGGCTCTACTTTTACTCTGTACACACACACACACACAACACGCACATAACTTGTCCACTTTTTGGGTTTTGGTTGCATTGCGCCAAAAAGCCGAGGAAAATTAATCGTGGACTGCGTCGCTCGCTTTTAGCACTCTCCTCCAATATATCAAATGTGATTAAAACCAGTCCCCAAATTGAGTTGGGGATTCTAAAATTTGTCATATTTAAGAGGAAAACTTAGTGCTTAATTGGGTTGGACTATGCTGTAAAGGGGATCTAAATAATACAAATTCTTAAGTAATAAAATATATTTTATCTGTTAGTCTCTCAACTGGAACATTCTTATTTTATGTATTTTTCATATATACATTCTTTAAATTCTTGTCTAATTTAATTTTGCAATATCTCTTTTTGTTTGCAGATGTATCATCCCATACAAATGAAACCCGCCGATAGCGAGAATCGCAATGGTAAGTCGAAATATTTGTAATAAACTACATGAAACCATTTGAAATTCCATAAACTAAATTTGAAATTCCATTTAAATATTCTTGATGTTTTTCTCTATTATTATAGAGTACAGTTACCAATCTGTCTGTAACGGTTAGCTTGATATTGTAACCTGTCTCACACAGACTGCATTTTATTGTTTTTTTGTTGTAAGTGGTATTTAACTGTGTGTCAAATGTTGGTGCTGCCTAAAAGCAGGCAATTCTATTTGACAGCTTTTATTGGCAGCTCTGCTCCGTTCCCCAATGAATGGAATCTCTCACATTGTGACTGTGATGACTCCCAAATGATGGTCAGTTGGACAAGGGGAGCCACATTTAAAACGATTTTAACGCATTTTTTCGACACGTTTTTCACTACATTTTTGTGCTTTTTGTTCTCCTTTTCTATCTGGATTTTTTCGGCCTGTGTCAGTTGCGTGTTTGTCGTCTGTCGGTCAACTTGGCAGTTAATTAAAAACCATCAATTATGTGTGCGAAGCAGCAGCAGTAGTAGTAGTAGCAGCTGCAGCAGCTCTACCAAAAAAAAGAATTGTTTAAAAAAAAGTTTTTTGAACAAACATTTAATTTATGTTAATTTTCGCCAGTTGCACTTTTTGCTCTTTTCTCTCTCTTTCTTCTCTCCTCTCTCTACTCTCTCTCTCTCCCTCTCTCTCTCTCTCTCTCTCTGTCTCTCTCACTCTCTCTCTCTCTCTCCCTCTGTGCACGCATGCGGCAGCGGCAGCTTCTTCTTTTAATTATACCCATGAAATTAATCTGCTTAAGTGACCACAAAAATGTTGACTTTCACACACATTCACCAGCGAAAGGGGTAGGTGTGTGTGTGTGTGTGGGTGGGGAGGGAGGGGGCTGTTAGCTCGCTGGGATAGCATTTTTTTAATTGGCAACCTCCAGCGGCGGGTATTGTTAACAAGTTGGAGCCAACACACATACACTTATACACTGAAAAAAAGAGGAGAAAAGTTTCTGACATGTGGCTTCAACGGCGGCTGCATCCTTCACCACACACCCACACACACACACACACACACACCCACAGCCACATACGCGTGTAATTACGCTTGTTCGACATGGCGTATGCTTAATTTTTATCCTTTTTTTCCCTATATTTTTTTTCTTTTTCGCCACTCTTTAACTGTTTGGGCTGCTTTTAATTTGAAGGTTGAAAGAGGGGTTTTCTTGTTGCTAATGAAAATTAATTTGAATACATAAACAGAGAATCTTAAAAAGCTGTTGGTAAAAAAGTATTGGGTGTCGAACAGATTTTTAATGAAAGGCAAATGAGGAGCAGAGAACTATCAATATTTGATGGTTTTATGAAAACTATTGACTTTCCTAATAATCTTAAAACATTGAAGGAGATATCTCCGATCCCATAAAGTATACAATAAAGAGTAGTAAAAAACAGCAGACGATTCGGTATAGTCATGTAGTCCGTTCGTCTTTCGATTTTTATGCAAATAAATGCCTCGATTTTGTATCGCATAATTTTATATTACATGGCTGTCATGGAAACAAAGGGTTGAACAAGAGTTTTTAATTACTTTTCCACTTACCATGTTATCCAAACCAAATTCACCAGTTATGGGTGTTAGAGTTTCTTCCCTTTCATCAATATTGTATATAGGAATCGATCGATTGTTTTTAATTTAAAATGATATTTAAAAGTCGGCAAGTTGACAGCGTTCTGCACGGATACGTAATCTTCTTTCATTAAAGCAGTCTATTTATTTGAATAATTTTACCTATTTCTATCACCTACATTCGATATACTACATAGATAAAGTTATTGTATAGTTGTTGATGGTTTCTTAACCCAGACTATCATCACAGTCGTAAACTAATACTCCCATATTTCCGATGAGACTTTTTAGTTGTATGCATTCTTATCAATCATTATCAAATCGAAAACAAAGTAACTCAAAATTAAGGTTTTCACCAACTCAACTTGCATCAGCATTGTGCATTATGTGGTTTATGTGGAGTGTGCCTTAGGCTATGATTAGCTCAACTAAAAGCAGCTCTGCAGACATTTGTTGTTTTTTCTCTAGTTTTTTTTATATTTTTATTTTTATTTTGTTGTGTTTCAATTTCAATTTTAGATAAGCTTAAAAGGCGACGCCCGCAATGCGCCTGCGGCTCAAGCGATGGCGATGGCAATTCGAATGCAAATGCAAATGCATTTTGGACAAGCTCCAACATTTGCCGCATTATAGATTGTAGATATGTATAGAATGTATATAATATATATGCTGCATGCTTCAATCGCATTTCAATATTGCCTCAAAGCCAAAAAGAACTAGAAAAACTTTGTGTTTATTTTTTTTTTTGTATTTTCCTTTATCTATTGTTTTTAGTATTTTGTATTTCGTGTGCTTTGGCACTTTAAACAGGAGTAAAAAACGGAGGAGATAAAAAAAGCAGAAAACAAGTCGAAAAAACTCTCGCAATAAGCATAAAAAATAGCAAAAGTTTTCACACAGCGAAGAAATTTATGCCAAACAGCGGAAACGATATAATAGAAAAAGATGGCAGAAATATTCTTTATACTTGAAATGTCTCTTGCTGCTCTGTGGGTGTGTGTGTGTGTGCCTGTGTGTGTGTGTTGGTTTATGCCTAGAAATCGAAAATAAAAGACAGTTGCAGACAACAGTTGGAGCCAAGGCTTGCAACAACAACAAACGGAAGGTGGCAATTTAATAAAATGCTTGAGTGAGTCGCCGAGTTTTGTTTCCTGCTGCGGATCCTTGCTCCGTGCTTCGTGCTCCGTGCTCCTTGCTCCTTGCTCCTTGCTCCTTGCTGGCACTGTTTCTCTGCTCCTTGTCCTTAGATACTTTTTGGCAGAGTTGCGTCGCCAGGCAAAAGCAAAAGCAACCTTTGATTGGTTTTTGGGGTTTCTGTCTGTCGCTTTGTCCGACTGTCTGACTGTCTCCTCTGGTGTGGCTCTGTCTGCAATTGTGTTGTTTCATGTCGTTTAAGGGCTTCAAACTGAAGAGCTCTGCAGTTTCCGCAAATAAGTATAGCTGCTGCTGCTGAAGATTGAAAAAGCAGAGATTGTTGGCTAAGAAAGAGTGCTCAAATTGTCTTTCGAATAGAGTGTGGCACTGTGGCAATGAGACTCCTTGTCTCCTCTGTTGCATCTTGTCTATTGCTGTGAACAATTCAATATATACTATGGGTGTTATGGATAGCTAAGATGTACGCGACTTATAAATGGTCAAAATCTTACTTGTTATATCAGATTTGAACTATGATTTATAGTCAAAGACTATAAAACTTTATCAAAACTACTCTGATTTTGAAAAACCAGTACCGCTTTGCACATCTATTTGATTCCTATTTCCAATCTATCTTATTATGTAAACTGAAACCCAAGCTCTTAGCCATTCAACTTTAGCCTAATACAATTTGCTTATTACACTCTCGTAACACCTTTTTGGAGGCACCACGCCAACTTGTGGTTCGTATTACACGTGCATTCTTGTGGCACAAAAAACCAAATACAACAAATGGCGCCTCATTTCCACTTGAGTAACAGCGAATGTGCAGTTAGATTTAATGGCGCTGACCCTGCCCCATAAGCAGCAGCGAGCCAAAACAAAGAAGGTTACAATAAATACGTCAAGTGTGAAAAGTATGTTAGCCAAAGCCAAGAAAGAAGCAGTAGAAGAAGTAGAAAAAGGGCCAAGAGTCGGCAAACAAAAGACTTGGGTAGAAAAAGTGGCAGCAATAAAGGCGATTTGCATTATACGGTTTAGTTAAGTAGAAAACATGAAAAGTGCTCGACAACAACTGCAACCAAATCAAATGTGTAAGCAAAAAGAGAGAGAGAGAGAGAGAGAGAGAGAGAGAGAGAGAGAGAGAGAGAGAGAGGGAAGTTGTTCAAGAAAGAAAAGTGCAGCGTGTGTGTGGTAATCAGTGCAATTTGCATGCAAGCGAACTTCAAGCAGACATCGCTGATGATGAGGAACGAAAGCAAGCGCCAAAGACGATGTCAACAATTGTGTTGGCCTCAGTTTTCTTTTCTTTTTGCTTTTAAAAATTGGCAAAGGGTATAATAAATTTGTGGAAAACTATGCAACAGACAAATCCCACCAAGTATATGTATTTTTGATCAGCACAAATAGTTGAGTCAACTTAGCTGGGGTTATATGAACAACGATTTCAAAATTTTGAATATCAAGTTTCTTTTATTTTTATCGACTCTTCCTCGAGTTTTGAAAATATCGATATAAATCGATATCCGTCAGCTATAAAGAACACAAGTGTAAAGAAATCTCTTCAATTGATGTATATAGAAATATTTTGATTGTAATCAGTTATATTATTGATCAACTTTAATAGTTCGTTAACTATATCGTTTTATTTTTATCAGTTAAGTTTAAAAGAAAGTTTGAAGTTTTTAAAATTAAATAGAAAAAATTAAGACGCAGAAAATATGCTAAATTGAATTTTCGGTGTGTATTTTTATTATTATTATTATAAACAATCAATTAATGTAGCAGTATAAATTGTTATTTTTCTTCCTTATCGAGCTATATTTTAAAAATAATTAATATATTTAACAGCAGCGTACAGGGTATCTGCAAGTCAAGCTCTCTCGACTAGAACAAGCTGGCTTGTCTTTTTCTGCATTTTTGACTCAATTTCGGGGGTGTTATTAAATTTGCAAATACGTAATGTCGAATATGTGTATGTGTGTGTGTGTGTGTGTACATTGTGTGGGTGTATGCATGTTTTTTTTGGCGCTGCATACTTGAGGGGGCGCCACAAATGCAGCAAGTAAGCCAACAAATAAAAAAGAGAGTGGCAAAAAAGGAAGGGCGGCAGACATGTAAACATTTTCATGGTTATTCCACACAATTTGCGAACGCGCATCCAAGAAATATTCAAAATGGATTGTATTTGCATTTGTTAAAGGGGTGTGGCGGGTAGGGGTTATATTGCCGCATATGAAATCGATATGCAAATGTTTTGCTAGCTAGTTGGTTGTTGTACAAAAAGGGATGAGTAAAGGAGTCGAGTTGAGGCGTCGTCGTTTCTTGATGATGATGATGATGGTGATGATGATGATGCACATATTGTTTGCTTGTAAACATGATAAAAATTCAAATTAGCCATTATGGCAAGTCAAGTACACACACATACACACACACACACACCGTACATCATATGTGTGTTGTCGCGTTGAAATGTAAAATGTGGCTAGAAATTACCGGAAGGCAATTGTGAACAAAAAGAAGCAGCCGAAAACAGCAGTAAGAAAACAGAACCTTGAGCCAAGTTTATTCAAAATTTATCAATTTGCATTTTTCATTGACGGAAGTTGTGTTACTTGTGTGTTTCTTTTTTGTTTAATGTGCGGCAAATCGATAAAAAGTAGATAGTCAAAGGGTTATTTAAAATGGAAATGAAAATTGGAAATGTAAATACAAATATTAAGTTGTACGTACTTGTTAATAACAAAAGCCAGAAGTATCTAGATATGCTTATTTTTTATTGTTAGTCTGTGTCGAGGTATACGTCGAGTATAGGTCTTGATCCAGTCCTGTCAATATTATCTCAAAGTTCTCATTTATCTGTATCTGTATCTTATAATAATTAATTATTGAAATAAATCAATCATTGATTGAATGTTCTTAATTAATTCCTTATTAGTTGAGCTATTATTGCATTTATGCATCTTATTAAGAATGTTAAATGCTTAAAATGAATGTTGGCAAAACGGATTCTAAATTTGCAAAACTGAATTTTGCCAGAATGTGCTAACAAAGTTGAACCTTTCTCCAGACTCTGAACCATAATTAAATATCTAATATTTGTTAAGCAGAGTATACATTTTGATCTCTTCTCTCTCTCTCTCTCTCCCTCTCTCTCTCTCTCTCTCTCTCTCTCTTTCTGTCTGTTGTTGGCATTCTCACAATTTGATTCTAATCATAATTAGCGCACACGCAATAGTGTTACGAAGTTCACCTCAAGAAATAAAAACTGCTCAGCCAAATGTGTTAATTATCTCATTAGCAACACGCTTGGAGACATGCAAATGAACAAAGAATAACTAAAAGCAAACACAAACTAACATTAAAACTCATTTAAAAAAGAGCACAACGATTTCACAACAAGAATAACAACAAAACGTAGTTGTGAATCAAGTCTTTCCACTTGTGTCTCTGACTGCGCCCAAGAAGAACCTTTTTGACATCTGACGTTGACGAGTTGAGATCAAGAAAAGATGAGTTGGGTTTTTGAGCCGAGCTGAGCTGAGCTGCTATGAGCTGAGCTGAGATTGAGATTGAGCTGAGCTGAAACTCTTTGGCTGTGTTGAGTTTTGCACTTTGTTCAGGCGAACAAAAGCTGTGCGCTAATCGCAATTAGTTGCAGCTTAAGCTTCAATCGGTTCGAAGCTCTGAACGCCACTCGCTGACTTTCAATATTTTTCAATATTTGCCGGGTACGAATCGGGAAATATATATATAAATATATTTATATATATAGCTCTTGCTTGATATTTAAATACGCTGCACGTCGTTGTTGATTGTCACGATTGTGTTGTTGCATGTGACGTTGCTTAATTAGTTGCAGTGCCGTTTCGCTTCCTTCCTTCATTCCCTCCCTCCCCTTGCGCCACTGATTGATGTCAATTTATTTTTAGCCATTTGATTTTTGCCAATACGCGCGTTTTTTATACATCCACGGCATGCGAACTGTGTCTCCTCAATGTTGTTGTGCTGCTGGGGAAAAGTGAAAAACAAAATAATACATATATATACATAGATATATAGATGTATATAAAAAAAGAATCAAAATAAATCGATTTAGTCTGCAATTAAATTTTAATCGCTGTGCAGCGACGTATGCCGCAAAACTACAGCGAAAAACAATACTCGACAACAACAGGGTGACTCGATTCCCAGCAAAAACAGCTCTCAACTCTAAAGGGAAGCCAAGCCAAAGCAAAATATATATGTGAGTCGTCCTTTTTTAAATACAGATTGACTTTAGTTTTTTTATATTTATATGTTTATAGTTTATAGAAGATCAAGATTAGTTAATCATGCAGATATTGCAGATATATTTCTTGAAATTTGCGCATTTAGCGTGTATCAAATGTTATTCATTTGTTTATGTAATCGCATAATAAATTAGAGTTTCTCTAGTCATTCTTTTTTCTTTATGTGCATGGTACACCTTAATATGAGATACATTTTAATAAAAAATATGGAATATAAAATAAATAATCGTAATTTTGCCGAAAGGCAAATAACCACTATTAAATAAATAATCGAATAAATTTAGGCTGAGTTAGTTTATTTTAGAGTTCATAATGCAATGAATTAAAACATTATCGTATCTTATTTCAAGTAAAAGTGATAATCTTATTGAACTTCATTGAGTGAGACCTTCTTCCTCGTCAATTTGGATGATATACAACAATACAACAAATAATGGGTTACATAACAAAAATGCTTGGAAATAATGAAAATATTCGAATAATTTTGCACCAGATAGATTTTTGTCTATCTTCTGTATGGATTGTTTATGTTAATGCCAATGCGATACATTTAAAGAGTATCTAAAATGTCTATGTTATTTTATATTCCAAAACATATGTTTTCACTGCTATTATTTGGACTGTCTTTGTATATTATTGCTATAATAGATAAATATACTTGGTTTTTATTGTACTACTGCAGCTAAGCAGGTAATTATCTTTAGTAGTCTGTCTGCCAAATTCGGTGACCCACCCTATATATAGTGCCTATATATTGGCAATTGCCTATTTATTATCACTCTCTCAATTAAATGCCGAATGCCTTTCGTCTTTTCAATTCTTTTGGGCGCCTTTTGTCTCCTTTTGCTGTTGCTGCTGCTGTTGCTGTTGTCTGCGTTCCCAACTATAATTAGCGGCAGTCGGTATTCTGTCTATATGTTCTCTATATTCGATCTATAAAAGCAGCTTCTGATTAACGTCGGGCCTGCAATCGCAAACTGAAGGAAAACTCGATGCAACCGCCTGTCTACAAAAATTCCGACACCAAATCAACCGCACAGAAAAAGCTATACAAAAAAAATTACCGCTAAAAGTGCGAATACAAAAAAAAAAAAAACAACAACAACAAAAAGCAATCTCAAAAACTAAATGTTAATTGTTGTTTAACTGCAAGGCAGTAAAAATAAAAATAAAAATATCACAAATTTAATTTATGTTCAACGTTTAAACATAAAAAAGAAGTCGAAAAGTTTTCGTTGTGCGTGGCTAAAAAGAAAGAGCAGAAAATAAAAATCGTTGCGTGTTTTTGTTAAAGCTAAGAAATCAAAGATTTTGCAACAAATTCAAAATATACAAAGCTATATATATATATATATATATATATAGAAAGAAGTGTTAACCTGACGCTAATTGTTTTTGTAGTTGTTGTTGTTGTTGTTGTGACTGTCGTTTGTAATATTTATGATATTTGCTTAACGTATTTTCCACTCGCTCAAATGCGCTCTCAACTGTTGTGTTTTTAATGCTGTGTTTGTGTGTGTGTGTGTGTACTTCTCACTCTGTGTGTTTGTGTGTGTGTGTGTGTGTGTATAAATAAGTGTAAAAGTATTTTCAAGAATTTTCTCTTCTTCGTCGCCACACTTCTGACATGATAAATAATTCAACTGCAATTGGTTGCGCAAATAGCCAAGCCCCAACAGCAGCAGCAGCAGCAGAGAATGGCAACAACAGCCACATACTCGCCAGCAGCATCAACATCAACAGCAGCAGCAGCAGCAACAACAACAACAGCAGCAGCAGCAACGCCAGCAGCAGTCAATTATCGTTGGTAATTGAGAATTTATCCAATAATAGCGACAACGCGACATCATCGACATTGTCAGCCTCAGTCGCATCCACTTCTCTTCCCTGCTGTTCAACATCGACATCGTCGTCATCATCATCGTCATCGTTGCTGGCAGCAGCAGCAGCAGCAGCAGCCGCCGCCGCCGCCGCCGCCGCCGCATCCTTACAGCCGCCGTTGCATGCCACGCATAAATCGTATCCGCCAATAAATTCAGCATATTGGCTGCCATCGTCGCATCCATCACCGTACACAGTGCCAGGTATGCAACAGTCGCTCAATTGCCAACCAGCCAAGCCAGCCAGCCAGGCCAGGTAGCCAGGTAGTCATCAGCAGCTGCTCCTTCTCCTTTTTCCTTTGCACAGCTCAGCTGTCCATCTTCATTCAACTCTTTCGTCCTTATTGATGTGCTGTTGATGCTGAGTTTTATCTGCCTTGCCTGCCTGCCTGCCTCATTCAGAATGTCCCACGGGAGAGCAGCCAACAGCAGTCAGCCCCAAATTGGGGGCTGGCGTCAACTTACATGCGCATTACTTCACCACCACCCCAACAATTTAAACCCCCTTTAAAATGGGGCAATTAAAGCAATTTATTGGCCACCAAAATTCCGCCAAGCAAGTTGTCATTAAGTAAATTGGCCCAAAACACACAGTTTTCAGCTGGAGTTTTGTTGCCAAAGTAGCATTTTAACTGGCTTCAATCAGCGTCAAACAAAATGAGCTTCGATATTCAGTTTGAGTCAGTTGGAGTCAGTCGTCTCCCATTTTGGCTAACTAATTGTTAAGCTATTATATTGTGTGGCATGTTGCCAAATTTATTAGGTGCTTTAAGCACAGGCATAACCCTATTTAAATTGAACTTCAATCTAGACACTATTAGACATTTTCTTTCCAGACAAAATCTAAGTAAAACAAAATGTGAAAAATAAGTGATTTTTAAAGCTTATAACTATTTTTTGTGTTTATTTTTTTTTATGTTTGAATAATCAGCTTATGCTATTGCCGGGTATAGTAAAATATCCATAAAATATTTGATCAGTATTCTAAATATAGCTTTTAACAGACTTGCAAGAAATTTCAAAAGGTAAATAAATTGTGGTTTTTGTTGTTGCATTTTTCATGCGATTTGGATTTATTATATTTTTCATATTATTAATCAACTTGTGCGAAATATGAAGAAATTTGATTTGTTGCCTTAACTAAATCTCGCCATTTTTCTCATTTGCTTTTGCGCTTTTAAGCAATTCCAATTTAATCTCTATTCAATAAGCTTTACAAACTGGTTTGAATTTCCAAGTCTTTCTCTTTCTCACTCTCCCTCTCTTTTCTCTCTCTGTGATATGTGAATATGTGAAATGTTTGCTGGCTTCAATTTCACTGTGTGAACTGCCTCTCTCTCTCTCTCTCTCTTTCTCTGCCGCTATTTTTCTTTCTCTTTCTCTATTCTTCTGTCTCTCTCTCTGTCAAATATATATATAAAATGTACACATTTCTCGACGTTTATCAACTGCTGCTTTATTGCCCACATTTTCACAAGCTTTGTGTCATTTAAATGAAAATTTCACACACTGTCACACACAAAATTAAGTGTTAAAAATATAAATTTTCACTTTTGATGCATGCCCAGCAGCAACAACATCACTACAACAAGCAAAGATGATGGTGATGACAATGACAGGCAAACTGAGTTTCATTTTGAGCCACAACCTGAGCCTGTTTCCGTCCCTTAATGCTGCTGCTGAGTATATCAAACAGCCAAAGTGTTGTGTATTTCAGCCACACGCACACACATCACTGCACACACACACGCTCACACACACGTAAACACACACACACACACTCGTATACTATTCGGTTTGCCAGACATCGTTGCCAGATTGTTTTTCCTCAATATTAACCAACAAAAGGATGAAACAAAAAAATGAAATTGCAACACAAGTTGAATGTGTATACATCATGTGTGTGTATGTTTGGCTGTGTGTGTGTTAGTGTGTGTTAATGGTGTTAAAGTCAAGTGTAAATTGAGGACAAGTGGGCGTGGCGCGTGTTCATCAGCAAGCTGGCGTCAGGTGTGTGCGAGACAATGCCATTGACATGCTTTTTAATATGTTTGGCATATGTTTCTTTTGTTTTTCTTTTTTTTTTGTAATGTTACGAGAGAGGATTGGGTGGGGAGTGGAGGTGGTTGGTTGGGGAAATGCATACATACTTCATTATAGATGAGGTCACCTGCTGAAGTATGTCAGCAGTAGCCAGCCCAGCGGATCATAAAAAGCTCCTGGGTAATTGACATTAAAATTTTAAACGGAGCCGGAAGCATTCGTTGGCACTGCAGAATATCAGGCAGCAGATAACGTCATCGGATGGATAAACTGATGGCTGATGGCTGATGGTTGCCATGAAAATGTGGGTGAAGTGAGTGAAAACTGTGTTTAAAAACACTTACTGATTTTCCCTCAAGTTACTGACATATTGACTGAATATAAGTAGAGTAAGTCGAGAGGTAATATTTTTACAGCTTCCTTTTACAAGTCTTTAAAAGTTATTTGTTGTCTTTTATGTCCTTGGAAACTACATTTATTCAATATTATAGTTGATAGTATATTTTTATAGTTTCAAGTACTTTTATAGCAGTATTTAAGTATTTGTTTTGTTGCATATTTTATGAATAATATACATTATGGCGAGAAAGTGTTTTGACAGCAGAAAAAATTATATATTCTTTTGCAAAAAATTTAAATTTTAAATTTAAATATATATATATATATATATTTCTTATTTTTCCATTATTCTTTGTGTTCTTAGAAGTTCTTAACTCAGGCATTTAGTTCTCGAAATATAGCAGACCAATCTTAACAAATATTATTAAGTATAAAGCAAAACAAAATTCCCAAATTTGTAGTCAGGCAAAGTAATGAAAGAATACTTGCTTGATATACTATATAAGCTTTAAATAATTTATATTTAAAGTGTGGATTCCAATAGGATTACCTCTTTAAGTGCTCAGCTATGCTTTAAAAAATGAAAAAGGAAGTGCACTTTGCAGGTAGTAATAAGAATATATCATTATTATCGATAGTTTCATCGCGGTGCAAGTTAAAAGTACTTTTGTAGTTGGTTCTTCCCACATTAACCAAATTGCTTGGCATAATAAATGCATGCTGGCATCCTTTGGCAATTTTTCAGGCTGCATGCTGCGCTGCGTGCACTTCATAAATCTAACCGACAAATTGGCAAGCGCTGCCAAACTGGCAAAAGCTGGCAAAACTGCCATGCAAATTTTAACTGGACTTTAATTTTCTGGCAAATTAAACGCCAAATGAACTGGCCACGTAGCCGGCACGTGACAGCTCCCATTGCCATTTAAACAAGCTCTTGTATGTGTGCGAGGCGCTTAAAAAATGAAATTTTTCGCACAGACAAGCAACACGCACACACACACACACACACACAGAAATTTATAACCTTTAATTGCTTTGACCCAAAAACGCATCAGGCAGCAGGTTGCAAAAAGAGGAGTGTAGCAAAAGGGGCTCAACTGAGCACCCCACGTGCAGCACAAAACATGGCCACAAAAGCCACATTGCCTATGGCCTGCATAAAGTTTGGGATGTTGCATGCAACAAAAACACTCTCTCTCTCTCCTTCTCTCTTTCTCTTTCATTGTTGTTGTTGTCTAATGCACTTTCACATTTACATTTGCATTCACATTCACATTCACATTTTTGTGAGCCCTTGTGCCATTTACCCACTTTTAGTCCCCTCTCTGCGCCCCTTGCCGCCTCCCCTTGAGCTGATGTCCCGTTTGTTGTAAGCCTTGGCGACACACGGCGTATTGCGTTTACGGTGTTATGTTCCCGGTTGCACTTGCAACACACGACGGTCGCTTCTACATGCCATTTTATGCAAATGAATTGGTTTCCTAGTGAAATACTTTACACTTTGTTGTATGCCAGCAGCCATGCCACGCCACGCAACTCATTGCATCGCAGGCAGAGGCTGGAGGCAAGCTCGCTGGCGGCATCCACTCGCCGCTGTGAGTGGCAGCTTGTGCAAGTCTAAGTGAATCATGGTTGCACTCACTGACTGACTTCACTGACTGATTGACTGACTGACTGACTGACTGACTCGCTGCCCCACAACTGAATGACGTTTTTCTGCTGCTGCCGCTATGTCTTTTCCTGTCACTTTCAGCTACCTGTGCAATGTCAGCCATGCCTCGACTTTGAAAACTGGACAACTGGACATTTAGTGTATGTGTGTGGTGTGTGTGTGTGTGTGTGTGGCATATAGCAAAGCAGTCAGAAGACCAAGTCTTTTCATTTAGATATGTTTGGCAAGGTCGAATTGCCTATAACTCTCTTTGTCTCATTGTGGGGTTCCACATGTTCCTCTGGGATACTTTGACATTCTATGATACGATGTGCTCTGAGGATTCCTTATTCTTATTGTCACGAAATCAGCTACTGTCTTTTATATCCATCCTGTCAATTGACCGATGAGTATTCCAAGTCTATTACTTCTCATGCGCATTACTTGCTTAACTCGGTTTTGGATTATACTACATATATGTGGTGTATTTTAGAACTTGTCTGGTGTCTCTGCGTAGCCTCAATAGTCATTCATTTCTCAGTTGTTCCCGTTTTATGCCTGTTTTTCTCTGCGACACTACGATTTTGATTCTATTAGGAGCCTCTTCGCCCACTTTCTTGCCTGCTATATCCTTATAACCCACAACCTAATCTTATCTAACTTGTTGTAGCTTGGCTTGTAATTGAATTACTATTTTAAATGTATTTTTCTAACTCCAGAGTGTCATCTAGGATGGGAGTATCTGTTATTACTCTGAGGGTTACCTAACTGAAACAGACTCAAAACTAATTTGCTTTGCTCAACTATTTTTGATTACCTTTAAATTAACGAACAAATTCGTTCACACAAGAGTTGAGCTTCTGTTTCTAAATATATATGCAGATATCATCAATTTTAATCAAATGTAAGCATTACATACACATGCATAAATTCAATGCCCGAAAAAGAGAAGGAAAAAAACAACTCAGTTGAGCATCAACCAAACGCAATTTGCATAAATGTCATAAACGATGTTTACTACGGCACATGTGGAATGCGGCGCATAATTCAATTTCTTGTAAAATAAAAATGTATGCATATAGCATATATAGCATAGAGAATCGACGACCTTATCGTCCTCGTTCGATGTCATAATCATAATCCAGCAGCATGCCTAACATTCTAATATGCGTAAAAAATACCGAATAGCCATAAAATGCAATAAAGGAAGTTGAAAGTTCCGACACAGAAACCCATTATCACAGTTACACACACACGCACAACACATACACACACACAGAACGCACAGACACGCATTGTCCGATCATTGGGTAAAAGTTTTAACCCCTCGCATAATGGACATTATGCAGGACATTCATTTTTTTTGCCTCCTTTCCCTTTTTTGTTGTCCTTTGGCTGACCCTCAAAATGTGTAAAAATGCAAATAATTTTTGGACTCGCCTCGTTATTGTTATGCTCTTGATTATGTTGTTGTTGTTGTTTGTCTGTTGTTGTCTGTTGTTGTCTATCTGTCTGACTGTGCAGGCAAGTAAAGTATGAAAACATGTCCTTTTTATTGCCCTTACATGGAAATTTATGTATGTAGTTGTATATTTGTTGTGTCCCAGTTGCCGAAACGGCCTCAAAATGGGGGGCTTTTTCTTTTTTAGATAGAAAAGAATGGCTCATTTTATTGGCTTGTTGGCTTGCTCGCTTGTATTAGTTCTAGTTTTGTAGCCAAAGGACTCAAATGTCATATCGATTTATTAACCTGTGTGAACTATTGTCTTATATCTCTTACGCTTCGCTCTCCCCCACTCCCATTTTCTCCCCACTTCTCTTCTCTGTTGGAGTGATAAATGTGTTTGAGTTTCGTGAAATTGGTCGTTTTCGGTTTAGTGTTTGAATTTATTTCTTTTCTCTGATGTGAATGCTTCGCTTTGCTCCGGTTTCTTCCGTTTTGCTTGCTGCTTGCTTCCAAAGTGTTGGCAGTTATGGGCATAATGGAAATTTATGCCAAAAACTTGCTACCCTTGCAATTATCCTTGATATATGTATATAGTTCGCTTGCTCTTCTCTTCGTTGATATTCAATATTTTTGGGAAATGGATTAAATGCATGGGGACAAACAACAAATTTCAATGCAATTAAAATGTAAATTTCGTTTGGCAAAAAGTTTATGCAATGTGAAGAGCGCTAAAGCCATGCTAAAAGTATATATATATATGTGTCTATATCTATATCTATATATATATATCTATGCTAAGGAGGCCTGCCTTTGTCTGTTGTTGCACCCTTCTTTCCAACTCTCTGTCAATGTTGCCAAAATCAACTACCGAGCGGGAAATGCTTGAAAAATAAAAAATGAATACAAAAGATGGCATTGAAGCAACTAACCCCTCATCCTCCCCTCCCAAACCCTGCTGTAAACTGCGCATAGCAACCTGTAAAGGGGGTCGCTGAAAATATATATGGAAAATGAAAAATTCGGATTAAAGCGCCGCCAAAGACTCAATTTCTTTGCAAATGTTTTTTTTTTCACTTTAAATTTAATGCTTTCGGCTCTAAAATCATTAAAATTGAATGAAAATTGTGTAATAAAGTTATGCAATATTATGTGGCACGCCGAAGGAAGCATCTCCGAAATAGTATATAAATTCTTTATCATCATCAACAGACGAGTCGATATCAGAGACTATTAGAGCTAGAGACTGCAAATTAGAAATAAATTAGTATATTAGAATTGATAATTTGATAGAAATAAAAGACGCAATTGCATGGATATAGCCTTTCACTTGATTTATAATTTAAGATCGGTTAAGAAACACAAAAATTGCTAAGCAAAATGAGTTTTCATATATGAAAGTAACTATTCTCAGGCTTAGGATATCGCTTAGTCGATCACCCTTGTGCATTTTGACTATGTTATTTATAGAGCTATTGTGTTCCGATCAATTCATATATTTAAAGCCTGATTTGCTCAGATAAAATTTGGAGCAAAAGTGATTTGACTGCTGCTCTCTCTTTTTTTTTGGTGGCTGTTGTTGTTGTTGTTGTTTATGCTACCACTGCTTGTTATCCCGTAAAGCAGCAACACTCAAAATCCACTCGAAGCGATGCCCATTTGCGAGTCCCTCCGTCTACTCCTCCTCATATCTCACTCTCCTACATGTCCTTTTTTTGTTCTGCGCCCACTTAAAGTCGAATCCAATATACAAATTTTTGCTGCTTGCGATTAAAATTTAAATTGTATATGCAAAAAAAGAAGAGATGATGAAAAAAGAAAGAGAAAACTGAAATGAAATGAAAATAAGAATATTTGCCATCATTTTTTCGAAGCTCGCGTTCTCGTTTGGCTCTCGACCCAAAATTAAATTTAATAATGCAGAGAGCGAAGCGCTGAAATTTCATTAGGTGGCAAAAGGTGATATATGTAGTATATATATGCACATACACACACACACATATATATATATATATATATATATATATATATGTATACATGCAAATGTGATTGTATTGAGCTGGGTTGGGGTTTGGCGTGTGGGTGGTTTTACGGGATATTCACTGTGGCCGCAGCTCTCTTTCTCTCTCTCTGTGTGTGGCTTATTGATAAGTTTCACTGTTCGCTGCGCTTGGCCGTAGCGCTTGATTAGATTTTACCCAGCTAACCAGGTTGGCAATCTACCCCTACCCCTACCCTACCCGCTACCCCTTCTCCTACCACTTCGCTCGCTCGATGTGTGAGCAATGAAAACCGCAGCCACAACAACAACAATAACAACAACAGCAGCTGTAGAGTGGGTGGATTGTGGGTCGAGTGTGTGTTTGGGCGTTACATTATTTTTGTGAAAATTTGTTAAATATGCCAAACACGCAGCGATGCATGCAAAGTGGCGAAACAGTCAGTTCACCTCACCCCCTCATCCTGCTCCTCCTCATCCTCATCCAGGCAAAAGTCAGCCAAGCGTTGGCAAAAAAGAGAAAAAAACCCAGTCAAGCCGAGGCTTGGCTAACCAGCCGTGGCATTGCGTACGACTCGCTTATTCGCTCAGCGCTCACTGCTCGCAGTTCGCCTGCCTGCTCATTTTGTGACACAAATAAGCTAAGCCTGCGATCCGGGTTTGGGTACCGTGCAACACACACACACACATTGGCGTGGCGAGGCAAATATGACCCGTTTTCATGCGGAATCAACAAATGGCTCTGGCATTGCACCTGTCGCACAGTGGCCACATTTCAACCATTTTCAATTGAAATATAAATGAATCAGTTAGCTGTGATTGAGTATCGAGTCTACTCTTGCCTCTGATAATCCGCTTGTGAATTGAGCAAGAATATATAAATTATTCTATTATATTTATTGGCTGCATATACATATTTAAATCTGTGATTGAGTCTGTGATTCAGTCAGTCCTACGATTGTAATCGGTATAAAAATTACTTATGATTTTTGCTAATATATATTTTTTAATTATATTATAATTGCTAAGTAGTAATTGATAAACTAATATGAGTTCTTATAAATTGCAGTTAATAATAAGGTTACAGGTTCTGTCAATCAGCTGACGGGCTTCAAATAAATTTAACCCCTGTCCCTCATTGGAAATCGGCAGTATATTTGCGAATAAATCTTTGTACAAATTGCTATGTTAAGTTTTCCGAGTACAAATGGAAATAAGTTTGTGTCAATATTGAGTTCATTTTATACTGATTGGTTGCTTTTTTGTATGCATTTCTTAGGGTTTTTAACTAATGTGTTTGAACGTTGCAGTTGCCACATAGAACTTGTTTTGAGCTAATTCTATATGAAAAACGATGTTCTTAATGACAAAATGTCTTGGCTTATATTATAAATGAATGAAAAATAAATGTTAGTTCTTTCAGTACCGTTAACACTGTAACCAACATCAAAATCGTTATCATCATCATCATCATCATCATCATCATCATCATCATCATCATCATCATCTGCATCTGAGTTGATGTCATGAAGTAGCGCAATGCATTTTTGTTTTTATACGGTTCGGTTCGGTTCGGTTGGGTTTTTGTGTTTGGTTTAAGTGGTCGCTCGGTTAGTTGAGTTGCATGCAAAATGGCTGCCATATTTTTAGGTGTGCGTATGTGTGTGTGTGTGTGTGTTGCAGCTGCACAAGTGGCCGCACTTTATTCGCTGCTCTGCTTCTGCGTCTGCCTCTGCCACGGCTGCTACCTCTGCTGCTGCTGCTGCTGCAGCTGCATGCTTTATGTTTTCAAATTAAAGTCGAAAGCGTGGCAATACTTAATGTGCGCCACTAGAAGCAGATTAGTTGCATTAAGGTTGGCCAGCCCACGACGACGAGCACACACACACAGCAGTCTTGGACCCACCCGAGCCATGGCAATATTAATATTTCAAATGGATGCTTCAAATTGCTACTAGCAGCACGTGGGCAAGGGGATTGGCAGCGGGAGAGAGAGAGGGGAGAGAGAGATAGAGATGCTTGCAGCCTGCTTAAGCTGAAATGAACTATTTTCTGTGCATTAAATTTGCAATTGAATTGCACTTTGGAAAAAGTCAGCTTTGGGCAAGTGAAATAGTTTCTTTGCTTGCTCAGCTGATGGTAGTAGATAAACTGAAAATGAGCTTAGCTTGAAGTGTGTTGTAAATGCGCTTGAATAATAAAAATAGCTAATGTATAATCTTGCACAAATACTCATAAGATATAGCTTAGTAAATCCAGATCCATTTAAGTCTAACCGACTTCGAAGTTTGATGAATAATGTTTGAGAAGGTTACACTCTTAAAATAAGAGAGTCTTGTAAATGAAATTTGGATAATGGTAGAATTTAGATATTGTATTCAATATGCAATCAAATTTCATTTTCATAATTTTCGTAATGATTTCTATATCATATAGTTGCCATAGCAACGATCGATAGAAAGTTGAGTTCTTGCATAAAACACATTTTTGTTTATTTTAAATGTGTAAATCATGGATGTAGAGTCTAACTAACTAAGTAACTATCAAATATCAACAACGTTGCACTACTTTATAATGTAGCAATTAATCTGTTTTAAATTTGGAGTGAAACCTCGATATCGGCAGGTTGACTCTGTGGATCTTTATTCTTTAACATTTTTCTCCCAATCTGACAATAAATAAGTCGCGTTCAACTTGCAGTGTTTCTCATTTTGCATATTTTTATTTAATTTTTTTATATGTTTTTTTTTGTTTATTGCCGCTAAAGCTCTCCTCTTTCTGACATTTGCGGCAAGTGCCGTCAAGTCGCTGCCACATTGCGATGATAACAAAACGTGGCCAAGTGGGTGGTGCATGGGTGGTTGCTGAGGTGGAATGTTTTTAGCCAACAGGAATTGCAACTGGCAGTCAGCCACAGCCAGCCACAGTCATCGACACGCATCAAATTCAATGAATTTTAAATTTTTTTCATGCCACGAAGCGAAACGTGGGTGGCTGCAATGTTTTGTTGTTGCTGTTGCCGTTGTGGCTGCAACTGGGATTATGATAATGTAGCTCAAGTGCAGTTAGCTTTTGCTATTGCTATTGCAGCTGCAATAATCATAATAATAATGCAAGTGCTGCCAGCAGCAGCAGCAGCAGCGAAGTCATCGGCGGTTTGCATTTGATAACGGTGATGATGCAGCACTCTCTGTCTCTCTCTCTCTCCTCTCTCTCTCCCTCTCCCTGCCTCTCTAAGGGGAATGGAGAATGGCAATAGAAATTCAAAAGGAATTGCAGCACGTAATGCCTTAAAAAGTGTGGCAAATACCGCATAGCAGTGGAAGCCGCACCTCCTCCCTCTCTACTCTCCAACTCCCTCTTCCATTTGGACTGGAATGCATCTCATTATAATTTGGCCATAAGGCTACAGCTGAAGTTTAAATATATTTCACAATGCCAGAGCAGCTAGAATATTGTGGTCTTCAAGTTGTTATTATTTCAAATAATGCAGATGAGATGTTTAAGTAACAGCATTATAAACATTTTAAACACATCCTGTAAACTCCTATCAGAGAGAAGAGATATATATATACTATATATATGTATATAGAGTCAGTGATAGAGAGCTGTCTAAATTCTGCGCTAAGAGCAGTTTTAATTCGAACTTTTAATGTATTTCCAATAATAATAGCAACAACAGTCAGACACATAATAATTATAATAATAGTCCTAACTTTTGCTTATGGCAATTATAAACAATAAAATGAAATTTTCTCTTTCGATAATAATAACAATTTGCAAACATATGGTTGTGTTAGCAGAGCATTATACAAATTAGAAATAATTTAAGTAAAATGTTCTTTCAAATGTGTTAATAGCATTTTTGAGTAATTTATAAATATTTGTATACTCATTAAAAAGGGGTTAAACAGAGGTTGAAGGAAGGAAATCCGAGTCCATTAAATATACATGTTCTTGATCAGCATCAACAGATAGACCATCTCAGAGTCTATGAAAGATAGATTATTTGGAATTTAAGTTCTCGTAGTTCATACGCAGATCTGATAACATAAAATAACACAATTACTATATCTTTGTACTTTCCATTTATATATAATTTACCCAGACAACTATACTATCAACTATACAAATTTTTAAATTGGCAAATATGAGCGAACCATCCGTTAAAAGTAGAGAGTATTTCTTAATTGAGTTCACTCGACTAATTCATTTTGTTAATTATCCATTGTAAGTGCATTAAAATGGGTTTTTATCTATGCCTAAAGTGATTGTGACCAGTTGTACCAAAAATACAAATTGGTTAGCATTTAATGCTGGTTTTCGCCAACATTTGAATCACATTCAAGCGTGAAAAAGTTGCATTTTAATGAACCGCAATTAGGACAAATTTATTATTTAGCTGTTTGTCTGTCGTCTGTTGGCTCCCTGCAAAAATGGTTAACAGCAGTTGCTGTGCAACAACAACAGCAAATCCCGTTGCAGCCAATTGCATATTTGGCAGCAATTAATTTGCCCAGTTGCTGACTGCATTTTGTGTCTGTGCTTTTGTGTGTGCCAATAAATTAGTTGACAATCATTTGTGTCTGTGTGGGTGTGGGAGTTGCCTGCCACGCCCCCGTCTACCCATATCGTGGACGGAGTTCTGCATGTCTGCAAATATTTGGCAAGCCTGTTTTAAATGTGCGCCAATTAGTTGACACAGAATTCTCCCATTTCATTTCCATTTCCCAGTTATCGAGAATTGTGCATACAAATTATAAATTATGCTGAGTTAATTGTGCAATGTTGAATTGAACTAAGTTAACTAAGCAAGCTTTGCTCTTTCAGCTGTCACCTGTATCTCTCTCTCTCTCGCTCTCTGTCTCTAATACTCTCTCTCTCTCTCTGTATCTACTATTCTCTTTTTCTAGTAGTCTCTTTCTATCTGTCTCTCTCGCGCTTCCTCTCATGGTCTCCTTCCACTTTATAGCTCTTTCTGTCTTTGTCTGCTTCTATCTCTCTCTCTCTGTTTTTGTATATCGCTCTCTCTCTCTCTCTCTTTTGTTTTTCTCACTCGGTCTGTATATCGCTGTCTCTTTGTCTTTCACTTTCTCTATCTTACTCGGTCTCTATTTCTCTGCCACTCTGTCTCTATCTCTAACTTCATCTCTTACTCTTATCTCTTTTTTATTGACTCTTTCTCTTAGTTTCACCATTTCACTTTTTCTGTATCTCTCTATCTCATGATGCTTAGCTTTTTCTCATTATCTCTCTATCTGGTCCATGATCTCCCACTCTCTCTATTCCTGATCTCTCTTAATCTCTCGCTATATCTATCTGGTCTCCTACCTCTCTCCCTTTTCCTCTCTATCGCTCTTTCTCAATATCTACTTGTGTCTGGTCTGGGATCTATCTCTTTATTATGTCTCTCTCACTCCCTCTCTCTCTTTCTCTCTGGTCGCTGACTTCATTCTCTGCTCTGGGCGCTCCACCCACTTGTGGAACTAGGCCAAGTTATCTAGTTCTATGACCGTCAGCACCAACTGCTGCCAATGTCAAATGCTGAACCTTGTCATGTGATACTCAGTCAAGCGTTTGCCGCAGACACTGAGGTTTCCAATTACACATTGTATCTATATGTGTGTGTGTGTGTGTCTTTTCTGTGAATGTGTGTGTGCTTTGAAGGCTGCTGTGGTTGCTGGCGCTTCCGCATTGCGTTTTCTTCACGCTACGATTAACTTACCAAGGCCAAGGCAATGGCAAAGGCAAATCCAAAAGCTAATTAAATTATAACATTTTAGCAAATCTGCTTTGCTTTGATTCAGTCCCCTTTTTCTGTGCAGAAATTAAAAAACGTAATAATTTACTAATTTTTTATTTAACAAGTTCAAAGACAACCGGTTGCTATATGCCATATAGCTTTGTGCGCTTTTTGTTTCATCTTCTATTTGTTCTCTCTTCAGAAATGTATAAAAATGAACTATATATTTAAGAATAAAAGCTGAGAATTTATATTTAACCTGACAAACTTGCTAAAATACAGAAAACTTAATCTATAAATAACAAAAGAAGAAATGAAGAAATTATGAGTTCGTAGAGGTCAAATTTTGATGTAAGCTTGACTTGATAATCAATTTTCTAATCGTACGTTTAATTTGAACAATATATAATAAAAATGATTAGCTTTGCCTATACCAATTCTAAAATGTTTTTCTACTTTTGTTATATTTTGCAGAACGCAAACTGTTCGTGGGCATGCTAAATAAGAAGCTGAACGAGAACGACGTGCGTAAACTATTTGAAGTTCACGGTGGCATCGAGGAGTGCACCGTACTCCGGGATCCCAACGGTCAGAGCAAGGGTTGTGCCTTTGTCACATTCGCCACCAAACACGCTGCCATCTCGGCCATTAAAGTGGTAAGTGGTGTTCTTGGCTCAAAGCTGTACTTATTCAACCGATAATATTAATATGCTAAATATTCCTTGCTTAGACTTTGAGTCAGAATAAAATCATGGAGGGCTGCACATCGCCGCTGGTTGTTAAATTTGCGGACACACAAAAGGAGAAGGAACAGAAGAAGATCCAGCAAATTCAGGCGAATTTGTGGAATCTTGCCACAAACATAAATATACCATTGGGCCAAACGGCAACCACAGTGTCCACACCGATACTGCCAAACCCACCGCAACAGCCGTCGCCAGTGTTGGGAGCCGATGCTCTGACACCAGCCAGCATTCAATTGCTGCAGCAGCTGCAAACAGTTGGACTGCAGCAGCAGCTGTTGCAAGGTAAGTGGTCCTCATAGAAACATATTTAGAGTAGAACTACTCTTATTCATAGCCTGCTGCATATGCTGTCAAATTTGAAAATAAAAGGTGAACTTTAAGTGTTAGTCGAGATATCCGTTAATGATGGAAAGAAGGGTATAATAAAGCTGTGCGATAGTGTGTAAAGGCAGAGGGAAGTAGAAGACTTTAGATATTTCTTATCAACAATAAGCAAATCAAACAATTTGTCTGTCCGTCTGTATGGCTAAGCCGATTCCCGAGAGAATAGAAGCTAAAGGCTTCAAACTTGGAATAAAAACTCTCATATACCAAACGCAGATCAAGTCTGTTTAAGTTTATCAATAACCTGTTTAGCAAATATCGATATAAATCGATTACCAATAGCAAAAGAATATAATATTCTAAGAATATAGCCTTCCAATTGATATATAAAATATACAGACATGTTGTTGATCAACTGAATTGAATTGAATTTAATTGGATCAGAAAAGAAACACACATTTCCTATACTATTTTCATATTCAGCAAACTTGTGTCAGTTTTACGGCTTATATCAGTTTGAGTGGTAGACAGTTCGACTTTAGATTCAAAAATGATAAATGATAAACAGGGAACTAATTAAAATATCTTGATATTTTCACAGCACTCACTGGCTTGGGTGCCGCTCAGCAAAACAATGCCACGCAGGATACGGCAAATGCCGCGGCAGCAGCTGGTCTACTAAATCCACTTTCCGTACAGAATCTGGCAGCAATTGCGGCCATGACACAACCGAGTCTTACCAATTCGGCCAACTCGCCGGGCAGTGCCCAGTTGACCAATACGGCGGCTCTCTTATGTAAGTCTCTAAGAATCGTAAGCCTAACTCAACTAAATTCTACCCTCACTAATCAGCTAATTTCCATTTTTTTCGGGTAAAAAAAACCCGTGTCACAAATCGTATCTGTGCAGTTTTTTGACAGCTGTCCAATGAATTTTAATGTGAAAATGTTTTTCACTTGCCACGCGCTTAACTCTCACTCATTTTCATCCATTGTTTGTTCTGGTGTTCTGCTGTGTTGCCTCCTTATCGATTTCTAATTATTTTCTGTTAAGCATTAATTTTGTGTTTAGCTATTCTTGCTCTTGCAGAGCGTATTATAATTTAAGCCACTTGGAAGGAGATTACTTATCGTAATGAAATTAAGATTTAATTAGATGGATTCCGCGCTCTGCAAGAATATGTCATCGTTGGCATGCCTAAGATTGCTTCATCTCTCTTGTTTTTATATACTCTGATAACTAAGGTAAATTAGTATATTGGGCTTGTGCAAAGTACGTCATAGTTTCTCTTCTGTTCGTCTGTCTTAAAACGTAAATTATATGTTCATCAGTACTCAGTAAGAAATCAATAAAATCGATAATCGCAAATCAATCAAAATACATCGTCTACCACAATTTTGATGCTAGAGTTGCTAAATTTAGTTAGTTCGATTATTAGAGCGATTAGAAATCAGCTTATAACTATAAAGACTACATCAAACTTGGTAGATTAGTTTTAACTTTATTACAAGCTATTTAAAGGATATATGCCAGGTGGTATCAGAGTATTCCTCAGTCGGTTACGACCGACTGCAATGTTCTCATTTGTTTTTACATTAATTATGCGAAAATGGTATCGAAAGCATTGTGGCTGCCTTTGCCAGTTGAGAGATTTGAAGCGAATTGAATGCGCCTTGAAGAAAATTCGCTGAGTTCATTTAATGCGATTTAAAATAGTCGAAATTATGCCGCATGAGTGAGCCGAGCCAGCCGCCTGATGGTTAATATCTAATCAAACTACAGATAAGATTAAAATGTACACATTAAGCTAACGAAACACACATATCTTCTCTCTCCCCTCTCTCCCACTTTCTCTATCTCTCTCTCTCTCTCTCTCTTTTATCTCTCTCTCTCTCTCTCTCTCTCTGTCTCTTATGAATGCTAACCAACGTTTTGTGGATATATTGTGTTATTTGTAACTGTCTTTTTTAAAGCAGGTCTCATAAGAAAAAAGGCAGCTGCCAAATTGTCGAGTGAACTGCACAGCACAAAAAAAGAAAAGTAAGTGAAAAGTGAAAAGTGTTTTTGGTTTTGATATTTTGCGCCTGATTTTGACAGACTTGGCAAATCCGCTTTTCTTTCCGCTTTCGTTTTTATCAATTCAATTTTGACATCGATTTTGAGTTTGATTTATTTTCCTTCTTTTTTTTCTCTTCATTTTATCGTTATGCAAGAGAGAAAGAAATATTAATAATGGTTATTCACTTGACATTTAAAGCAAACGAAGCGTTCCGTTGCCGCTTTACGTTATGTAACGCTTAACGCTCACGTGGCTGCTGCTCTGTTTTACGTCGTCGTTTACGTCACGCGCCCAAACAGCAAAAGGAGAAGCAGCCAGCAGCAGCCAGCAGCACCCAGCAGCAGCAGAAGCCCGTTGAACGTGAAGCGAACAAAATTACAAGTTACAAGTTACACTCTCTTCAGAAATTAACAACACGGAACTTATTGCAACAGAGTGTAGCACACAGACAGGCACAACACGGGCTGAAAGGAGGAGGGGGAGGGGTGGGGGTTGCAGGACTTTGGCATCATTGACTTTTAGCCGCGCGTCGCGTTGGGGAGCGGCGCAAATTGCAATGCTTCAAGTTCCACTTGCCAAGGCTTTCCCCAGTTGAGCACTTTTTTTATTTTCTCCCTCTGTCACGTGGCACAACTGAGGGCCATGCTCAGGCTTATATACACAGGCAGTTGCTATAAAGAAGCGTTTCCTCTCATCCCCCTATCTTCAGCCATAAAAACGAATATACGAGTGGCGCTGAGAATTATGGCCTATCGCCTGCATTTTTCAATGGACAGGCTCACAAAATGTGGGCCAATGTAAATTCGCCTCTTAAAAAGACAGATGAATGAAGCTGAAGCCCAAAGATAAAAATACAGAAAGAAAACTGAATGATTTTTCATGCAAACTTTTATCAATTGTTAGCGTTTTAGTATTTCCATTTGTATGGAAATCAATAATTTGTAGACTCTAGTTTTTCTTCTTCTTTTTTTTTTATAGAGCCTCTGTTCGAATCCAAGAAACCATTAGCCACGAAGTGTCAAAATTCAATTGTGGTTTTTAAAGATCTTAAAGTAAGCTGATTCACAAATGAGCGTTTCAGCCACCAAAGTGTACCTCAGTGTAGCATATGTCCTGCAAGTGATTATTCCCAATAAAAATTCACTTCCAAAAGTGCATCCCATCATAAGCAGAACTGAAACTAAAAACTGTTCAAAACTTTTACATACTCTTCAATTTATTTCAGTCAATATATCTTTACAGTCCATAGTCAGCGTCAACCGCACAATGATAAGTCGTATTAGTTGACAGTTAAAGTGAAAACAGGCTGAAACGCATTTTATTTCTGCTGGTTTAAAATATTTTTAAACATTTTCACAGATATCATTAGCAATTCTCTGCCCCCGCTTTATCTTTGAGTTTCCTTCTGTTGAGCTGTCTAACGCAGCTATTGTTAAATATTTTAAACACAAAAACAAAGCCAAAAATAAGGAAAGCAAACGAAACCAACCTCAAAGTTGGCTGTTTGCCTCCTTGCTTTGGCTAAGCTGCGCATTACCAAGTTAATTTCGTGAGCAGCTACGAACCGTGAAGCAAAAAAAAAGAAAAGGAAATAGAAAAAAAGTGGCTGAATTAACCAGAGAAATGCCAAGAAAATATAGAGAAAATCAAAAGCAAGTGTTTTTTTTTTTTGTGTATGTCTGCCTAAACTACAAGTTCGAGATTGGCTCCCATTTTCAGTTCTTAGTGGATTGACCCGCCTTCCCCGTTCCGCCCCCTTGTGTGCACTTGTGCGTGCTCATCGTGTGCCACTTGAACGATTTCCGGGGCCACTTAATTTAATGAAATATTAAAAATTCTTGTCGAAAAGCTTCAGTTAACCTCCTCCCTCCCAAAAAAAGGACGCACGGCGAAGCAGCGCCTATTTTTCCAATTGGGGGCTTGCACTTTTTAGCCCCTTCTAGGAACATAAATGAACAAAGAAATGTTCTAGAAAATTTGGCTGGGTTTGTTTTTAGCCATTTGTTGTTGCCTCAATTTTTTCCCCCCAACCGAAACATAAACTCAACAACAGAATCACTTTTGAAGTTCATTTTGTTTTTGCTGTTGTTTTTGTTGTTTGTTGTTCGCTGGCTGCCAGTTTCAATGTACTTGGCATATTCTGTTGTTGTAAAATGGTCCAAACAAATGACGCTTGAGGCTTTTGTTTGCCGCAAATTGTTTATGGCAAACGCATCGCAAAACTCGTTGCAAAATATCAAAAATGGGCGCACAGATTGCCCCATAATTGTTGCCACATCTGACCCCCGCCTCTCTCTGAAAATTGATATTGCAAATTGTGTTGCGTGTGTTGTCCGTGTGTGTGTCCGGTTCAGTTGTTTCGATTGTATCGCAAAACACTATAACGAAAAAGAGGCCGAAGCATTTTATGTTGTTTGACAATCGAAGTTTTTGTAATTGGTGAATATGACATGCAAATGTTGGCAGATGCAAACTTTTGTTGCCTCTTCTGCAATTGGGCTTCCATTTTTGGTATGAAATTCTACAGAATTTCAAATTTCAGTCTACTTAACTAGAAGACAACTCAAATATAGATTGCGAACCTTTTTTCAATTTATAATGAATTTGTGCCGAACTGTGTAACAGACTGAAGGAATCATATCCAACCATATAAGGTATATATGTTCTTGATCAGCATCAGACGCCGAGTCGATTTAGTATATACGTATTGTATATATTTATGAACTAAATTAGAGAAAATGAAGTTCTCATAAACCGAACGCAGATCAAGCGTATGTTATTGTTATCGATAACTGTTCCCATTTTGGGAATATCGAGATGAATCGATTTTCGACAGCAATAAGAGGTACAATTAGGCAAATTAATCCTTCCAATTTATAAACAACATATACTGTAAATGAGCGGATAAGAATCACAAAACTACTATCAGCAAGCAATCTTGTAAATATCCTAGTTAAGCACTCTTTTCAGTACTATGCACTATGCATTTTACAGGGCATCTTGTAGTACAGCTCTGTGGAGTAGAGCTCGCTCGACTTGTTGTTATTTCGAAGTTAAAAGTGAATACCTTTTGCCGATTGCTTTCAACTTTCGAATCGTAAACTTAATCCTTTTGGCAAGCAATTCAACTCAACATTTGCCACATCCAAAAACAACCCAAAACTCACCACAATGCGATGGACTCGACTCTGTTGGTATAGACGAACAAAGCCGAACAGAAGAAGAAGCAGAATAAGAAGGAGAATCAACTAAATCCCGTTCGAAAGTCGTCGAGTGCATCCAATTCAAAAGTTTCTTTTTCTCTGCTAACAAAATAGAAACAAGAAAACAACATTGAAGAGGAACCGAGGAGGACGAACAACAAACGAAAATCTTAATCAAAGTTTTGCAAAAGTGCAGTAAACTATGTAGTTTATACCACCTCGAATACTAAGGATTCTTGGGGAGATGGGTGGAGACAGGGGAGGAGTCTCTCGCTCATTTCCCTTTAAGTAAGCTTTACAAACACGTTTTCCACTCTGTTCTCAACATGGCTCTCCATTACGTTTGTTTATACACTTTTTCGCTCTTTGCACTTCAAAATCAACAGCAGCAGCAACAACAACACCAACAACGACAACTGGCAAAAGTCTTCAAGTGGCCTGCTGCAAGGGAACAAAAAAAAAAAGAAGATAAATACACAACTTGCCTCAAATTTTTGCACAAATTTGCCAGCTGAAAAAGTTGAGTGCCAATGGGCAATGTCTGCAGAGGGGGGGATGGTAATATTAAACAATTCCAGGCAGACACATAAAAATACCAAATAGTTTTAGGCTTCTCTCTCTGTTTATTATTTGTTGTGCGTGTGTTTGTGTGTTGCTTTTTGTTATTATTGGCCTGGCCAAAAGCTCAGCATTCAGTGTTGTTAGCCCCTTGGCCATATGACATGTGTGCATGCATGCAACAACGACGACTGCCAACAACAACAACAACGACAACAAACAATTAAAACAATTTCTTCAATTTCTTGGCAAATATGCAAAAGTTTTTTTTTTTTGCAAAAGTCGCTACAGGTTACCTTTAGCTACATTTGACTTTCTTTATGTTTTGGGTTATGCTCTGTTTCAGGCATATAGAGTGATAGGTATAGTATACATGGAAACGATATAGTTGAAATGCTGTGATTATGATTTGCGAATCATTTTAATTGCCAAAAGTTAACATTATAAAATATAAATATAAGTTTCAAACATGTTAATAAAAAGTTTTATCAGCTATTAAACTGATAACAGCGTATCTGGCAGTCTGTCTTTGGCAAACTTGCCACATGCTCACCTGTTTTTATTGCCACACACACACAAGTTGGCAAGTTTGCAAGCTGTTAAATTAAAAATGTTGCCTTCCCCCTCGCCCCCTCACAAAAATTGATTGCAACACCTAACAGAGGGGGTGGGGGCGTGGGGTAAGGTACTGGAGAAGCTGCAGCAGCAAGCACATGGGTAAAAACTTTTGAAATTAAATCTGTAAAATCTCGCAAAAGTTTCGACAGCGTTTATGTGTGTGCGTGCTTTAGTGTGTGTGTGTGTGTGTGTGCTTTAGTGTGTGTGTGTGTGTGTGTGTGTGTGTGTGTGTGTGTGTGTGTGTGTGTAGTGTGTGAGCCGAGTTCTTTGAAGAACTTTTCATATAATTTTGTATGGCATGGAAATAATTTCAACTTGACTGCAAAATGCAAAATGAAAAGTTTTGCGACAGTCGTCGTCGTCGTCGTCGTTGTCGAGAAAGGACCAAAACGGCATGGCGAGCTGACATCATTATTCGTTATTAGCCAAATTAGTTATCAAATGCACTGGTCTCGCTGGCAATGAGCAGCGACCACACACACAAACACACACACACACACATATATATGCAAATGCAAAACTCATTAATAACACACGCAGAGGGAGGAGGGGGCGAGGGGAGGAGGTGGGAGTCATCGCGAGTTGAAACTGAACTGCAAACCACAAAATTGCATTGCATGACGGGGCGGCCAACAACAAGAACAACGAAAACAACGATAACAAAAGCAACAAATAGTAGTGAAAACAACTAAATAACAAACAACAGGCGTCAAATTACACAAAACACAAACCAGACCTCTAAAAACACACAGACACAGACACAGTTGGACGGGGTGTCACATGGCGTATGAACAACAAATTAATTTCAGATTTATACTTGAATATGTATGTTTAATTGTGTGTGTGTGTGTTGTGTGTGTGTGTTGTGTGTGTGTGTTGTGTGTGTGTGTGTTGTGTGCTGTGCAAAATATATATAATCAAATGTCGCCCACGTGGCGTCTAAAATTCGATGATTAATTACGTCTGACTGGCGTCGCATCGCGTTGGGGTTGTGGTTGGTGTTGTGGGTGGGGGTGGGGTGCAGGAGAAACAGCAGGTCAAACTCTAGAGGTCAAAATTAAAATGATTATATTATTAAGTGCATGTTTGCATTCTAGCTAAGCAGCCAACTGCAATAACAAACACCGAATAAGCTTTAAGCTAACAGATAAAAAGAAGAGGCTTAGGATACTCACTGGTCCACTGACAGCACATTGTAGACTGAGAAGTCACCTAACTAAACAAGGTATTTATAGTAGCGAACTGTGCAGGTGTCGGCAGGAAAGGATGCAGCATCCTAGGGATGCATGTCTTGAATTTCAAAGACATAGAAACCCTTAACCCAACAAAGGTTCTCGCACTCGTGCGGCAGCTATACGCTCAGAAGGGGGCACAATAGATCTAGTAGGTCGCCGAGCAGGTATCCCAATAATAAAAATAAACAAATAATTTAAGAAAATATATATTTATAAAACATTAAAAATGTAACTATGTGTTAACTAACAACAACTTTAGCAGTAACCTTTCCGTATAGCATATATGTATATAAATCTGTAGCTATGAAGGCAGGTAACTGTTCATTACCAACACACTCACACAACAAAACACACACACACACACACATACACATGACATGTGCAAAAAGCAACGCGATTTTAATTTCGTTATGGCAATTGTTGGTTTTCCAAAATGCAATTTACTTTGCTGCTGACACTAACTAAGTGCAACACGCAACTCACAACTTGCAACTCACAGCTGGTTGTCATTGATATATATATAATTTTTGTGTGTTTTATATTTACAGGGTCTGATCCGAATCCATTGGCATCGGCGTATATGTCAACAGCTGCTGGCTTACCGCAATTTGGAAGTTCCGCCGCCCTGTCCACCTCACCGCTGGCCAGCGTTGCGCTGAGCGCCGCTGCGGCCGCTGCTGCCGGCAAGCAGATTGAAGGTGAGTAAACTGCAGGTGGTGGAACTGCAATTGGGTTTATGGATTGGATATGAGCGTGTGCTGTGGTGGCGTGTGGTGGGTTGTGGTTATGTGGATACCCTGTGCAAAATTGATGGAAAGAGTTTGATAAAGTTTAGACAGTTTTGTATATAATAGAAAGAGAAGAGTGAGAAAGGGAAAAGTAAAGAAGAGAACTAGAAGAGAAAGACAATAGAAATTAAAGAGAAAGAGAAGAGAGAATAGAAACGAGAGATTGAGTAGAAAAAGAGAGGAGGAAGAGAAGATACTAAAAACAGGGAAAGAAGAGAACAAAACAGAATAGCACAAAGGAGAAATGGAAGAGAAAGAGATGGGGGCAGAAGTAATGAAAAATAAATGAGATGAGAAAATAAGAATCGAAAAGAAAAATGAGTAAAGAAAACGAAGATAGACAGGCGAAGGGAAGAAGCAATTGTAAAACCTTAGAAATAAGTAAATAGAACAGCAGCAGGGTATCTGATCATCATAAGTATTTTTTTTTGATAGTTATACAGCTTTCATGTCAGCATACTTTTTTTAGGTTTTATAAAAACTGTAGCCAGGGTATCTGCTGGTCGAGTAGTCTCCTCTAGAGTATCTTTACTTGTTTTTACCGCTGCTACTGCTGCTGCTGCTGCTGCACAGATAAATGGAAATGTCTAAACGCCAGATACATTTTGATAAATGCTCTCAAATGTCCTGTCAAGCAACCCAGACACACACACAGTCATGCAGCCAGTTTGTCATTGCATCAGTGCGTCATTGCGTCATTCAGTCAGTCGCTCATTCTCGCCCGCTGGTGTTGCATAGAACTGAATGTTGCAGTTTTTGTTGCAACATCAAATGCATTAACTCGCTCATCGCTGTCAACTCGATTCGCATTCGCATTCGGATTCTCATCCGTTCAGCAGTTTCTCCTTGGAGCAGAGCTGCTTTTGCGCCTGCCTGTCATGCAACCCGTTTCGTTGTCAATCTACTTAGTTGCACGTTTAATCTTTCATTAGTGTGTGTGCGAGTGTGCAAGTGTGTGTGTGTGAGGCACTACTGGGAGATCTCTTTATGGCAACTAAAAAAGGGGAGGGGACGAGGAGAGTGTTTGTGTTGAGCAACCGTATGTTTCTATATAACCATATATACATACATACATTTGTATGTATTTACTAAGACAAACATCATTTATCAAAAAGTTATTGGGGCCAGTTGTCAGTGTTGGGAAACACATTAAAAAAAAAGTGTAAAACTGAAGACAAGAATAATGAGTAGAAAAACAAATAAGAATAAGGCAAACTGGCTTTAAATACCAACCTCAAATTCTATTCTTAAACTTTAAAACAATAGTTATATTAAATAAAACAGACATTAGACGGGAAATAAAGCAATAGAAATAATGCAAATATCCATAATATATACTATTATAAATGATTTACAATATAAAATGAAAGTCTGTTTATATATTTTTTTGTTCATATAAATAAATACGCAGAATTAGTTAAAGTCGCTGTTGGGCTGCTTTTATAACTCAGTAATTGAGTTGAGGCACTTGCACAAATAAGTGCATTAAACCCAATTCAAACAACTGGGAAAACTGATACAAAAATAAAACCAAGTCTCAATTTCAATTTCTGCTTTAAAATAGTTGCACATACAAATCTCAACCTGCCCCACTTGTGCACACTTTCTTTTAGCTCCAAGCAGCAGTGTAGAAGAGATGAGAAAAATCAATAGGATCAATCATGTCTTGAACATTTCCCAACACAAAATGCATTTGCGAGGTGGGGGTAGGAGGCAGGGTAAGGATGGGTGGATGGATAAAACTAATGCGAATTTATCTGAACGGGCATTTTGCTTCAGCTTAAATTTTGATCAGCTTTTGACACAGTGTAAATATTACACACTTGACACACAATTCCATTAGTTAGTCGTGAAACGTCGATATCACAAAATATTGCAATACTCGCCCCATACAGAAAGTATATATATACACACACACACACCCGCATACACCCACAACACACCCGCACACTCAGAGACAGATGAAGATGAGCGGCAACAGCGAATTGCGCTTTGGCTGGCACACATAACATTAAAGTTGCAGTGGCATATGCTGAGTCGGGGCATGCTTGGCTGCGGGGCAGTTGTGGGGGTAGTTGTTAGGGGAGCATATAGCAGTAGTTCGCGAGCAGAAGGACGAACAAGCATACAACGAAGATGAGCATGACGATGATGATGATGACGACAAAGATGAGAATTGGGATTGGGGTTGGAGTTGGGGAATGATGATGACGACGACGATGACGATGACGATGACGATGACGATGACGATGCTGAGGCAAAATGCAACGGAAAATATTTTGGCGTTGCACTTTTTGCCATATTTCCGGTTACATAAGCAACACACTACTCGTTAGACTGAGTTGAAGGGGCGGCGGAGATGGGTTATGATAGACTGGGAGGGGGTGCACAGCCTGCTGCGACCAACGCCATGCGAAGCATTCAACTCAGCGAGAGCTAGAGCTAGTCAGGCCGAATATACAATCACACATTTATCCACAACAAATAACAAGTAAGAAGAGTGCTGAATAGTTGAGTGACCGACGAGGAAATACCCTGCAGCACCCACACGCATTTGTCTAAACATAAACTTAGAAACAAACAGACGCCTTTTGGGCTTCTCCTTATCCTTCTTATAATCTGATTGTGTAATGATTTGTAGAGCATGGAACAATATTTATATAGATGACTTAACATTGAGGCAAATTGGTTTGGATTAACATTTATGGTAAGAATTACAGTTAGTTTTCAACGGTTCGGCATAGTTTTGAAATCGTACAGTTGTTGCTGAGACTTGTGTGCCTCTTCAGGGATGTGTTTATCTATTGCCCATGAAGGCTGCTTTCTTTAGCTTCCTTTTTGATGCCAATCAAGCATATTTATAAATACTGTTTATCTTTAGCTTTAGCCAACTGCTGTCTGTCTCTGTCTTAATATAACTAAATTAACATATTCAATTGAAGTCTCTGAGTGCTGAGGGTTCATTCAGGCACAAGGCTAGATTGGCTCGCCTGTTGCTTATATTTATATGCACTTTCTGTACGATTTCCCCAACTTGACTACACTCTTTCAAGCCATTTGTAAGGGGTATAGTCTAAAAATATGTGTTTAAATACAAATGTCTCGAATATGTTGTGATATATATATATATTTTTGCAGTTGGTTGACTTTTGTGCTCCTTTCCTTGTAGCTGTGTGTGTGTGCCGCTTGTTTGGTTTGCTGACTCATGATGTTGCCCGAAAAATTCCCTCGTGGCCAACAAAAACACACACACAGGCACAACAAGAAGCAGAAACAGAAACACACACACAGAGCTACACCACACACACACACACACCCACACACACACATTACTCGTTTACATTCAAACAAATTGCGCATGTTATGCGACATGCGAGCTGCCATGTTGAGCGAAGACGCCCCTCTCCCACTCCCCCACACGCCTGACTGCACTTGGGCATTAACTACTGCACAGCAGGTTTCTTCTTTCTCTTCTCTCTTTTCTTTTTATTGCCAAGTTCATAAGGTGGCAAAAATAAAGAGAGTTATGCGTGTGGGGCATAATTAGTCTGGCATTAGTTTTTCGGTTGTTTGCCGCAACTCGACAAAGAATCTGTTTATCAGAGAACTAAATATAATTGAGTTATAGTTCGATATGGCCAGAGTCCTGCGCCAGGTAATCAATATAGTATCAAAAGATGAGGGCCAAGTATGCCTGGTATTGGTAATTGGACTTGCTGAAGTTGCCAGATAATATTTGTACTCGATTAAAGTAAGTCGAGTGAATGAGATATAGCGACAAAATTAGCAAGTTGTCGATGAGTTATGAAAGATGCCACAGCAAATATTAAAAGACAAATTGCACAGTAATAATTCAGTTTGTAGTTGTTATACTTAATGTTAATAATAATGCTTACTGAAATGCTGAGAAAACACTGAATTACCAACCTTTAAACTAAATATTAAACTAATATTTTCACAGTGATATAGAAATGAATGCTTTTAATAGTTAATGGTAAAATGGTGCTTACTGAAATCCTGAGAATAAGCTGAAAAGTCAACTAAACAAAGTGGGCATCTTCTGCAGCAGAAGATTGATTCGAGCATATTCATTAGAACCAGAAGTAGACTTCTTGGGGATATCTTATAAAGCATAGCTGGGAAACTACAAATGCAAATAGACAATAATCTTTCTTAGCATATCATGGAAACCGAATACAAACTGTGTTCTTTTTGTCCTTATCTTATTCTCAGTACAATATATGTTGGCCAGTTAAGCAGCTCTTGTATTATTCACGCTCATTTTATTCCCATAATGCTTAGATGCTTGTTAACTGTAGCATACATTATGGCGTCTCGTCGTTGGCTTATAAATTCAGTTAACTCGGCATCATTATGTTAGCCCGCATTATTCCCCACTGCATTCCGTTGCAAGCCACAAAAAGCAGCCATCAACAAAAAAAAATATAATAAAATGTTATATGTAACAAATTTAACCACAATTTTCCTTTTTTCTGTTGCTTGTCTTTTTTTCCCACACCACAAATAAACTTCCTGTTTTGTTTTCTTTTTCTTTTTTCGTATGTTAGATATGTGTGGGTGTGTGTGTGTGTGTGTGTGCGAAAAACGATTTCCTATATTGCATTTTCCTCTTCCGTTGAGCAAAGATGCCGCATCCGTTACGAACTGCTTGTGTCTCCTGCCTCGCCTCCAATTTTTTTCTTCCTTTCTTCCTCATAGTGCTTCCTATTGATGCAGATGCATACACGTATATATACATATATTGTACAGATATATATATATCTGTGGTTTATATGCTTTAGCCCACGAACATGTTTGCTAACAAGCAGCAGGCCAACAATTTTTTGCCATTTTCTTCAGTTGGATTCTGTTGTTGGCCCGCGTTTCAATTCGGCTCTCAAGGGCATTTTGGGCCAGGCCAAACTGGAATTTATATGACAGCGCATATATATAACAGTTGCCTTGCATACAGCTTTATTGATTTTATTGCCACAAACACTCACACACACACACACATAGATACATTTATGCTTTTAGGAATATCTTTTGCAATATGTCGCCAATTCTCATAATCACTCACTTGCTTGCAGTCCCTTGTCCGTTGTCCGTTGTCCGTTGTCCTTAGTCCTTGGTCCGCAGTCCGAGTCACAGTTAATGTCAAGTTCGTTGCATGTCCGGCCAAAAGTCGCAAATCTTTCTGACTTCCTCTGTCCTTTATCCAGCTCTCATCTCTCATCTCTCAGCCTCCTCATCATCTGGGTTTCCTCCCCTCTGTCTGCATTTGCTTATTTTATATTCCCACTTCCGGCTTATGCACATGACTTTAATCTGCCTGCATCCGCTTTGGAGGTTTTTTGACTCAGTCCATAAATGGACTCCTGCTGTGCCGCCTCCATTTTGCTCATCGTTTGTCACTGTCATATTTTGTTTGCCACACTTGCCAGGGACGCGCGTTAGAGCACATCAAACAATTTTAACTTTAATTATAATATTATTTATTTATTTTATAATATTTTTGTAACTCTGAATTCAGTTTTATTTGCACTTCATTTTGATTCACACAATTTCAATTATTTTTTTGGTCAAAACCCAATTCATTTGGAATGAAAATAGCTTTACCTCAACTTCCTTTTCATGTTGTATTTAAGTCCTTAATAATTGAAATTTTAATCCAGTATATCTGTTTTCTTTGTCTATTTAAATAAACTGCTTTTTATATTTTAATCGAATTTCACAATGTAAACGATTTAAATCATTTGTCTAAATAAATGTTTGATTTAAACATATATTTTTTAGATAGCTGCATTCAGTTGATATATTTAAAATTAATATAATCTGAGCTCTTTTAATACCATTGCGCTGAGTCTCAACATTTTCATTAAATACAGTTTTGTATTTCCATTTTGGCTTTAATTAAATATCATATTTTACACCAAACTGATTTATTGTTTAGCAGAATATATTTATTCACTCCACTATTTATTACACTCTGTTAACACCCAGCACTTGCAACTGCTAAACCTTGGCATGGTTTAATATATATATTTTTTTCAACTCTCCACATCCTTTTGCTCCTGCATATTTTTTATTTTTTTTGTGCTGTGCTCTACGCTTCCTGCTTAATTTTGTGCCTGTCGTCTGCGCCTGTCTACATGCTTATAACTTGTTTCCTGTTGTTGTTAGTCTGGCTCTGCTGTTTTTTCTTCCCTATATTGTTGCTGCTCATGTTGTCATTTGATAAATTTCACATGCTGAAAATTTATCTGGCCCCGGACATTGTTGCCGCCTCCTCCTACTTCTGCTGCATTTCCTGCCTCTTCTGTTGCTTTTGCCTCCTCCACACAGATTGCACAAATCTGCTGCATTTCTTTGCAGCAACTTCGATTTGAGATTTTGCCCTTAGAAAGAGGAGAAGTCGTTGTAAAATATTATCATTGTGTTGCTGCTGGTTTCGCCTGAGCTGCTTACGAACTGCTAAGCGAAGCATTTAAGTTGGCCAACAACACGATTTCAACTGGGGACATTTTACTGAAAACGGGACACGCTTAAAAGAATCTTTTCCTCTTTAGCTCTAATTAAAGAGAGTAATTGAAATCAGATCTTGCTGCTAAATGCACAACGCTGTTCGGCTTTGTGAAGATCATTTTCTAATGCATGCTGTGGCAAACTGTGGATTGGCTTGCCAAAACTCTTATTCAAAAGTTATTAGTAAACTCAAAAAAAAAAGTCCGATTTTATTTTATTTTGGCACTGATTGCTTTGGACTTGAACTTAATGGAGTATTACGAAGATGAATAAAAGCTTCAACTTGTTTCAACTCAATAAGTTACAATTGCAACCACTTCTTCTGCCAATGCACAGCTCTGCTGGTGGCCTGACTTCCATGCAACACGTCGCCTCAAACTTGAATTTGAGTTGCAACAAAAGCAAATGATGAAGTTGATAAATTCCACTGCGGTAGCCAATTAGAACTCAAGTGGAGCAGCGGGAAAGCCTTTTCTTTATTCCCTTTTCTCTAATTATATCAAATGTGAAATTATGTAATTTCCAATTTATTCTAATGACACAACAGACACACACACAACACACACACACACAACACACACATTTACACACACCACTCACGGGTTACTTTCATGTTGTTCTAATTACGAGTTGCTGTTTATTGTTAACTGCAACACGTGTTGCTCGTTAAGCGCTTAATTCAATAGCAAGCATTTTTTAAGCATCACTCAACACTCGCTCATTAGCAACACACACACAGCACACACACACACACACACACATGTGTGTGTGCCAAATTAATTATTGAGTGTGTGCGAGGCAACAACAAGAACAAAGCAGCAAAGAAAAGGCAATTATTATTTAGAAAGGACTCGATTTTGCGTGGCAAGCAGGCCTATGGATCTTGTATATGCTGGGGCAACACGAGGGCGTTGTGGTTGTTCTAGGTGTGTAGTTGTAAGCGCGGCTGCCTCTTAATTTGCTTTTCATTTTATAATCGCATAACTCACTCCGAAACGGTCTCCGCTGCGCCTTTGATTTGTGCGACATTTTGTCGATACAGCTGCCAGGGCAAATTCAATCAAACTAAACGTGTGGCGTGGGGGGAAACGGGTTGGATGGGGCGTTACATTGTGTTTATGAGGGCGTGGCAGGCGTCGTGCGTTGTGCGGCACTCGCGGCAAAGATGACAAAAGATGTATCCATGTTATTAATAGCGCTGCTGGCAAACGATGATGGAGTTGACATGCTGCATGCAACGATAACAGTAGCCGGCAACAACAATGTCGAAGCAGGCTCACAAAGTTATTTGATTTAACAATGCCGCATGCATTATGATGGGGTCTTATAGGTGTGTGGGCGGTGTGGGCGTGGCAGAACATGCATCAAGCAAGAGCGAGACGCGGCGAGCTTGATGTACACAAATTGCCATTGTTGTTATTATCCTTGGCCGCACATGCATTTATGAAAGCGTTGATGTGCAGATTAATTACGACCAACATAAAGATGGAGACACAGAGGAAGAGAGTCGGAGGAGGGGAGGAGGGGAGACAAGTGCCTACAACGCAGGGATAGTGTTGAGAGACTGGGCATAAATCTAATTCCAGTATTTAATTAATTAATTAAGTAAACAATGCTGTTAATACAACAAACTTCAAACAGGGGGCCTTTTTGTGATAGTTGCTTAACTTCCACTTTATATGTTATTAAATTGTAATTAATTACAATTTCAAAAAGTATTCAAAATAAATATATTTTTAGCTTGTGGGTTTTATTTATGTGTAGTATTATTTTCACTGTACTTGCATTAAATGATAGTCAGCCCATAGACATAAATAAAGTCGGCATAAAAATGCTCAATGTTCAGCTTCATATATCTAAAGCTCTTCAGTTAGCGTACACATAATGTGAACTATCTGTCTGAAGTTGATGAGAGACTTTAAATACGCTGCTCAATATCCGTCAATCTGGTCAAGTCACTTTTGTCCAAAGCTGAGCTTCAAAGCTCGTTTTATTTGCTGTCAGTGTCCACTCACAGCTCAATCAACAGTCTCATTTGGCGCTCATCTCTGGGTCTTATCTCAGCAATGAGCAATTAATTTAGCTGGCACACACGTGAGCCGCCCACACACGCACACAAACACATGCCACACATGCCACACACACACACACATAATGACAGCTGAACTAAAATTTGAGCAGACAAAAGCTAAAATGAGATGCGAGCAGACTGAGACAGAGACAGAGAGAGATAGAGTGAGAGAGAAGGAGAGGGGATAGAGTGGAGCTGATTGCCAAAACGGATGCGGAAATGATGTGCCCAAGTGGCTTGCGTGTCTCTCCCTCTCCATCTCTATATATATATATATGTGTGTGTGTGTGTGGCTCTTTGTGGGCGTGTGACATTTTGTTTAGCAGCACGTGCCGCCAACTGTCTGTCGCCGGCAACGCATAATAACAGCTGCTGCTGCTGCTGCTGCTCAGTCGTCATTGTCAGCATCGCTGTGGTTGTTGTTCTCCTGCTCTCTTTCTCGCCCCCTCTCTCTCTCTCTCTCTCACTCTCTCTGGCTCTCTCTTGCGTCCTGCTGCGGTTTGCACTTTTCGTGCAAATTACTGTCAACGTCATCAGCATCAGCGGCAGCAATAAAGACCAGCAGCAGCAGTCAACAGCTGCAACTTTAGCAGTAGTTGTTGTTGTTGGCTGTTTCCTCTATTAAGTTTTCACTTTCGAGAGCTGCTTTTAATGACGCTTTAAGCGGCAGCTGAATGTCGCCAGAGTTGCCAGTTGTCAGTTGGCAGTTGGCAGTTGGCATTTCGCGGTTTTGTCAATTTGCCAGCTAGCATTCTTCCAGCTAATTTGCAAGCAATTTTATACAGACAGACACACAGTTCACACAGGATAAGTTCAAATTCATCAGATTTGACGCAGGAAGTTCAATTTAAAGTTTCTGCCTCCGTTTAGACCACCCCCACCCCCCATCAGCCACAACATTAACCTGAACTTGGATCCACTGAGCTTAATGCTAGAAGGACTTCGGCATTAAACGCGTATTATTGTTAACTAAATCTGACAAATGTTGCATTGGAAAATATTGATAAATGTGCTTGCCTTTTAATATAATTAATTTAAATTCAATTCATCAATTTGTGTAAATTGTATCTTGGTTTCTTGCAGGACCTGAAGGCTGCAATCTGTTCATATATCATTTGCCGCAGGAGTTTACGGATACCGATTTGGCATCGACGTTCTTGCCCTTTGGCAATGTCATCTCGGCCAAGGTGTTCATCGATAAGCAGACGAGTCTGTCGAAATGCTTTGGATTCGTTTCCTTTGATAATCCGGAATCGGCACAGATGGCCATTAAGGCAATGAATGGTTTCCAGGTGGGCACGAAGCGTTTGAAGGTGCAGCTAAAGAAGCCCAAGGATGCTTCCAAGCCCTATTAGCGACAGCTGAAACACTTATAGAATCAACTGGAGAAGAAGAAGAACAACAACCAACAACTAACAACATCAACTTAAGCAACTTAAACAAACAACAATAGCTAAAAAAGCAAGAGGAAGAAATGTTTACTAAGAAAAAGAAAAAAAACAACCCAACCGAAGTTTATCAAATGGAGTAGTCTAATTATTAAAAAGAATCACCCGTGTGGACTATAACTAAAAAACCAAATCAAGAAGTCTACGTTGTACGTATTATCCACAAAAAAAAAAAAAAAATAATAAAATTAAAAAAATTAAAAAAAATACTATTTGAAAGACATGAATTTGTGCCAAAAAAAAAAAAAAAGAGAGAGACAGCAAATATTAATTTCGCACGTTAAATGTTGAAGTCGAAACAAAACATACGTAAATCGATACCCTATAATTTTAGTGCCTTAGTTTAGCGTTTAGTTTTTTGTCAAACACTTTTTGTTTGTTACGCTTTGAAGTTACTTTCGCAACACAAAAAAAAGAAAACAAGAAAAAGAAACACACACTTTAACGACACTTTTCATTTTGTTTTAAGCTGTTGTCGTACAGTTGAATTTTTTAACAAATACTCTTTTTGTACACATGCTATTTGCTTTGCTATTTCGAAAATATGACACACTCTAAATATTTAATCTGTTTCAAGTGTTAGCTCTTAAGTTTCACCTAAAAACATAACAGCAAACGAAGAAAAAAAAAGAAAAGAAATGTTTTAAAAAGAAAAACAATTGTATTTAAAATAATTTTCCCAGCTTTTGAATAATCCACACTTGTTCTCTCTGTTTCATTTGTTCATCTCACATGATGTCAAGTCGAGTCACAAGTTTTGAACGTTTTTTTTTTATTTTGGAATATCTGAAGTTCTCAACGCATAGTATATATAAGTATATATATATCTATTGGTTACTTTGTTCTGTTAAATGGATTATATTTTTGCTTATATGCTAATGCGTATATACTCTACTAGTTTTAAGTGCCTTTACTGAATTGTTAATCAACACTAAAAGGAATACCAAAATTTTTTATTTGTACTGAATGGAAAAAATAATGTTTTTGTTATACATAATTATCATTACTATTATTATTATAATTCTTAAATATTTCGTTTAGTTTTAATGTGAATTAATGCGCTACAAAATTGTTTAGTACTCGTATTAATGTCAGAAAATAAACAAAAATATTCAACTTGTTGCATTTGCCTATAATTCCAGTGGTTTTGTTTTCACAAAAGACATTTGAATTGAAACTATAAAAAAAAAAATCCATGAAATTAGAAACAAATGCAACAAATGTGTATTTTTCTTTTTTGTTTGCTTAAATGAAGTTGCTCTTTAGTTTTGATTCTTTTTCATTTTGTATTATTTATCTAATACGAGGTGTGTTCACAAAGTATCGCGAATTTTGTGTTTTCTCAGATATTATTTATTTATTCATGAATATCTATTTTGTCCCCTTCAAAGTAATCCCCATGAGATATTATACACTTGTGCCAACGGTTTTTCCAATCTTCGAAGCACTTCAAAAAATCTTTTTTTTTATCTTGTTCAGCTCCTCCTTCGATCCCGTCTTTATCTCGTCAAGCGTAGCGTAACGTCGTCCTTTCATGGGCCTCTTCAGTTTAGGGAACAAGAAAAAGTCACAGGGGGCCAGATCTGGGGAATACGATGGCTGCGGCATCATTAGTGTGTTGTTTTTGGCCAAAAAGTCGCGCACAAGCAACGATGTGTGAGCAGGGGCGTTATCGTGGTGCAAAAGCCAATTTTTGTTCTTCCACAAATCCGGGCGTTTCTGGCGGATTGCTTCGCGCAAATTGCGCATAACTTGCAGGTAATATTCCTTATTGACCGTTCTACCCTGTGGCAAGAACTCATGATGCACCACGCCCCTGCAATCGAAGAAAACTGTCAGCAAAACTTTCACATTCGACCGAACTTGGCGCGCTTTTTCGGTCTTGGTTCGTGCGGCAGCTTCCATTGAGATGATTGAGCTTTGGTTTCCACGTCGTAACCATAAACCCACGATTCGTCACCAGTTATGACCCTCTGGAGCAAATTTTGGTCGTCGCGGACAGAGTCCAACATCTCATTAGCAATGTTCATGCGATGCTGTTTTTGGTCGCAATTGAGCAATTTTGGTACGAATTTCGCGGCGACCCGTCTCATGCCCAAATCATTGATCAAAATCGAATGGCATGAGCCAATCGATATGTCTAGCTCCTCAGCAACTTCTCTAACGGTGATTCGACGATTGGCCAATACCATTTTCTCCACTCCATTAATTTTTTCGTCTGTTGTTGAAGTGCTCGGGCGTCCGGCACGCTCTTCGTCGTTCACATCTTCTCGGCCTTCTGAGAACATTTTGTACCACCGATAAACGTTGCTTCGGTCCAAGGTAGCTTCTCCGTATGCCACAATCAACATTCGGAATGCATCCGCGCGCTTAATTTCGTTTTTCACACAAAATTTGATACAGGTTCTTTGATCCATTTTTTTGAATAGGTAAAAATCGAAGACGATCCAAAACACGTGCAAGCAAAGCAGCTGTCAACAATTAAGTGAACATTCAAAATGGCCGAGCTTGTCGGCATAAGTGAGAGACATGAGTACCAACATAACGCTACAAAAAAATCGAAATTCGAATATACGTAACCCGCGAAAATTCAAAATTCGCAATACTTTTTGAACACACCTCGTACACTCTCCTTTTTTTCAGTGTACTTTTTTGTAACCATTTGAAAAATGTCGAAAACTTCATCTTGTTTACTTATTTTACGCACTGAACATTTTGTAGGTAATTTGTAGACCTATTTGGATACATAATATAGAAATTATTTTTGTTTATGTATAATATATATATAAATATATACATTCAAACACACACACACACACACACACACACTCACAAATAAACAAACACAGACACTTGCATATATAAAAATAAAGTTTTGTTTTCTGTTTCAAAATGCACAAAATGATCGCAACTCTGTTTGTCTCTGACTCTCTTAATAATATGTATATATTATATATAAATTGATATTTGTATATGTTTTTCTAAATGTATATTTCTATTTTTAACTTTGTCATAACTGTTTTTTTTTATTCAAATAGCTTCCCAGTTGACGTTCACTAAAGTTGCATTAGAATTAGCTTAATTTGTGCCATTTTACTAAGGAGAAACTCAACTGATGCTGCTAACCAGAGTCCTAAGGTGAGTCTCAATCGATATTGATATAATAATCTGATTGATCTCTAATAACCTCTCCTTGCAGTTGTTTGCTGTTTTGTATAGCTTTTTGGTCCCAATATATATATATATTGTACATACTATAACTATGCTGCCCATCAAAAATTGCTGTCACAAACGAATTCGCAACAAGTGTAAATTTTTAAAGCCTCTATATATATTTGTAAAAAAAAACGAAGACAACTTTATAATGGATATTTGTAAGATATCGCAGTATAATGCCATTTTTAATAAAAGCTTGCGAAGCAAAAATTTTTAAATAAAAATTGAAAAATAAAAAAACTGAAGAATAAAGGAGATGTTATTCATAGCATAATGTGTGGTTTTATGATTTGTAGAGTTTCGTATTTAGTTGTAGTGAAACAAAAGCATTGACAAATCATAGTTTGGAACACAATTGGGCTAATAAGTGAGTTCAAGAGTAGCTACAAGTTATATATTTAGCACTTGGCATTTATTGTGCAGCATATAATAAGCGGATAGCTGGCTAACTAGCTTATTGGCCGATATTGAATCACTGAAATAATATCCAGGCTTTAGCAAGTTTTTTTTTTGATTTTAGCAAATTTTTGATTTAAGCAATTATTGTAGAACTAATATGTGTATCCATAAGATATTGATGTAACCCTAACTGTGCATTTCTATCTGAATGTGGCTTTAAATTAAAACAAAAAAGAAAAACAAATCTATAAATAACTAAAAACAATTACCAATGCTTTTTCAAAGGATATCGTCAAATGCATACACAAATTGTAACAAAATTCTATAAGCGTTTCCATCGGTGTGTAATTAAATGTAATTAACTAGAGAGCTAAGTGTAATTTTTTAGAGAAACAAAGCAAGGCTGTGTATTCTAATTTAGATGTTAAGCAAAAACCAAATAAAAATGAGAATGAGAATAACCATTCGAGAAATATGTGCGCAAATTTCAATTCATTATAATTGTAATACAAAACAAAAAACATAATTTGCTGATTCCGATTCAAGATGTGAAAATCGAAAGCGAGAACGTAAAAATCTAGTGATAAATGCAGTTAGTTAAGCAAATAAATTAAATGTGTAATATGTATATTTATGTATACTAAAACTCAACACACTCTCACACTCACAAACACAGGACATACATCTAAACAGAAACTAAATCAATAAAAGGTGTCATCATTTTTTGATAATAAAAATATAAATTATGTATAATATATTTTGGAAAATTGGGAGCGAGAGAGAGGGAGAGAGAGAGAGAGAGAGAGAGTGATAAACTTACATGGCCGCGCCGCATCGGTTGCTTGGCGCAATTTATCAAAAGTTTTGGACTAACTTTTTGCGTGCGCTGCGCTGCAAAAGAAAACATACAAAAAGGTTTGACAAGCAACTAAAGAAAACTTCAACAATAAACGAAATATTTTGCTAAACTTGCGATTTGCATATGAAAAAGTTTATGCCAATTGTAGATGCCGCTTCGGTGAGGTGTTTAGGGGGAGTGAGAGTTTCAAAACTAAAACGACGACGCCGTCGACGTCGACGTCAACAGAGCAACATGTAAACAAATTTAGCAACTACGTGACGCAGCAACGCCCCAACAAATGCAGATCCATCTTCTGTACTGTACTCTGCTCCATCTCTTCCCATATCCATACCCAGACCATAATCTTTTCAGTTTGGCAGACGACGCCACGTTGCATAATCCAAATCCGAGTCGAATCTTAACACAAGATTTATTTCCATTTAAATCATGCGTGGAAAAGTTTGCCACTGCTGATACTGCTGCTGATGCTCGCCTAACGTATGAGGACCTTGGGCGTCCTGGCCAAAAAACGAGCAGACGAGGCGAAGTTGGATGGGGAATGGGAGTTAAGGAAACGAAACACGGCATTCAGTTTGTCTTGGCATATTCAAATATTTTGGCTTTTGATTACGATAAAAGTTTTTGGCATTTTTGCAATGCTTAGCTACACAATAAAAGCAACAGCCGCATCTGGAGCATCATACTTGTTATCCTATTGAATTGAATTTTAACTACTGATAAGCCTGAAAGAAAAGGACGATCTGGTTTACAATTAACGATTTAATTCACAGACAACAAAAGGAAATATCAATAGACGAACTGACAGCCAGTGTGCAGTTCTTGGGCAGCAGATTAAGAAAAACAGCTAACTAATTTTATTTATTTGCAGTATTTCTATTTTAAGACATGGACGTTAATTAATGTTTAAATAGTTTGTAGCTGTAACATAAGTCTTGAAGCTTAGCACTTTTAATAAATGCTAATACTCAAGTTGAATAATGTTTTTCTTATTTTAATCGAAGCATCAACCGAACAGTTAAGGGAGAAGCTGAAAAGCCATACACAAATCAAGTTGATGCGTACATTAAATATGAGGCATACTTTCAGGGGCACACATACCGAGAAATGTGACTCCAGCTCGTCGAAATCGTTGCAGACTTTTAGAGGACACGTTGCGTATGAATCGCACGAACTGCATTCAAGGACTCTGGAGTCATCTAAGAACCCAAACGTTTGTGCAAATTTTACTTGCAGGGCGAACGAGCATAAATCACAATATCTCTGGTAGCTCAAAGGGTCCGGGCAGGATCCATCAGAGTTGTCCTGTCTATCTGTTCTTTATAATATTAAATAAGCTGGTAGATTGTGCTATGCTTAAACAGAATCTGCAGATAGATATCCATATATAAAGCCATCTTTTTGGCAATAAACAATTATAATTTGCCAGAATTAAGCTGACAATTTTCACAGCTCCCCCAAAATTGCAATTTAAGTTGCTTAACACAATATAAATTGCAAAAATCTGCCTGTATCAGGAACATAAATGTTCGTCGTTCTCCCTGGCATAGGGTGCAATATAGCTGCGTCCTTCTCTCTCCCTTCAACTCGCTCGTTCTCCCTCTCTTTCACTCTGTGGCTCCATCTCGGTGTCCTGTTCGATGGGAATCTGTTGCGACCTAAGCAGATTAGCAAAGTTTGTAATTACGTTGGTAATTGATTAGGTTCGAACAACAAACTGCTAATAAGATTATTGCAGTCGAGAACAAACCGAGCTGAAAAAACAACTCAAACTAGACGAGAGCAAAACCAACAACCACAATTACAACAACAACAACATCAACAACAGCAACAGCAACAGGGCCAAAAACCGAACACGCTACAAAATTGAAGCGATTTGTGGCGCAAGTTTTGCATGAAGCATCCTGACAGAACGACGTTCCCTCTCACTCTCACTCCTACTCTCTCTCTGTCTCTGTCTCTGTCTTTCTTGCTCCCTTGCTCGTTCCCACGCTTGTTTGCACAATTTGCGGCTATCGTGAAGTGAGAGGAGGGAGAGTTGTTGGAGGGGGAGGTGATGGTTTTAGGCCGCAGTAAGCTCACGCAAGCCGGAAGAACAACAATTGACCGCCGAAATAACAATGGCTTTGGCGCGTTTGCCAGTTTTGGCATTGGGCGTATTGTTAATGGTATTGCACGCACACACACACACACACACACTCGAACACATAGAAGACAAACAATTTAGTGGCATTGCAGCGTGGGCAAACAATCAGTGTTGGCCCATCCTGTTCAGCTGAGCTTGAAGATGGGCAAATGTGCAGTTTGTTTCTTTTGCAACTCGCCTGCTTGCCACCCTCTTAAGCGGAAACGGAAGTGCAAGTGCATGAGCAGCTGCATGTGCGTGTGTGTGTGTGTCTATGTGTGTGTGCGTGAGATAAATGCATAGGCCAGGCAATGGAAAGCCGCACAGGATATCAGTCGTTGTCATTGTCTGTCCAGCACCGATCGGCTTTCAGTTGCTGATTAAAATCCACAGGCCTCCTGTGCGCTGCGCCTGCCTGCCACCACATCCTGCTGCTGCTGTTGCTGCTGCGAGTTGTCTGCTGCATGCTGCATGTACTGCCAGCAGCCATCGATCACACTCAAAATGATGGTAACGCACACACACACACATGCACAAACAAAGTGAATTTGATTTACCAAAGGCAACAAAAAGAGTTCTTCAGCGAGAGGCTAATTTGGCCAAAGCCCAAGATTTCATACACTTGCAAACTAGAGTCAAACTGCTCAAATCTATATTTAATAACGTATAGTAGACCGATGTTGATATAATCCATCTGTTGTCAATGTATTATGAACATAATAACCCTCATATCCAGTTGGTTTGGTTAAGATAACTTAATAAACCAACCCAAACAAGAAAAATCGTCATGTATTTTAGAAAATGGACCTGAACACTACAAAGTTTTTCATGTTTTTAGAAATAATTTCGAAATCTAAAGAAAGAAACTTTGAAAAATGTAAAAGTCTCGACAAACCTAAATATATATTTTTGTGTTAGTGAAATCATACTAATTTACCCTGCATTTTTTCCGAATAATAAGTTGATTAACCTTTGGTGTCAAAAGTATGACGAATTTTTGAAATTCAAGTCGATATTTCTTTTCTGAGTCTTTCGAAGCGTTACACACTCAATGATAAAATGGCAATACCCTCGATCAAAAAGTGGCAACCGTTTGGGAATAGCTGCTGCAATTTTGCACGTGAACACGTTCGTCCTTCGCTCGCAGAAGGCTCTGCTCGCAGCTCATCCTGCTGCGCTATGGCGGCATATCACTTCCAGTTCACTTGACATATATGGTGGAAGCAGCGGAGGCGGTATGGAGGCGTGGGCGTGTCAGTGTCGGCTTGCATTGCCCGTCATTTCGCTTGGCTGCCTGCGCTTCAGCTTCAGCTTCAGATTCGGCTGCAGCTTGTGCATTTTTAGCTTGTTTTTCTTGTTATTGTTTTTTTTTTGTTTTTACAGAGTTTTGTTTGCTTTTGGTTCCGCTCAATTGCAAATGCATTGGCAATCCCAAATGCTCCCGCTGCGATGGGTATGCGATGGCTGTCAATGTTCCCGTTTTTATGCCAGCTCCTGTTACTAGAATTCCTCCCCGGTTCGTGTTAGTGTTGCACAATGTTGGGGAATCTCGACAGCTAACCCAGTTTTTAGGTTTTCATACCACATAGTGCAAGCGAGTGAGAGATAATGGAAATTGTTCTGTTTGCTACTCTTATGACTGGCATTTTGTATTTGCCAGTTTTGAAATCTGTTACTGTTAGTTACTGTAAATATTGCATATTGATTTGGATAAATGCACTTGGGCAATGCTGTCGAGAGCTTTGTCTATATAAAAAAGGATGAGCACTGCAAATATGCACAAAACCGAATATGTTGTGTTTGTTCTACAGCAGAAAACAGAATCAATGAATACCCATTGACAGGCATAAAAGAGGGAAAAGACAGTCACAAATTGTATGGATTACCAGATACGTGGTATATCCACGTCGACCTTTACCAAAAAAGGGCGTTTGGTGTTTTGAGAATCAAAGCACATCGGAAGTTAATAAATATTTCAAGTGACGGCACTTGGCGCACTTCCTGACAAACTAAATCATTTCCGTCCAAAGGCAGCTAATCAGATTTAAATGTGGTGCAGACCACAGCTTTGATTTATTCTCCTATTCTCTCACCTTGCTGCTACTGCCGCTGTTGCTGTTGCTCGGCTTTAAGTGATTTTCCAACAATTTTCCGTTGCTTTCCTCGAATTTCCGGTTGTTTACAGGCGGCAACATTTTCCATATACAAAACGTTATTTATTCTATTTATTTCTGCAGTCAAACTTACTTTGCTGCCCCTGCCGCTGATTACGCACAGAGAGAAGTAAAAGAAAAGCGCTGAGGAAAAACGCAAGTGGAAAAACAACAACAAAAACAAAATCATTAAAAGCAGCCGTTGCGCAATGCGAAAATCTTGCGGTAAAATCTAGCCTTTGATATTGTGGCCAAACTTTGTCGTACTCAAAAGTCTTTCTTTTTCTTTTGTTTTTTGTAAAAGTCAAATTAAGTAAATTGGGAAAAACGAGTGTGGTATTAAATTTGTCATGGATTGTTTGTTGATATTGGATTGGTCGCGTGACCAGCACAATTTGCATTTTCATTCACAATTCATTTGTGACAATTGTGCTTCCAAACTGCCTGCATAACAAATGTGTGAATTGCGAGCTAAACGTAAATGAAATCAAATGCATGTGACATATGTATAACCAAAATTGTATTCTATTATGCTGCCACACATACACTGCACAAAACTCAATTAAAATGGACTTGGTTTTATTTTTTGGCAGCGTGACAATCTCCACAACTCAAACTATGTTGCACTCACCTCTGCCCCCTTATGCTGACTCAACCGAACCCTCTAACAAGCCACAAACTTTTAAGTAAAACATAAATATAAATGCAAAAGGGAAATTGATATGATTGCCATGACGAAGCTGATATACACTTTATGAGGCATCTGTTGATGGTAAGTCGATAGTAAGATATATGTATAACTGTGAGTACTAATGCCAGCTTACTGTTGATAATGATATTGACTTCAAAATTATCGATATTCTGATAAAGCTAAATATAAATAATACTTCGTTGAGCTCGTCGATTAATCGGTCGCTTTTATTATCAATCTTATTGATTGAACATTATATCTGATCGCAAATATATAATTTCTAATCAATTATCGATGGCTTGTGTATGCCTACTGTACTACTTGAAGGATGCGAGGATACCAAAAGCTGCCTTTGTAATCTGCATTTGAATTAAATTCATCTTTTTCATAGCCATGTCAAATGTGTGTTAAAACCAATGTGTTTGTGTGTGTGTGTGTGTCTGGATTTGAGATGAGCGTTCGGGCCAAATGTGCCACAAAATAGAGACAACAAGCAGACAACTTACTGAGAACCAACACACACACACACACATACACACACTTGCGCACACCTTCAACCTATTTTTGGGCTTAGAGCTGTGGTCTTCAAGCTGCACATTTTTTGGGCTTCTCCCAAAGACTGAGAGCTGAAAATTGTTGTTTTCCGGCGTTTCAGTATTTGCCTGTTTCCCAGTTTTGCTGACATCTCTCTCACAGTGCGGTTTTGTGGCCTCCTTTTTTTGGGGAGTTGTTAAGAAATCAACTTTTCTGGCATTTGCGGTTGGGCGCACATTTAGATGTAAGTTGTCTGCGCAATTGGGAGAGCTTAAAAACTGCATTTTACTTCTAATTGGCGCACTTTTGTTTCATCACATTACACACACACAGACACACAGCCACAGGCATATATGTGTGTGTGTGTGTGTGTGTGTGTTTTTGTGGCATAAAAGGTTTTCATATGTCTAACAAGCTCAGCAATTAGCATGGCAGATGTCTTCTTGAATTTATCAGCAAAAAAACGAGAGACAAGTTCAAATGCAGATGAAGACACAAGATAAACTTAATAACTCAGTGGCCAAAATAGTTGTCTACGTACTTTAGTAAAGTTGAACAATTGCAGAAAATTGCAAAAACTAAAAACATTAAAGTTTTATAATCTCAATTATTTTTCAGCTTACATTGGATGCAAGTAAGATTAAATTCAGCTGGTTGGCCACAGTTATTGAAAGTCTTTGGATTATTTCCGGAGCCAGCTGCATGTGAGCGAATTTGATGAAATATTCACTGAAAAGTGTCTAATAAAAATATGCATTCATATTTAAACTGATCAGAATCTGTACGTAATATCAATATAAACAATTTATTTGTGTACAAATACGTAAGCTGCCTCTAAACACCTATCTATATGAATGGATATGTTTTTATCTTTATTTATATCTCTATACAACTAAATTCATATCCTTTTATATTCTATATATATGTATGGAAGCTTTAATGCTGCACATGTGCTGCCTATGGCTGGCCCAATAAAAAATGTAATGGCTATAACAAACACCCCTTTTGGCCAAATGGGCACATGGTCGAAATCAACTGAGCTCTGATTTCGGAAGCTAGGCTATTAAATTTATGACGCAAGTAAATTGAATTTTAAATTTGAGTATGACAAATGTGTGCCACACACACACACACACATGTATTAGTGGGCGTGTCAGGTGGGTATTTGTGGAAAATGGTTGGGGGTGGGGGCGTGCATAGAAATTGCCTATGCGCGCACAAAAGTCATAAGTCGGTAAATGGAAACGCCAGCAGTGAAAAAATTGCCAACAATAAACGTGACTCCAACAACATATGTATAGCTAAAATTTCTGTGTGTGTGTGTGGTGTGTGGGTGTTGGTGTTGGTGTGTGGCACGCCCCTTGCAACGTGGCAAAGTGTTGACGCAATGACTAACTGAAACTGCCAGAATGCCAGCCAGAATGACGCACTGACTGATTGAGTGAATTTGAGATTGAACGACAGGCTCAGAGGCACAGCGGGTGCGGCGAGGGAGAAATGCGGGCTGCCAGCTCGGGCAGCAAATCAAAATCAGCACAAACTGTAATGGAAACGACAAATACGTGCGCAGTTCCTCAACAACAACAACAAGTAGAGAAACAAGAACAACAGCAACTGTAGAGAAAAACAAAAATTTGTGACAGTAAATTTAACGGCAAGTGCCTCATCAACACACGCTGTCATGTTGCAAGTGGCAGGCAGACAGTGCCACATGCTTTTTTTGTTTTGCTGTTATTTTACTTTACACACACAAACACACACAAATCGCTGACGTTACAAATTTTGGCCGCGTTTTATTTGGCCTGCTCAATTATTGGCGGGAAATCAAATCGAACAAAGATTTTCTATTAGTCCACAAGCAACATGCAAAATTATCCACAGGGGTGTGGCTGGAAGTGGGCGTGCTGGGAGGTGGCGATTGTGAATTTCAAAATTCAGCACACGTTTCCTTTTGTTAGCTATTTTTATATTCCTTTTCGTTTTTTTTTTTTTTTTGGCAATGGCATCAAATGTGGCGTTAACTTGGCGTCTCTGACAAATCTCAAAGCGCGCTGAAAATCAAATTACCAAAAACATACAGCTAAAAATCACTAAAAGGTGGCGTTGGAGGTGGACAGGCAGCAAGTGAACAGGGGTGTTGGTGGTGGTGGTGGTGGTGGTGGGTTATGTTCGACACAAAACTCACGTGTCATGATGCACTCGAGACTGGGCGCAGTCCCACAGCCACCCACTCTCGCCTGCCTTCTCTCTGCCTCTGTCATTGTTTTCGACAGCAGTTTTTCGATAAGGAGATTGGGAAATGGGGGGTTGAGGGTTGAGGTATGTATACACATTGACATTGTCTGCTGCGGCAACTCCGTTCAGTTCTCAAATCAAAAACGTATCAAATAAAAGATTGCTTCTATGCTGCATAGCATACTTTTGTGCGCACTCAACACGTGCCCAGCTTCAGCCCGCCCCCTCTCCCCCAGCCCCAAGCAGCCCCCCTTTCAGCTCATTTTGACTGTGAATGTGACGAGTGGCTTTGGCTCGAATACTGCTGCTGTTAGCAGGTCCTGGCCCTGGCCCTGGCCTCCTGATTCGACCTCCAGGTCCGGTGAATGCGACATTTTTCGAGAGTAACTTGGCCACTTGGGAGTTTCAAGTTTCGAGACGCTGACGAGGCGACGATGACTCAAAGCACCCCTACCCTCCACCCACAATAAGAAAATCTGACACTTGCACAGAGTAAAATCAGAAAATCACCAAAAATAAAAATAATATAAACAAAAATAGTAGCAGCAACTTTTTAAAGCACTCGCACATGAACTACTATGTTTTCAAACATTTGTATTGGTTTTTTTCTTGGTTTACTTTTAACGGGCGGAAGTAAATAAGCAGGAAATAAAATTCTTAAGTATAGAATTGTAAAGCAAAATTAAAGAAATATAAAATATATGTTTTGCAGTATTTGTAAATACGCAAGCGAAACCCAGATGACGTAGATTCGTTTATTTATTTATTTAATGTCGACTAATATCAGTAATCACAGAGAATACGAAAAAAAATATCAGGATATTCCAGCAGTCTACTTGCTCACGTTTAAGTCCATAATCATGTTACTAATAATTCGATTTGACTTTGATCGATTTTTGGTCATGCAAAATTGGCAACTATTTACGGCAGCCAGCTAATTAAATAACCAAACTTCTAACGTCCATCGTGGTGTTGGCAATGCATAAAATTAACCCAAAAACATGACTCAATTCCACCCCACAATAACGATTCCATCAACTTGTAGCTTGCAGCCACGTGGGGCGACTCTTTTTATTTGGTGTTGAATGTGTGAAAGTGCGCTTGCATTATTTCATTAAAATAACTGTCAAAAATTTCACGTATGCCACACACACACACACACGCGCGCACACACTCACATCAGAGAAAAGCCTGCGGCTGACATGTACAGCCCATGCCACCCAAATACACAAACACACACACACACACACAGATAGCTATAGGAAAAGCCAACAAAATGCTAAACGCTTCAAATTCAAACGCGTATTTTGTGGCGCCTCCGCTGCCGCTGCCGTTGCCGTTGCTGCTGCTGCTGCGTCGCAGCTGTCAATGGGAATCCTGCAGGTGTCAAAAATATTTTAGGCATCACTGTGTCTGTCTCTCTGTATTACTATGTGTGCTGCGTCTGTGTGGGTTAAAATTGGCATAAATTGCTTTAGGTCCTTGTGGGTAGCATAAACCACACCACAACCCACAACTCTCTTTGTGTGTGTGTGTGCGAAATTAATTTTCATTATTGGATTTCGCGACTTAGATATCATTATCATGTTCTTATCGGCATCGACACTCAAACATTTTTGCTCTTGATGTGGCACCTAATCGCTCAGAAAGCTCTTCGAATGTGCCACAAAGCCCAATCACAATCGATTTTCGATTTAAAGAATTTGTGAGATGTCAAAAGCTGTCGATTTGGCATTTGTGTCAGTGTTGCAAGCATTTTATTTTTGAATTTACTTGCGCTTACTCTGGTATGCACACATTTTCCAAGTATTGATTCATGGTAATGAATAAATACAGCTCCCATTTTAATTATTCTTAAGTCGATTTTTTGGGATTAAAACATTATTAGATTTGCTTGCAGCTTGAATTAAGTGTAGTTAAGCAATATTTGTATTGCACAAACTGAATTTTTATTAGTTTCCTGGAGTTCATTTTGCTTGCAAACATTTTTGTGATAAATGTGTAAATGCCAACAAATAAGGAAAATATATAAATAAATGTACAAATCATATCCAAGTGACAGATATCAATGTTGGTTATGTGTGTTAGGGCCATTGTCAAATTGCTATTGTTACTTTGGGCTGAACAATTCAATTTGAGTTCAATGGGCTGCCATAAGGGAAACCCAATAGCAAAACTCAAGCATTGTGGCTAAAACTGAGTGCTGTTCGAGCTGAGGCATAGTTTGCATGAGTGTCTCTTTTGGTATGGGGCGTGACAGAGAAACCATTTTATGGTTACCCAATGCTTCACAGATAATGAAGTGGAAGCCCCAGGCACACACACGTGCTCCTTTGTCTTTGTGTGTGTGTGTGTGTGTGCGAGTGTGACTTGGAGAGCCAAACAATTTTGTGGAAGCCACAAAACTAACCAAGCAAATAATTTGTGAAAATTGAATTTGCTTCTCTCGTTGAATATGAATATCAGAAGCAAGCTTCGACCTCAATTCTTGAACTATTTTTGGACGAATTACAAATAATTTGTGCACAAAATTTAATTTGATTGCAGAAAGGAAGAAAGCTGCCAGTTTGCGCATCATTGCCAGCTTAATTGCGAAGTTCGATATATCAAAGTCCTTTTGGCGGCGGCCAAGTAACCAAAACGAATCGAAACCGAATCACGTTGCCGACCAACAACCAGCAACCAACTTCAACCTACTTCAACCAGAGAACAACAGCAACAGCAACAACAACAACAACCACTTTAACAAAATGTCAAGTGAAAAAGCATTCACAAATCTTTGGCCGCACTCTCGAGCCGGCTTGTGTCCCACAAAAAACTTTTCAAAATCAACGCCGCGCACCTTTTCTCAAAAGGTAGCGAAACGTGAGCTGACTTCCCAATAGCAACCAAAAATCGAAAGCGACTCGAGAAACTGAGAACTCTCAGTGCTCAGTGCTCAGTGCTCAGTGCTCTGTGTTCTGTGTTCTGTGCTCTTGTGAAAAGAAGCCAAGTTGGGCTCGCAAACATTTTTGTTTAATGAGACCAATAAAAGAGAGGCTAGGTTTGCCTGTGTCGACTGACTGCTTACCGCTGACTGCTGTTCCGGCGAAATCAAAAGTTTTTCGCAAATTGCATTTGTAATGGCAGCGACGCTTAAATCTTTTATGAGCACCATACTTAAGTGTATTACGAGGAACGCCGAGGAACGAGGCTAGGCCCGAGCACAACGGAAATGAAATTGAAAGCGCACGCACGTGTTTAAGACGTTAAAACCCTTTACTATAATTGTCCACATGGGACAATTTTCAACAAACTGAGAACTTTCAGCTCCGCCTCCGCCCACCACATCAAATCAAGTCAAAGCTGTTAGTCGCAGTTTTCCTTTAATTTGTGTGTGCGTGAATATAACCGGAAAATATTCGTGATTTCCTATTATTCGATTTTACTTTACCGGAGGTAACTATCCAGAATATTTATAACTTATATGATTTTTATGGTGTTAAATACCTAATTGTTTTAAAATATTAGCTAACTTTCGACCATTACATGATACCAAGCCAAAGCTGTAAGTCTGGCCTAAATTTGTATGTGAGCATTATCAAAAATATATACAATTTCTTTTGATCGGGTTTTACTTACAGAATGTGCAAATATCTATACATATATCTATATCTATATATAATATAATATTAGTTTACTACTCTGACTTGGGGATTTCCGGGTTTTCTTCAATCTATGCAGCAGAACATTTTACTCTTTTTTAAATTTAAAAAGCATAAACACTAAATGTAGCTTATATTTTAAATTAATTTAATTGACTTTTATTTTTCGTACTTTTCTATGCCAGTAGACATTAAAGAAACCAGTAAATAATACGATTTTCATTGCTTGATTATATTCGAGGAACACCAGTCTCTCTTTAGCTCCCTCATCTCGGCAATCAATATTGTATATGCCCAATTCCATATAAAATACCTTCAAATAAGTTAACTTTCCAAATAAAAGTAGGCTATTATTTTAATGAAAGTTAAGTAAGTCACATTAAAGTATTTCTCATCACAACTGAACAAAGAGTTAAGCAGTGAGTGTCTCATTACTAATTTAGTACTTTTTTTCGCTAATTAAAACTTTTGCTTAGACATGCCCAACACTCTATTGTTGATACATCCGGAGCAGTGCCCCCAGACGCGCACCTACAGCGAATATGAGAGCATACAAGATTGCTTGAATGCCATTTGCAAGATCTTCGAGGAGCATCTGAAGCGTACCAATCTCGATATGCCAACAGTTACATATGACATTGTGCAGCTCTTTGATTTCATCGATTCCTGGGAGGATGTCTGCTGTTTGGCGTACCAGAAGAGCACCAATACCTATGCACCCTACAGCAAGGAATGGCTCAAGGACATGATCTACGAACAGTTTCGACAGACTGCCTTAGATAAATAGAGAATGACTATATATACTACATATTTCTTCAATTATTTACATATAAAAATAAAGCGACTAACTAACTGGTTTGATTGTAATTAACTTAATTAATTGGCACTTAAATATCACATCATCTTTTTCATAACTTTACAAAATGCAAACACAACCTTTTCAACTTATTTTTCACTTTTTGTGTTGCCCTTTTTCTGTTGCATTAAATTATGAGTAAGCAATTTGCGCACGTGAAAATGCAAATGAAAATTGATTGCTCCACAAATGTCTCGCAGAAAATCAGACACACAGACAGAAACGTGCAACGGGAATAACAATTAATTAATCATCAGCAACAAGCGCAGAACATTAAACTTAATCGTTTGGGGAGAGGCAGAGAGGGCGCCGCCGGAAGTATCCACAAGTAAAAAGTAATCCACTTAAGCTCAAATTTGTCAAAAGCATAAAATTACCCCAAGCGAAGGGAAAAGCATTCGACAACAAGAAAGCAAACAGCAAATAAAAGTAGCAACAATAAAAGGGGTGTGACAAATTTTTGGAGAAGAAAAGAAAAGCAAAAAAAAACAAATGATCGCTCATAAAAAAGTGACACTTTTTGGCGTAGCAGCAGCGAAAGGTGGACAAAGAAGTCGAATAGAATGCCGAAAGGGCGGTGGGAAATGGGGGAAAACAGAATGTCGCTTTTCATCGCATCCGTCATTCGCCATTCAGTTATATATTGGAAATTTGTTTCAATCAGAGGTTCAGCTGGGTGTATCTGCAGTTATGTGCCATATCAAATCACTCAAAGTGTTACAAAGACAACGGCAGACAATTGCACAAATGCCCAGACAGGCAGACAGATGGACAGACAGACAGACAGACCGTCAGACAGATATATAGGTAGATAGACAGACTTTTCAGGACAGACAGGTTTCGCATTCGTTGTCGGAGTTTATTGCCAAATGGTTATCATATTGCTTATAGATTTTGCAACAAGAGCCGACTGACATTGATTGATCAATATGAGAGCCGCAGTTACCTAACCGTCAGTTACCTGCCTTTATCTTATTTTTCTTTTCTCGTTTTTTTTTTTCTTTTTGTCAACTCTTGTTCGAATGACAGACCTTTGTTTGGTGTCGGGGCTAAAGGGGGGCATTTCGGGTTGTGCAGCTGCGTTCCAAGTGATTTCTGTTTATGATTAATCACTGTGTGTGGCAACAGTTGGCAATAGCAACAGCAGCAGCAACGCAACTTTTTCCACAAAATTATTACTTGAGCTTTAACGTGCTCAGTTGGCAAATGTGGCAGCAGCAAAATAACAACAACTGCAGCAGCAACAACAAAGCAAATTAAAATATATTTAGGCAGCTGTGGCGAGCACTCGAAATTTACGCAGTGCAAACTTATATTTTATGATTTTGATTGCAAACACTCCGAGTGCCGAGTGCCGAGTGCCTAACGCCTGTCCCAAAAAGTAGGCAACGAAATATGTAAAACATTTGTCGTTGTGCAACAATGCGCCAAAACGTGAATTTCTCGAGCTTATTTCAAAGTGATAAATTATTGTCCAACACTCTCAAGCCCCAGCAGCCATAAGCCTTATCTTGGATTTCTAAAGAAAAGCACGTTAGTAAATTAAAGACGAAATACGAAATGAGCTGAAAGGCTTGTCTGTAAAGGGGGGAAATGATGTTGCTTAATAACTAATTTAAATAAGCTCTTTCGTTTGCAGCTTAGCAGACAAAACTGTATTATTTTGTAACATAAATCTGAGCATAAGTTTAATTCGAAGAGCATCAAACTGCGATCTTTATATTTTTACAACGAAAGTATATATTTTAACCACAGTGCATCAATAACGTTTGGTCGTTGCAAAAGTCCTGGCTGCCTTTGTATGTGATTGTGTGGCACATGGAAACAGACTGAATGAAAGAGCTGTTCCCAAAATCGCTAACAAAAGAACTTGAGAAAGTGTTGCCAAAAATATATTAATTATATTTACTAACTAGATATCAGCTTATGTAATTGTAAATGATATGCCAGAAGTTCAAGCTAAAATTATTCATGCCATTCGCAAGGCGTTTGAAATGATTCAAGTTGACGTTCGCAATGCTGAAGCGAATACCAATTTTTGACGATATGTTGGCGAAAGCGTTTTATGGCCATTTCAGCGATACAAAATACACCAAACAGAAACACAAAACGTCTATTGCAATTTGATAACAGCAAATCGGCAGCAGTGTACAAAGCACAAGCAAACACACAATTCCAAACATACAGATACAGATACAGATACGAATACAAATACAGACAGCACGCACACACACACACACTCACACACACGAAATCACACAGATTTCAATTTGACTTCAATACGAAAATACATTTGGCGCAGCTGTTACGCGTATCTTTTGAAATATGTATGCCAAAAATATAAAAGTTCTACTGTTTCCTTACTGTATTATTTATGCGGCATTTTTGCTGCTCATTTTCCCCATGTATTTCACATAATTTAAAAAGCCAAATTGTTTTGCAATTGAAGAGAGAAACAGTAAACAGAAAACAAAAAACGGAGGCGAATAACGAAAAACTGCCAAAGCAATTACAAACACTTTAAGGACGATGAATACGACAAGGCAGCAGGATGATGGGCAACAGGCATTGAGTAAATATTTTTTCAAGGCAACATATTTCGTGATTTTCTAGATATTTTATACGATTCAATGTTGTTGCTGCTGCTGCTGCTGCTGTTGTTGTTGCTGTTGTTGTTGCTGTTGTTGTTGTGTGAGTTGAATGAAAGGCAAGGCCCAAACAATTTGATGTAATTTAATTAAATGAACACAGCAGTGGACCAAAAGCAGCGGGCAGCCCCAGCAATGACCAAATTGCCACGAGGAGGCCAACAAACAGTCTAGACATGAGTGTGGGCGCCGGAGGAGCCAGAGAGAGGGGTGGGCGCTGGGAGGAGAGAGACCCTGGGCTAGGTCCTGCCAATTCACATTGCATTGTTCAGTGACTGAGGGGTGCTCAAAATGACAAAAGTTAATGCCTGGCAACGTTCAACGTTGGACACTGAACAAAAGCTGACAAAGGCCAACAGCAACAAAAACAACAATAGCAACAACAACAACAACAACAGCTGCTATTAGTAGGCAGCCAGCCAAAAACCGAATGAAAATAATAAAAAGGCAATGACGATGCCGCTGACGTCCATGTTGATAGGCGACCAAACACAAAAAAAGGAGAATAGAATAGCAAAAGTAGCAAAGCAGAGAAACCAATGAAAGAGACAGACAGAGAGAGTGAGAGAGAGAGAGAGAGAGAAGAGGAAGGACACAGTTGGCCATGCAGGACACCTGCTGATTAAGATCACAAATTGAAAATCATGCCGGGCGCTGACAGGACACGCTTCGCTCGCCCAGCAAGGATAGCAGCTGCTCCTGCTGCTGACGGGGACCAATTCCTCCCCCACCCACCCTTCCCCCTTCTATCCTCCGCTGCTGCTGTTTGATGTAGCGTATAGAAAAAAAAAGAAGAAAAGTACACTAAACATTTGTGTTATTTTCATTAGTGACAGGCGCAGGAGGAGCTCAATCAATGCCTGATGTGCGGAATTTTCGTATTAAGCTAATCGAAAGCGCAGTCCTTAGACACACACACACACACACTCACACACACAGACACATGAGCGTGTTGGATAAGTCTAGCTGGAGGCTGGGCCAAACATCAAAGCATTTGACGGAGACGTCTGCAAAGTTTTTGTTTACTTCAAAATGGAAGCTTGAGTTGAAAAACATATTTAGTATTTAGAAAATCGAACTTAGAATGCGCTTATCAGACTTGTTCCTCAAAAAACACACTTATTACATTATAAAGCTAAAAATTAATTGCTTAATTTGTTGTGTAAAGAAAATGTAATCGAATATTTCTTATCAAATAAATTAGATAAGTTTAGTAGCCTAAAATCCTTCTGGGTTAAAAAATTAAAGTACCCTACAAGTACAATTGAAAGTTCCAAGCAAGCACTTGGCTCATGCCCCGAGGGGGTCATAGTTGAGATAAAGGCAGCAGCTGACGGACAGACAAAGAGACAGACTGAGAAGTGGACAAGACAGACAGTTAGACAGTTGAGACTGTGCCCACGGCTGCGAGTGCAGATGCAGCAGGAAACAAAAGTCAAAGCGCTAATGAAATTGAAATCTATAACATGTGAAGCTGACACACACACACACACACACAGATACACACACACACACACAGATACACACATTCAGGCAGCGGGAGGTGTTTACATCAAAGCGCAGAGTGACCATAGCAATCAGTATTTGTCTGCTTGCATTTCGAGCTGTGACTTTAATAAACCAACTGCGAGTGACTGGCATTCATGTGTGTGTTTTGCCTTTTCATACCCTGTAATAGTTACAAGTGTGTGACAGTGATTTGGTAAACAACAAACAGAAGAAAGTAGCTGCAAAGCATAATCGATCCAATTAAACTTCATTCGAATTGAACTGCAACCGAATTGCAATCGCAACTTAATTGTGAAATCTCATGTTTTATACGTAACCTTCCTTAATATTTTCAAAATTACAGCGCATCTGCTAGTCGAGCTGCCACAACAACTCACTCATTACTCATTTAGCTCTTCCAATGCGAAAATCAAGTGTTAAATTTCGGACTTCATTCGCTGCTAACCACAAATTGAATTTTGTGTGTAAATTGAATTTGGACTGTAACAAATTTTTATGTGTAGAATATTCAGCACTAAATGTGGACTTTTAACCGAAGAAGAGGAGGAGGAGGAGGATGAGGAGGTGCGTAAAATTGGGGAAAATATTTTGTGGTTTGCCACATGTGTCGTACAGTTTGTGTGGCCAAAAACTTGCAAAACTTGCAACTTTCTTAATTGTCTGATTGAATTGATGATTTAATAACTTTAATTTAATTTTCGAGCATTGTGTGTAACTGTGCATGTGACTGTGTGTGTGTGTGTGTGTGTGTGTGTGTGTGTGTCCTGTGTGTGTGTTCTGTGTGTAAAGTTCTTTAGAGTTTGGAAAGCTTAAAACTTTCGTCAGTTTGTGGCTTTCATTTGGCGTCGTTTGTGTTAAGTTTCTAAACTGTGCGAGTGCCAAAAGCCAAAGATTTGTCAATGAAATTATTGAAGTTAGAACTGCAGCAGCTGTCGCTTGTTAGCCAAAGGAACTGTCTCTGTATGTAAGTGGGTGTGTGTGTTTGTGTGTGTGTGTATGTGTGTGTGCAATGAATCAAAAAGTAAAATCAATTTTTGTCCTTTTGCTTGCAGAAGGACATGGAGGACATGACCATTAATCCAGGCAGTCAGGAGCTGGCAACCAAAATAGAAGGCGACAACATTGATGTGGACAATGCCACAATGCGATTGCGGTCAGCACACAGTGAACGGGTCACAGCGGACACAGTGGAAACATGGACACATGGCTAAAGCTCAAACGCTGCTGAGCCGCCTTTGCTCCGTTTCCGGCTCGCAGCGTAACTAAAAACACAAAAGCTTCTTTACAGCAGAATCTTGTTCTGCACTTGAGAGATGGCAGCAAAAACCAAAAAAAAAAAAAAAACTCATCAACCGAATAAAAATCCCAAAGAAAACCGTAAATACACGCAAACTTCATTGGCCTGGTTGGTTGTATTTTCATTTTCCCTTTTTCCTTCTTGTTTTTTTGCCCGATTCTTTGTTTCTCTGTGCCGGATTCGAATTGAGGGCAACTGTGTGCAACTGCAAGTGTATCAGAATGTGGCTAGAAACTTTCGTAGCAAAGTTTTTGGCAGCTAATTAATTAAGTTCTTCGAAATCGCCTTTTGGGGGCCAAGTTCAATGGCCATGCAATGCCAATTTCCCTTCTCTTTTTTAGCTGGAAAATTGCATTACCGCTTCATGACGCGACTTATTAACACGGCACAGCCAATGTCAACAAATTGCATTATTGCTGCAATAAAAGCGAGACACTCAAACATACGCACACACACACACACACAGACACGCATACCCACACAGCCAGAGTGAGCTGAGAATAAACAGCTTCAATAACAATCCTCTGGCGATGTGTGCGTGTTTTAAATGTTATTGAAAGTTGCCCCTTTAACTGCAGACATTGTCAATGTATATATACCCTAGAAATTGATTGAAGAGTCCCCTGAAGTCCTTCAATAGCAAGCTGGATTTATAACACAATTAGAAGAATTATGAAAGAGAAACTAAATGCCATGAATGTGGGCCCATTTCCCCAGATTTATTATATCTTTCATTTTATTTCACTATTCTTCATTTTCAATTCCTATTTAATGAAATACTTATGTACTGTTTGATGAGCTTTTCTTATAACTTGAATTTGGTTTTGATCGTTAAGTTCACATTAAAAAAGAAAAATAAATATAAATAAAAGTCAATGGCTGCTTCTCTCTTATTTTGCTCTTGCTGCCATATCACTTGGCGGAAAGATGCTTGCAAGGTATATCCTCGTCTATCATATGCAGCAAGGACACTTTTGCAGTTGACTGTTGACCATTGGAGGACTCGGAACTTCAATGTCGATGTCACTGGCTGCGCACGCTTCAGGTGTTAATGATTTAATTTGGTTTCGTGTACAGGTAAATTTCATTACTGTTGACAATGGCTCAGAGCGCAACACACACTCCGAGTGTGGCCACCAATGAGACTGCGAGTGTGTGTGTGTGTGGATATATGATAAGATTTAATCACATTCAAGTGTGCTGTATTTCAAGCATATAATATTATCGGTGCGCACAGTTCAATATACTCGTATTTAATTTTCATTCTCATCAGTTGAAAAATCAGCGAAAACTCGTGAAAATATCTGTTATTAAAATGCTTAAATTAAATATTAATGGGCGCCGCGTTATTAACATTTCATTAACATTTTAATAGCATTTTGTTTTTTAATTACACTTATTAATAAGGCACTTGAAATTCTTTTATCTTACTTATGAGTCTTTGGTTATTTTTAATGACTTTTGAAGTATTTACGGTATGCAATTCTATGAAATTATTGATGAATAATATGCAAGAGCTAATTTTGATAAATACAAAATTAAATACTAAATTGGGAATTAAGCTAAAACCAAAGTTCATCTTTAGCTTAATAAATTAAAGCAAGCATAAACAGTTAGATTTGAATTGAGAAATTAGCAAAGTTTATAGCGAAGATATTGTTCAAGATTTTAGGTTTATTGTGTTCGACTCTGACGGTGGCTCAGCCAAAGTGTTTAGGCAGTGTCTAAGAAAGGTTTCTAAAATGTCATAGTTTAATTTGCTCTGAATGGATGCTTAAGAATGCTGAATATGCCAACTTTTCAAGCAACAAGTAAATTTTGATATTCTTAAAGTGTTTGCCAAAATACTCAGTTTGTTTGCGAACACAAATTCAATTTTCATAAAAGTAGAACACAAATATATCCAACTCGTTTCCGCGGGCAGTTTTGCATGCCCAATTAAATTTGTTTATTGAAATATGATAAACAGCGAGTGGCAAAACAAAGACTATGCTAAATGTGTTCCTTAACCAAGGGAATCGCCAACAACAATGGCAACAACAGCAGAAGCAACTTCTGATACCGCTGATAAATATTAATGCCAAGCAAAGTGCGCACTGAGCCGCACTGCGGCCAAAGGACTTTGTCGTATCGGGAGGGGGGACTGGTGGAGGATATGGTGGCGGGGAGTGCTGCACAATTCAGGCGGCATTAATATTCATTTCCATGGCTACAATCACACAGAGCGCACTGGCCACAGGAGGCGACTGCCATAAGGACAACAACAGCAACAACAACAACAACAGGAAAAGCAGGAGCAGGAAGAGGAGGAGGAGCATCATACAGTTTGCCACACTCATTGTCAGCCAGCAGCAGCAGCAGTGGCTCATATTTGTCATCCTGTGTGTGTGCGTGTCAAAGGAATTTTTAAGCCAGGAGAGGATACCACTGGTCTTTGACATTCATTTAATTGAGCCTCCGGCTGCGAGCTTTTTGATTTTGCATTTCAAATGAAGCGAAACAGCCAACGCACAACATTTACATTTTCTTTTGCAAATTAATTACATTTTTGGCCTCTGTCAGCTAACAAACAATTTATTTAAAAAAGTGCACAAATAGCAATTGAAGCGAATTGTGGCGAATTGTGGCGAATTGTGCAACAGGCGCTTTCTGCAACCACAATACTAAATTTCAGTTGGCAAATTTAATAAGTGCGGCTTTCTGCAGTCGGCCCAGCGACAAGTTGCCCTTTTCCTATTTTCCATTTTCCACGTTTATTTTATTATTATTATCGCTTTGGCATAATTCCCAAAAGTGGCAAAAAGAAGCCAAAACGGGCCAAAATGGCTAGAAAACGCCAGCCAGACAATGAGGCACGAGAAATTGCTTCGCACTTTTGTCATTGAGCTGCAGCCAGAAGCAAAGCGGTCCAGGAGCTGGGGGCCGAGAGGATTGGGGCTGTTAAGTTGGCTGCCAACTTGCGGCAGTTGAGACAACGGTGGGAAATATGAAATTATAAGCAAAATGACGGCAAGACAGACAGGAAGGAGACGCGACGCAGCACGACACGACTACACGTCAAAAAAAGAGAAGCAAAATATTAAAAAATTTCTATTGGATTTGAAGACACCTTTGTAAATATATAGCTTTCCCTGATCTTCTATCAATCAACATAAAAGTCTGCGTTAAATAAATACAAACAACTTCTGGCTTTTGCTTGCAATCTTTTCTGCTTTTTACCCACCTTGGGCAAAAGTGTATATAATTAGTTCCAGGAATTTGTAGCCGTGTACAGGCAGAAGCGTAAAGTATGGATGGCATCATCTTTGCCTCGAGCCGAAGTCGAAGTCATGACAGACGGCAATACATCTTAGGCGCATTTTAATTTCATGCTCAGCTTGACACTGCTCCTTCTGCTGATGCTGCTCCTGCCGATCCTGCCGCTCCTTCTGCCTGCCTGCCTGTCTGTCTGCGTGTCTGCTGTCGCCTGTCTATTGCCATCTCTCTTTGATTGTTGCTGCGTAATGACATTTAATGTCCAAGGCCCATATAATTGACTGGGGGGCCCCAGTTCGAGCTGGAGCTGTCAGCTGCGAGCTGTGAACTGTGAGCTGTGAGCTGTGAGCAGTTTCTGCGCTTTATGCGCGACTGAACAGCAGTTAAATTCGGCTCCGAAATATATTTTGCTCTTGGTTGTGTGTGTGTTTATATCTCTTATTGTTGTTGGCCATTTATTTTGTATTTGTAGATGACAATTTCGGTCATAATTCATGGTTTGCGGCAAATTTAATTGTGCGACCACATTATGAGCACGTGCCACAAAACCAGAAAAGGTGATTTACCTGTGCGGCAGTAAAGCCAATAATAATTGCTATCCTTGAACAGTCAAAGATTTTATGTGGCATGACTCTCAGCTATCTAAGCATGTAGAGCACTTAGCTACCACATAATGGGTAATAATTGCGGATGTATTGTGAGAAAAGGCATCTGGTTTAATCAGTACTTACCCAAGGCAATCTGCAATAAAACACACACAAAATAAATATCCCAAAAACTAAATTGGGAATTTTGATTCAAGAATTTTGCTTGCAGGTCTCAAATTCGATTGTTTTCTATGTAATTTCCCTGGGGAATGTAAAAATTGTAAACTAATAACTATGATAACAATGCAAATGCATAACTTATGCCAGACTTAAAGCGATGTGCAACTTGCAAATAGCTTTGCATGATTGGAGAATAGTCGCAGTTGAATGAAAATGCGCCTCTTCGTGAATACCAAGGATTTCGAACAGTTGAAAGCTAAACCAGCTGACAGCAATCAAAAGCAGGCATCTAAAGCAACTAAGCAACTAGGCCAACCCTTCACTCAGCTCGACACTGAATCATCTCGAGGACCTCGAGGAGCTGTGCACTTTAAGGCGAGTGCCACGTTACTCAAAGCACCACCTGCCGGCAACATGCGTTGGCAAACGCATCTCCATCCAAAACAATGAAATGCCACAGGAGCAGCAACAACAACAACAGATGCAACAGCAACAACAATGAGGCACCTTTAGTTTTAGCTGCTAAGCAAAACGGAGCTAAAGCGAGCTGTGCAGCCAAACCAGGATAATGTATTTGATCAAAAAGCGATGGCAAATGGTAGCAGCAAGTAGAGAAAGAGAGGGAGAGAGAGAGAGAGAGAGAGAGAGCAGAGACAGAGACAGAGACCGACAGGGGGATCAGGAAATTAATTACAAGAGCTACAGCCACACAGAGCAGACAATGCGCAATATTGTTTGTTGTTCTGCATCTTATTGTAATTTCTCTGCTTTCTTTTTCCTTTTTTTTTTTGCAGTGTAAATATTAATCTTCGCACCTTTTGAAGTATTTCAACAAAGCAAACTTCATATAGTTTGTTGTGGTTGCTGCTACTGTCAGCGCCAAATCAAGGAGCATTTGGATGCAGGTTTAATGAAGCAAAACCAACCTTTGAAATAAAGATGCCTCTAATAATTGTTCTTAGACAATGGTTGCTAGCAAAACAGAGAAGGCAATCTCTTAAATTTGAAGAATTGATCTTGAGACTGTACAAAACACATCTTTGAAACTTGTCTTAATTAAGCTTTAGTAGAATGTTGTCCAAGTAAGTTTTAATTGTGAGCAACTTTATTTTCCTGGCATTATAATTTCCAAGTGGCCACTTGTAACACAATTTGTACTTGAGCAACATATTTGATAAGTTTCCAAAATAAATAATAACAAAAAAAGATTGTTCAAGAAGAATTATTTCTATATTCATTATCAATTGGATTTGTGCCGACTGAAGTACTTTCAATCCGCAACTTATAATTTCCGAGTGACCACTTGAATAATGAATTCAACTTGCTTGATTTAGTACAATTCAAATAAAGTGTACTCCATGTAAGTATTCTATATTCATTATCAAATGCATATATACTTTCTGAACTATTCCAATTTCCGCAACCTATAATTTCCGAGTGTCCACTGTGCTACAATTTGAACTTGAACTGTGAGCTGTAGTTGGTTGTCGTCTGCTACGTGCGCTTTACAAAATGATAGCAAATGTGCTTTCCTTCCCCCATACACCCCCCCCCCCTCGCAATCCCTTACAACAATTTTTGGCAAGGACTTGAACTCGGACTCGAACTCGGCATAATCTCGCACGTAATTTGTGTGGATGCGACAGAAATGTCCGTTGCACCTGTCGCTGGCCTCCATCCAAGCAAGCAAGGGGCACTCCCGATTCCTACGTTCAACCTGCCCCTGCCTGTCTGTGGCAAAACTATTATCTGGGCCAAGTTGTTGACAGGCACGTTGACGTTATTGTTTCGTAATTTGTATCCTTAGCTGCGCATTAGAGCTTAGTTGTGCACTACCAAACTTACCATGGCATTTCTCTCTGTGTGTATTTTTCCGATTTACTTTGTCGATTTTAGTCTGCTCTGCAGCTTTGCTTAGAACTGTTAAAGTGTTTGTAATGCGCTTTTGAACAGGGCTCCATCCATGGCTTACAAATGATTTAACTACGTTCTCAAACACACGCTGCGTATGCGTAATGCGATAACTAAGCCAAGCCAAGCCAAGCCCAGCCAAGCCCAGCAAAGCAGCTGGAGCAATATTTCGAGCGCATTAACTGTATTTAATTATCCGGCCTACTAAATTAAGTTTCTCAGCACATTATGCCTAATTCATTAAATTGCTACGCCCAACTTCGCTATCAAGTTTTTCACCTTCAACCCTTTCGTCGCCTAAACAAACAAATCTGCGCACTTCATTTGCCCAACTGGCCGGTTTCAATGAGCAAAGTGCTGCAAAATCTCAAACAGCTTACAGCACTTTTCTCGACCCAATCATAAGAATAGGATCAACATCAACAAAATTCAAAGGAACCCCAAAAATTGCTTACAGTGTGGGGCTGCTCAAAGATTCAATACCCTGGGAATCTGATTATAGCCAGCACTGAAAGAGCCTGATGCAATATAGACAACTACTACTTTATTAAAGTCATTTATGAACACAAAAAGATAAAAGTACTCACCTTTTTATCTGAGCTTGAGATGTGTTTTCGACATTATAAAAGCACTATTAATTGCTGATAAATAATTGGTCTGTAAAAACAAAAAAATTATATAATAACAATCTTGAAGTAGGCTTATACTTATTATATGCCAAAGACCTCAACTAAATATCTAATTGTACATTTTGTATAACTTAAAGTAGAATTAAGTTTTTTATAAAATAAGTCAATATGCGACGAATTGATTTGCTGCCAGCTGCATAAGAATTCATCTAACTTGTTAAAATTTCCTCGTCAGCACGTTTCATGTTCCCCACAAAATCAAAATACCTTGCGTAAAGTTAATCAACAACAAAACAAAAAACCAATTTGAAGCGCGCCAAAACTTAATCGACAACTTTTTCAGCTGATAAAATGTTGAGTACCCGAGCGGAGGTAAAAAAGCGAAAAAGGCCAAGTGGGAAGACTCTCCAGATAGAGTCGTTGGACAAGAGCTCTTTGGAGGTTTGTCATTCAAGATGTCGCTGCAATAAAATTAATGCACAAAGTTTATTTTTACCTTCGTTGACAAGCCAAAAAAAAAAACACGGGAAAAAAATCATAAGAAAAACGACGAAATCTTTTAGAATTTGTAATGAGTGGCAGCTTTGCTTTTCTTTCTTGTTTTTTGATTCGAGTTTGAGGGCCTGTGAGTGGCGAGTGGAATGAGACGTGAAACTTTTCAAATAAAAATTAAAAATTGTCAAGGCGTTAAATTAGGGTCACAGGTAACAAGAGACAGCGGGAGACAGAGACAGAGAGAGAGAGATTGAGAGAGTGAGTGAATGGGATGGATAAAGTTAGAGGAACTCGAGTCAAATTGAAATTAAATGGGTTTGACAGAAGCTAAAAAGGGTCAACTCAATGATTTCCTGCAATTGACAGGCGCCAGTTTCAGTTTGTCAATATATTTGAGAGATTACCGAGCGTATTTCAACTGAAGCGTAAACAATCTGGACTTTAAAGTTGCGGCTTAATGCTCCGCACCCCCGCCCAGCTGCCTGCTGCTCAACAAGCTGAACAGCAACAAAAGCCGCACAGGACATGAAAAACTTTCTGTTAACCAAGAGGCGACTTTAAACCCACCTCCACCACACACACACACACAGACAGAGACACCACCCTCAGACACACACATGATTCATAATCTCTACACTAATCTTTTAATCCAGTCGAGTGAATTTTGTACTCGATTGTGAAACAAAGTTGCCAAAAGGAGCTGCAGGAGGCAGGCACAAAGAGTTAACTTTGAGCAGCGCATACTAAAAATAAACATGTATGTGTGTATATATTCCAATAAACCAAATCCCTTACCCCTCCACCCAAGCTTACTCCCCATTTGTGCTGCTACCCTTGCCATTAAGCGCACAACTCTGATGTCATCTTTGTGACCAGGCCTCCAACAAAGTTTGCAGCTCCTGCTACCTGCTCTCCGCTCCCTGCTCCCTGCTCCTGTCGTGCCCAGCTGAAACTTTTTAATAGTAATGGACTTGACCAAAAACATTTTTTTCTCTCTCTCGCTCCTCTGTCTCTTTCTCTTTGTCTCACTCTCGTTGTTGTTGTTGTTTTCTTTTTGTTAGCTGCCGCGCCCCCAAATGTTTTACAGCTTAAGCGCATTGGTCTGCTGCTTGGAGCTGTTGTTGTGGCCAGGTGAATCAGCCTGTGGACGCTGTGCATCAAAAAGTTATTTCCGCCACCAATGAACCCACACCGAGCATCCCATTTTTTTATATTTTGTTTGTATTTTTTTTTTTACCTCACTGTCTCTATCGATATGGCAGCCTGTGCCTGGCACTTAGTGATGGCCAGGACAAACAGATGGACTGCCAGATGGGCTGACCGAATGAGTGAATGGCTGAATGGCACTGGGCATAAGCGGCTTAGCTTTTAAACAACTTTTAGCATATATGAATGGGCAGGCATTGGTTGCACTTCTCTTTACAGCAAAACTATTAAACACGACTCGTCACAGCTTCAGCTGTCAGTAGTTAAGCAACACTTTGCTGAATTTAATCAATTATGCAAGACTTAAATATTAATTGATATTTATTTCTTTGATTACTAAACTCTGTGGGAAAGCCGTAAAAAATGCAAGTAAAAACTAGTTAAAATTACTAACTACAGATAATAGAGAAGAACTTCAGTTTACTGATGGAAAAGTAAGTATTCACTGCACAAAGCATTGAAAAGTAATTAATCAGTTTTAAATAACTAAAAGACTATCATCATTAGCTCTTATCTGTATTAATAATTGTAATATTATTTTATATACAAATGTTTTATAGTAAAATATTAGTAAATGTACAAAATAAAATTAATTATTCATCTTAAATTGAATCACATATTTCTGCATACAAAATTAATGAACTTTTCCGTCATTGTTTGACATTTTAGCTTCTATATAAATAATGAAATTTGAATATATATTTTCTGATCTTAAGCTCAACAATTTAAAGCCGCTTTAGTTCGAATACTCTTCACATATGTGGAGTACTCGGTACCAGTGACCAGTGGCTATCGATGACGTTATGCTGACCATTTCAGATGGGGATGGGGCTAAAGCCAGCACACGTTTCTGTGACAGCACCACTCCAAAAGCCAAATGCGTTGAAGAGCAGGCTTAACACTCGGCGCAGCAGACAGGACTCTCGACAGGAGTAGCACATCAGCTCATCTCAAAGAGAGAACGATGGTGAAGGGAGACGGGGAGTTGGATATGTCTGTCACTTTTGTGTTGTGTGTTGTTACGGATTAGCAGCAGCATAAATATGAAGCTGCTCCTAAATTGAATTTTGTCACGCTCCTTCAAATCCGCAGAAATCCAATGAAAGCGATTCAAATCCATCGAACATTTTTTTTTGTTTTTTGCCAAAAGCCGCTTAAATCGAATATCGAAAGGCTGTCGCTGCCGATTTCGAGAAGAACCCAAGCAAATGTAACGCATGTGAAGCGTATTATATTTCAATAAAGGTATCAAAAACTTATGCCCTGCCATGCAAATCTTTGCCTAGCAATTTTAACACTCGAACGCATTTCATCTCAAACACGCAGAACAGAAAAAATAAAAAAAATGAAAAGGCATTGAAAGGAAAGGCAAAAGGCTCTTGAAGCGAACATGAAATATGCCGCAATGTTTTGGCCACAGGAATGTTGGTTAATGCCTTTATATAAGTTGTTGTGGGTGGGGGAGCGGGTGGAGGGGGTGGGGCCACAGTTTCCCTTTTTCGTTTCATTTCGTTTCGTCTCGTTGCATACCTTGAGGCGCCATAAAAGTGTGGACCCGTCCCAAAAGCAAATAAATAAGAAAAACTGTTCGCTACATTTCAGCAAATAATCTCATAAAGCATTTTATGCTGCTGCCCAGCTGCTGAATCGCATATGATGTGTGGTCAGGCAAAGAGGTGGGGAGGGGGAGGGGGCGTTGAGGAGAATAGGGACTTCTATTGTTTGCTAAGCGTTTCGGTTTGCTTGAAGCAACGGGACGGATCTAAAGATGGCCGGTTTTTGTTGGGCATTAAGTGCGGTCTCCGACCCTTTGAAGTGGATACGTGCTGTCATAAATTTTCACAGTGTTCTGAGCACAACTCGAAAATGCCTTGCCATGACGCAGTTGACACTTGAAGCTGTTGTCCAGCAACAGTTATCGATAGAGAAGTTTTGGAGAAAGTCTATTTAAGAATACAGTTATGATGAGAGAGAGTAGAAAATTAAAGGCAATTCTTGGCCATAGTAATCGCTGGAGTTGGGGATTATAATTAAGTGAATCGAAGAATTCATTTAAAGCTGCTGACTATCGATTATTATCGATAAAGATGGTTTAGGCTAGTTCGACACAAGAATTGACACTTTAAATTATATCATAAATAAAGAAGCTTAAAAAGAACCTCAATTTCTTGTCTAGAAAAAAGAATCAGATACTTTTAGTTGTTGTCTAACGACAGTTATTAAAAGAGCTTAGGAAAATAATGAAAAAAGATGAAAGATGCGAGATAAATCAAGAAACTTAATTTCTGCACAGACTCTGAATATATTTCGTAAGCACATCTTTTCGTAGTTTGTCAGCAGATGAGTAAATTATGTTTCATTATCCACATTTGTTTAGTAATTTATATATAACTGGAACGCCTTGAATAATTCATAAATCGTGAGTTTGTAAGTCATTCAGCCAATTAGGGCCTGCTTAAAGACATAATATGTATGTAAATGTTGGCAACTGCTATTCAACCAATTATGTCAAACCTGTTTTAATATTAACAATTTAAGGCATAATATACAAATACAAATATATTCTATAAATCAGTAAATTGTGATAAGTGCGACCAAGAGTCAGTCAACTCAATGCAATATGTCGAATAAAGGCAATCAATTTAGTTGCACACATTGCCCTACTTATAGTGGTAATGTGCTGAAATCCTAGTTGCTTGGGCCACAAAGACAACACTATTTGCCAGGAGCAATGAGGAAGGAAAAGTCAAGGATTTCCGTTCAACTTTCACTGGTAAAGTACAAAATCAACACGTAAAATTCCAATTAATTGCGCTTAGCTAAACACAAACTGATCATAAAACTTAATAACCAACACACACTCAAACACTCACACAACACACACACACTGTCATAATTGGCCGTGTATGTGTGTGTGTAAACAGCTTTTTTGGCTATTTGCTTATCGGTAAATTGCAATTTGTGCTGCCAACAACGCACAACTTTGTGCTGATTAATAAGAAAGCGCCAGCAACAGCAAGGATAATAACTATTAGTGGTGGCAGGATCTGTAATCCACAGAGCCTTTCCTCTCTCTCTCTCTCTCTTTCGCTCTCGCTCTCTCTGTCTCTCCCCATGGACACATTAGCCAGCTGGGCAAAGCCAGCATCGGCTTCAGCTTCAGCATCATGATGCTCACATAGCAAACGCATAAATCCAATTGAAAGTGCTTAGCTTTGATTTTTGCTCAGGCATAGAACGCAATCTGTTCGCACAGCATCCCCTCACTTCCGTTATTCGCCACCCCTCCTGCCTGTGTTGCCCACTCGACTAGTTCAAGTTGCACTGGAAGAAATATTAAATTAGTTTATTTTAGGAAATTAAATTTGCAAAGCAATCATTTCAATATTGAATACTTTAAGTTTTAAATTTGATTTTCAATTAAGGTTTCCTCTCTTCCAATCTAAAACATATTCATACTACTAACTTCAAAATGATTAGATTTTAAACTCAAGCTTAAGCCTATGTATCAAAAATCAGAATCAAAATACATCTATTAAGTAGAAACAAAATCAAATCAATAATGAAAGAAACTATTCAAAGTGTTGTGCATTTCATGAGGAGATTTTAAACTAGATTTCAATAGATTGACGAATTAAATTGATAAACTCAAATTAAAATGCATTGATCATTAGCAATTTGCTAAAAATATATATAGATAGTTGGAACTATTAAAGAAAAACTCTCAGTTATATTTGCAGTGTTGCATTGCGTACGTGTTAGTTTCTGTGCCGCTTTTTCAACACTTTGGACAGTTTTGGCGTCTGGCTGGCAAAACGTGCCGCAATTCAGCCTGTGACGTTATCAGATAGAGTCATAGAGACACAGAAGGAGAGATAGAGGGAGAGAGAGATAGAGAGAGAGAGAGAGAGAGAGAGAGAAAAGAGAGTGAAAGAGGGAGCTCATTCAGCTCTGGTCATATTGATAAATGCTAGAACCATGCCCAGACCAATGCTAGCCTTAGAAACAAATATTTAGTTGTGAGAAATCCAAATCCAAATTAAGTCACGTCGCGCCAATCGCGCACAGCAGTTGAGGGTGAAATGCTGGAGCACAATCTTAACCCTATCGAAATGCCATTTCAATGCAAATGCAAAATGCCAAAATTAATGATGTTCATTTCCTGCAGACAAACACACACACACACACAGCCGACATACAGCCGACACACACAGCATCCATTTGATACGGCGCAGCTTACAAGAGAATTATGATTCAGAAACAATAGACTTTTATGCAGCATACTCATGCAATTTACCCCTATCCTCGCTCACTCACTTCCTGTGCAACCATTTGCTGCACACCGCCACTTGCAACAAGATTTTCGCATTAAGTTACTCAGTTGCCCACCTCCCTCCCCCTCACCAACCCCAGCAACAGTTCGCATCGAAAGGCCATTACCATTTTTGGTCTAGCTGCAGTTTTTGGGTTTGGATGCTGCAGCTGCCGTTGCCGTCGTTGACGTCGACGTCGTCGTCGTCGTTTCTTTTGTTTGCTACTTGCCAATTTTGTATGCACTTTTAGCCCTTCCACCCACTTCCAGCCCCTTCCAGCAGCACCTCTTCCGTCATGTTGTTTACATTGTCACAGTTGCCGCTTTCCTTGCATTGCAACTTGCATTCACAGTTGGCTTTTATGTTTGCATTTTATGCGTCTGACTTTCCCCATTTACAGTTTTACCAGTTTTCAGTTTGCAGTTTTCACAGCAGCCTGTTCAACAACAAAAAATTAAGAAAAACCATTCGCTGCACTTGCTTAATTGTCTGAGCCGCAGTTCAGAAATTTTGCCAAGTCATCGTAAAGTTATTATTATATTTTTAATTTTGTATTAGCTGAAGCAGAAATTCCAAGTAATAAAAGGAATTGTTGCAAAATATGCATATAATTAACCAGTAGCTGCAAGTAACTTCGCCACCGTTAAATTATAAAGTGACGGAGTTCTTAAATGAATATTGTGCACATTCCACTTTATTTTTACCCGTACCCAAGAGCAACTTTTAACTTTGGCCTATCCCCACAATAGTTTTTTGAGAGTTCATCTTACTTATGACAATCGAGCTAGAATAGCGTTTTCAATATAAATGTTGTATGAATTCGGAGCCCAAATCATATTTTAAAATGTGCTACTTTTGAATATCGGTTCACTTTTGACAAATGTGATTTTTCCTGACTGAATTCCATAAAAGAATTTCGCTAATAGGAAAATCGTTTTTCACAACTCTCCAAGTCTGACACTCTCAACTTGTGCCGGTAAAGTTTTCTTATAGCTGTTACAAATCAAGTCTTAAATATATAAATGCTTTAAACTAATAATTTGAAATTAAATGCTCTTGGGTCTGACCCCAAATGGCAACAATAGTGAGCAACTCAGGACGGGACACAATTAATGGGAATGGCCATTAGTGCTGCACCGGGGATTGGACAAACTCCACTAAAAACTCCAATGGGGCACCACAAACAATTTGGAGAACTGATCCGATGGTGGAGTAGAAAAGTCAAACAATTTGCTGACGACGTCTTTGGGCAAATTTAAAGAAATTACGCTTGACACTTTTCAATTAGTGCGCCAAACTTTATTTTAATTGTGACAGTAACGCGCTGGTGTTTCCACCCAACAAAAAAAAGAAAACAAAGATGGGGAAGAGGAGGAGGAGAAGAAAATCAACAACTTTGGCAAACTTTCTGAGGCGACAACTTGATATAAAACAAAAGTGTAGGGAAGTTGCAGCAGCCACAGAATGTCAAAAGTGAACTTTCCAAGATTAATTACAATTGAAAACAAATGAATGCAAAAACGATAAGCAGCCAAAGGATTTGGCCAAAAACCGAGCTGGCAGCACCAACGAGCCAACTCAACTCGCCAACTTTGCCAATCAAGATAAAAGACCGGCCGCAGGGAAATGCAGGGGATTGGATTGGACTGCTTCGTGTTGGATTGGTTTGGGTTGGTTATTAAGCAAAAAATAAAGGGCGTTGAAACAAATGTTCACACCTACAAAATAACAACAGCAACAACAATAGTAATAACAATAGCAACAACAACAGCAGCAGCTGCTTGTCCAGTTTTTGGGAACTTGAACTTTGGCCAAACTAAACGAAAAGTTTGCCGAGGTTAGCAGGTCCCGGATGTGGTCCAGTTCCATATCTAGTTTATGGCTCATCGACGTGACTTGTTTTTCGTTTTTGCTATCTAGATATTCTCTATATAATACATTGTAAAAGTGTATAATGCATAACGATATTCTTGCCAATAGTCAAAAGTAAAGGATCACACAACGTTCCTTAAGTTAAGAACTTGAATTCGGATTATTTAATATTATTAACAGGTAAAACTGGGTTACTAAATTAAAGCACCTCGAAACTAGAAAATGTAAAACCTAGGCAAATATTTCTCATAATTTTAAACCCAGAGTCCGTCTCTCTTAACCCATTTTTTATTTAATTTTTCATGTCAATATTTTCTTTAATTTAATTTAGTGCTTTTGCAAGTAAAGTATCTATTAGTCGTATATACAATCTCACTTGATTCTGCATGCCTTTCGTTTAACACTATTCTGAGCATTTGACCAGACGAACCCGAAAAGGGGAAAATCGTCAACTGAAAAGTTTTGCGATGCATAAATCATGAAATTAATTAATTTTGACACACATTTTGTGCCAGAGTAGCGCCAACAACTATTTAGTGTTACTTTTGCTATATATACGTAATATATGTACATATATACACATATATAAATTTTGGACAGAAATTAAAAGTAAAATCAAGCAAAGCAACAACTAGTGAAAAACTTGCCTAGTTTTGTTTTAGTGTGTTTGCCTTTGGGTTTTCTTGCTTTCCTTGTCAGAGGCGCTGCTGGCAAACTTTTCGAGTCGGGAATACCAAAAAAAAAAAAAAAAATTGTAATATATATGTGTGTGTGTAGAAAAAAGTTAAGTTTGAAATATGTGCAAAATTCATTCAGTATTTGAAATATGCGCAAGTTGCACAAGTTCCACCCGCTGCTGCCAAAAAAAAGTTATGCCGTGAGTTTAATTTTATTCATGTTGCTAAGTGAGCGTTGAGCAACGACGCCGACATCGACGTCAGCAGCTGCCAAAACTTTTTCAAAATGCACTGTTTAATTGCATAATTTGAGAGTGAAAGAGTGAAAAGAGATTTGACTAGTTACACCTGAAAGCGGCTTGATAAAAACTTAATTACTTCGAGGAGCCTGACAGATGCACTCGTTAAAAAACCGATTGAAATAATAACCGAACAAACTCCAGTATAAGTCGGGGTATTTTTTCAGCTAAACTGAGACACATATACACAGATAACATATATTCCCGCCGTGAAGTTTCTGAAGTTTCTAATATATATATAAACTTCAGCAAAACAACTGTAGGCAAATAATTTATAAATAGTTTTCCTACGTGTCGCCGTCAATTAAAAAAGTGAAATTCCAATCAATTTCTTAAGACATACGTGAAGATAGAAAAAAAAATAAATAAATACTGTAAAATACAAACATGTTCGCTGTAAGCAAGCAACCACAAGCAATTAAAAACATAATGCTTAATCAAGCATGAAATGCGCTAAAAATATATATTTCAATGAGTTTTCATTGAGTTTCAATAAACGATGCAATTTCCTTAATTGAAATGTGCCAAATGCGATGAGTAAAAATATGAATATGAAAATTGCAATCACAAAATCGCACAATTTGTAGCCTTTATTTGTGGCCAATGCAAAATATTTGCGCAAAGGAATTTATGTCTTGCGCCTGAAAGTATGCAGCGATAATAAGAAATGCAACTGCTGCTGCTCCACCAGCCAAGCCACCACGCCTATCCGACACACCCCTTGCTGAGCATGAGCGATAAGCAAAATCTATGGCAAATACTTTTGCAGCAAGCGAACGATTGGCAAACTACTTAAGTTTGCTGGCGGGTTATTTTTAGTGGGTTCATGCTGCTTAAACTTCGCTTGCTTTATGCATGTGTATATGTGTGTGTGTGTGTGTATCTGTGTGTGTTTGTGTTAGTGCCTGCCTTGGGGGCTCAGTAAAAACTTAATCCTTTCAGTGCACAACGAGCCAAAGCCCAAAGTCAAACAAACAAACTGAAGCGTCGACTGTTGTTACTGTGGAGGGGGGTGGGGTGGGTTGAGTGTGAGGCAGAGGGGCAACTAGTTCTTAAGCTGCCATAGAACATTTGCGGGACAAAGTATTTAAGCCATTTGCGCTAATGAATGCGGTCGCGCATTTTTAAGCGTACTCCCCAAAAAATCTCCCTTGGCCGAGTTGGACAAACTTTTAGCCAGAAAATTCCAACCAGACTCGACAACTTATTCGAAACACGTGCAAAAATTATGCTTGCAGTTCTCCCCGGCGTTTAATGTGATAATTTTTAGAGGGGATGAAGGGAGGGTTGGGTATTAGACTGGGCAACAGATTTTTGCTATTTGTTGACGTCTTTTTTGGTACTTATTTATTTTCATTTGATGCAGTGCATATTTAGTGGCAAATCTGTGGCGCTTCAGTCATTTATTGCTTGACGCATCTCATTTTGTAAATCGCAATGTTTCGGCGTAATTAAAACGGTCTGACGCCGTAGTCCATTGTCCGGATAGTCCCCAGCCATTGACATTCGGCTGCCAAGTGCCAAAACCGTTCGTTGAATAATTGCACAACGGTGTTAATAATAGCCTCGTTTCATTGCCCCTTCCCCTAAGCTCACCCCTTACTCATGCCACACAGTCAATGTATCTGAATTGTCTTCTTTTCTTGTTTGTTGCTTACAGTTGCTGTGAATTATTATTATTGTAGTTATAATGTTATTGTTTTTTGAGGAGAGAGCGGGGCAGGAGAATAAGTCGCCGGACATATGGCATAAAAAATAAAATCCCAATAAAACAAAAGAAATTAAATATAAAAAACAAAAATATATTTTCTCTGAGGCATTTAACAAAAAAATAGTCTTACGGAAGACCGATTTATCAAATGAAAACGTGATCAAATGAGGATTAGCCATCTGATCTTCTCAAATTGTGTTGTCAACATTTTATTGCTGAGCTTAAAATAGAATTTATTTAAATTAAACGAGAAAAACTTATATTTTAGGCACATCGAAGCTCAAATACTCTTGAAGAATTGCTCTTTCTTTTTTTTGCTAAACTTCACTATTTAAAAATGACGAACTAGGCTTGTATAGAAAAAAGCAGACAAGCGGACATGTCAATGTCGACTCGCCTAGTGAAGCTGATCAGGAATATATATACGTCTTCTCCAATGCGTTGCAAACTCCATGACAAATTGTAACACAATCTGCGAGAGTATCAATTATTCAATAATCATTAAATACCACAATTATTTGACGGTTGTTGCTATGACAGTTTCATAATTAAATAAACTTAAAGCCTTAAAGCAATACAACAAATGAATACAATTTGGTTTAATATGCTTGTTTTAATATTTAATATTATATTCGCTGACTTTAAATCAGTACGAAATTTAAATATATGCTTTAATATATTATATTTTCAGGTCAGCGAAATTTATTTAAATAAAAAAAAAAAAAAAACTCACCAAACAGTAAGCAATCATATTTATAATTATTATGCAGAAATTATAATACAATTATAGGTTAGGCTAAAACGGTTGTCAGCCCATGTTTGGCCCGTTGCGATGCCTTATGGAATCTGGGGTAGATTTCCACTTCACTCGTGTATTAAAACCTCAAAAAGTCAGAAATTTGACAAGCCAGTTGCGTTTATAAATTTTGCGATCCTGACCGGTCTCATGTTTGCTAGAATACAATTATAAGCTTATTGAAAAGATATTCAGGATTCGATCATTATGAATACATTTGAAGAGATAACATTCTACATACACTCTCCCTCATAAATTACACACAACAAGATAATTATACACTAACTAAACAAATCATATAAAATCGAATTTCTATCTATGCATATATGTGTATATAGATATATATATTGATTATGCATAGCAAATGCCCACGACAAGAAATCACGTAGTCAGCCACTCCAAGAGAGCTGTTCGGCTAATGAGCGTTTAATCCAACTGACAAAATGTCAAGGGAACACTTTAAGAAGCCACCTCAGAGCAGAACACACAATACGGAAAAACCAATGAGGGGAAAACAGCAGCGAGTACAAATTAAAATATAAACATCTGTTTGACGCTGTTCACGCCAACTGCACAATGAGTGCGAGTGAGAGAGAGACAAACAGAGAGAGGGAGAGAGAGAGATGAGAGAATCAGAGATTTTCCAAATAATGAGCGCAAAATAGATACGCTGTTATAAATAATAATTCATCTGATTTTTTATGACTTGACAAGAATGAGTAAAATTGTCAACGCTCTCTCTCTCTCTCTCTCTCTCTCTCTCTCTCTAAGTGTCACTCTCTCTCTCTCTCTGAGTTGAAGATGTCTCCACAAATTGATAACGACAGACGCGTCTTTGAGTCAGCAAATAAACAGAGCAGCAAATGCAAAAGAAATTATTTTTTGCTAATTTGTGTTTGGATTTAAATCACGTACAACATGCAAAAGTGTCGTCATCTTGGCCACACCCCCTCCCTCCAACAACTACCCCCACCGCTAGAAAAAAATTTGAAATTAATTAAATTCTAAATGAAAACATGGGACACGGAATAGCATGCAATCATCTTCATATTTTTTCTTGATATACTCGTATATTATTTATATTTGATTTGTATTTTATATTTCGGAAAAATGATTTTTCGCAGCGTTGGCGTCGTTTTCCTTGTTGTTTTTGTTGCTGTTGTTGTTGTTGTTGTTGTCGTTTTGCTTGGGCTCCATGGATTGTCGGCTGGCTGTCAGGTCGATTGGCTCAGTGCGCACTTGGACGTTGTCAGCGCTGCTCCTCCTCTAGAGAGAGAGAGAGTCATCTTCCTCAGAAGCCCGCGTCTAGCGTTTTCCAACTTGCGTCTTTCGTCTTCGTTTTCGTCTCCGTTTGCATTTTCGCCGGTTGCGCGTTGTGTTTATCGTGGGCAGCGTCGCCCACACTTACACTTATACACATATATACTATATAGTATATAATATAGAGATATATATATGATATATAGTTGATGTGGCCCAATGCGTTTTCTTGGATATCATGTCGCCGGCAGTGCGAAAATCTTGGCTAAAAGTGCCCCAAAGTGGCCAGCAGCAACAACAACAACAACAACAAGTGTGTGTGCATTTATTCCGAGTGCAAATAATGGAAAGTGTATGCAAAAATACATAAAAATATACAAAATGTAATGCAAGTGCCAAAATATATATTTAAGTGTACACAACACAACAACAAAAAGGCATAATAAAGTTCATAAATATTCAGTAAAGTTGAATGGCAGTCAATGTTTGTTTTCATTGTTTGCCATGTTTGTGTGTGTGAGTGTCTCTTTTTATCTGTATCTATATCTGTATCTATATCTGTTTGTGCATCTGTGAGCGATCGCTTTGTGTCAACTGAAAGATTTGACCTCGCACTTCACCCATCAAGTGAATTAATCGAGACGCACAAGTTTGCCATTGTTTGTGTGTGTGTGGTGTGTATCTTCAACAGTGACCAACAGTCCCCCCAACAAGAGTCCCCCAACAACCCCTCAGTTCTCCCCCTCACTCGCAACTTAGAGGCAATTTGTCATACAAAGAAATCATTCAACTTAGTTTTGTGTCGCAAGTGCTGCGGAAGTTTTTCACATATTACGAGTATTATTATATTGAAGTGAACTTAACAGATAGAGATATAGATAAATATATATATATAGATAAATTATGTAGGGACGTGTTTTAAGTGTTCTTCTATTTAGAGAAGTAAATGCAAATATAAATCAAAAATATCAGCTATGTGAAATAACATTTCTGGTTGATATCAAAGCATATGTGAAACAAAGTCAACAAAAATGTGCAGCTAAAGTTAAAATTTAGTAAATAAAATTAATTTTATGAAACGTATAAGTAATTGAAAAACAGTTGCACTGATGCCAACTAACTAGTTTTAGTGTGGGAAATATTTAAAATTAGTTTAATGACAGATTTAAAACAGGAGAAGGAATTTCGCTCTGATTCAGCACTCAGAAGGAAAACCCATTTTGCGATTCTTAATTTTTGTATTAAAAATGTATATAATCATAAATCATTTTTGTAGATATACATATGTGTATAATGATATACTTGAAAGCTGCAGTCTACTGTCAATGAAATACTTGTGCTTGCCTGCTTGGACCTGCAAAGATAAATCTGACATTAATGATCTGCCACTCAAGTAAGTTAAACCCATCAGACAATATGCATATATGTGAATAAACATTCAGTTGCGATCTATCAAGCTATTAGAATTTCCAAAAAAAATAATAATAAAAACAACAAACTCTTTCAACCGAAAACGATCGAAGCAAGTAATTGCCATTTTTTATGTATTATACGAGTATACTTTTTTCGATGCGGCAACATCTGTTCTAAAATAGTTTTGATTCCAAAAATAACTTATAGACATGTCATTAATTGGTTTTTGGACAAGTTACGCGTATGGCAAAGCACACAAGCGAATTAAGTATGTATAATATATGTGAACTGAGACTAAATGATCTGTTGATAATAATATCTGTGAGGCGTTTGTCCGTGCGATCTTTATTGTGAAAGCTGCCAACATTTAGCTGACAAATCACGGCACAGAACTCAAATGTCATAAAGTGGCTACGAGAAGAACAACAGTGGTCGACTGGCAGATACTCCGTTCGGCTTAAAGTTTTAATATACATACAGCCCAATGCCCATCAACTTACAATTGCAATGGATATTTATCTTTTTTGGGGGGTATGCCTAAGTGCAGTATTTATAAATGATCTAATATTTATTTTTACATTTATTCCATCGGGATTCGAAATGTATTGGAATATATAAATAAATCAAAAGATCGCTTGAAATGTAGCCAGCGAAAAACATGTTTAAATTGTGAATCAGAGATCAACAATTTATTATTTTTTTTCTTCGCAGTCAAATCCTACAATTGCCCTCGTCCTTTTGCGAAGGGGTGAATAAATATTGTTGCATTTTCGCCGAGTACAAAAATGTTTGACTAAACACGGCACAAACCATTCATATTTGTGGGGGGAGCTCTCGATGAAAATATTGGAAATAAGTGGATAAGCTCCCAAACATGATAGACTAAGCTTTAGAACTTTGGAAATGAGAATTTGCTTTATCCAGAATATTTGGATAATATACTGGTTTTAGCTTGTTTTAAATATAAAAGAAAATTTATATTTTTTAACCCTTTTTGATGTTCACTCTTTTATGCTCCAAAGCTGTAGCTAAATATAAAAACTAATGCAGTTCGACGGTAATAAAATGTGTGACATATGTCTACGGTTAGGTTGATTCCAGAAATATGCATGACACTTATAAATAAAAGCAAATAAATAAATCCATCTCACAACTATCAACTTTTTGCAAAACCCCATATATTTATACACTTAATGGGTGCAGGGTATAAAAACATAAAACAAGCCGCACAGGTAGGCTATAAATCTATATAGAGAGAGCTCTCTCCCTCTCTCTCTCTCTCTCTCTCTCTCTCTCTCTCAGTTACAGTCTCAGCATGTGTCCATCTCTGTCACATTTATATAGTTTATGCTCTGCTTGTTTTAATTTCTCATTTCGAATTTAATTTTTATGGCCTTAATTTTGTTGACAACAAATACTTTTAGGTGTAGAAATTTATGCGAAACGCTCATAAAATCTTACCCAAAAGTTTTCCAGACTCGCCCCATAATTTGGGCGTAAATCAATTAAAAATTTTCTTTTATTTTATTTTGTATTGTTTTTGTTTGATTTCCAGCCTTGTTTTATGTGTCAGTTGGCAAAATCCAATTAAAATGAAAGGCACACAACATATACAACACCCACACACACCCAAGAGTCAAGAGTGCAAAACTAAAGCAATTTGTTTGTGTGAGTAAGTGGGTGGTGTGGAGGATCGGGGGTGGGTGTGTTTGATTCGATGGTCTTTGGGGTTTTGTCATTACGGTCAATAATTACCGCAAGCATGTCAACCGAAATTATTGCCCAGATAGATTTTCAAGCCAGATTGAGGTGAGTTGAGGGTGAGTTCGGAAAAGTAGGGGCAAGGGAGGGGGAGGGGAGGCAGGTGGGGCTTCGTTTGCCACTTTTGGTTTAAGTGTCCGGCCATGTGTTGCAGTCAAACCGCAGGACTCCAACTCCGGAATTTTGGACTTGCTGTGCTTGCTCTGTCGGAAATAATTACTCAGCTTTGGCTTTCTTTGGACACATACACACTCAGACACACACTCAGGCACACACATCTAATTTATATTGCCAGCGCTTCCTTTTGTCTGGCATTTCTCTTTCTCAGTCTCGCCTTTGGCCCAGTTGTTCATTTTGTTTACCTGTTTGCTGGGGCTGCTTTATTAGTTTGTTGTTGTTGTTGTTGTTGTTGCAGCAGTCGATTGTCAGTATTGCTGTCCGTCTGTCAGTATACGTCTGTCTGTATCATTTGTTCATGCGGTCTTTGCTGCTGCCATTCAACCACTAAACTGTGTTTTGGCTTTTGTTTTATCACAAACCCCATTTTCGTGGCTTCGATTTTATTGTTTGATTTTCTCAAAATATTGTTTCAGCTTTGTAACATTGCCGCACACATTTTCTAGTCTATAAGTTATACGTAGTTATATATATACATATATTTAGCCAATTAGAAACTGTCCAAATGCATACCAATCAAAAAGTATTTGTGTCGATTTGTTGTCCTTTTGGCGCACACTTTACCTACTTGCGTATAAATAATTTAATTATTTCGTCCAACTAACACATTTCACAAGAAAACAATACACACCCACACACACACACACATACACACACACTTGACACAACACGACCAATAAGAATTGTTCAAATCCAATTCAATATTGATTGCTTGGACTGGCAACTGGCAACTGGAAAAAGACATGAAAAATCGAAACGTGCCCCAAGTCGAAAAGGGTTTCAACTTGTGATAAGTGTAGTAGGCAGACAAATAGTTATAGTTATAGTTACAGTTAAAACCACAGATACATACATATACATATATATATATATAGATAAACAACTACAACTAGTAGCAGCAGGTTGTCCTTGTTAACATTACATAAATGTGTAGGTAGCTATATATATAAAATGTATGTACGATATATGAGATTTTAGTGTACTACTTTTGATAATTATATATCTGCAGAATAATCACAGATTAGATAAATTAGTGAGCAATCAAAAGTGCAGCAGTTGGAGATAGACAAAGAAGCAATTATCGCTATACGATCATATAGTAAAATACTCCCTGATGGAATAATAACTACTGTTGTACATATCTGCAACACTAATGTGTATACTTGATGGAAACTGTTATACTCTAGGTTATCTGCTCAAAAATACCATAAACTTAATCTGCACAATTTCATTATACAGTTTTTACCAACATTTTTATGAGTTCAGTTTACAAATAAACTGTTAACTGGGCTCATATAAATGTTGTGCGAGCTGTTATTACTTATAACAGTTTTCAGCTTACCAACAACTGTTCTACATGCCCAAACAGAGATTGAAGCATAAAAAAGTATGTATAACAAACTAAATAAAAGCATTTTTCATTCGGAATCCCCTCACACTATTGTCAAAAATAGGGCTAATTATTGGTCTATATATGCCATACATAATTAAATATTCGATTCTTGCCTCAGCTTTCCCGCTTATTGTAATCGATGTCCGTATAATTATCCCATTACGCGCTGCCAGTCAATACTGATATATACATATATATATATATATATATATATAGGAATGCATATATATATATATATATATATATATATGTGTGTGTGTGTTGTGTGTGTGTGGAGAGTAACACACATTTACCACTAAATAGTCGCGCATTATTATTTGATGGCACAGTGACAAGTGAACGCGTGGCAAATGGCAGAAGCAATGCTCGATATATATATATAGATATAGATGTATGTAAAAACCTTATGTGTATGTTATACATATCTAGGTATACATATATATATAGAGTGGAGCTCTGACTCTAACCCTTGTGCTGTCTGTTATGGCCAATGCTGAACTGCTGTCCGGTCACACGGGCTGTAAGGCACTTTTACACACAACCCCCACCTTGCCCACTGCCCCCTGTCCAACCCCCTTTCCCAGCAAACCCACCCGAATCACTCCATTGAGCACTTCAAACTCATCGATACTTTGGGCAGCACTACGTGGTCTTTTTTTTTATTTTTTTTTATATCCAGACTGGCCACAACAACACAGCTAGTTGCCATCGGTTGTACGAGCTGTATATACATATATATGTATATATATCGATATGTATATATATTTATTTGTATATAGAGCAGACAACTCCCACACATATTGCTGGCCGTGCATGAGTTTAGTTTATATTTATGGGCATTATAGTGCGGATATATCGAGGACGAAGCGCGCTTTACGAGAGCCTCGAGACTGAAGAGACTCGAGCAATTGCAGCGGCATTTTCGATTACGACTCCGATTTGATTCGATTCGAGTTCGATGTTGTTGGCACATGTTTCGTTATATTTTGATAAGAAATGTGAATGGCCATAAAAACAGTATTTATTGTTGTTGTTGTTGTTGTTGGCAGGCAGGCGACACTTTTGTGCGAATTGTGCTTATGACAGATTGCAGAGATTCAGAGACCGGCAGAGACCGGAACTTGACTACCTCTTTATTTTAGCATGTGTCCAAACTTGTAAGTGGGCTTTGTGTTTTGTTTATTGTTGCACCGTAAACAATTTGAGCAAGTTTAAGTTCAATGCAGTGAAAGTTCGCATTAAAAAACCAATTAAATTGAAAAGACTTTAACAGCGCAAAATGTTTCCAAATACGTTAAGCACTTTTTTCAGATTTTTATTTTAATCAATATTAGTAACTTTTGGTCTGAGTTGGGTGTTTCAGGATAATTTGGTATTCCAATCTAACAAGTGAATATTAAATATTTAATAATGAATCGAAAAATTAAATCTATGCAGCAAAATAAGTTCTTTAAACCACTTAAAAGTGTTGGCAATCAAAGACACAAGGTAACACAATTTTGTTACAGTGTAGGCTGTCTGACTCACAGCGTCTGTGATAAGCGGAATGACCAATTAAAGAGAGCGAGGATTTTAGCTCTACCGAGTCGAGTGCACTTGTCTTGTGGCATAGATAAAGACCTGAGAAAATAAACAAATGACAACTCCAAGTCAACGGTAGCAAGTTGGGAAAGAGAGAGTCCACAAGAGAGACCCATTTAGCCAAGGTAAATGTTTGCTCAAGAGACAGAGAGAGAGATAGAGAGAGAGAGAGAGAGAGAGAAAGAGTGTGTGTAGGTGTGTGTCCGTTGTAGCTTAGTTTACCTGCCTGCTGCTGCTGCTGACAACAATCTGCGAGCAATTATGCGATAAGCGTATTCTTATCAGCAGCAGATAACACACACACACACACTCACTCACACACACACTCACTCACTCACACACACACACAGAGGGGGAGAGTGGAAAACAGTTGTTGAGTTCAGAGTGTGTGAAAAATGATTATGAAAATAATGGGTACGTATTTCACTTATTTTCGGGCTCGATTTTAGTTGTCTTTTGCTGGGCTACGCGTGCGGTCGAACATACAAGTCGCGAAGTGCAATTATATGCCCGATTAGAGTGATTGTAACAGTGTATATGCGTGTATCTACAGCGGTATCTGTGTAAAGCGTGTGCGTGTCTGTGTGTCTCTATATAGATATAAACATATCGTGTGTCCAAATTGAGCATATGTTAACTGAAAGTAAAAATTCACCTGAGATACATTTGCATCTGTCAGATACTTGCGTAAACTGCAGTGCCTTAAAGTAAGTATCGAATGGAAACTGTTAGCAAAACTTAAAGTGCTGTCAACTATTATACCAGTTACAGCCGTTATACACACTGTTATACGCCATGTCCGTTGAGTTGATGAAACTGTTTGCAATGTTCTTTTTTACAGCCAGCAGATAACAGTTGTTAATCTAACTGGTAGGGCAACATTGGACTTATGGATATAAATATAGCTCATAGTTACCCAAAAATATAGTAAAAAAAAAGAAAGAAAACCTAAGCGAAAACAACCTCAATAAAAGCCAACCATAGGAAACGTATAAAACACCAGATAAGATAACGCAAAACTCGCTCAACAAGTGAATGCAGCACAGTCCAATGCCGCATAGCAATGTCTCTGTCTCTGTGTAGGTGTGTGTATTTGTGTAGTGTAGTGGAGTGTTGTTTTGTGTTGTGCTGTGCTGTGTAGCACAGTGTACCGTCATTCAGTGCAAGGCAACCCCATGGCTAAGTGTCTTGCTGCTGCTGCTGGCCCTGTTGACATGTGATTCCTCCTAAGTGGAGTGCAAGTTGTGAGATGTCAACAGCAGTGTCACTGTCACAAAACACACACAGAGACAACAAGCTAGAGAGACAGAGACAGAGAGAGAGATAGAGCGAGAGGGAGAGGGATATAGAGAGTGGAATTTGGGTCACACTTTTGGGCAGACGATTCACACTAGGCCTACATTTGCATACTTTGGGCACACACACACACACATTTTGATTATCTCTCAGTGGCAGATTAGGCAGGGGAGATGAGCCGATGCCAGAGCAGGGGGTGCAGGGCAGGAGGGGCAACAAAGGCAAACTGTGCAAAATATTGTCACTAAAGTTAATTAAAAAACAGCCAGAGGCACACAATATTTACTCACAACACACACACACACAGATGACAGACATCTAGCAGTTCACTCTCTCTTGTCTATCTGCCAACAGCTTTAATAAAAATGCCTGGCAAAGGATAAGAGTCCTGTGCTTTGGGTGGGTAGTGGATGGGGAGGAAACGGGGGATTGGGTGTTAGGTAGTCGCCTTTCATCGTCATCGTCAGCGCGCTGCGTGCGCAAACAAAGGCAAATAAATAGAAAAGAGATACTCAATAATCAATAGATAAATAAAATTACAAGGTGACAGCAACAGCAGCAGCCACGAGGATGACACAGCTGCCACCGCTGTGCGTCTTGCCTCGTGTCCCCAGTGGGTGGTCTGCCTGTTAAAGCTGCAGGAGCAGTAGCGGCAGCAGCAGCAACCAACGCTAACTGCTCATAATGCAACAACAGCAACAGCGAAAACAGAAACACAAATGAAAAACCCAAATAAAGCTAGCTGAATTTAAAATACTCTTACGAAAAATAGAAATGGAGATTTCAGCAAAGGTTGCTTTTTTAGAATGAAAAATGCAAATAGTTGTCGAAATCAAAGTACAACGATTTCCTCAGAATAGCGCCAAAAATTATTAACAATAGTTAATAAGTAGAAGAGTACTGAAAAACAAAAAAATGCTATAAAGTTAATTTGGGCTCTAATTATAATTTCTGAAGTCAATTTAATTTCAAAAACTAGAGTAAAAAATCGATTTTGAGTAGGATTATAATTTATGTAAGGAGTTTAATTACTAGTCATCTTATATTGTCATTGACATTAGAATTTCTGGAGTAGTTTCCATTTCAAATAGCTTAAAATGCAAGCAACTTATTTATCTGCTAGCAAATCGAAACAACTTCCTTTCAAGTTTCTTTTAAACTAAGATACAAAGTACAAATATTTTATTAATTGGGCAAGATAAGATTACAAATTGAGAAATTAACAAGCGTATTTCTTAATTTCTTAGGAACTAATGCCCCAACTTATCTAAGATACTTGAAGCAGGTGTCTTCAAATAGCCCACAAATAACTTACAAGTAGAGCTCGCTATCTTCTAATGTATACAAATAAAAAGATACTGTATGTTAGTCTCTACTGGATGTTAGTCTCAAAGAGCCAAGGCGAAAAAATATTATAAACAAATGCTGTTTAGCAAAGTTAGTGTATCTATAAGTCGTATATGGCATATGTACATACATAGACAACAGGCGTTGGCGTTAGCGTCGTCGTAGCCATCGTTGTTGTGATTGTTATTGTTGTTGCCGTCGACATCGTTTGATGGCGCTGGATAAGCGTGTGGCAACATGGCAACGTGGCAATGTGGCAGCAGCAATGCCGCTGGCAAGCCGAAGCTGAACAGCAGCAGCATAAATATCGACAACACTGAGTATCTCTTGTTGGTGGGGTGCAACAAGCGTTTCACGACACGTCGCCAGTAGCCAGCCTTTGGCCAACTGAAGCGGAGGCCAAAAAACAAAAAACAAAATATATAAAAATAAAATATTAATAAAACGAAAATAAAAAAAGCGCGAAAATATGCGAATTTTGCAATTTATTAACAATATAAAATAATGACGAAATTCTAGAGCAAAATTTCGCAGTAATTGCAAATAGCGCTAGTTGAAGTTAAGGTTTAAGTGTAAAGTGCTGAATATTGCGCATACGCCAAGTGGAACGTCTGGAATTTTGGACACAACATATGTGTGTGTATGTGAGTCAGTGTATGTGTGTGAGAGCGCGTTAATTAAGGTGCCCAGCTTGTGGTCAGTCAAGTGCGACAACAAATAATTTGATTTCAATTTAACTAATTAGCTGCTGCCTTCAACATAATGCGACCGTCTGAGCCTCACAGAATGATAAATGTGTGTGTGTGTGATATGTGTGTGTATATGTTAGAATGTGTGTGTGAGTGTATTAGTGTGTGTTGGAGCACTCAAGTCCTTATCTGTTTAGCGGCAGCTACAAACATGTTCAGTTTAAATGGCACTCCAATGCGCAGACATATATATATCTATATATATATATATATATATATATATATATATATATACGTGTGTGTGTGTTCTGGTGCTTTATCAAAGCCAAGCACTCGAATGCAGAGAGTCAAGTAGGCAGTGAATGCTGCGGTCAGTCTGTCAATATGCGTTCATTTCAATGCGATTTGCTGTGAAGCTGCCAACAGGCGTTAGTTGCAGCCAGGCAAACTGCTACTGGGTATGGTGAGGGGTGAGAGGGGGGAATGTGCTCAATCTGGCAGCCATTTCGACTGCGGTTTGCACTGCCAACCACAATCAGAAAACCAAAAACAAATAATAAGAGTTAATTTTTTGGTCTAGCTGCTAGTTTTTGGTATTATATTTAATTGGCCACTTGAATAGTTTTTAATTCAATTATTTTGTGTGTGATAAGCACTTGATACGAGTGCATATAATATAGATATATATATATATGTATATGTTTGTTCACTTTTGTGATATGTATTAATTTAGACTCTCTTTGTAATTGCAATATAAAACATGTTAAGTATTTAAAATTTCAAGTGGCTGCTTTGAATATTTATTAATTTTCTGTACATTATTCAAAAATAATGTGAAAATATGATACTAAATATTTATATATATAAAAAATGTTTTTATTTAAATTAACGTCACTTTTATAAAAGGAATTTAAAACAGTTAACTAATTTCATAAGACGCTCTTTGTTTTAAATAAATACACTTTGTATATAAAAATATTTAACAAAATCACTTTCATTTTCTTCAAGTAATTTGAATCGACCTTTAACAAAATTATGTGGAGCAAACCAATTATCACCCGTTCAATCACTAATGTGTTAAATGCAACATCTGTAAAATTAATTATTTGAAGCTTAATTACTCTGATGTATAAAGGCGTATGTATGTATCTGTGTGTGTTAATAGTTAATGAGTCAGTCAATAAAACAAACACATTTAGATTTAAAGGCAAACACATCCCAAGACACTATTATAATTCGTACTTTAAGCTTTACTGCATTATTTCATTTCTTAGTAGTATTATTAAACTTTGGATACTTTGCTAGGATTTTGGAGTCTCAAACTGATAGACTTTTTAATGGTAATCCAGACAGATTCAGATGTATCTATCTGATCAGAGATCTATCTATACCCTGTGGATACAATAATGACCTTATTCCGATCACTAATTCAACAATTGATCCTCCTAATTCAGTCTTATTAAAATGGTTTATTTAATCTAGTTCGATGGCAAAAGTGTTGCATTAAATACATGAATTATATATAACAATATTCAGAGAAGGTCTATTATATTTAATTTCAACAGAAAACAAATTTATTATTTAAGAACAACTCTTATACATCGTTAAACTAACAACTAATTGTTTCTGTTTTTCTTTTTTGTAATTTAATTACAGTTAAACTGGAAAAAACTGCAGCCAACGAAGTGCAGAAAATGAAAACATAAATAAATAAACACCAACAAATTAAAACACTTGAAAAAAAGAAGGTGTAGTCTAATTGTGGAGGGATAAGACTGTGATAAGCAAAACGAGCAAAGCATAGTAATTAAATGCGCAGATAATATACAATTTTCATAAAAATAAAGCTCGCTGCGAAATTAAAAAGGAAGCGTCGCCAAATACTGCAACAGTTGCAACAGTTACACTAAAAGTAATTAGCGACGGCAACAGAGAGACAGAGAGGGAGAGAGAGAGAGAGAGAGAGAGAGAGAGAGAGAGAGCAATAATAATAAAGTGGGAAATAAAATAAATGATGTTGCAATCTTTGAAAGTGCGCGCGGATAAACTAAGCGGCATTCCACCAGCAACAACCACAGAGGCAACTGTTGAAGTAACAGCAGCAACAGCAACAGCAACAGCAATAAGCACAAACACAGCAGCAATAACAACAGATACAACAGCAGCAACAACAATGTTATCAACGGCACCTGTTGCCCATGTCGCTAATGGTATGGCCAATGGCAGCATTCTCTATAACGGCATCAGCAGCAGCACTAACAATTTAAATAGCAATAACAATAACAACTTGCTGCTGCAACAACAACAACAACAGCAGCAGCAGCAGCAGCAACAACAACAACAACAGCCGGGAAAGTATTTAGAAAATCTAACGCCAGCAACGGGCGCCATTGCAACGGCAACAACTTTTACAGGTGCTGCGAAAAGTTTTCATCCATATTTGCGGCGCAGCAGCAACATACCAACACCAGCAGCAGCAGCAGCGGCAGTTGCACCACCAACAGCAACAGCAGCAACGACATTGACCAAAACTGCTGGCATGTCGACAACATTGCTTGAAACACTTTTGCACAACCAAATAAATTCCAATGCAACTACAGTCGCTGCCGATGTTGCCGCCATACCAGCACCACCAGCACCAGCAGCAGCAACAACAGCTGAAGCAGCAACAACAACGGCAACAGATGTGGCTGCAACCACAGCAGCTGCTGCGACGTCGGCGCTGTTAAATTCCAGCATTAATTCCAGAACTTCATTAGCCGACCAAAATGCCCAAAGCGGCGCCCCAATTTGGTGAGTATTGCAGTCACGCCCCCTCTTTCGGTCTACACCCACTTTTTATGCAGCGCCCAACTCATTGCATTGCAGATGTTCTTTTTTGTGAGACTCCCAATTGTGTTTAATTGATTGGTGCACATTTTTTCGTTGTGAAAATTAACCCATAAAAGTAGGCAATGAAAAATTTTAGAGATTGTTTGATTAAGCTAAAATTTCTCTTGGCTAGGAGCAGCAAACTAACTTGGCAGACGACTTCCTTTAAATTGCATCCTCAAGGGTACACTTTTGTATTGAATTTAAATCAAAACATATTCCTTACAGTTTGCGTTAGTGAGAGTCTTCATCTAGAGACTTGTAGTAGGCCAAGTGCCGCAGCCTCTTAATGAAACAATGTGTCTGGGCTTATTATACATAAATTTAAAGTCCATCTACATATTGAAGAGTAGAACTTAAATTCCGAAATTCTCTGAAATCTGATTATTTATACAGCCGAACAGGCGAACATATCCAACTCAACTCATCTGTTGATCTCGAATAAGAATATATATAACTTATTGCTTTATTCTACCTGTTACACACTTTTACCTAATTTTATTAATTCTTTTAGGCATTTCTATTTCAACTTTACATAATCGTTTGAATTGAAATTTATGAGAAAATAGTAAATTAACTACTAACGTGAAGTGATAATAGTTTATGTTTATGTTTATGTTTATGTTTACCAGCTACAAACTAAACTATGGTCAATAAGAAACAGTTTTCAAGTTCTAGGTTTTATGATGATTTTTCTATCAGTGTTTCAATCATTTCTTATTGAACTAACTCTCACGTAACATTTCAAAATTCACAATTGTTTAGCTTAATTTTAATCAATTTGCATATTAGCATATTAACTAGATATAAATTTCAATTTCCTTTCACCAAATTACAACACGCAGCTATCAAATATCAAAATGTAATTTCTTCCCCCTTCCATCACACGCTGCACAACGATTTCCATTTCCAGACAAGTTCCTTTGCCCGGAAATTATAAAAAAATATATAGATAAAAAATAAAGTGGTAGTAGAAGAGAAATGTCCATTTGGCAGTTGGCAGGCATTTCTTTCTTTCATTTTTTTTTTTTTGGTACGAGAATCGATTCAATTAAAATAAGTGACAACGTGCCGAAGTGAGGACTCTTTGAACTCTTCTTCTTGCTCCTCCACACTGACTAACGATAATTGGCATTGCATTAAGGTTATTAATTGGCAATGGAACGAGCGTAGCCATCCAACCTTCAAGCCATCATTCCAGAACGACGCCCATCGAGAATATAATGCTAATGATCATTGACAGCATAGGGCAATTATAACATTACGTTATCTTCATTGATAATGATGATGATGATGATGATGACGATGACGATGTGGTCGATAAGACAACCGACGACATCGTGACAAACTGACAGAATGACTAACTGAAATGCAGACATAACCCCAATGCTCCCCAGCTTGATGCCCGATGCTCGATGCCCAAAGATCCAATCTCAACTTTACTGCAGTTGAATGGTAGGCATCATGCACATTCTCCCTCTCTTTCTCTCTCTCTCTTTCTTTCCCTGTATCTCTCCCTCTTTCTCTCTGTATCTGTGTCTGTCTATCTGTCAGTTTGTATGCCCTATACCCATTGAAAAAGGATAAAGCAAGGTATTTTGCAGTTGTCGCTGCAAACGTAGCAAAAATTAGAAACATCTTCAAACTCATTGGATAAGAATGAGAAGTTGATTTGATAAATATTGGTATCTTTTAGAACCCAATTAAACTATTGGATTATTTTAAATTCAATTCCTTTTTATACGTTACGTTAAGTACCATGATAAATTGTATAATAATATGATAAATCATTTAACAATTATTTTGTATTTGCTGGACTCTTTTTATAATTTGTATAGGTACATATTTATATTATTAGCCATACATTCAATCCAGTCAACCATATTTCTCACAGGATATCTACCCGTCAAGTTGCCCCTCTCAGTTGTTGTGGAGAGCGTATTGCGCTGCCATTAAATAATAAAGCAAGAATATTAAATTTATGCTGGGTCATTTTTATGCGCCTCGGTGCCTCTACTCCTGCTACTGATGACTATGATTCTGCTCCTGCTTTTGCTCCTGCCCTTATTTACTGCTCCCATTTCCCCGCCTGTTGCCTACTATCTGTGTCACTTTGGCGTCCTCTATCTTTGCTGGACTGTTTGTTTTTGTTGTGACAGGCGCGACATAACAAACTGCCATCATAAATTAAATGCCGCGTCACGGCTTTTGTCGGCGGCCATTGCTGCTGCTATTGCTGCTGCTGCTGCTGGTAGGCGTAGGCGTTGTGGGCGTGGTCACCAACACTCTGCAGTGTCAGTGTGGCAGCTTTCAGATCCAACTCAACTTGAATGTCATCGTATGTGCGTTGCGCCAGAAGCACAAAACACTTGCCAGCACCCACAAATCGTTAGCCAGCAATCCAACACCTGAACAACAGCAAAAATTTGAGCTAAATCCGACTGCAAAATACTCGTCATGAGAGAGGAAACTAAGTCGGGCTAAAGTGAAGTTGGAATGAACTTGAATGAAATATAAATGAATTTATGATTTTCCCGTTGGCATTAATTCGAATAGATTATTATTAACAGAGGCTGTGAAGGGCGATAATTTAAATAAATAGATTAATGCTTCTGTGCAAGAAAGGCTAATAAAAACGAGTAGATATTTCAAGTCTCAAGATACAATTCCATACAAAAATTCCTTTAAACGAAACAAACCCTCTTCCAAAGTAATCTACCCTTACTGCCTAACAAGAACAGTGTATAAGCAGCGTGGTTAAGCCAAAGCCAAGGCCAAAGCTGAGGCTGATGATGATGCCAAAGCAAATCCCAATGGGCGACCACCGCAGGCAATTTTCTCATTAAGCTCCGGCGCATTTAAATGAAACTGAATTAGTAATGCTGAGAAAGCCACCGAGAGGAAAGACGAAAGACGAAGATGAAGATGAAGACAACGACAACGACACAGAGAAGTTGCCGCCGCGCCGCAGCAACTGTTGCCAGCGTCTCGGCAAGTAGTTGCTGTCGTTTGTTGCTGTTTGCCGCTGTTGCTCCAGTTTGCTCCTTTGCCAACCTCCCAGCGGAACGAGGCCGATTCTCCGATGGATTCGCCAGGCGGCTGTGCGACTTTGAAAGCAAAATAATTGCCTACGGGACAAAAGCGACACCTGTCGCACAGCTCCTGCAACATCCCCCTCCCTTTCACATTTTTATTTTATTCTTTTTTTAACGCGCGCGCCAAAAAGTAGGCAACACAAAATTGTGCGGATTTTGATTTACGCCTGCGGGGCAAATTTAATGCACAGTTCAGCTCCCCCAATTCCCCCTTCCCCTTTTTGGGGCTGCCGTTTTGGCCTACTTTGCATTTGACTTGTAGGCAATATTTATCACCTTGACACTAGACTATTTGGCAAGCGACACGCTCTCCGCCTCTAATAGATTAAGTTCGTTTTGTCATTTCACCCGCCTCGGGGTTCCTGCTGTCGTCCCATATAGCTATATATCTAAGGTGGTGGGTTAGGGTGGAGATCTGTATTTACGCGACACTTCATAAATGTTGTCTAAGAAAGTGAAATTAAGTTAAGATAGCATCAGAATTGGATAATATCCGCAACGGCACCATTTCATTTATTTAACTAGGAAAAACACTTTTACGTGGAGAACAACTTAAGAGAGAAAATTAAAATTAGCCTTGAAAGGCGCTAAAATTATAATGGTCGAGGCGATTACATTTAAGTGTGCTATAAATCACTATAATGTCAATTATTGATGGAAATAAACCAATGTTTGGCAAGTGGGAAAGCTGAAGTATATTCATATTTAATGTGAAGAGAAGTGAAAGTGTTTTCATTGAGATTGGGTAAAAATGATTTGTGGTCACGATTGATTGGGAGAACGTATTAACTTAATCGAATTAGCATTAACTATAATTAAGACAACAGGGCTCGACTAAGAAATACCCTTTAGCCAGCTTTTAGGTAGTTGTTGGTTATTAATATGAAAATACCCTTTTGGTTAAAGAAATGTTCATTTCTTTTCCCACTTTAATGCAATTTTTACAGTTAATAAACAATATATCTGAATAAATTGTATATTAATTGGAAGGAAACGGATAAGCATTTTATAAATAAAATGGTTGAAAGCATTGAAACATTTTTATTTTGAATAACGCAACAGTTTTGCAACAATAACGCAACATTCAAATGAATACCTCAATTATTGTATGCCCTTGTTTTATTTTTGTTTTAAGCCACTTCTCAAATTGCTAATTAGAAATGTTGGAACCCCAAAACAGTCGTCCACAACACTCAAGAGTAATTTGATTTTCAAATTTATTGCCTGAACAGTTTGACAAGTTGAACTTATTGCGAAATCAACTCGAGTTTTGTTGTGGCTAATTCAGTTGTTGCAACTGTGGTTTGCTTCATGTTGTGGTTGTTGTTGCTGTTGTTGACATCAACCAAAAGTCAATTTCGTATGCCATCAACAACACCCAATAAACCGCAAATATACACACATACACACACCTACACACCCACACACACTTAGAGGAAAACAAACAAAGTTTTTGGGGGCATTACATAAAAAGCTCGAAGTGAAGTATTCAAGTGACCCCAAAATGAACCATTCAAGGCATTGCCAGCTACTTGCCACCAACTTCCCCCCTCTCTCTCTCTCACATTAGATACCCTCTGTTCTACATATATACACACACACACACAACACACACTCGCCTTTTGGTCAGCCACAGAACAAAGTAAAATCGTTTACAACTTTTTAGATTAGATTAGTTTGCTAATAACAATTAGTATTTGTATTTTATGCACTGCTCAACTTCTCTCTCTCTCTCTCTCTCTCTCTCTGTCCCTCTCTCTGTCTCTTATTCACTCACTCTTTCTGTCCCCCTTTTTTTGACCACACATCGCACGCAGCATTGTTGTCCAGTCTGTTGTTTTTTATTGTCATTAGCAAATGAAGTTAGAACAAAGAGAGAAGAAGAGAGATGCAGAGAAGAGGGGAGAGGGGAGAGGATGGGAGGTTGCAGTTAGAGAGGGTGTTTGGCTTTGACCATGTACAATATGTTGGCCATAAAAGTTCAATACAATTGCCGCAAAAGTTTTCTGGTATCGACTTGTAGATAATACATATGTGGACATTGCCACAGACGAGACCAATATGATGGCCACTATATAAAACAAAAAACTCGACTAGAACATACCCTAGAACTCAGCTGTTGAACACACAATTTTACGCAATGTACTTCTGATATTTTCTTTAATATTATATTATTAGTTCTTCTTACCAATAATGGCATTTTCTTCCTTCGATTTGCAGCGATTCAAATGGCGCGGAGGAGTCGCAACAACAGCAGCTGGAATTGGAGGCCATCAAATGTGATTCGGATTCCATTGGGAATGGGAGTTCGAATGCAATGGATATACCTCAAGTGGATGCGGAACTGGACAAGGATCAGCCGGATGCGGACAACATTAAAATGTTTGTGGGCCAAATACCCAAGACATGGGATGAGATCAAATTGCGATGCTTGTTCGAGCAGTTTGGACGCGTTCACACGCTGAATGTGCTCCGAGATAAGGTCACATCGATTAGTCGAGGTGAGTTTTGAGTGTTGAGCAGCATACAAATGCGCCAATTAATCGCCACAAAAAGAGTGCCACCAGAAGCCAACTTGCCAACTTACCAAGTTGCCAACTTGCAGCTACTCGCAATGAATTTTTACAATACCCATCAATTTGAGGCGCACCCTTTTAAGCCACATGGGGCTGGCAATTGAGGGGGCAACATCAACATTAACATCAAGTAATATGATTATGGGTACACTAACAAAAAAATCGCTCCGAATTTTACTAATTTTCCAAGGGTGTTTCTCAAAGAACTCTAAAATTATTTTTTTTTCTTTAATTTTAAAATTATTGTTAAACATCAAAAGTTTAGAAAAGAATCGGGGTCATTTCTACTTCTCAGAAATGAATTTCTTAAGAAAAGTAGAAGCCTTCCTAATTTTTGGAAATTTTTCTTATATTTAGAAAAGTATTTCTAAAAAAACAGTCTAGTTTTCAAGGTAATTTCCTAAAATTTATCGCAAATTTTTGCTGAGTGTAGCGCAAAACAAACCCATTAAAACTAACACCCAAGCAACCAGCACCAGGCCCAGGTGTTGAGCTACAGTTTTTCTGTCAGTAATTGGCCATAATTGTCGCACACACACACACACACTCGCTCAGAAGTTTGGTTAATTCTGTTGGGTATTTGAATAATTTGCACATTTGCTTGCAAACTTTTATGAAAGGTTGAAATTGTATTATGCATATTTATGGCCATGCGTGCTCCTGATCGGATATGCTCGTAGTTACCACTACTCCAACACCTCCACATCCTGCCCATCCTCCTGTTGGTTTTATTTTTGTACGCAGATTAGGACTTATAACACACAAACACACACACACAACAACAGAAGTGGACAAGTACGATAATATATTTAATGTGCGCAGCCTTAACCAAAAAAATGAAGAGGATTACACTTCATGTTGCTTAGTTTATCCTCTTTAGTTTTGGGAGGGAAGAGGCCGGAAGTGGGGCTTAAGCTGTGTCGTAAATATTTGATTTAATACCAATTGATTCACACACATTATTTTTTTATTTATATTCATAATTGTATTTCTTATTTATGGGTTAATAGATATGCTAAAAATGTGTGTATATGGAGAAGTAAATTGTAAATTATTATATGTGTGTAAAAACTATCGAAAGTTTTCAATGAATGCAATTAATGTCGAAATGTTATCGACCAAATGGAATAATCGTTTAAATCTTAAACTAATAAATAGAGTAAAATTATCGATCGATAATTAGATAATATAAATTAATCGTGATATAAATTCGCTTATTGATAATGTGTTATCGATAATATGTTCACATTTAGAGTGTTGTTTTGTACAAACTATATAAATATATTACCAATCATTTTCCGTTTCATAGTCTTAGCCACAATATAAATATTTATACGATATCAATCTGAAATAATGTGTTATCAATAACGGTGCAATTATTGTATCATATTTGATAGTTTTTTTGTATTTAAAGTATTGTAAATTATATTACGGATCATTGTCTGTTTGATATAAACCATTTATATAAATTTGATCGATAATTGTCTGTTTGGCAGTCTTAGTCACAATACATTAGAATATTTACTCAAATTGTGCTACTATCATTCTCGTTACTTGTTTTGTTCGATTCGATTGATACTGCATAAGCATATGCGTAAAATATTACAAATTTAGTCTACTCCAATAAGTCAACCACAACCCCGTTTTGTCCTTCTATCATAATCTCTGCATGGCTGGCATGATGCGCTCGTCTATTGTCCAACAAAAATAAAATAAACATTTGACCGATTGGAAATGCCTTTGCATGCTAAAGTAAACTCTTAAATGATGTGTCCCACGTATGATAAATATATATATATATATAAAAAAAATATATATATATATATATGTATATATATATATATATATATATATATATATATATACATTATATATAAAGTGCGCTTTATAAAATGTGACTTGTTTACTAGCCTCGAATTACCCCAAAAAAAGTGATAATTATGATTGTCCTTGTATCAAAGCGTTTGTTCATTTGTCTATCGATTGTTAATTACCTGTTATCGACTTGCCTATTTATGTTTATCGATTTGTATCGGTTTGTATCGTTCTGTTTCGTTTACAGGGTGCTGTTTTGTCACCTACTATACCCGCAAGGCGGCTCTTCGTGCACAGGATGCCCTGCACAACATTAAAACACTGGATGGGGTAAGTAAGGGGAATACCCCTACCAAGTAGATCACAACTAGCATTTATTGTAGCCGCTTTCAATTTACTCGTTTATGTTTGTGTATGTGTATGTATGTATGTGCGTATGTGTATGTATCTGTGTTCTGTTTTTTTCTCTTTTCTTTTTGTAAAACTTTAAAATAAATAATGCAGCTTGAGAAAGTCAACTGCTGTGCACCAAAATCGATTAATCGACTGACATAGTTTGCCTAAAACGAAACCAGACATTATACACACACACACACACACACACACACACACACGCACACACAGGCACACCCGGAAGGGGAGGTTGGTGGGTGACCAACACAAATGTAATCATCAGTCAATTAGTGGATTCAATTATTGAGGACAATCTCATTGTTCACGTATCAAATGAAGCGTTCACGCACAGGCAAACACCCAAAGAAAGGGCACTATCCCTACTACAAACTACATATATATATATATATATATATATATGCTATATAGCTGGCCTGAGCAGCTTTGTTGCTTCATTTACATATTCAAATTGTTAATGGAAAATCCATAGCACTAAAATGTTCAGGGCCCAAAATGACGCCACGTGTGTAATTGTCAAAATAATGACCAGAGCCCAAGCTGCACACACATGTGTGTGTGTGTAGCTTTTGTTGATATAAGTAAGTGCCTAGAATGTGTGTGTGCTTGTGTGTGGGCCTGTCTGATCCTTTAATGCATTTGGCAGGATGTCTGCACAACCACCAAAACTCACCCACAACCTCAACTCTCTCCTCACCTCGTCTGCTGCTGCTGTTGCTGCTGCCTGTGCAGAGAGCTACTTAATTTACCTGAAATAATCGATAGGTAAACAGACGTTAAAACGTTGGCATTTTCACACACACAGCAGCACACACACACTCGCACACACACACACACACACACACACACACACACACACACAGGTGCCCAACTTGTCAACGGCTTCAATAAATATTTTGTTTTGAAGTGACCATTTCACTCTATATATAAAGAGAACGGCATGTGTGTGTGTGTGTGTGATTGTGTGTGAGAATGTGTATGTGTGTGAGTGAGTATGTGTGTGAGGGTTAAGTGGCCTGACATCCTTTCTGCCTCCCTCGTTTCTTTTATGCTGTGGCACGTGTGAAAAGGCGCAGTTGTGACGCACTTCAAAAGCTCGTCCAATAAGATTACACTATAAAACTGTGGAAATGTGGTTACCATTTAAAAGGTACTGCCCGAAAGTATGCAACGATTTCTTTCGTTTTTGAATTATAACTATTGAGTGAGCGAGAGCGAGATAGAAATAGTGATTGTGGGTGGGGCGTGAGTAAAGAAAAATATGTTAATAAAGTACGCAAATTAATAAATAAAAAATTAAACAAATAATAATGAGATTAAGTCATCAAACACTATTAAGACAAAATAGAAATTCATCTATGAGCTAAAATAAATAAATTAATATTTATTTTAATAAGACATAATTCAAACACAATTAATATTTGTGTGTTATTCGAAATTTGGAATATAAGTTTCTGTATACCATAAAAAGATTAGGTTTATTTTATTTTGTCGATAACTGCCGACGCTGCACAAGTTTAACATCGTTTTCTGATAGAAATAAAAGGCAAACCCGTAAAGATGTAGCCTTTCCATTAATAAATAAAATACCCGCACATATTATTAATGAATTTTAAAAATTTCGTAAACCATAACTTGTCTACATATTGAAAGAGCTACTGTAAGGAAGTCTTTTATATATTTATGAGCTGGGTTCAGAGTTCCAGTCGAAATATAGTCTCAAATGGATCGTGCTAACTTGTTAGATGAATGATTTTTATATGTAGCTTAGAATATTTTCTTGCAGTGTTGCCACACAAATCTCTCTCTTTTCCTACCTCAACCACTCACTCTCCCTCCTCATTTGCCTCTTTCTGCACAGCTTAGTAATGTTTTCATAGTTAATTGACAATTTAATGTCCAATCACATGTGAAAAAAATAAAAATAGATGCAGAATAGAAACAACATGTTGAAAAGAAATCGTTTTATACACAAAATGTCATTAGAGTGAAAAGGGTAACAATTTGCATATATGTGAATAATAAGAGCTGGGCCCAATACAAATCAGACAGACATCTGATGTACTGAAAGAAAGGAACAGCAGTCGCAGGAGCAGAAGTAGAGGAAGGGGAACTTCCTGGACAGGCCACTTAACTCATTCAACTGTCAATTTTGAATAATAGAGCAGCAAAATGACGTAACAATTGAGCGAGTCAAGTGAGTGGGTGAATGAGGTACACGGAGCAGGGGGAGGGGCAGTGACATTCACTTGTAATTTGTGCAAAACCTTTTGACCAGCTGCCCCTTTAGCCAGGCCAATAGGCAAATAGGCCGACCAGACCAGAGACAGAGCTGACAAGCAGACGACGACATTTGCTGACATTTCAGTTAATAGTTTCAGTTTGAGTTTGAGCTGAAGTTGAAGTTTGAGTTGTAGTTTGAGTTGAACTTGAAGTTGAAGTTGAAGTTCTTGCGCATTTCATTTCAATTTTCAGCACAACAGTCACTCAGTCAGTCACCCAGCCAGTCATTCATTCACTTAGTGCAGCTGTCAGTTTCTTTTCTATTTTTTTCAATACCCTGTTTGCAATTTGAAAAGAGTAATAAGTTAAGTTGAAAGAAAAATAATTAACTCTCATTTAATTACGTGTTAGGTTTGTGTTTCTTATTTTAAATTAAATTTTCAGCAAGGAATAGTAAATTGGCTTAACCACGATTTGTATTTCAGTAATTAACTAAGAGTCAAACCGGCACAGGAAACTTGAGTTACTCTCTGTTTTCTATAATGCATTCACAGACAAAAATCAATTTTTGGCATTGTTTTTTTTAACACTAAGGCCTTTCTCAATGCTTTCAAAATATTAAATAGTTTAGTTTAATATACCCTTTTTGACTAGTTTTAGGGTATGTAAGAAAAGGGTCCATCATGAGTCTGATTGCAAGTATTATTATTATTATCATCTTTTGCCGCTGTTGGCGCCTCTTGGCTGAGTCAAAAGTTAATTGAAATCAAAGTAAGGACAGCGCATCGGCAAAGTCCTGTCAAGTCCTCTCGAAGACAGCTGGACAGACGGGAGCGGCAGACAACCTTATCGGTTTGCTCGATGAATGTAAAATAAATGAAAAACTGTTAAAAGCAGCGCATTGAATGGCAAGTGCTAATGGCCGCGTTAATGAAATGAAATTCTGCTCTTCTGTTCTACTCTTTTTCTCTTCTTTTCTTTCTTTTTTGGTTTATTTGCTGCTTGTCTGCTTTTGGCCATTTCATTAGTTTTATGAACATTTGTTAGCCTTTGCCTTTTGTGCCTTTTGTTGCAACATTCTTGTTGCATGCGCTTCGCATCAAAGTAATCAAATCTTCAGAGCAAAAAGGTAACACAAGTGATAAAAAAACTAATCGACGGTGAGGGGGAGTTTGAATTGGGGGGGATGGTTCCGGTTTTTCATTCTCATATGTCCAGAACCTCAATTGCCATTCAGCAGCTGCTGGCATCTATTAAAAGCTGACAGGACATGGACAGCTCTGCTGTCTGCTCCTTGCTCTCCTTTCTCCAACTCAATAACAAATCTCTATCTTTAGTTTTACATCTTTTCTTTCTCTTTACTCCTACTGACTCTCTTTGTACCTTTTGTTTTGCCATTTACAGATGCATCATCCCATTCAAATGAAGCCGGCGGATAGTGAGAACAGAAATGGTAAGTGTAAACAACGAAGCCAAATTAATTCATGTACGCTCGACTGGGAGTGAGCCTTTCGATAGTTAGAGAAAGTATTTATTGTATTAAGCGACTATTTGTAATAAATTCGAATGCTCTCGACTGAAGGACGCGCTGTCAGAAACTAAAAAGCTAAAAAAGCTGGACTTACTTGATCTTCACATTCTTTAATTATATTTATATTTAACTACCTTAAGTTTTGCAAAATTGGATATCGATATTTATCGATTTTTCGAAGATGTGGCTATATATTAAACAGCAAAAATGATAAATACAATATCTATTAAGTAATAAGGATGTTTAAATGGACACCGATTAAGCCAGAGTGTCTGTTGCACAACAGCAATATACCCTGCTTAATTCTCTTCAACTGCATACTGTGAAATTAAAAAAAAAGAAGGAATTGTTAATTTTGTTGTAGTCTGGCTGTCTGGTAAGACTGCTGCCACACTTTATAGATATTGCTATGGCTGTAGCCATTGCCATTGCCATTGACATTGCTATTGCTATTTGTATGCCTTGTGGCCTTAGTCACAACCTGTATCGGAGACAGGCGCCTCCAATATGCCTGAACAATGGGCATGAATAGAGGGGAAGAGGGAGCCAAAGGGTATTAGTTACTTTGCGGCGGCTCACTAAATCGATAAGAATCTTTATTCCCCTCTTTCTCTTTCTCCATCTCTGCAATGGCTCAAGTTCTTTGGACACGCTCTGTACAAATACAATTTTCAATAAGCTCAAAACTGGAAACATGGACATGTCTCCGCTCTCTCTCTCTCTCTCTCTCTCTCTCTCTTTCGGTCACTCACTCTCATTCTTTCCGTTTCCTCCACTCAGCAAAATGCACACAAAAAACTGTAAACTAGTTTGGTATCCTTGGTCAAGCAAAGCCTACAAACAAGTTTTTTGGCTCAGCGGATTTCCCAAAATGAAACTTGTTATTGAGCCCCACTTTGTCGTATGGGAAATAAATAAAACGCGACGACGACGGCCATTTTGTACCACGCGATGCGCTTCCGTTTCCGCTCTGAGCATGTGTTTTTTATTTTTGCGTGTCTTTTTTCTTTTTGTAGGGTATTTCTTTGGTATTTAACTTAGCTTGCTCAGCTTTCAGTCGATTTCTGCTATGCAACGTTTCTGTTTGAGCATTCGCAATCGTATCCTTGTTGGTAATTGGGATTGTTGTCGATGTTTGCCGGTCATTTTGTATTTGGTGTGAATTTTATATCGGAGAGTTACTTAATGCATGGCAATCTGAATACATAATATGCAAAAGAAATATATAGAAAATACGTAAAATAAGTATAAGAAAATGATATTCATAGTATATAGTTTTAAATAGTATTCAGCTATAATCTCAAGTTTACATAATCATTTTTGTATTCTCTTCGCTTGCTTCGATCTGTACTCAACTAAAGCTAAACACATATTGTACCGATGAAGCAGGAGAGCTCAAAAAAAGCTTAAATTTGCAAGAAAATCTAACTTAGCAGAACAAAAAATTGTGCGTCTATAAAACAATTTTCATGCTTCAAAAGTTAAGTATTTCACACAATAAGTGACGATCAAATGTGATTTATATTCACACTATAAATGGCTGCAATAAATTGTATCTGCAATCAAAATTTCTGGTAGATTATGGTTTATATAAACACTTTAATAAATGTCTTCCTTCTGTCATAACACATTCGATGGGATGCTCAAAGCTCTCTTGGTCCATTTAGCTGCATTCAAGTGCAATTTTTTCGCTCTTTCTCGGCAACATGTTTATGTCCCTCAATAATGTATCTTTTACGTCTCTTCATCTGTGTATCTGTATCTTTTGCCACTCTCGAAATCACTTGATGTGCTCAACAAGGCATAATTGTTGTTGTCATTTGTGTCACGCTGTTCGCATGGTAAAAATAAATCACAAATTTAAAAATACGTAACACACAAATTTTATAATAAATTACGTGGAAAACCCAACAACAAAACTTGTCTCTCAGTCGTGCATTACAAACCGAAGCGGAAAAGTTGCGCGAGTGTCTCACACAAAACATGATTATAAGGAAAATGTCGGAAACAGTTTTCATTTAATAATGCATTACTTATAAAATGTATACACATATTTATTTGTCACGCCATTAACAATAACAAGGGCTATAAAGAACAAATCTATTAAACTACGAGATGCACAAGATGACAGAATGCAACTGAAGAACAAATACCCTAAAATATACAAATTGATTAAGATATGTTTAATGAGTAAGAAACCAAAATAGAAATTATAAAAATAATAACAATGAAGCAACAACAGAGAAAGTACAGAAAGAAAAAATATATATTTCAATTCAAAAAACAATTGTTATAAAAATCAGATACTTCAGTTAATGCATTTCAAAGAACTATTTTACTTTATTTTGTATTAAGTGTATTATTTTGTATTGCTTCAGTTACTTGCTAAAATTACTTACTATATACTATATACAAGTTTTTATCGATATTTATCGACTTTAGAAAAGTAAGTTATTTATTCAAGTATTTCTTAAGCTTTTAACGACTTTAGAAAGAAAGTCACTTATTCAATTAGTTTAATTTAAGCAAGACTTATCAAATTATAAATAGAAAAAAGTAGTATTTTAATTAACTTAAATTTTCGAAATCGAATTAAAACTTTGGTAATACCCCTAATACGGGTAGAGCATTTATAGTTTGTGGCCACAAACACAAAATGCCGCACAATTTGAAATGCCACACATAAAATATGCCAAATGCAACAAGTGCAAAACTTCTACACGTACCTGCACACACCCTGCACCCCACCCTCCCTGGGTCGCCCAGGAACTGTGCGTGTTTGGCAAAATGCTTTGACGACACTTGACAAAATGCCAGAAATTCTAAACACTTTTAGCCGCTTGTCGTTCGCCTTTTCTTACGACGGCTGCCCTTTGGGTCTGGTCGTTTGTCTTCGGCTGCTTCGCATATTTCTTGCCAAAATATTCAACCAGCCTGATCAACAGTGAGAGAGAAAGGGAAAGGGAGAGAAAAGAGAGAGAAAGAGAGGGGGTGAGTTGGGGAGTCTGTCCAAATCATGGCAAATTAATTATTTGAAGCAGCTTTGTCATCACATTTAACGCATATTTATTTATGCCGCTTGTCTTTCTAATTAATGAGTTTATTAATTTGCGAATTGTCAGCAGCTGACAGGCTACGTAAACTTGCAACATCAACAACTGTAACTGCAACTGCAACTGCAACTGCGACTGCAACATCTGAAGTGTTTCTTTTAGCTGTCGCTGAATGAATGGCGAGTCAAAGTGGATAGCGGTATCTTTGCATCTCCCCTTTGCGGCGGGTATATCAGATTTGTAGTGAAGCATACAACACCTCGATGAAAGTATATAGAAAAATCTTTAAAATATACTCTTGATATGCATATCAAAAACAGTTCATTTTGTCATGTCTGTCAGTCTGCAGCCATCTTAACTTGTTCTTATGATAGATGAGCACCAATATCAAGATATTGATCTGATAAGCTGATTACTAAACTGTATATACCCAATATAGTGTGGTAAATATAGTCATTATAGTCGGATATTGAGTCCTACAATGCCAATCCTAAAACTCGTAATATATTAAAAACTTTAATATACAATACTTAAACAAGAAAATACAAATAATAATAATATATGTAATATACATTACAAATATATATAGTTGTAGTAGGACGGAGTTTATTATATTATTATTTATATATTGTATATTGTACATTTTGCTTTAATTATTATTGTATTACATATATTATTATTATTTATCCATCTCCCAAATACAAAGGGTATTCAATATTTGTCAGCCCGCAGCTAGCAAATTTTGCAATTTGTATGTCGTATCTTGTAGATACTTAGATACTTAGCTTTGCTTAGCTGCTGGTCGCATTAACACACTTTTCAAATTCAATTACGGCATTCAGCGCGGCGCGCAATGGAAAACAAAGCGTTTTTCTATGTAAAAATCGTTGTCGGCAGCAGCATCAGCATCAGCAGAAGGAGAAGCAGAAGCTGAGCTTTGAAATGCGCCTCTATTGAATTTCGCATAGTTTCGTTAAGTTGCTTAGCTGCTGACGTGATCGTTTGTTTAGATGATGAGATGTAATCTTGAGTTGACTTCATGTTGTTAATTGCGTTTCGTTCAACTTGGCGTTAAATGTGTTAAATATTGCACGATTTATAAAGATATAAGAGCGCAAATGTAATTAAGAGAGTGCAGCATTAACTAACCGTTAACTCAACGAAACGAAACTAGACAAGCTGCAATTGGCACGAGCAGCAAAGAGAAATAGAAAGAGAAACAGACAAGGAGCAAAGCGGCAGTCAGTCAACGAAAGAACATACAACTGCTGAGTCAACCGGCTATGCGAATGCTCAAACAAACATAAACAAACAAAATAAAAAGAAGAAGAGCAAGCAAAGAGCGTAACTAATTGACTTTGAGTCAGCCACAAGTGGCAAGAGAACGTCCAACAGCTGTGCTCCAAAGAGAGCGAGCGCAAGACAGAGAGTGAGGGAGCGCAAGCCGGCAAGGCAGCAATGGCATTGCCAGCGGCAACCAAATGAAATTCAAAGTGCAGCGCAATTGACGATCGGCTAGCGCCAAAGCCAACAACAACAACAACATCAAAAGCAACAACACACAGAAGAATGGGATACGTCAGTTGTTGAGCCTCCACGCAGTCAGCCGGTCGTCGCTCGTTCGTTCGATAGTCTCTCGCAATTTGTCAATAGAATTTGTCGTCGGTTGTTCCGCAGTTGTTCCGCAGTTGCCAGTTGTCAGTCGCCAGTTGCCCGTTGCCAGTCATCAGCGGTATTCCATTCAAGACACGATCGATTCGACGAATCGTTCAGTTTTTTTGGTTCTTATTTCTCTTCGTGCCATTTTGAAAAGTAAACAATAAATAAGTAAAATTCTTTAAATTAATTAACTGCGCTTCGCTCGATTGAAACGTGGAAAAAAACTACCATTAAAAATATACATTCTGATATCGATTCGTTAAATCAATTAATAGAAAATGTCGCGCACTTAAATTCAATTAATGAACAATTAGTTTTCAATTGTCAATTGCCAAGTGAAAAGTGGAGCTAAATTACGGAAATACAAATTTCAGCGTTGTTCAAAAAAGTACATATATTGTAAGAAAAAAGTCACCTAACCATGTAATAATATTAAAGTGTTAATAATATTAATTTTTAACAAAGATTTTAAATATATTTTTGCACAAAAAGTGCAAATTTCAATTGCAAATTTCAAAAATGTTAAAAAGATGTGCATAAAATGATCAAATTTGTAATAACAAAAAAAAAAATAATAATGTAGTGAAAATAACAATAATTCTAATTTTAACAATTGAATCTATTTTAAAAACTGTGACACTTAAATTTGTGATTAAATTTGCTATGCAAAATCAATTTCCCATGCATGCATGTAAAATAAATATATATTTATTTATAATATATATATAAATATAAATATATATCTACCTTAAGCTGACACTCATTTAGTCAATTATTCAATTTCACAATTGCCAAAAAAGTAAACAAAAGCCGCAGCAGACAAAAAAAATGCGACAACAATATGCAAATTAGCTCGTCTGCGTATTGACAAAATACTTAAAGCAAAACAATTAAATAAGTTGAAAAAGATTTTTAAAAAAAATCACCAAATGAGAACATTGCACTTGGCCATAAGCGACTGGCTAATACTCTGCTAGAAGTCGGAGAGATTGCATACAGGGTGGTTGACGTTGTGTTTGGAATATATCTCAAATCTCAGCAGGAATTCACATTCCAAACATATAAATATAGGATATATAAGACTTTAATCGATTTATACCATCACAGTTCACAGTCCAATCTTAACACCTTATCCAAAGCAGACTCTAAAGATTATAAAATTGTTGATTGCGCTCGCAGAGAAAGAGTTGTAAGTAGAATAAGTAGTTTATTTAATTGTCTTTGATTTGCAGGGCACGAATACATGTGAGCAACTGCAGCGGTTATAGTATAGATATTATTAACAACAAGAGTAATAATAAATCTTAACTCATTTCAGCCGGCTTCTCTTTGTGTGAATATCTCAGCTTGGCTCAGCTGCTTAATTATTGTGAATCAGCTGCGCCCCTTTTCTGACACGCCTCCCCAGTGTTGCCAACCAGTTTGAGTTTTATATATATATGTGTATATATGTATATATATATATATATATATATATAGAAACGAAGACACAGAAATGGCAATTGAGCCGATATTAAATCAGCTGTTTTCTGTTTATGTCGTTTTGTTTTTGTTTTGCTTTGCTTTCGATTGCATCTGTATCTTTAGCTCTGCATCTGTATCTGTATTCTAGTTGCGCTTGCGTGGCTTGAGCTGTGCTTGCTGAAAGCATTTGCGTGGAATGCCGCCAAATGGAGAGAGTTTTGCGTTGCGTGCTTGCGTCGCCTTGCTGTTGTTGTTGTTGCTGTTGTTGTGGTTGCAGCTGCAAACTGTTGTCATGTGTGGCATCAAGTTGATTATAGATTTGGTACGCTCGACGTGCCACAATTGAAATATGCACATAATTGCAGTGCGTACCAAATGCGAAATGCGAAATGCGAATCGAATAACTTGCCACTGAATTTCAAATGAAATATGTATAGAAACTCTCGTCAGCAAGTCGAGGCTTTTGGCTTTAATCAGGCTAACTTTTGCTTTTGACCATCAATGAATTCAAACAAATTAAAAATAAATTAGATACTCTTTCAGTTTTTTTAATTCAGATGCGAAAATCAACTAAACAATTCAATATAAATAAGAATAAATTTGTCTAGAAAACTTATATTTATTTGCCATATTTAAACAATAATAAAGTTAATAACGTATCAAAAATCTCATTGACTTACCCAACTTTCACTTGTTGCACATAAACTCTAAAAAAAATTCCAAAATTGTATTATCAACATATATTTATGAATAGAATAAATGCAGAAATAAACTCATATAGAATATATAAATATTATATTTATTTTATTTATTTTTAACAGCTCAGCCATAGCTCAAAATAGTTCCAATTAGTTGACATATTTCAACGGCAAATAAACCCATAAGTAATAAGAATAAAATTGATAATGCAATTATGATTGTCTTTGACTAATTACTCAATTCCTTTGCTTTCTTCTTGGCGATGCACAATAAGACTCAACTCCCATAAAATTGTAAATGCAAAGCGATTACACAACTCGGACAACAAACAAACAACCAACAAACACATTTCCTAACAATAATTACAGACAATTTCCATGGCCATTCTACTGCATTCAACTCAACTCATAGATATATATATATATATATATATATAAATATATAGTTCCCATCTATTCTATTCTGTTCTGTTAGTTGAACTATTGTCATTGTTTGAGAATTATGCTAGAAGCAAGTGCTTCAAATATACAACAAGTATTGTCCAAAGAGAGGTCTTAGAACCCAGCAAACAGGCAGACAGACAATGCTGTGAGCAATGAATTCTGTGACAGCCAAACCACCCCCCACCTCCCTCTCGTTATGAGAAGGGGGTGGGTGGAGGCAAAGACATCGCCACATGATTGTGCAATGTGCAATTCAAGCGGGTTTCTGCTGCACAGACTTTGGGGGCAATTAATTGAAGAAATCACGCACTTAGAATCCCAAATGCAGCACGCTCATAAATTCCAAAAGCGACACAAAGGGAGAGGGGGCGGCGGTGGGTTGGGGTAGGGGGTAGGGGTAGGTTGAACAAAAGAAAATGCATTGAATGGCGTTGGGGACATTATAACATCGACATCAACATCGACTTCTTTGGCCTGGACACAGTGAGGCACAAATACAGCTAACGGGCCTTGGCTGCTGCTGCTTTGAGTGCCACAAAAGACAAGAGACATAAAAAACTAGAAAGAAAAATGGATAAAGCAAGGCAAAGAGGAGAGAAGAGAAAAACTGAAAAGCAGAAGCAGCAGCAGCAGCAGCAGCAGAACTCAACAACAGGCGACACGTTTTGCATATTAAAAAGCAGAACAAAAATGATTTAAACTGCTATCGACTTTAGAATACTCTGTAACTAGCTTAAAAAAATTATATAATTATAGTTGATAGCAAATAATTAAAGTTATATTTATTTTTTTAATGTTTAAGAATTTAAATCGAGAATCGAAAGAATCGATCGAAATGCAAGCAATATTTGCAACCAATTAAAGTGCTTATCAAGCAAAAGAAAATATTTCTTTTTTAAATAATCCAATAGATGATTTAATTTTTGCTATTCTGCTCTCATTTATATCTTTTGCTACGAGCAATTCTCTATTGTTATTATTTGTGTATATATTAAAAGTAAGAACCATCTTCCAAATGAGACTACTTCAATTTTAAATGTTCAAACTTTGTCCGACTTGTCTATATGAGGGTAATTATATTTGTTTTATATTATTTTACTATAATTTTATATTTATTCAGAGTGAAGCTGGACTGCATCATCTAGAAATATGCTCCTTTACCTTTTAACAGCATATATGAATATCAAACTCAAGATTGAATAATAAAATTGTATGGCATAATTATTGTATATGGAAGTTGCATATTCAATTATTATTGTTGTTGTTGTTGTTGTTGCTACTTTTATAGCTTCTTTCTGTCCCATTGTGGACGTCAGAGGAAAAAAGGCGAATGCGCCTCAATCAGAGAATTTTAATTATTATTTTCAATTATCGAAAATGCTTTTGCGTCTGCTGCCATATAAACAATACTAAATATCTTTTTTCTCTTTGTCGTATTTGGCTTTTCAAGTGTTCTTTTTTTGTGGGTGTCTGTTTGCATTTGCAGAGCCCTTCTCTCCCCGCCGCCTCCCCCACCCACCTCGCTTCCTCCCCCTGTATCTGTATCTGTAATTAGGGGCGTTTCAATTGCGGCATATGGTTTTATTTTAATTAAATTTCTACTTGGCGAGATAAGCGCTGGGAACACCCAAAAGCGACACAGCTGGCTGGCATTTCAGAGTTAGAGTTCTAGAGGGAGGCTTTTCAGGTCGCGACTACACTTGGAGAAAAGAAGTACCTAGCTGGCAATAGCTTAAGCACACAAAGTACGGTTTTTTCTTTATTTTTCCGTCTTCTAATGACTTGACAAGGGCAACGCGTTCTTCTGAGTACTATTTATTTATTTCTATATGTATTTTGAAGCCACATTCTGTTGAAAATTCTGTGGCGTTGAAATACGATCGAGTGGCAACAAGTGAAGCTTTTAGCGTTTAGCTGCAAAAGCCACAAAGCTGTTAACTGATAAATTAAACAACTGTCGCCGGTCTCTGAATAATAAATAAACAAATATAATGAGCGACTCAAAAAACTCTGCGTTGGCAAAGTCAGTTAACAGAATATATATATATTCATATCAATATTTATTTATATTTATATATACAGAGAGAGAGAGAGAGAGAGAGAGAGAGAGGGAGAGAGAGGGAGAGCGATACATAAGCCAACATTCTTCAACATTCTATATAGAGACTCAAGCGACATTCATCCGTTTAGTCGAGTGGCAAAACAAATGTTGAATGCAAATGCATTGAAAAAAAACACCAAAAAATTACTCCGAGCTTTTCATTTGTGTGTGTTCAGCTGTGTATCTGTGAGATACTCGTGATCTGTTGGCGACTGCGATCAGTACTGCTTAGCACGCGGCACTTGATGATGCCACCAATTTATGGCTTAGATTCACTCCACGTCAAGGTGGGTATGCAGCCAGAGTTGGCTGTGTAAAATGAATATTGATTTTCTGATCTGTTTAGTTAAAGTATTCTAGATTTTTAAAATCATCTTAAAGCTTTGTGAAAGGTATATTGATATGTATGGTGCAAGTTCTCTAGTCGAGACAGCTGATCAAGAATATATATACTTTAAGCGATCGTTCCTTCTGCCTGTTACATCGTTTTGCATAGAATCGTTGCAACCTTTTTCCATTTCTAATTTATTCAGGGTATACAAAATTTAATAGACCACAATTGAAAAATGGATAAATGAAATTCTTGCGATTTAATCTGAATGTGCAAATGTGTTCGATAGATATTTGCCAAGTCTTGGCATTACTTATATACACACAGATATAAGCCAAGATATTCAAAATACTTTCTATACATTTTAGAAGAATTTTTCCACCTAATTAGATTTGCTCCCATTGAAAATATTTAGCTAGTGTATTACAACTGTTCATTTGCATTTGGTTTGTTCTGTGTGCTTGACTTATTTTTCTTTTTTCATTTTGTCACAAAATGCCATTTAACCGCAACGAAAAACTGCCAAAAACTAAACGGCAACAATAATAACAACAACCAAAACAACAACAACAACAACAACAATAATAATAATGATGATAATTTTGTATTCGACTGTCGAATGTCGAATGTCTCTCGGGCCATGCGGCTTAGCAGCGACTCTGACAGTTGACAATACACTCAGAAAAAGAATTGACCTGAATTCTAGAATCTGCGTTGAAAAGTCGTCATAGTTTTTGCAAGCCTTTTTAATTTTTATAAACTACTTTTATCGTATCAAGAAATTACTACTAATAACAACAAAAACTATCCAGTATTCAGGGTAATTTTCTAAAGAACAGTGTAATTTTTTATTTTGAGTGTAGTTACTGTGTGCTTTGTACTAGGGACTGGCACATCGTGAACTGAGTACACAAATGGCTAAAGTACACACAACGAAACGTATTCGATACAACTACAACTAAGTACAACAACAACAACAGTAGCAACGGAGACAAAACAAAAAGCTAAAGAAACCAAAAACAACAACAAAAAATGGAAATAAATACGAAATGGAAATAAAAATAAAAAATCAAGTAAAATAAACCGCAAGAGAGCCGCAAAAAAAAAACGGCTGCGACGAAAACAAAAAAAAGCGCGACGCAAGCAGTTTGTCACTCAATCGCCCAGCAATCAGTCGCGTTTTAGTTTTGTGTGTGTTTTGTGGCATAGAACGCCGCCTAAGATACACGCGCACACATCTCGGCAAGTATCTCACAGATACACTCCGCACACAGATACACAGATACAGCTGCAAAGTGAGACGTGCAAGTCGCTTCAAGCTTGAACGGCGCACGCGCGTCTTTCAACGCGAAAGCGTTAAAACCTAAACCTCTTATCAATTGTATCTGTGAGATACAGTATAGCAATTGTATCTGCCAGATACACACATACCAGAAATCTCTGTTTTGTATGCAAGCAAAGCACAATTGCAATTATTTCTAGTATTATTGTGGTTTTTGTGAGAAGTGCACGTAACGATAAGAACAATAGTTACAGAGTACAGTGAAGCTTCACATCAGCCAAATAGTATCTGTTTATTTACAATGCCAGCTGTGCTTTGATATTATTGTTGTGTGTTTTCAAACGTTGAGAACAAAGACTCAATAGCACAGTGAAGCTTCTTTACAATGTACATTTACAGTCTTGTCGCGGTATTTGTTCTCAAAGTAATGATACCAATTAATAGTAATAAATAATAATAGTAAATAAATAAACTATTTTTTGATAAGCCCAAAGTACAGTAAAGCTTCATTATGCTTCATTAAGCATTCTTTAATTTTTTATATACATTCTTTGAGGAGTTCAATGTTCAGTGAAGCTTGCTGTAAAAGTAAGCAACATTCCGTATTATTGAGTGTACTTTTAGTACTGTATTAATAAATGCCACTAACCTTGGCAACAAGTACAACTAATTAAGTTGTTAAAGTCATTAAAGTCTCGCATCGTCAGTGATCACTGTACATACGAATAAAAACCAATTAACCTGGGCAACAGTAGTTAAAAGTTGTACATAGCCAGCTATCACTGTAACCTTAAAATCTAGTTACCTGCGCAAAATGTGCATTAAGAAACGTGTCGCATCTATTTACATAAATTTTATGTACAGTCCAAGCAACAGCTGATTCGTAATACTACTACATACATATAGGTATATATATATGTGTGTGTATATAGAGTACATATTTGTACAAAATGTAAACCGATTTCCGATACAGTTGGCTTTACGCTTCAGTGCTTCAACAGCTCGTTTATATTCGGAGGTGTGCCGCAAACACACTTAGAGCGAGTGAGTGTGTGAGAAAGAGAGGGAGAGAGAGAGAGAGAGAGAGAGAGGGAGAGCGAGAAGAAAAGCGAGAAGAGCATCAAAAATGGCTTTAGATGAGCGATCCGATCTTTATACCTGAACAATGACAACGTGCGTAAAGTCTAGCTCAAGGTCAACATTGACTGCGCCCTAAGACCATATATCAACAAATAGATATATATATATATATATACGCATAGATATATATACACATATACATAGAGATAACATCTATTTGCTTGAGTTTTGATACAATGCATGGCAACATTTGCGGGCTTTTGTCTCGAGCTCAGCATTTGTGCAAATATCAAAAAAGATACCGCTGGCAAACAACTAGAACAAGTGCCATTAAATTGGAAAACATATATATGCACAAATGTATATGTCTTAATATATTTATTTGTTTCTCATGCTGAAAACCAAATCCAGAGAGAAGAAACCCAAAGAAAGAAAAATGAAGCACATACATCACGTAATGGATTTCTTGGCGTCAGCATGAAAATGAATCACTTTTCTCTCTTGCTCTCGTCAGCAAAGTAAATTCCAATTGAAAATAATCAGTCGTCTGGGCAGAGGGGTACTTGGACCGACTGGGTGGGGGCGGGAGACGGGGTCACAAATGCGTATTGGACGGCTCCTCGGCAACAGACGGAAATTGTCAGTTGTCAATTTTTCGAGAACAGCAACACCAACAACGAGAGTGTGACTGAGAACTACAACAAAGGTGTGCGGCACATATTAAATACAAAATGTCAACAGCTCATCAACTCAAAAGTGAAATGCCGAAAAAAAATACTTATTCTAATACAATTTATATATATTGAAAATAGATATGTATTTCTGTATGTGTGTGTGTGAATATATAAATAACCACCTAAAAAAAATGTGCACATCTGAAAAGGGCTCAACAATTTGTTATTGTAAAAATGTTGATAAGTCAATTTAAGTATTTTGTATACTTTGAATGTTAGAATGCAGCAGTCGAGAGCGCTCGACTTGGAGTTACCCAGTACTCACTTTTTATATATATTTAGAAAACTTTCTGATAGCAGTTTGTGTAACAATAGTTCTACAATTCATCAATAATATATCTGTGTGTATTGTGTATCAAATGGAAGGCTTCATCTTTATAATTGTGTCTTTTATTGCTATTGCAAATTGATATATATATCGATATTCACAAAACCTGACAGCTATCGATAAAATTAAATCAACTTTGTCTGGCAAATCGAGCCTTTTGCCCTTATAGTCGCTGAGATCAGCTTGGCACTGCAGATGGACAGACAAAAATGGCTGAATCGAGTCGGCTTTTTATGCAGATTAATATATGCTTCTCGTTGCCTGTTGCATACATTTTTAATTAACTTATTATTTGAAATTCTATTTAAATATTATAATAACTTTTAGAGAAATTCATCACGATGTTCAGCTACCACTCATCATAAAATAAATTTCTCAAATTGCTTGGCTGCTTTCAGTTCAAGTCTTTCAGAAGTACTTTCTGTGGCATACCACGTGTGTAGAAATACACACAAAACTCGCTCAACTGAAATTGTCGAATACTCTAAATTGTTGGCGCAATTTGAAAACTTTTTTAACATGCTTCAAATGCGTCGCTTTACGCTCTAAATATTTTTGAGATACCTCAATAAAAATAATAACAACGCCAGTTCAGAGTGTAAATGTGAAGTTAACGTAAAGTTGAAGCGATAATTGTTGTAGTTGTTCCAGTGAGCTGAAGCGCGGAAGCAAACAGAAGATAATGCTCAAAGTGCAAAAGGCGTAAGGTGTCAGTTAGTCAAACCATATATTATATATAGAAATATGCACACATACATATATATATATATACATATATATAAGCATACCACATTTGAAGAATGAGCAGGTACTTAGCCTAATCGCTTCTAACTGTGTGTTGTGCAACCTTGCGCTAATTTCAATAACAACTTCGAAGCAGAAAAATTGGTTTAATTGATGGTTAGATTGGTGGAGTCGTTTGTTGGCCGAGTTGACAAATTGGCCAGCTGGAAGCGTGCAACGAGGCGTAGAAAGATATAAAAAAAATACTACGAATGATTACAAACTTAACGTCAAAATGGCAGCGTTGCAATAGCATTTTCACATGCTTCATTATGGCCCATTATATATCTGATTGCCACACATACGCTATCGCTGTAGCTGCAGCAAATCAATTTAGTTTTGCATGTCTCACAATCGTTTGTGTTTAGTGTGTGTGTTGCAATGCAATTTGGCTGCAACCCACTAATAAAAAAGCAACAACTCGAAAATGCTCAAAATCAATATTTGCACTTTCTCAAGTACAAAGCACTGTACTAGTTCAACTACTATACATACTCTAATATAAGCATATGACTCTCGTTTATTTACGCATATTTATGTCTCTATATGTTGACCATTTCCAAACAACATCGGCCATCAGCAACAACAAAAACAGCAACAAATACAACATCATAGAGTAAGAGGCGGCAGTCTGTCAATAGACTGGCAAGCGTCAATTTAGCTGGGCTACAAGAAATTGAAAATAGACAGACAAAATAGAAATTGACAAGTTGTGGAAAACGACGAAGCCACAGTAAATATAAATATGTTGAAAATAGTTGACATGAAAAATACTTCAGTTTTCAACTGAAAAGCAGCTTTATTTTCTTAGTCACAATACCGATTTTTAAACAGAATCCATTAAAAATTGAAGAATTAGAATTGTGTAAATGCAAAGAAGTTGTGTTAAATTATGAAACTATGAGAGGATAAACCTCTGATCCGATATGCCATAAGTATTCTTGATCGACTAAAATATTCTGGAAATTAACGCAAGCCTAGTTTTATAAAGAAAACTTGAATTCTTCGTAGATTACTGAATTGTTTCCAGTTACATCAGATTAAAACTGGCTGCAATCCATTTTTCTGCGTAATCGAATGTGGTTGTTTTTCACAGAATATATACATTTGTGTAATCAGTAATCAGTAATCAGACTCAGAATGTTAACTACAGATCCAATACTTAAATCAAATTTGCTGAATATGACAAAAAGCTTTGCTGAAGTTTGTCTCGTAGAATCGCATAATATTATCGATACAGCTTTCTTTTCTAAGAATTTCGCATAGCAATAAATTAACTGAGACAAGTTACTTGTTGCTACCAGTTGTTGCTGTTGAAGTTGTTGTTGTTGTTGCAGTGGTTGTTGTTGTTGTTGTAAGTAAATAAGCTTAAAATTTCACAATTCATTTTGCTGTCGACAGTCGTTTAGTTTGAGAAACTTCCAGTCTCCGGCTACAGTAAATATTTAGACCTGGCCTATGTGCGTTATATAAACACAGACGTTCGTTTCATTTCAGCTCTTTTCAGCTGATTAGAGCCAAACACACAGGTGCCACATTATGTCTTATGTATAGCGAGACCAAATTGCCTAGCTATATTATGTATCTACTCCATGGGCGGGGTCTATAGTTAAATTGTGTCACACAGTAAAATTTGGTTAGCTGCTGTTTTTTTTAATGATATTGTTTGGCTATTTTTGAGCTGCATTACGAACAAAAAAGTGCACATTAAAATTGTTGTAGCGAAAGCTTTGTGTGGGGGACTCTTAACAAGGCAACACAAAATCAATTCATGACCCGGGCTCTTAACTGGCTAACTGGCATTAAATGCAAAATCAAATAACTGTGCTATGTGATCGCCATAATAATCTTAATGACAACTGCAAATATCGTATGAATAAGTATATATATCTATATATACACATGGCTGATATGCCTGGCACATTAACGCTCGACATGATGCGTTGATATGCAGCAAATTGAAAGTAAATAAAAAAAGAAGAAAAAACAGCAACAAAATATAATAATCATAACAATATTACAAAAGCAAACGACACAATATGGCAAATTAATTAGTTATACAAAAATGGAAGACCATTAAAAAATCCAAAAAAAAACAAGTGAAAATCAACAAAAAACAATAATAAAAATAATAACAACAGCAACAGTATGCATGTGCATAAAGCACGTAAAATAAGTGTACATAAAAAGTGCTAATAAAATTAAGCCGTGTTTTTTTAGTTATTGCAAATAAAATTCAAATTATGCACAAGTGAATAATTGTGGCAATTTTTTAATGGCAGCTAAATAAATAAAATACGAATAAAAACAACAACAAAATAAGTACAAATTCAACAAAAATAAATACAAGTTGTATTTTTAATATAGCCCAAGTGGCCCATAAAAACAAGTTGCCCTTTTTACTGTGCAACAATTTGTGTATGTGTTTGTGGCGCCATCTAGCGGCCCATAAATATGAAAAATCCAAATACAAATATCATGGAATGCAGCAATGGCTTAAACAACAATAACAACAACAACAACAGCAAGAGTTCTACCAACAACAACAACAACAATAACTGCCTTACAGCGTCCAATATCAACGGAAACGGAAATGGCAATGTTAGTGAGCTGCAGCTGCAACAGCGCCCTCTTCTCTCCTCGAAGCAGCCAGCAGCACTAACAACATGTGCAACATCAGCTACAACAATCCACCAATATAGCAGCAACAGCAACAGCAATAGTAGCAACAGCAGCAGTGGCATGTCGCCGCACTCGCCACCCCCGCAACAGTCCACAAACATGGCCACAAATGGCCATCAGTCGTATCCGGCGATAACGGCAACGTATTGGCTACCGCCACCAAATCCGGCGCCATATTTAGTTCCAGGTAATTAGTGTTACTTTCAACAGTAGCTAGCTCTATTGCTACCCACCCCCTCCCCCCACAGTACACGGCTTACTCTTAGGGTCCCCCGCTCGCCTTGCAACATTGCAAATTATATTTTCGTGTTTATTGTAAAGCTCGCGAGGATTACGAAACATGGCGCACAAAAACAACAACAGCAACAGCTACAGCTATGTGCCCCCGTGTCGTGTTGCTTGCACTGGCAAAAATTAATGCTGCTGCTGTTTAATACAAAAATTATTCCTTTGTCGTCAAGTGTGAGAAAGAACAGAGATGACGTAGCTACATTTTCTTCGTTACGTATCCAATTCGATTAACTTGAATTCAGATTTTTCAAATTTTTATTTTGATAAACTTTGAACCAAATTTAGAAATTTGTAAAACTGGATTTGCTTAAAATCCTTGCAGATGGTATTGTAATTTTGATTGCAAAGCATTTTACGCATTAAAGGAGACGTCTCCTGAACTCAAAAAGTATATATATTCTTGGTCAACATCACTATTCGAGTAGATATAGCCATTTTCATCCGTCTATCTGCTTCTAAGCGAGCTAATGCCTCAGTTTTGAAGACATCCGATCACATTGGATTACTATTTCATATAGCTTGCAAAGGAACAATCGCCAGTCTTTCTTCTTCTAAAAAAAAAAGATGGATTTTGCCATAGCTCTAAAAGTTTCTTTAAGTAAATTTCATGGTTAGAATATAAATATAAATTTCATAAGCTAACCACCATTTTGTTCAGTGCATCGTGTATCGTGTTTTGTGTGTGTTGTCGTTGTATGTATTTTATTTCCATTGGCATTTTTTGCTCGTCTTTTTGCTTAGCCCAGCGACGCTGCCAAGTGGCAAAATGTTAAGCCAGTGTGTGAAGCTGGGGCTGGATTTGAATGCCATGCTGGGTGTCCTTAGTGAGTGTGATTGGGTATGTCAGTGGGTGTGTGTGTGTTGTGTGGGTATGTGTGTGGAAGAGGTTGTGTTGTGGGGCGTTTGTTTCTGGGCATTGGTTGCATGCATCGGCGCAGCGCCTCGTTTTTGTGGTAATTTCATTTGCAAACGCCACTTGCTGGCTGCTAATTAAATTTTAGCTTTGTCAGGGGATTTGCACTTTTGCCATGTGGAGAGCACAATTTGTTTGTTGTTGTTGCTGTTGTTGCTGTTGTTCTGAGTCTTGTTTTTGTTTTTGTTTGTGTTAACTGTTGCTTGCGAGCAGCAGCAGCATCAACAGCGATACAATTTGTGGCTTGTCAGTTGAAGAAACAAACTCACCACAAACCAATAAACGAATCAAATTTCTAATCGAAAAATGTTCTGTTTTGGAATAATTACTGAGGCTAATGGGGGATATTTAAATTTTACATAGCCTTACAGATTGGACCTGCCTGGACATAGATTTGTTGAAACAATATGAATGTATTTTTTGGAGATGGATTGAAATCCAGAATCATACCTAATTTTTTACTTAATTTATGTCATTAAATTTGCCTTCTGAAGGTTAATTGGAAATGAAACACGAATGACAATTAATTTGGGATGTTATAGTAGAAAAAGCTCGACGAGGAGATGCTCTGTAAGCAGCTTTCAAATATATAGTCAGCTTGGTTAGATAGTAGCTTATTCAATTTGGAATATGAAGCATCTGTTTCCATTACAATATTTGTGAAGTGTATTTTTTTTGGTATATTAATCAAAACTCAAACGTCGCTCAACAATTATTTGTGGGTTTTTATTTCTCGATGGATAACTCAAGTTGCTCATTCAATGCTTATGAGTTGGTTTCTAATAAAAAGTGCTGACCAATAAGTAAAGTTTATCTATTTGCTGATTGTAGCACAATTTTGAAACGTACGTCAAATGCGAGCTGTGCATGCAAATCAATAAGTTAACGTTCTAATCTATTTCCGCTGCTGTGACTTGCATACAGATTGCTCCGAATCTGGCTAATACAAACGCAAATCAAACTATTGCCGTATCTTTCCCCCTCACTCTCTGTGTCCCTCTCTTTATTGAACTTAGTCAATATGTTTCTTGGGGTTTGGCCAGAAGCACATGCTAAATTTCTAACCTCAAGACTCGTTCGGGGAATTTAGCTGTTTCGGGATTTTTGGTTATGGCTGTATTGCAGTTTGTTGTTGGACAAAAGGAGGCGTGACAGCGGGGAGGGGGTTGGCAGGTGGAACAACAAATGTAGCCAAGTTTCAATAGACGCCGTCGTCGTCGTCGTTGGTGTTGTTGTTGTTTAACTAAGCGCATGACTTGCATATTTATGTGATACATGCGAAATGAATTGTTTGTTGTGGCTTTAGCTGTTGTTGTTGTTTTGTTGTTGCTTTTGCTGCTGCTGTTGTTGCTTAAAGGCCAGAAAGGCAGCGATAATAAATAAGCACAAGTCCAAAAAAGAGTTTATAAATAAATAAGCATCTATTTGCATGAATGAATGAATGAATGAGTACACTAAGGAAAATACAACGTTTCACTCACATTTATACGTGCACTTGAATGCTGAAAAGAATACTAACAAAAATGCATTATAATCAAATAATTGCGAAACTTGATTCAAGTGATTTTCATTTGAGGAATTTCAATTTTAAATAAAGATATAATCTTGAATATTGAATATGTTCTTAAAATAGAAAATGGCAAATAAGAAGGCAACAAAAATTCTTTTTGAATGGAATATCTTTCTATTGCTGTGTTTCAGAGGAATTCATCATTTGAGATTGTTGCTCTCAATTTTGGGTTGAAATACTTATCGAATGAAATGCATTCCAATGAACAAATTGCGGATCTTGATTCAAGAGTTTCTCATTCTTAAAATTTTAAAATAAAATTAAGAATTACAATCTTAAATAAAGAATCAGTTTATATCTTTTTATATAAATTCTTCATTTGAGATTGTAGAACTCAATTTTAGATTAAAATTCTTATATCTATGGAAGGAGGGTGATATCTCTTTATCTTATATAGAATACCTGTTATATTAAACATATTGAATTGAGATTGTTTATTTAAAAGACAAATAATTAACATAGAAATACTTCAAACTGAAATACTTAAAAAATTGAATATATTTTTTCAGCTTGCTTCACTTTTGAAATGTTTTGTACTTGAGTCAAGAACACATTCTTGACTTTAGCGAGCTTTTGTTTGCCTTATGAAACTGCAATTTAATATGAATGCTGTACGGTTGAACGAGTGCTTTTATTTTTCTGAGTGCACAACAACAACAAGTGCATGTGATGATATTTTTAAAGCAATTCATGCCAGCGGACACGTTTCCCCAACAGCAAAAACTAATCATTTTATGAGCTGATCAAATGACGAGCAGCAGAACGGAAAGGGGAAGGGGAATGGCATGGTGAGCTTGTGCAGAGGGGGACAGGTGTAGAGGGGGAGACTGTTGAGCACAACAGTCAATGTCAAAATGGCTGTCAGTCAAAGTGAAACGTAGCAGCCCGTGCCGAACAAGTATATACCAAATTCTGGCTGTATGTGTGTGTGTGTGTGTGAGTGTGAGTTACATAAGGTTGTCTGTTTTAGAAACGAGTAGAGTCGCTGCAAGTGTCATTATCTGCATCTCGCTCGCACGCAACGTGCGCAAATGTGTTAACATAAATGTAACACGTTTCGCTGTGGCAACAATCCAGCCACAAATGTACAACAGCAACAGCAACAACAACAATAGCACGTTGCACGCTGCCATGTCACGTAGCTGCCTTTGCATGTCAACGGCAGCAGGAATACCCTCAACGCAAGAAGATTGTGGCAGCCGAAAAAACGTAACTGTCACTTGGCCATGAGTGCCAAGAAAATTGTTTGTGCAACACCAATTTATCCCCAATAAAATAAAAATAAAAATATTATTTGCGCTGCGCTGCAACTTAAAAATCACCAGAAAAGAATTTGCTCAATTTATTTTCGACAATCTATGTTTTTATAGTAAAAATACACATTTGATGATGATTCGCAAAATAGTTTCTGGTTGTTTAGCAACTGGTCGCTAATTGCAAGAATTAAAAGCACGCAGCTGAGAATTGTGCAAACGTCAAATGAACTTGATTTTGAAAATTAAATCAAAACACGCAATCACAAGCAAATAGAAGAGAGCATTACAGAGTAAAGGGCGTATGGAGCAAGGCAGAGTTAAGAGAGTGGGAAACTTAAGAGAGGGGGAATCTTAAAGAGACCTTTTTTTTAAATTAGAATACCTTTTTTTAATGTATCACTTTTAAGCAAAATGGTTGCCTTTATCAGTTGCAATATTCTTAAAATTTAACGAATTTGCATTTTGCAAATAATTTACGAGAAAATGTAACGAGATTTTTAATAAAAGCTTTATATCATTTATTTAAAACAAGTTTCCAATTTGAGCAAATGAATTTCAAATGAATTTATTTGCTTTATCAGTTCTGACTTAAAGCATTATAAAATGCAATTTTCCAATTATTTCATTAATTGAATGGAAATCTTATGAGGGAAGACAAGGAGACGCAAGGAGATGCAAAATATCGTTTATTAAATCATTAATTTAAAATAAATTTATCGTTTGTAGTCTATTTTTTTTATCATGAATTTTACACAAATTTCTTAAGTTTATTATTTGCGACCTATTGCAAAGCCAAAAAGACTAAAAACATAATTTAATTAGAATAGAATTTTCAAATTTCAATACTGATCTACTCAAAAATCGAAAAAATCTCGTCGATATTTTGTCAATTTGATTCCAATAAAATTCTTTGATATTTTTGTCTATTCGATTGCTATTTTTGTGACCTGCTCCGCTTTCGTTTGGTTTTCACTCAATTTGTTTGCAGCTAATTTCCTCAACTATTCGAAATTGCACTACTGGGCGCCCCCTTTTAACCTCCACACACACACGCACACACACACACACACACAGACAGTTGCGAAAAGCAAACGTCAAATGGCAGACAAGTGACCACAGAACACAAATACGTGAATTCTGTGGTACCCTTCAATGGTAAACAACAAAAATTCCAATGTTGCTGTTGCTGTTGCTGTTGTTGTACATTTTGCATAGACAATAGTGCGACAGACACAAGAGTCAACAGCAACAACAGCAACAGAAACAATAGCAACAACTTTGAATGCGTTACAGTTCAATACAGAATGAACAAAAGCAGCTAGCTAGATAGGGGGAGCAGAGGGAGTTGAGGTTGTTTAGGCGTCGAATTGGTCGCTCGATCGAATATATATAAATATATATATATATATATATATATATAGACATGTGTAAGTATGTATACATGTATGTGTGTGCGTACCGAGAAGAACGAAATTAAATTCTGTCGCGACAATACAACATGCGGAATACGTAATCAATTGCCGACATCGATATAAAATACAAACAAACAGTACACCAGATATATACAAATACAAATACATATACTTATATGTCTGTTTGTATGTATGTGTGTAGCTATAGCTAGTAACTGTATCTGTTTCTGTATCGCAAATGTATCTGTAACTTTATTCTGTAGCTGCTTTCAGCACAGCAGGCCCCCGTGCATATATTTACATAGCCAGTATACACACACACACATAGATACACACACTCACACACACACATAGAGTCGATTTGAAAAGCAGACGAAAACTTCTTGGAAAATACTTTTGAACTTGGACAAAGGGAGGAAACGAAACAAAAAATCAGCTCATGCACATTTATTGCCTATTTATCTGCGACTATTGATGTCTATTAGAGATGAACAAGTGGGAAATCGCTACTAGAGAGCTCGACTAGGAGATACTCTGTTAAATAAATATCAATTTTGCTGATAGTAAGTTGTGCGAAAATACAGTTTAGCAAAATTAACCGAGTTAATGAAATTTATTCAGTTGATAATAAAATGTCTACAACTGTATTTATTTATCTTACTTTTTCTATAGTATATAAAAACTTATGCTCGAAATTATGAGTCTCTATCCCTTATAGTCTCTGAGATCGTCTTGAACTCATCGACAGACATGCCGACTCGTCTGTTGATGCCTTTCAGGAATATATATATTTTAAGGAAAATACTTCCTTTTGCTTATAAAACGGTTTTGCACTTTACTTTTTTCGCTCATTCATCAACAGAATACACCGGAATTAACACAGAATAAAATTCAACAATTTAAATTCACAATGCTGAAAGCTGAAAAGATTTTCAAAATTTATGAATTTTAAGTGCTGACTTATCCTGAAAATTGATTCTTCAAAATTCCTGTTCAAATACAATGAAAGTTAAAACCAAAACAAACACGCTTCCATCTCTAAGTAAAATTTCCATATTTGTGCTTGTATGCATTGGTGTGTGTGACTCTGTCTCTGTCTCTGTGTGTGTGTGTATATGACAGTCTCCAGCATATTGTTCAACACTAATGCAGAGGGGCACTTGGATTGGTTCTCAACTTGAAAGCATTTCACATTTAGCATTTTGCATATGCAATACCGTCAATACATTTGAAATACGTCAAAGTCTGCCCTGCATTCAGAGCGAATCGAAGGGAAGAGCAAATTTAGCATAGACAAGTTTTCAATTGATTGTACGTGATTGTATGTGTGTGGGTGTTTTTGTGTGTGTGTGCTGAGATATGCAGATAAGAGAGAGAAAACGAGAATGTATGAAATGTTCGCTAATTGAGTTGAACTTTTAATAAAAGTTCGATTACGCAAGCGATGCCTTTTAAGAAACCAGAAAATAAAGCAAATTTCAAATATTGTTTCAAAATATAATTGGGGCTAAATTTCTGCTAGAATATAATTTGAAAATTGCAAACAATAAATAAAGATTTGGTTAATTAAGAGCGGCGTCGGGGGGTCTGTTGAATAAAAGGCAAGAAAAGTATAATCAAAAGTAGCTGATTAGAGCAATTTAATAAATGGTAAAAGTACATGCTAAAATACTCTGGTTGCGAGAGAGAATTCGACTCAGAGGATACCCTGTAATCAGCTTTTAAATACGTAAGAGACTGACGGCTGATGCCAGCTGGTTCAACATGAGAAAACGTTTTGCTTAACGAAATCTGGATTTCTTATATCAATTGGAAGCTATACAGGAATTTACTTGAGATTTCCGATTCCATTAAGATTCTAAACATATGCAAAATACTCTCGAAAATATAATATAATTATTTTTGGGAACACCTCCAAAGTGGGTTAATAGAGACTGCACCACTTTGAGGGAGCTGCTGATCACAAACAATTAGTGTTAATAAAGTCGAATGACAGGCGACTTTTGCCAACAGCGACAAATTTGCAAACTCATTTAAATCAGCCGGAAAGCTGTGGCAGCACTATGTGTGGCATGCCAAAAAACCAAAAGAAGAAGAAAAAGAAGCAGCAGCAGCAGGAATACAAAAGGGGGCAGCTCCCGCTGCATGCAACACTCAATGACCGGACGGCGTCGTCGACAGCCAGAAGCAATACATGTTTGTGGCATGAGGGAGAGTTGTCGAAAAGGGGAGGAGGGTCGGAGTGTACATTTCGATTACGTTGGCAACACTTCCGGGCCGCGAGCGCCACAATTTCCGCAGCGTTGCGTCTCAGCGTGCAGGGTTTGCATTCAGTTTTCAGTATTCGGTTTTTGGGCAATCGCCAAAACTGCCAGCGGTCAAAATCAACAGTGGGGCAGGATCTCTGGATCTGCTCCTGCTGCTACTGCTGCTGCTGGCCTGAAGGGTTCATTTGTGTTGTGTTATATGGATTAAATATATATATATATATGCATATCTCTCTATTTATAGTTATATATATTTTTGTATATCTGAGCGAAACGCTTTGACTGCTGCTGATGCTTTGTGGTGCTGGCTCATTCAATTACCGCTGCCCGGCAGCAATTCCTATTCTAATGTGCCCCTTGCCCCTACAGCCGCCTTTACCCTTTTTGATATTCTCAAGTGCTTCGCTGGCACATTGCCCCGAGCAACCAAATTGAGTGGTTGCATTCACATATACTATATAGACTATAGACTATATATATGCCATATGCATCTCGATTGGCAGACAATGCGGCTGCCTATTGACTGCCTGACTGCTCAGCAAGTCTTTTATTATAATTGATATATATATATATCCATTTTCTAAGCACTTGTAATTTGTTGATATGAGTTGAAAGTGCCGCTTTTTGTCTGCCATCTTAAGTGGCACTCACTTCAAATTGAAACATTTAAAAACCACATTTCTATGGTCAAATATATAGACATATATATATATATATATATATATATTTGCTTGCCTTTGCAATTGCCGTGTATTGGCCATTAATCTGTGGCATGATTAGTTAATTAATCGAAATACTAGTTAAGACCTTAAAGATCCATCGAATTTGTAACAAATGTTGCTCAGTTGGCTGCTTCTCAAGTCTGGCATTTCATTATGCGAAATGCATTTTGATAGACGGCAACATTTTACATGCTAATGCCTTGGCTTAAAGTGGCAATCAAATGCAAAACGTTACACTGCGAGGTGTTCAATTCTGTAAGCAGTGGTGTTTATGGCAGGATTGAAAAGTTCACGATAGTAAATTAGTTATTGAATCAACGCCAAAGCCAACTACTTTCCACAGCAAAAATGTGCAATGCCTTAACTTAGTCAACAATCATTCGATATATAAAACCAAAACTTTTTATTAGTAGTTTGACCTCTACATTATTACTAGATTCATACGCGATTTTAGCTCAAAATTCATATCAATATCCACAGTCAAAACTCCTTTTAAAATGGTCTGACTTTCAAAATCGCTTGACCTCCAGATGAATTTTACACCTTAAGTTAAAAATGCGATCCTCTCTCGATTTTCATCGAAATAAGAACTTCAAAAAAGTGATTCAGCTTACAACAGCCATAACTTTGTCAAGGCTTAAATTCTTAAGAATCAAGGCTGCCAAATCAATATTTGATCTCAATATTAATCCTACATCTTAAGTGGACAACTCGATGCTGTCTAAATTTTTGATCTCAGTGTAACAATGTCTGTTGGCTGCAATGCAGCAAAGACTAGTTGTTTCTTCGGCGCTTATTAATGACATCTTTGGAGTAGACGCCTTCAATTGTTGCTGTTGCTATTATTGTTGTAGTTGTTGTCGTTGTTGTTGTTGTTGTGTCTCATCTGATTATTTGGATTTTGCATTGCTGCTGACGTCGTTGTTGTTTCAGTTGCTGTTCTTGTTGTGTGTCTTTACCTGAAACCAGTTTCTGGTGACGCACGTGCTGTCGCTTAATGCTTGCTCTGATGTGAGACAATGAGTGTTGCCGCACCCCCACCCTCTCTCTCTCGTCTTCAACAAATACACACACTGCGTATTCATAAGAGATACAACATGCGCTTGTTACTTGACGTCGTAAAGTATCTTGTGTCATTTTGGATTCGATGCCACAGCACGCTGCACATTTAATCTTGAGGTGTTCTGCATATTTGCGGCTTTGGCGGCAACGCGTCACGTCAAAAACACTTGGATTGTCAGTCAGTCAGTTAGTCACTCAGTCAGTTTGTCAGTTAGTTTGTGGGTTTGGCAGCAGCGAGGCAGTCGCTTGCTCGCTTACTGTCAGCAAACCCAAATGCGACCAAATTCTGTGCTACGTCGTCGCTGACAGTCGTAAATTCTTTGAGGTATTTTTCATCATTCTTTTTTTTTTTTTGCTAAGCTTTTGCTTTTCTCAGTTGTAACTTTTGCGCGCTGGTTTTTGATTTGCCTCAAAATTATTCGCCATGCGCTTTGCATAATAATCAGCTGGGATCCTCAGACTGAAGCTAAGCAGCGCGATGCTTCCATTCGACAGCTAGACAGCAAGAGAGTGGGAAAGCGAGAGAGAGGAGAGTAGTTGTGGCATGCCAGGTGATTACTTTGTTGCCCGAGGGGAGTCGGAAGACATGGGGCATGCAAAATGTAATAAGCGACTTGGCTTTGATTTAAAGTTATGCAACTCGAAAATGCTGTCATCTAATAATAACCTTCAGTTATGCTTGATAAAAGACTTGAGTTAATGCTGAAATATATTCAAAATGCTAAGAATTATCAACTTCATTTTGTTTGATATCTATGGATAAATCGGAAGACAAAAAGTGAGACTATGGTCAACAAAAGCATCGTTCTACTGATATCATACAACAATTTGATTTCGAAGTATATCAGAATAAATTAAAAAATAGTTCAACTGGAGCCAGCGAGAAGGGTATTAAAATCTTTACATATTTAAAATGTTTTATACATTTTTTTATACCTTTTATCAGCTAACTATTAAATACTATAAAACTTTGACTTCATTTATTAAGAATGTTGATTGCAGAATGTATTAAGTAAAAGCTTTGGCCAAATATAGCTAGTGAAAATAGCCTGGCTTTGCACAAAGAAAGGGCAGCCTTTAGTTTAGATCCATTAAAATATTTACTAAAGGAATTCCCTCAATTCAATAAGCAACTATAAATATTTAAATAATGATGATCTACAAACCGCTTAGTCGCTAGCAAAGAAGGACTCTGTATTTTGAGTCACAATTAATATTTAGCATTAAACATTTTCGCAGAATTATGCAATTTGAATTATCTTTGAACACAAAAGACTTAACTTTGGCAGTTTTCAATTATAATATAAGCGCAGCACAAGGCACTCAATTGTTGTTGCTGTTTGTTGTTTGTTGTTTGGATTAAGCGAATGCAGCAATCTTAATAAATGAAAATGCAATGCACATGTGTGCAGTCGACGTGTTGGAGTGCTCCTGTGTGTATGTGTGTGAGTGTGTATGAATGTGTATGAGTGCGTGTGTGTGTATTTGTGAAACAGGAGCAACTTTTCATATATTTGTGTCTGTTTATGTTGTTAAGTAGTTGGCGCAGCTGCTGCCGCCTCAGCTGCATAAATATTTATTGCATATTTTGCAAATGAGTTGCCAACAGTGTTGTACATCGCACCCATGTTGCAACGGGTTGCATCGGCAGCAGCAGCAGCAGCAGCAGCTACCCAAATTGTGCATGTTTTTGCATTCATTTGAAAACACTTAACGGCATAATTGCCGGCAGTTCTCATTTAATCTGTGCACTGAAATGCAGCAAGAATTTTATTTAAGTATCCTTAAATTTGGCGTTTCTATTATCATGTAATTATTGCCGGCCAATTTGAAGGGATTCATTATTTTAGTTTTAACCTTTAATTAAGATCTGCATTCTCAAGTGCGCATTGTGTTCGCCATAATGAGAATGAAAATGATAATTGGAATATCCTCTGTAATCGTATAAAAACGAAAGCAACAAAGTTGATTCAAGCTTCAAGTCATCATTAATTAAGAGAATGTAATCTGTGCCTCTCAATCATTATTTGTAATTATCATTTGTACTTATATAGCTGGCAGCTTGATTCTGGCTAGGTTTCCAAAAAGTGCTTGTTGGGAAGGGTTAACATTTTCCACAGCAATATCTTCCCAAAAATTGCTTATACTTTCGAAAAATGCCTTTTTAATAGTGCTTTTACCTAAATATTAATACGATTCTGGGTCGATTTTCATATTCGAACTGTATCCGCACAAATGCTTACAGGGAGTACTTAAAAATCATCATAATCCAAAGAAACACAGATACACACGCACACAATCACATGACCACATTCGGTGCTCATTTCATATCTGAGGAGGCGCCATCAAATTCAGTTTCCTGGGCTGGAAAACTTTATAGCCTACCCCATGGCGTCGTTATATATTTATACGTATACTTATATATAGCCAAAACTTATTGCGGTGCAAAAATTTTTATGTTTTAATTCAATTAGGCGCCCAGCCACGCCCACAGTCTGCAGACAGCGTCGCGACGCATTTAATGCGCACATTTTCGACATTTTTCAACTATTTTCAGCCAATTTTTTTTTATTTCACTTTACTGTGCCGACAACATATTTGCATAATTTTGCAATAATTGACAAGCGGAAAATGTTGATGCGGAAACGGAAATTAAAACGGAATTTCAACTAATTTCCCATGCAGTAGTAAGAAGAAGAAAATTACAGCCGGACAACTCATTATAAAAAAAAGCGCGCATAAATTAAATTGGGACAGTAAATAAAAAATAAATATGAAATGTGACAAGGAAATATTAAAAATGTATATTTAATATAAAAATAACTTAAAATAAAATAATAGCTATTTTCAGCAAGTTATTGACTGACTGACAAACAGCACGACAAATTTATAATATTAATTTGTATAATTAATTAAGTTACTAAACAAGTACATATAAATGTCAAGCCCGAAGCCATTTAAAGTGGTTAAAACGTCAGGCCAAATAAATATTTAAAAGCAGACTTGAAACCATCTTTTATTAGAGCCCTCTCGACATGAGCATTCATAGTGGCCTACACTTAAATAAAGCCCAATAATTGAAAAAATGAAAATATGACAAAAACAAATCCTGTGCAGATAAATTGCGAATACATCTGTTGTCAATGTAATAACTATCAAATAAAGCATACGCCCTGCCAGCCTGGCCCCCAAAAATATGCAACTATTTGAGCTGAACTAAAGCCGCATTTATGTGGCATTTATTAGATATGTGCAATCAGAACACGAGAGGGCGATACGAGAGAAAGAGAGAGAGAAAGGGAAAGAGAGAGAGAGAGGGATAGAGATGAGGAGGGAGAAACGAGCACAATTACAATCAGAGCCATTAGCCCCAGCTTGTTCACATCTGTTTTTGCAGAGGTATTGCTTTACAGCTTTTGCTCGCTTCTGCAACGCCTGCAGCAATGCTTTGAATAATGTTGCACGCTTCTCAGACCTCAAACCCACAAAAATAAATCCTAGTTGGTATTCGTGTGTGTGTGTGTGTGTGTGTGTGTTGCTTACACGTTTGCATACATTTATCTCAGTGTTGCCCACACTCTCTCCCTACCTCTAGGCAATAACAAAGCATTTTAATGTAGCTCACATTAGAAACGATTTTCCATCTATATAAATACATGTGTGTGTGTGTGTGTGTGTACAAATATCCTTATACTTTTTATTTGTATTTTCCTTCTCAACTTTTTGCTTGATGCTATTTATGCCACTGTTTTAAGTAATGCATTGAATTTCGCTTGTCTTATACACTTTTCTTAATGCTTTTCATTGATGATATGATGAATTATTAAACATTACACTCACAAATATATACGTATTATTTATTACAATATTTGGTCGTTATATATCTACAAATTTACATTTATTTGCAAAAAATATATTTTTTAAAAGCTGTTTAAAGTCTTAAGATTTTAAATCAAATTCGAACGATTGCTAAATCGTTGCTTAAATATTTATTCTAATTTCCTTCTCCATTCCTTTCACACATACCAAATTTGGTGTTTCTATTTTTTGATTTAGGTTCTCCCTACTTACAGAGTATACAGTATTCAGTCGCTATAGATAACATGTAATTTCCCTAGCATACCTAAGTGCGCTCGATTGTGCTTTGAATTGAAAGAATGCCTTGCATTTGTTGTTGCTCAGCTTGTAAATTAATTTGGCTTTGCTATGCAAACAGATTGCTGAAATGATTAAAATACCAAGCGAAACTGAAGCTTTTAGATGAGTTCGTAGAAAAACAAGAAAATGAGTAAAAACACATTTCAAATTGCCATTGCAGATCGTATGGAATAAATCGCTTGAGTTGACTTTCCACACAAGCGGTCGAAAATGCCAACTGCAATTAGATAAAAGATCAGAGCTTACAAAAACTTTGGCCTCAAGACATATACACAAATGTGTAGATATATTTTTCAGTTGACACAAAACTTGAGGTCTCAAGTGTGAACTGAAACGCATGTATATTTATATATATATATAGGAGGACAAGCTATAAGTGCAGTTTCCGTCTTTGAGTCGAGCACATAAATCTTAAGACAGTTAACGACATCATATGCCAAGGAGTCAGTAGTTTGGGGGTCAGATAAACTTCTCTCGCTCGAAAAAGTATACGCCGCGTCTAGCGAACTTTATGTGCATTTCATTCCCTCCTCACCTCTCCCTCTCTATCTCTCTCTCTCTCTCTCTCTCGTCTCTGTCTCTGTGTGTATTTTTGGGTATAATTGTGGGGCAGGGCAGGATGGCACGAATTCACGACAAGCAGTTGACGACGAACTGCGCCCGCCAGTTGAGGAAACCAATTTGTGGTAATTGTCGTGAAATTGCAATTTCTGCAACTGTAATGGGGCCTACAGTTGTCGTTCTTGTTGCACCCACCCACAACTCGATGACGATTGTGGAGAAGGGACGGCGGTGTCGCAGCAGCGGCAGCGTGACTTGCTTAAATGAGATTCGTTGACTGCATTAAGAAAGCGGTGAGAGTCCTGCGAGTGCTGTGAGCTGAACTGATATGATATAGTAAACGTTAAAGTCGCGTCATTGTGTGCGTTAATGATGCCCATAAGAATGCCAAGATTCATTGCACATTTAATACGACATATTTCACAAGTCGACGAAAGCAGACAATCAAATTCATTATGCACTTTTATGGAGAGCATCGCAAAACTTGTGATAAGCAAAAACTAACACATATTTACTTCATTGTTATTCTATTTCATTTGTTGAACATGTTTGTTTAATATAAAATTGTTGTTTATTATGTTTATAAATGTTTGTGCCATACAAATATGAATTAAACAGATATGTTTTTGAAGTCATTGTTGGTTGTTTTTTATATTGTTGTCTCAAACAAATATTTAATAATGCAATATAAATATTGATAAACATTTTTATAGAAATTACATTTCAATAAACAGAACAGCAAATCAAAATAGAATAGCCGAGCGAGCTTGACTAGAAGATATGCAATAAATTTAATAAAATTGATTAAAATGATATAAAAAACTTAAGGAATAAATTCGTTTTTATATTAATCGAGGATTCAGTATTAAATAGGTAGTTCAGGCTATAAAAAACTTGAGCAATAAACAAGACATCAGAATTGATTGCATTGTTGAAACATTTGTAAAATGTGCGATTCAAAAGAAATTCTTTCTCAGCTGTTTGACTACAATTGAAGTGTCGAATTTGCTCAACTTTATGTACTTTGTATGCTTTTACCCAAAAAATAATATTGAGTGCGTTAATTAAATCGCTGGAGTCAGTTATAAGGTGCAACCAACTCGAATCGTTGTACAAGTCAAGTCAGCGTTGTGCAGCCAATATTTATCTTGTTTTATCGCTGCCTCAATTTACGGCACGTCAGTTGCAGGAACGTTAACAAAGGTTGCAAACGCGCACTCGCACTTGCCACAGATACTCGCAGATAGTTGCAGATACTTTTTGTTGGCTCGTCTTTGCCAGCTTTATCGGTGCAAAATCACGTGCGCATAAAACTTTCCAATCAGCTTGGCTATATCTCCCTCTGTCCTCTCTCTCTCTCTCTCTCTCTCTCTCTCTCTCTCACACTTTTTGCTTCACCTCCACCTCTCCCTCTCCCGCTCCTACTCTTTTACAAAAGAGGTGCTTAACAAGCTCTCAGCAACAGCATCGTTGCACCTGTCGCTGAGTCAGTTGCAGTAAGTTGCTGCCCTCTTCAACCAACGTCTTTTTTTCTTTTGTTTCTTTTTCTGCGTTTTTTGTCATAGTTTGGTTATCTTTTGCTTGGCGCAAAGTTACAGCTTGAAATGGCAAATCCATACAATAAATATATAAAATGTTACTTTCTGTGTCACACCTGAACTAACCTCAAATAAATTTGTGCGCACATGTGTCTGAACGGTTGGGGCAAACAAAGGACTAAGCCCAAGCACAATCGACGCACACCTCACACACACGCACACCTCACACACACACACACACACATACATGTATTTAGCTCAGGAGTGTGTGGCAAAAAGTTTCTGTTCGATAAGACCAGCGGGCAAACCAAAGCCGGTAGCTGCAGCTGCAACTGAAGCTGAGTGCTCTGCCCCATATAGCACCGACCCCAAATAAAGTAAAATAGAAAAGCCAGCGACCCAAAAAATATAGAAGATGAAGCAGAGGAAAAGAAAACCCACGTCTTGCAGGCGAAACGCAACAATTTCCAATCACTTCCGTTGCAGCGACACAATTTTCTATACATATTTATACGTTGAGACAGCAAGCCCAGCTTGAAAACAGTTGCTAACGTTTAAATGCCCTTGCATGTGGCATGTGGCATGAGGCAAATGTGGAATTTAAGAATGTGTACCTTGGCAAGATCTGTGCTTAGGCCAAATAAAACTTATGTTTGTTGCAAAGAGCAAAGGAAAACGCATAAATAGTTTTCATACTTGAAATAAAAAAAAATATATAAAAAGTTTACAGAAGGAAACAACTTCAATCTCATAATATATCTACATTCTTGATCAGACGAGTGATAAACTTGAAATGCAACAAAAACAGATCCAGTTAATTTTATTTTATCAACTGCCCATTTCGGAAGTATCGATACAAATCGATTTGCGATAAATTTAGCAATTGTAAATGCAAAGCCCGTCAAGTGAAATACAATATACACAGACATATTATAGATTAATTATAAAAAGAAACACAGATTTTAATAAACTACCACTAGCATTATTTAAGCAAATTCAATGGTTCGCCTAGTTGAGCTCTCTCGACTAGCGCATTCCAATTTCATTTACAGATTTATCCTTTTCAACAATAAAATTCGTAAGAAATTGTTTATAATACTCGCTCCGTCGCAAAGAGGACCACAAAATGATGCAATCCTTAGTTGGGGTATTCACAAGTGGTTTGAATACACGCTTAGTTTGTTTTGGCATTGGAATCGGTTACAGTCAGCTCCTTTTTACTTTGCATCTACCCGCCCCGTTTACCACTTGCCACTCCCCTTCCTTCCCTTACGCCAGCCACACATTGCGTATGAGTGTTGTCTATGCCAATGGGGCAGCAAGAAAACTTTAGTGGGTTGCAGGGGGAGAGTGGGGGCAACTCTAAAGTGTTGCAAAATGAAAAGTTTTCATGTGCTTTGTTGTTGCAATGATTCGATTTGTTGCGATTGCGTTTTTAGTCTTTTGCATGTGTGCTCCAAAAGTTTTTTAGCGAACAACACTTGCAACGCATTTTTGTGCGGTGGGGCACGGGGCACGTGGCACGGGGATGTATGCGTATTGTGTTTGGGCCAAGATAAAGCATGCAATTGCCAAGCAAAAACTTTTACTCACAAATACCCAACTGGGAGAAGGAGCTCTGTTCCTTGGATTTATTGTTGCAGCTTAAAGTTATTGCCGTTGGCAGCAGCAGCTGTTTATCAATTGGCCAGAAAATTACTTAACTAGCTGCGATTAAATACGGCTGATTAGATTTTGTACAAATGTGAAGTAAATATTTAAATACAAAATTCAATTTCGTGTAAATTCTCTCATGCGAATACTAAATTACTTTACAGCTGGAAATGCTGGCTGGAATAAAGCCAAATTATAGTAATTTGGCAGCGGTTTAAAGCAGGTTACTGCCTCATTTTAAATGCTTGCTGTGAGCACGTCATTTCCTCAATACGTCAGTTAGTCAAACAGAGGCAACAGCTTTATGGCCATAAATGAGCAGCTAAAGTCAAGTGGCAAACACCAACAATACACACACACGAGCAAGCCAGCTAAAGAGTATAATTACAAGTAGTTGTTGCCCATTAAGTTGAGCAGAAAAAAGAGAGAAGCAACACAACAACTATAAACTGTCGCCATGTTATTTATTATTATTATTATTATTTTTTTTTTAAACCCCTACCACTGCCACATTTAATAATTGTGAGCTACGTGAACTTTGCATTATATATATATATATATATATATATATATATTTATAAATTGTTAGAATTTTTATACAGCTTTTTAAACGTTTTCTTTTTTCTTGTTTTTTTTTGCAGAGCGCAAACTTTTCGTTGGCATGCTGAATAAAAAGTACACAGAAGCCGATGTGAGGCAACTGTTTGCGGGCCACGGCACCATCGAGGAGTGCACCGTGCTCCGGGATCAGGTGGGGCAGAGCAAAGGCTGCGCCTTCGTTACATTCGCAACCAAACAGAATGCCATTGGGGCGATCAAGGTAAGTCCCGACTCAACTATATGCATACATATATATGACCATAATTATCGTATACTTGATCGCACTTAAGGCTTTAAGCGTATCGTTGTTAAAGCCCCCCCCCCCCCCCATATTTCCCCCCCTCTATCTCTTTCTCTCTCTCTCTCTGTGTGTGTGTTTGTTGGCCACATCGCAAAACTGTCGCAATGATTAATTGCTGTTGCGGCAAGAGTCGCGCATATAAAACACGACGCTCGCCGGTTTCACCCACAACTCACTGATACCGTGAAGCAGCTCATTTTGGTCAATTCGGTTTTACAACTATAAAATACCCTGTACTATTTCATTTGATTCAAACTACACATTTGAGGTCTACCTTTATTAGTGTATGCAATACTTCGCTTTGGCATTTGAAACTCCGAAGAAGTGCATCGCCTGGCCATTAGTTTGATAAGTTTTCAACTGGGATCCGTTTTGGCAAAATATTGATATATCTTTGTATGTATTTATGCAGATATCTGTCTATTTTTATACCTATATATAACTATCATAACTATCTATGTATCCATCTAAGTATATCAGATTATCTATCTATCTATATGTATTCATCTATCTTTCTATCTGTTTTGTATCCATCTGTTTATATATCTATCTCTATATACATCTTCATCCGTGTATTTATCTAACTATGTCTATCCACTTATCTATCCATATATATCTGGATATGTACCTATCTATCAGTCTGTCTATCCATGAAAAAATCCTTCTAACTGTCTACATATCGATTCATATAATTTTCTTTGCATCTACACCTAAAATAAAATAAATAACAAAGCCTAAAGTGTATACCCCATGTACGCCTAAATGCCAGAGCATAAACTGTATGCAGCTGCAACAACAACAACAACAATAAGAGCCAAACAGGAAGTAGAAATGCAAGCAAGACGCCGCCGCTGGCAGCGGAAGAAGTCAACGGCAATACTTCTGCAGCAGCAGAGTGAAACAGAGATCCGAGCAGAGCAGATTCCATGGCATACAACCTGCTATGGTCACACTCAGACACACACACACTCGCACACACACACACACGCCTGTCACACACTAATGCTAGTTTTGTGCCGGAAACAGGCAAAATTACAAACTTCCGACAGGCAAACACAAACACATGTAAAGCACACACCCAAAAGCAACTGACAGGGTAGCCAGGGTGGGAGGCAGAGTATGGGGCAGTACGGGACATATGGGGTATATAGGAGGCGAAGCAAAACATGTTGTCTCTGTGTCTGTGCGTTGCACATAATTTGTCGCCTTTTGCAAGATGAATGTGTTGCGGGCGAGCATCATTATATGTACATATAAATACACAAATACAAATACAAAAATGTGCATGTGTGTGTGTGTACAGTGAATGCTCTAATAAAGTACAGCTTACTTAGCATGCATGTCTTTGGTAGAGCACTTTTCTTTATAATAGTTTTACTACTTTCTTTTCTAGTAAAATAAAACTTAGCAAAATATATTTTTTATTTTATCCTATCCTAAAATTTGCACTAAAAATTACCAACATGCCCCCAACTAATTTATATACCTTCCATAAGAGCAATCGATAGGATTATTACTTTATAGTGAAATTTAGATGATGATTGGTTGACTCTGATCTGAAAGCGTATTTAATCTTTAGCTTTTTAATTATTTTCCAAAATATATTTCGAGTGTTATTTATTAGGTATTGCTCTGATCAAAATTCAGATTTGGTTTGTCCACTCAATGCAAGTTGTCACTGTATATATAAATGTACACACCTCTATTGTGTATATATGTGTGTGTGTATGTTTGTTTGTGTTGTGTATGTGTGCTGTGCAATTTTAATGCATTTGAAGTCAAATTACTGAATGCGAAGCACGCACCAAGCCAAAACGCAATGAGCTGCTGTTTCTGCTGGCGAAGAAAATGATTTGGCAAGTAAGCGAATGGTTGTAGGGGACGGCCAGAAAGGGGAGGGGGCGGGGGTAGATGCTTACTAACTGCAAGTCATTGCAGTCCATTGACGCCTGAAAGTATGCAATGGCAAATGGCGAGTTAGAGCGCAACTGCATTTAATATTAATGCGCCCTGTTTATAACCCAAGCAATTTATTTCACCAGAAAACTGCAACCTCCCCCCTACTGTAACTGTGACTGGCTTGTTTTTGTGTTGCGGCTACACAGACTGCTTTTTGTTTACATCTTGGAGCGAATGAATGCTAAGAGCCAAATGATGATGCACAATTTTTCATCACACGCAGATTTTTCTCTTTTGCACAAATTTGTCAAGTGGACTCGAGCAAAGGCTGCTCAGAGTTGTAAGTAGAGTAGAGTATTTCATTGCTGCTGATTATCAGGTCATTTAACTCGCTTTTTTTTCTTTTTCCACAACAGGCCAAGTACTAAAAAATGACAGGCGAGAAAATAAAGCTGCAGCTCGTTGTTAAAGCAGCCCATTTTTCTTACTTTTTCTTTGCCTCACTTGATGAGTATATAAATGCTATACAGCAATTTTACCTCGAGCAGATTAAAATATTTAATTTGCCAAAATTATCGTCTCAGTATTACTTTTTATACGCCCTGAACTCATTACAAATTGTATGATGAATTCTTGGTAAATAATTTAATTTAATTTGTTACTTTCCGTGTTTCTTTGTGTCGATTGACGTCAGTTGCCATTAAGTAAATAAATAATAAATAAATAAATAATATTTGGAGGGTATATTGAGCTATTTCGACTCGGGCATTCTAATTTTTGCTAAAGCTTGCCATACACTTAAACAAAATGTGTAGTTTTTTTAGAAGGCTGTTGCCTGTGTGCCACGAAGGATATTATTGCAACAGCAACTTTGGCTACCTGTTTAAAAACACGGAAATTTGCCTAATTACCTTATGGCCAGGCAGCAGGAACTGCAACAACAACTGCAGCAGAGACAAAGAGACAGCTGCAACAGCAGCAGCCATAGTCATAAAAGTCGCGCCACAGCCGCAAGAATTATAGTCAATGTAATTAAAGAGCACTTCTGTTCTGGCGGTGGCCAGGACAACCAGGGCAACGAGAACAACACCAACACCCCTTCCACCCTGCCCGACTCGGCCACCAAGTCGAGACTAGAAAGTGTAGAATGTTGCCACAGGTCGCACTTTGTGCAAAACTGCCGGCCACAATTGAGCGGAAGTTGGGCGCCTGGTCTCAATGATAAAGTCTACATAAACCGGGAAATGACTAAAGTGGCTTGGGCCCATTTTCACCATTTCCCTCCCCCCAATTTCCCCTCTCGTTTTCCACGGCGACGTCAGCATTGCATCGCGCGATTTGGCCTGGTTTATGTTTTAGTTGGCTGGCCCCATTTGTTTGTTTTGTTTTGGGCTTAGTCGAGAGGTGTAAATTAAGTCGCTTAGGCAAACTGAGCACCCAGAAATTGCTGCGGCTTTGTACACAGGCGCAGCAGGAGCAGCAGTTGCCAGGCGACAGCAGCAGGATCAGGATGCGGATGCCTTGGACAACCATTGGCTTTTGTTTGCTGGCAAGCTTAAGTGCACATCATTATTTTGTTGCCTGTAAGCCACACTCATAAAACTTATCAAAACAGCTCAAGTTTGCTACAAGGAAACCAGCTATATCACTCTCTCTCTCTCTCTCTCTCTCTCTCTCTGTCCCTGTCTCTGTGTCTGTGTCTGTCTCTCTCTTAATTTGCCACAAATGTGCGCTTCGAGTGCACTCGTTAAGCTTGCAGCAACGGTCCAATGCAACCTCTACTCAAAGTGCATTGAAAATGGGGCATATGGTAATAAGTTTCTCCTACAAGTGGTAAATACATTTTTAAGGCAGTGTTTAATTGCATGTAATTAAGTGAAAATGGGGTTAGCGATATCTAACGTTAACACAGCTGACAGGTTGACTGAGCCAGCAAAGCACTTGCTTTGTGAACAGCTCACTTTTATTAGAAGTGCGTAAAGTTATGAACTTTATCAATTCAATTTGTAACTACTTCACAAAAATTATGTGCAACAATCAAGCTGTCTTTTGGGAAGCTATAGATTGCTTGATTAATGAATAATTGTCTTAAATTACTCACTGGTCTCTGGACAGGAGACTGTAGAGTATGAAGTCACCTAGCTTAACTAGTTATAGTCAGTAGCGAACACCGCCCATTATGAGAAATAATCCTACATGCAGATCAGAGCATAATCTATTTAAAATTGATTTAGACACGGTTCTAAAATTGCCTATTGCCATAAATTCTTCAAAGTTTTTTAATCATAGCTTGACATCTATAATAATTCTTATTCTACATTCAATCTTAGAAAGAATTAATGTTCAAATTCTCTGCGGAGAACTTAGGAGAGAATTTAGGCCTTTACCAAACCGACTTTTGCAACCAATACACTTTTTGATTTAGGTTTGACCTCTGAAATAATACTCGACAAGTAAAATGTGTGCTGATAAATACCATGTCGGAAGGAATTCAATTCTTATGTAATATTACTGATTATATAGTAAAAGGCTTTATAATTAGTTGTAGTCATTTAAAGTATAAACTCAAAGAGAAACTTAATGACTTCAAATCATTCATTAAGAAGGGGAATTATTCCTAAGAGAGTCAAAAGATAATGTGAAGCGTCATATGTATATATTTATAATTTTGTGAAATTTATTTGTTGTATATATTATAATATTAATTAAAACAAAAACACTTTAACCACATATTTGCAGTCGCTGCACCAGAGCCAAACAATGGAGGGCTGTTCGGCGCCGCTGGTCGTCAAATTTGCGGACACGCAAAAGGAGAAGGACCAGAAGAAGATGCAGCAGCTGCAGGCGATATGTGGCATCAGTGCACTGACCCAAACGCCCAGTGGCGCTGCTGCTGCAACAGCGACGCCCACAGCGAATGCGGCAACAGCACTGATTGCTGCCACACCAACAGTGCAACGCACGAATCCATCGATGGCAGCAGCTTTAGCTGGTGTGCCGCCGGTGCAAGGGGCAGCTGCAGCTTCTGGACAAACAGCCACGCTGGTAACGGTGCCCACTTCGGCGGCAGCATTGAGCGCCTCGTTGGCGCCCACGCTGCTAGGCAGCTCGCATCCGCATTCGCATTCGCATCCGCATTCGCATCCGCATCACGGACAGACGCCGGGCAACGCAGCAGCAGCGGCAGCAGCAGCAGCCGCCGCCTATCTCAATGGGGATCCCACGGGCGGTTTGGGCGCCGCCTCAGCGGCCCATCTGCAGCTGTATCAGCACATGCAGGCCTACGGCTTGCATCCGGCTCACTATCTGCCAGGTGAGTGCTCAACCGGAAGCAATTTCCGCCCCCCCCTCCCCCTTTTTCCCAAAATTCCACCCCCCAAGCTAGTTAAGTAAGCTCTACAATCCAATCGGCCGCCCGCCCCGAAAACAAAATTCCTTCTCTCAACTCAGTTAGCCATTATCACAAAATAAAAATAAAAAAAAAATCAATCCACAGTTGTTCTTTCACTCGCGCTCTCTTTCTCTCTGTCTGTCTCTATCTCTCTCTGTCACTCTCTCTCTCTCACTCTCTCTCTCTCTTTCTCTGTCTGTCTCTATATTTGTCTGCATCTCGTGTAATTTTCGTGTTAATTGCGCGCACTTTGTGACTTGTGTGTTGTGTTTTTTTTTCTGTTTCTTTTACTGCAACCCCAAAAAAATAAGCAAAAAAATGCATTTGTTGTTTTATTTAATTGCGTGTTTAGTTTATCTATTCGTTGTACTCATTACACACATATAATCTGTTTAACTATTTGAACATTTGTCTATCGACTTAACTTAACTGTTTTGTGCGTTTTCGTTTCCCCGAAACTCTAGTTTCAATGGCATTTTAATTAGTTGGCATTTAGTTTGATCTTGTGTGTGTGTGTGCGTGTGTGTGTGTGTGTGTGTTTTGATGGTTTTTTTGCGTGTGCAGCAAGTAAAAATCACGAAAAGCACAAAGCACAAACACTGATTAGCAGCAAAAAAAAAGGAGTAGAAAAAAACTTTGATGGAATGGACGAATAGAATATTCGATTTTTAGATATCCCGAACACTACTGTTAAATACATATTGGGCTTGCTAATGGTAATTTGTTTAATATGTAATTGTGTTTCTTATTTGATCTTAATTTAATTTGTATAATTGATTAATGTGAAGTCTAGATTCAACATCAATTCGAAAGCAATATCTTTACAAATGTGTAATCGATATTTATCGACGTTCAGTAATCGCTAACTTAATCTGCTTATGGTGTACGAGAACTTATATGCCCTAGCTCACATAGTCTCTGAGACAGACAGATGGGCATAACTAAATCGATTCGACTGCTGATGCTAATCAAGAATATATTTAATTTAAGGGGACATTCATACTTTGTTCACATCATCCATGCACCTGTCTTCCCATTCTTAAACAGTTGCGACATATATCAACAAAAGGAAGCTACCTTTTGTCCCTTCTGAAGTAGCACATGCATCATGTGTTCCACCAAATCGTCAGCTATTAATCCCTCCACTGAGCTACCTTTAAATACGACTCTCTAACAGTTTCAGGTCATCAGGGGTCATTTGGTTGGGTTTAAGCCAGTAACCGTAACACCCATTTTACCGACAAGATAAATGACTTTAAGTGTTGCAAACTAAGCACGCTGCAGTCATTTGTTGGGCATTTAAAAAACTAAACAAGAATTAATGTAAAATGTTGCAAAAGCCAGAAAAATACTTTTAATTTTTTTCTATATTTTTCCTTCACTCTAAACTTGTCGTCGCTTCATTTATAACAAGGGACGGCTCCCTATTTCTCTCTCTCGCTCTCTCTTGCTCTGACTGACTGACATAAAGTCAGCTAAAAGGAAGAACTAGCAAGGACGTGAATAACAGGCAGCACCCTTTTACAACCGCCAACCCCCTTTTACAACTACCTGCCCCCGGCAGAAAAACACTCCTCACCGGGTGCCTCTTCAGTCATTTGCAAGCGACAACTGTCAAATAATTAATTTCAATTTAAGCAACGAAATTTGCATAAATGTAGAAAAGAGTGCAAGAAAACCAAAAACAACAAAATAAAATAACAAAAAAAAAAAACAAAACAATGGGGCAAACGAAAGGCTGGGGGGAGGTTGGAGGGGCAGAAGGAGTGAAACTCGTTGGACTAAAGAGCATGATGAATAAAACAAAAATTCTAATAGGATTAAAGGTGGACAGGCATTGCACAGATTTCGGACTAAAGATACACAACACACACACACACACACACACAGATACACAGTTACAGTCAGAGATACAACCAGAGACAGACGGATAGACAGACGGACGCACGTGGCGTCAATGTGAACGTGTTGCATATGCAACGGCGCTTCATTAGAATGTCCAGCATGCCACGCCCCATGCCAACAGCGCCCCGGGGGAACTTTCGCCCCCGCCTTCAATCCAAACCCTCCCCCTGCCTGTCTGGCCAGTCTCGACGACGTGAACATTTTGCGCATAACAAATCAAGCACAAGAGCACCACCAGGCAGCAACAACAACAGCAGCAAAAAATAGACAAGAATCACAGACAGCCAAATGTTGAGCGGTGCGTGCTGTAATGGTGAAAAAGAGAAGAAAAAGCAAGTAAGCAGAGCTAACCCAGGCACACCGAAGCCTAAATACCCTTCCAGATACCCTACGACATCTAAATTTAACTAACTTCAATTCATAAACTAAAAAAACTTATTTAAAGAAGAAATCGAAATTAATAATACAGTATTTACCAGAGCTAATTGTTGGATTGATTGTTCATATGACAGCCATATGATAAATATTTATTATTATAATTGGAATACCCTTCTCAGTTTATCTAAAATGTTAACTGGACTGGGGGACTGGAGGGAATCCCCAAAAAAAATATTTAAAAGAAACTCTTGAAATTGAGCACACAGCAACAAAATCGCAATCCTTCGACCATTAATTATGAGATCTAATGCCACATTCAATATATTTTTATTTGCTGGTAGCACTAAGTAAATGAACATATCCCCATACTTATACTGTCTCTTTGAAAAGGTTACAAACTACATGCTAAAGTAAGCATGCTTCCATTTGTAAGCAGTATAGTTTATAGTTGTGAGAGGGCGAAATCAGGAACAGTTAACGATGACGACGACGACGACGATGACGAGTAAGGGCTGAGCGGGTAAGGGCAAGAGATGGGCAGTTAGAGGCAACTTAGAGCGACGTATGCCACTTGAATAACAAATGACGTTATTTTTTTAAATGTCAGCAACGGACTCCGAGCGACAGAGACTTCAGACTTGGACGAGTCCAGAATTGGACGCCGCTGATGGTCAGCAAATGTTTGGGACGTGCCTTTTATGCGAGGGCACTAAAAGCGAACAGAAAATAACGAAAAAATAAAAAAAGGCAAATAAAAAACAAATACAAAATACCGTTAAGTGTGCAACCTGTAAATGCGACTGATTTAACCAATTTGGCTCAACTCTATAAAAAGGGGGCGTGGCACTTGCTAATAATTTCATTTTTCAAGCAGCACCTGCAAAATCTGCCTTTACCAAATATCTGCTTTGCCAAATTATGATATTCTTTGGCTTTTTCTTAGCCTTAACGTGGCTGACACGTCTGGAATATTTGGGCCCTGCCATTTTTAAAAGCCATGCCATCGCCTCGAGGCAGAGCAGCAGCATCAAAGTAAAGTAAGCCAAAAGAAAAGGCCATGCAAAGGGTTGCTGCACAGCGAGAAAAACAGAGTGTATTCTAATGTTGTGCTAAGAACTTATCATTCTACAATAAGCAATCTGAAATACAATCGCGAATCAAGATTGTGTTCTTAAAAATAGAAAGTAAAAAGACAAAGCAGACTTGATTTAAGGTTCATTGGACTTAGGTCAAGCGAACTCAATCTACGAATAAATTTTCAATTTAAGCTTAAGCCTTGATTCAAAGTTCATTAGACTTAAATAAAGCAAACTCAATCGCTGCATACATTTTTAATTTAAGTTTTTAGCTTAACTCGAGGTTTATTATTCTTAATTAAAGCCAATTCAATCTATGCATATATTTTCAAATAAAGCTTTGATCTTGATTCAAGGTTCGCCAGAGTTATATTATTTAGATTTGATTCATGATTTATTAGACTTAAATAAAAGGAACTCAATCTAAAAATATATTTTCAACTTATGGCTTAAGCTGACTTCAAACATAGTCAGACTTAAATAAAGCAAACTTCATAAATTCATTTTTAGTTAAAACTTGCTGATTTAAGTTTTTTCTTCACTGTGCAAGCAGAAGGGGGCGTGGAGCATTGTGGGTGTGCTAGTACCAATAGCCGCGGGGCATGCAACGTTGGCATGTAAACAAATGCACAAGCTGGCAAAGCAGAAGAAAAGCTACTAGAAAATATGAAGAAAAAATGGAAAAATGAAAACCTGGCCACAGGTGAGCGCACTAAAGTTTTATGATAGCGACAAATCCCCTAGGGGGGATGCATGTGGAGCAATATGGGGTACTGCAAAAAATAAGGAATGGATTGTCTTTGATAGTTGAAATAATGGCTTTTCCAGCGGCTCATTCAAAGTGAACAATTTTCCCTTAGCAAACTATTTGTAAAGCAGTGAAAAGAACCAGGTATCTAAAATTCTACTTTTGTTTTTTGTTGAATGTTGTGACCCCCATGAATGTGCTCATTACACACACACACACACATATATATATATATATATATATATATACATATATATACACATGCCTGGCAGTTTATGTGTCGCTCGTTCTTTCTCTACCTCTCTGTCTCTCTCTCTCTCTCTCTATCTGTCTGTCTCAACTATATGTTTAGGAGTCTCGTCTTGTGTAGCTGCTTGCAAACTAATTGTGTTATCGAATTCATAGCTCAAATCAAATTAAATAGCGCCCTAATCTGAATTAATTTGCCCGCCACGCCATTCATTTTGAGCAGCCATTTTTAGCGCATCGTTTTATGCAAATGCAAGTTTTAAATATTTGATTTATTTATATTTATATATATTTGTCTAACTGCATTTGAATTTGAATTTATGTCTATGCAATTTAATATTTGATTTATATATATTTCTTTTTTTATTTTCTTAATTATTTTCGTTTTGTTTTTAAAGACAATAATTTTCTTAGATTTATTATCTTTTCAAAAAGTCTAGATTTTCATCTTTTAGTATTTTCTATTTACATTATTTAAAAAATACTACTTTTTATATTTATTACTCTAATTCATTATTGTTTTATTTGATATGTTAATTTCAATCGATTAACTTATTTCATTATTTAAATTTACGTCTTCTGATTTCACATAATGATTTTTTACAAAATTTGATAAATCTAATGAACTATTGTCTTTTTATGCATTACTTTAATTTTTTATTTATTATTATATTATTTATTATTTATTTTATGATTTCAAAATTTGTTCGATTATCATTTTCGTTCGTTTTATTTTATTTTTTTTCGTTTTGCCCTTTTATGTTTGATTTATTTATGTTTTATGATTTGTATGTTATAAATATTTACATGAAAAACCAACAACAAAAACAAATTAATTTTTAATTTCTTGTAAATGTAAATAATCCAATTGGGTGTGTGTTTTCTTCTATGTTTTTTATATATATAAATATTCGTTGAACATTTTTATGGTATGTCTATGATTGACTCTGTGGTCATGTACAAAAAACAAACAATTCAATCAATCAATCAATCAATCAAATCAAATCAACCAACTCAACCAAAACCTTACAACCATAAAACCAAAACTCAAAACTGTACAAAAAAACAAAAAACAAAAAAAAAATGCCAAAAAATATATGGAAAACTGAAACAGGACTAAATTTCCACCCATCGGATAATAGTGCCCACCACGGCGAACACGGTCCATCTTCATCAACATCAGCAGCAGCAGCAGCATCATCCGGCGCAGCAACTCTATCGGCTGCAACCGCCGCTGCGGCAGCAGCAGCAGCAGCCGCTGCAAGCATCGCCGGTACACCAACAGCATCATCAGCAGCAGCAGCAGCAGCAGCAGCACCTGCATCAACAACGTCATCTCTCCCACTTGGCCTCGCACCAACATCCGGCATCAGCGGCGGCAGCGGCAGCAGCAGCAGCGGGCTCCTTGCCGCCGGGCATGTTGCTGGCACTGGACTGCTCACCAGTGCATCCATGTCTATGCAGGATTTGGTAACACTACTAAACACATCCCAGCACAACAAAAACAACAGCAACATCAGCAGTCTCAGTCACAGTCATCGTCTCAGCAACAGCAACAACAACATCCTCAGCAACAACAGCAACCAACAACATAGCCAACAACGTCAGCTAGTCGCCAGCTTTGTGCCCCAACAACAACAACAACAACACCACCAGCAACAGCAACAACAACCGCAGCTGATTTCGCATGCACAATTGGCTCAGCTAATGGGCGTGGCACCGCCTCTGCCGTCAGCGAGTGCGAGTCAAGCGCTAACGCTCAGCGCGCTTTGTAAGTAGATCTATGTATCTATGTAACTGTATCTTTGTAATCTGTGTCTATGTATCTGTAACAATGTATCTGTAAATGTATCTGTTGTAGCTGTAATCGTAGCGTAATGTGTTCCTAACTTGTTAACTGTCTCGTTTTCAACATATTTTTACTAAAAGTGCAATTACAAAGATATTTAACAACAGCACGATCCAAAAGAAAACCACACTCGATTCCTTTACCGCCTGCATGTGCCTTGCCCGGCCCAAATAATCAGATAAATACAAAACCCTACTAAAACCAAAATTAATCGCTCAACCTACACAAAACTATTCCCCGCAAAATCCATTTCCCACATAAACTAATTGAAACTTTACCAAGGCTCCAAAAGTAGTGTAGAAATTTTTGATTATATGTTTGTGGTTTCAATAGTTATGTTTTTTAAAAATAAATAGTGTTCTACGAAAGCTAAAGCTTTTATTTTGAAGCGCTGCAAAACGGAAACAAAGATTTTTGATAATTATACAAGGAAATATTTTTTTATTCACAATTTTAAAATGAGGAACAGACAAATCATAAGTTGGGAAGTGTTTTTAGAAAGTTTAAGCAAGAAAGAACGGCCTTGATAGACTAGAGTTGAGTGACCAACATATAAAATTCCCATAGGAACTATATGATATAGTAGCCCGATGCTGAAGATTTGTTGGCCAAATGTGAGGAGGATAATGGAAAGAATATGAAGTGACTTTAATTTGCATATCTTAGTAAACAAACAAGTTGTTCATATAAGAAATCATCTGTATCTATTTATATCTATGCGATATAGTGATTCGATCTGGCAGGCTTCACAGATACGAATATATTCCAAATAGCATCGGATTAGTACTCTTCAATGCGTTACAACATTCACGACAAAATTAAAATACCCTCTGCCATGGTATAAAAGCAACACAAACCTCTCTAATTCAAACGCGTGACCTCAAAAGAATCGCTCCACGCCCCCCACCCAAATGCCACGCCAATTGTTAATTAAAAATACATGCAGTCATGGCCTACTCTTAACTGGGTTTTAGCTGTGCAAGTTTTGCAGGCTGTCAATAAAAATGGTCATGCAACAACAATCACAAAAATATAAACAAAGTGCAACTATTTTACAATTTTGCCACAGCAAAATATGGGAAAAAAAAACGAAATATGCAACTGGAAAATATCAAATCAACTACTGATACCGGAAAACGGGGTTGATTGCATTGGAAGCTAAAAAAAAGAGAGAATAATAATAAAAAACAATTGCATTTCGCAATATGCCAAAACCAAAACAGCAAACAGCAAAAACTGCAGCGTCATTGAGTGTGCATTCCATATCAAAATCAAAATCCTAGCAATCAACGTGACATTATAAAAAATATATCTGGTGATCTCTGTCCGACAAACAGTATTAAAATACTTTTTAAAGTAGAAAAAAGGAGAAAAAACAGTTAAATTAATATATGACTACAATATTTGAACTGGGATACTCAAAGGCAAAGCAGCTTAAAACGTAAACGTAGCAAACTGAAATATGTCAAAAGTATTGCATAAAAAATTGAATTACATTCCTCTTTTTTTTGTATTTATTACTTTGAAACACAGCTCAATAGGTATTAAATTAACAATACAAATAGCAGCACAAAAATTATTTCACAAAGAAAAGTTTTGAATTACAAAAACAAACAAACATTTCGTTTTTTATGATTTTCCCAGCGCTGTACAAATATTTGAAATTGAAAAGCTCATGAGTAATAATTAATGCATTAAATAGAATAATAAGCATATCAGTTGAATCTTAATAATATTGTCAAATAATTTTGCTTTTAAGAACTATGAACGTTAATCATTCCACATTAATTATTTTCCAAACTCAATCAATGGCGACACATACAAATTTGGATATTATAAAATTAAATTAAAATTGGCAAAAATTCAATAATATATTGATTAACATTTCCCCGATCCACGTAGCTATTTTCTAACTGTATTTTGACTGACTTTCAATTACCATTTCCACCATTGCTTGTTAGCCACACACAAAACTCAGTTACATAAATGAAGCGAATAAAAAATGTAGAGCCATAATTTGATGGCCATATACTAAAAACGGCTATGAAAACTATAGTCGGACTAAGCCGACTCTGTAGTACGCTTCTGGCGCGAAAAAGGTTTGAAAGAAGTTGAGAGTAATCTAACCTTCAAATTTAGTAAAGCTCTGAAAGATATAGGATCCTCAGATTTTAAAGTGGCCTGTAAGCTTAACCTATTTTCTCAACCCAGCTTTTGCTCAAAGTAGGCATCAATAAATTAGTCTGACTCCAGCTCCAAAACTGTAAAATATGTATAGATAGGCCTTATCGATTAGCACTTTGAAGTATATCGGAATAATGTCGATTTCCCCGCACAGAGCCAAGTTTGTATACCTTATTTAAAGCATACCTGAACTAATATATATATTCCAAGTTTCAACTGTCTGGCCTCGGTTGCCGCCAATACACTCTCTGCCACCTTCGGGCACAGTACATAAAAAAAACAGCCAGTGTTGATGAACCTTTTTTCTTTTTTGTCATTTTTGTGGCATATAAAATTGGCTGAAATGCAAAACTTTCATTGCGTAAGAATTTCTTATTTTTCATATTGTTTTCTGTTTGGTATAACACGTATGTAAATAACAAAAGAAACCGAGCCAAAAAACGTAATAAATTTTTAGTAGATTACAAAAATTCGTGTGTTGCACAAAGCATACGTGAGTGTCAGGTGGGGGGCGGGGCGGGGGCCGGGGTTACTTGGGGCGGTACACAGCTCAATTAAAAAAAAAAAACAACACAAGTCAGCCGTGCGCACAACAAAGGCTAACAAATTTTTTTTGATATGCTGCACAAAAGGATATATAAAATTTAATAATGTAAGGCAAGCAAACAAACCAAAAAACAAAAGCAGAGCAAAAGCAAAACAGGCAAAACCAAAGGAAACCCAGGTCAAAATATATATATGTACATATATTTATATATATATGTGTGTGTGTACTTATGTACGAGTATATAGTAATTCCCATATGCGTTAACACAACTCAGCGCGTTTATTGTCTATGTGTTGTGAGTGTTGTGTGGGCGTGTCAGCCGCCCTGTTTCTGTCTGCATCGCTCTATATTCGTTTGTGTGCCGTTTAATTTGTTTTTATTATGAGAAACATGCATAAACTTAAGCAACAACAACAACAATATCTCTGTCTATCTCTCTCTCTCTTTCTTTTTCTCTCTTTTTAGCACAGCAGAGCTTTTGCATTTGTTTTGAAAGAAATTCAAAATCTTTAACTAATTGTATCTAACGTTTTTCTAGGGCCTACCAGCGCCGCAGATCCTTATGGAGCAACCACACTGAGTGGCTTAACAAATGGCGCCAATGCAGCCGCAGCCGCCTTCGGAGCCGCCCAATCCTTGAATGCCAGCGCCTTGCAGGCGGCAGCAGCGGGCGTGGCAGGCAAACAGATCGAGGGTAAGTCTTCTAATAAATTCAGTAGATCAATTTAATAACATTTAAGTAGCAATAGGAAATGGAGAAATGGAAAAAAATAGGCAATACAAAAATATTCTAAAAAAAAAATTATAGAGATATAATGTGTAATCTCAGGATGCAGGGTATTTCCTAGTCAAGTTATCTGATGAGTTAGAGTTAATTCAAGAATCTTTCCCAATATTATTTTTTTATTTCCCTACACCTACCAAATCAGTGACTATATAAAATGTTGAGCTACCCATTGAGTAAAATATTTGAAACTAAAAAACAATTGCATAACTTTAGGCGACTGTTTAAAATAATCTCTCTTTCTCTGATAATTTTCAGGTCCGGATGGCAGCAATCTGTTTATCTATCATCTACCTCAGGAATTCGTAGATACCGATCTCGCCTCGACATTTCTGCCCTTTGGCAATGTGCTATCGGCCAAGGTGTTTATCGATAAGCAGACGAACCTATCGAAATGCTTTGGCTTCGTCTCCTACGATAATCCCCACTCCGCCAATGCGGCCATCCAAGCGATGCATGGATTTCAGATCGGCACCAAGCGTCTCAAGGTCCAATTGAAGCGGCCCCGTGATTCGGGCAAACCCTACTAAATGTGGGCTGGGCAAGGGGTAGAGGGGGGCGTGGCTTAAACACCAAAACAGACACACAAATAGAAAAAAATAGTCGTAGTTCCACATTGTGCCTTTTTTAGAGAAAGAGTTTTGAAACCAAAGGACCAATTATAAAATCTACTTAATGTTAAGCACACACCAAAAAAAAAAAAACAAAAAAAACACCAACATAGAAATCACAAATCATTGTTTTCTTCTTCTTCACGCACACAAAACCAACCAAAGAAGTAGCTTAAAAGTTGCATCCTTGTTGTAATCACTTTTGCTGAACACAATTTCTAGTGCGTTAAATCCATTATTGAAAAAATACAAAAATTACAAATAATTAATACTGAAAACCAAACATAAAACTAAAGCTGCGTTGTGGCGCCAAAGTATTTTCAAAGCCAAATAGTTAAGCAAACACAAAAAAAAGCAAAAGCAAAAAACCGGGAAATCAATGAAAGTTTTTATCAATAGAAAAAGGCAAATTACACATTTGGAAAAAAAAGAAATCATATTAAATTAATTTGTAGCTTTTAGTGATTTAAAAAAAGTCAAAATCAAATGAGAAATAAATTTTTAGACCTGAACTATATGTATATTTATAATATATATTTTCTTTATCAGGCATTCTTTAGTTATATGGCACAAAACATTCGAAACTCCGTTCAAAAGTTAGTAAGGTCTGCTCTATAAAAATATCTAACAAACTGAGTTCTGACAAATCTAAAAATTTAGCCTTAATAATTTCACAAACACACAAACACAAAACATGTGTCAGTCGTACTTTTAGATTTTAGTCTATTGTTTCTTAAAATAAAACCCCACTAAACATAGTGCATAATAATACTATGTTAATAGTTATAAACTATATTTTGTTAAATCTTTCAAATTATTATTTAATGTACAACATGCAAATTGTTTAAAAAAGGAAGAAGAAAGTGTACTTAAATTGCATATAAAAAATACAACTACAAATAGTAATAATATTTAAAACAAACACAAGAAAACCCATTTAAGAATCAAATGATCTAGCGTTTTAATAGCTCCTCCATGAATATGGAGGGCGAACTTTATAAATATTTTAAAGTATATGCAAAACAAGCAAACGTTTTAATATTTTTAAACAAATAAATGAATATAAAAAAACCAAGCAAAACAAAAAACGAGTAAATTCTTTATTATAACTTGGGGTTTATATTACAATGCCATTATTTCGGAATCATTGATTGAACTCTAGAATAATACTGCATTTAAAAGTTTTAAATGCGATTCTGGCTTGAAATGACATTCTAAAAAAATAGATGGAAAGACACTTTCCACTTTCAAAACTTGCTAAATTCTATCCCAAAAAAGATTAGGGCGGGACTAAACTAAGCTAATATTCTAAAGTAATGCATTTCTAATAATTATTATTCCTCTTTACAAAACACTAGTCAACAAACACAGTTAAACTAGAGCTACGATTTCATTTGATTAACTTGAGATAGCTCAATATAGGTTTAAGGACTGGAGTAAAAGTATTTGAAATTTGCATATAAAATCTTAAAAGGCAAAGCAATGTTAGCCAAGTCGCTGTCTTTTGTCCTCGAGCCCTGCTGGCAGCTATTGTAAGCGGTTTTGTTGAGGGTTCTTATCGCATTTATGCTATTGTACATGCATTTTTTATGTGTGCTGACAACTCAACTGCCGCTGATAGCCCAAGGGAGCGTCTGAGCGAGCTGCCCGCCCAACGACGGACCATAAATCAAAAACTGCCTGCAGTTTCAGTCTCAGTTGCTGCTGCAATTCAAATGTTGGCGTTAACGCATGAAATATGCATATGGACAAGCAAGATTGCCCACGCTGTGTGTGTGAAGGATGCTGAAGCTGGGCAAATGTTGAATGCATTTCTTGCCGTTTTTTATGGCATCTAGCCACATTGAGTCATGGCTCAAGCAGGGTAGCTTGAGGTAGCAACTAAATAGTACTTGGATAAATAAATACATAATATGCAATAAATTAATTATTATGCTTTTCATATCAAATATTGATAAATAGAAAGTCAAACTTAGAGTTCAATGAAAGGGTATATTTGAGTCGAGCACTGTTGTGTGTTTTATATGTGTGCTTATTTTTATGGGACGCCAGGTCAAAGTAAACAGTGCTCAAACCATAAGCTGACTAACTGTCAAAATCTCAACTCGTTTGCCACAATCTCAATTTTGACGAGTTTGTGAAACGAAAAACAACCAATCAAAAATAAAACACTAGAAAAAAGTAAACTCAAATAATATTTAAATAGAAACCTAAATATATACAAAAAAAAACAATCGTGAAATAGAAAACATTTATATTTATTCAAATAATAGTTGAATAGAAAGCACACACAAGCAAAATGTCGGATTTTGACCCGGGACCAGGACCCTCGTCGCCCCGTCGACCCAGGCCGCCACCACGTCCCACCGGCTCGCCACGCGGACGAGGTGAGAGCTCGGCAGAGACCCGAACTGAGGGTGTCCAAAGTAATCGATCGCCAAGGCATACGACGTGGCGCGATGGCAACATAATTCCATCTGTGTCTGCCGAAATAGAGAGCATACGTCAGTCCCGCTCCAACAGGGTGGTTAGATTCTTACCGCCCCTGGGCAATGAAGCAGTAAGTGATACTGATCCCGATCCAGATCGTCCGCGCATTTCAGGCAGAGAGGGGCAGCAGAAAGCAACACGCATTCTCTACACCACCGATGAGGAAGTGCGGGATGCACTCATGGAATTCGGCGTCTTTATTATATTTCTAATTCTAACCTCGCTCGGTGAGTAGACGAATGTTTTTTAGCATAGTGAATTGAAAGATTCTATCAGATATGTAGACAGATTTGTAGTATATGTTAGAAATATAATATATGAAAGCTATATGTGACTTAAGATGGTAGTCCGAATCTTGGATCACTTTTCGTTTCATCTTTAGTCATTAGTCTAAGAGCAGAATCAGAATCTTCGCATGACATTATTAACAGTGTAAACTTAACAGTACTCACTCAACTGAACTCACTTAACAGAGTTTACTTAGCAGTACTCACTTTACAGTACTCAGACCTCACTTAACAGGGCTCACTTAACAGCTTATTGGTTGAAAACATGTTTCGACATTTAAGGGCAATTAGAGGAAACCAGTTTTTAAATGTTTCCTAGCATTTGAGGCTATGCATAGACTATATGTGGATGGTCTAAAGTTGGTCAAAACTTAATATTATCACAGTCACACTCTCGGTGCGTCACTCGTATATGTTTTACTTTAACGACACAATGAAGAAACAATTTGCGGTACGTGAAATGGTTGTCAAGCCATCGGTGACAATATCATTTGAGAAACTGATAACTGTACAGGACTTCTGGAACTATTTGCTGCATAATTTTCTGGTAACACTGCATGGCGACATGTCCATAGTAAATACCGATGGGTCCCATATCGATGATGATGACGCAGTGGATTACTATGAAGAACCACCGCCCGAGTCAGGCGAAGAAGGACCACCGGAAGAAGAAGAAGGACAAGTACCGGCAAAGGAAAAACCGGACGTAGAAGAAGATTCGAACGAAGATGACGACGAGGATGAAGATGAAGTCTTAGATGACAAAAAACGAAAGCGACAGAAACGCGACAGCAAAGTGGACAATCGAGAGCACATGGCCAAAGGACACACCCAATACGATTACGCCAACATGACGCACCTGGAGGGACGAGTGTTTTTGCATGAGAATCTAATGCTGGGTCCGCCTCGTCTACGCCAGATCCGTGTACGCAAGGATAGCTGCTATGTGAATGATGCCTTCATCCGTTATTTCAATTCGTGCTATGCCGCCTATTCCTCCGGAGCGGAACAGATTGGCGGCGAGCATGGCGGTGCACCATATCGAACAATGAGCGAACTGGACTCGACACCATTGTGGACAACACTGGGTTTCTATAGGAGCGGTGGCTACACCATCAATCTGACCTACAACAAACGAAAGAATCTGAAAATTATTCAGGATCTGAGGAATAAACATTGGTTGGATCGCGGCTCACGGCTTTGTTTGATCGAGTTTAATCTGTACAACCAGAACACGGACATCTTTCAGAGCGCCAAGTAAGTGTAGCATCATATTCATCAGGGAGAGCTTCACTAGAAGATATTCCCGAAATAGGGTTAGTTTTTGATAAGATCAAATTAATTTGAACGAGAACTTGATGATGATCAAGGCTGTAAATAATTTCTGAATATAAAATATTGACAATTTTTTGATGGGGTTCTTGGCACTTTCAGATTCATTGCGGAAATACCACCAACTGGTGGCGTTATACCACAGAGCCAACTGCAGACGGTTAAACAGTTCACGTTTTTAACGGATCCAAGTCTAACGATGTCCGTTATCTATATATTCTGGTATATTATGGTTGTCTACTATAACATATTCGAGATCAAGGCAATACGTAAATCGGGCTTTAGGAATTACTTTCGATCGCTAATAAATGTGCTCGATTCGATTATTTTAGTTGTAAGTGAATAATTTAAAAGAGTTTACTTAAAATTTATGACTATTATATTTATATATAAGCTCTACACATATATGTTATGCAGTTTTGTTATCTGGCTCTAATCTACAACGTGTGGCATACGGTCACCGTGGACAACATGGTCAGTAGGGCCAAGTTTGAGGAATCCTATCAAAGTTTGGATCAATTGTGCTTCTGGAATACCATCTATGTGGATATGATGGCAATCTTGGCATTTCTCGTTTGGATCAAGATCTTTAAGTTCATCAGCTTCAACAAGACACTCGTACAATTTACAACGACACTGAAACGCGTAAGTGCGCTCAACTTTAATTACAACTCTACACTTTTATAAATTGACCTTTCTTAGTGTTCCAAGGATTTGGCCGGTTTTAGTCTGATGTTTGGCATTGTATTTTTGGCCTATGCCCAGCTGGGTCTGTTGCTCTTTGGCACTAAGCATCCCGATTTTCGTAATTTTGTCACCTCAATTTTGACCATGATACGCATGATACTCGGCGACTTTCAATACAATCTCATCGAGGAGGCCAATCGGGTGCTGGGACCCATTTACTTTTTAACCTACATTCTGTTGGTCTTCTTCATTTTGCTGGTAAGACGAAGAGATCATCTCTACGAATCATATCTGGACTCGCTTAAGGATTTCTTCTTTTTTGCTTAGAACATGTTCTTGGCCATTATAATGGAAACGTACAATTCGGTGAAGAGTGAAATTACTCAGGGTCGCAGTCAACTGGGCTCCTATATCTACAAGAAGCTAACATCGTTCATCTATTTTATCACCCATTGTGGACGCAAGCGGCATGCCCCACCCATTCAGCAGCGGCCCAACGTCGACAATCAGGATTATGAGACGGATGATGCGGGTAAGAAAAGCTTTCAAGCGCCCAAAGTTCAGCTGCGTCGCAATATGACCGAGGCCGAGTAAGTATCATTAGCTCAAATAAAATTAAATTCAATTCAATTAGATTAAATTATTGCATACTTTTACGTCACACAGGGCACAATACTTTGAAGATGTGCCCGATGATGTCAGGAACAAGGATATGTTTCGGTGGGTAGTCGTACAGTACTCATTGTCTATGCTGATCTTATGTGTTCTATGCTCAATTCTTTCTCTTTCTCTCTCTCTCTCTCTCTCTCTCTCTCTCTCTATCTCTCACGTAGGCTTAACAATCGCGTCTCGCTGCTGGAGGAAATTTTGGAACAGCTAGTTAGCAACATGGATGGCATTTTGAAGCGTGTTGAAAGAGAAGTCAAGAAAAACCAGTAAAGAACCAAATACAATTTAATCTATGCTTTAGTATCTATTTAATTTATGCATAAATAGATAGTATCTAGTACTAGTAGTTGAACAAACCACCATCAGCCTAATATTATGTATTTAACAGTGCCTTTCCTCCCAGTCGAGCTCTCTCGACTCGCGCGTTCTTTCACTTCTTATCTTATTTATTCAAATAAAATTAATTAAGTTGAACTCACAGCCCAAAACAAAGTTGCCACTAAAAATGCGCTCGCTAATCTTTGCCAAATCTGTGTACGGTTACCGCTTCCTTCCACCCTTCACCCCCGCCAATGTTTACCTTGCCCATAAACGCATAGCGGAAAGGGGGGGTGAGGGAGGTGGAGAATGGGCAACAAAGCGTTGCCAACGAATTAAACTTTATATTTTGTACAACATAGCATGAGGAGACCAATGCCAAAAGGACAGAAGGATAAAAGGAGCACATCATTAAGTATCTATGTGTGTGTGTGTGTGTGTGTGTGGCACGCTAGAGGACAACACAGTTAGCCGCTGTGTTGCGGTTGCGGCACGTGTGTGGCTAAGGCAAAAACAGCTGTGTTGAACGCAACAAAAATTACAACAACAACCAGACTGAGGCTGAGGAAAGTTATGAAACAAATTTAGTGTTTACAAATTGCATTTAAACAACGTGTAAATGTAAAAGAAATTGTGCTGCGAGTTAGATACAAACATACTGAAAAGATATGCAACTTGTTAAAAATGTTATTAAAATATTCAGGTGTGAAAGTTGTAGAACCAATTTACACACAGCTCGTAGTTGTGGCTGTGCCATTCTATTTTATTTTCAACTTTCGACATTCAAATATTTTTGGAACATTTTTAAGATAGGCTATCAAACCTGAACCGGAAACGGAACTGAAAATGTACCTACGGAAATTCAAAAATTCGTTTTGAAAGAATCAGCAACCAATATAAATCCCCTAGGGAAGTCAAAACAATTTAATTTTTCCAAAATTAAAACATTAAAAGTCAAGATACCAAAAACGAAACCAAATGCCAACAAAATATTTGTTAATCAATTGATGAATTATACTGGAACCTTTTATTCTACACATTAGAATCTGGAAACAAAATTCGTTATTAACAAAAATGATTGAAATAAAATCGGAAAGCGTAGTTTAAACAAATACGAAAGCAACATCAATAATCTGGCAATATACATTCTCACAAATATATCTTGTTTAACAAAGAATTAATTCTCGTTATTTGGCAATTGTAAATACAAAATATAAAATGCAAATTGAAAAACGCAATCATAATTGCAATAAAACCAGCAACTGCAATGTAAATACGAAAGCGAAAGAGCGGGATAGCTAGAGGGGACCAGAGCAGAGAGCAGCACTTGAAGGCTGCGCCAATTGTCGGCGCACGGGTGGGAGGGAGACAGCGCCATAATTACTTACCTTTATGCACGACAACAGAGAAATGTTAAAAATACGGCCATGAAGATCATGATGTTAACCATGATGATGATGATGATGCTGGCGCTTGGCAGCTGGCCAGCTCGTATGCATTCACAAATATGGCGGCCACTTGTGCAAAAAATTCGTTAAGTGTCTGCGGCCAAGCGAAAGCAATATGAAATTGACGCGTAAATATTAAACAGGTAAATATGAAATGAAATGGCAGAAATTACAACGGCTTTTGCACTTATTTGCACAGTACACATCAACAACATCTCTTTAAAGATATACATTCAATTAAATAAGCGCGTACTTTTTGTTTAATGTAATATTATAATCAGGCTTAGTTCAGGCAGTTTGGTCAGAAAAAAATGAAAGCAAAATAAATGCCACTCGTCAAACGGATAACGTGTAATTAACTGGCCATAAGTTAACCGTTAATTAAACGCCCAACTCATTAACAGCAATAAAACGTATTTAATCAATTTATTATTGTTGCAACATAAGAAAAAAATTGAGATTGAGAGGATCACATAATAAAACAATAAAATAAAAATGAAATAATAAGAATAAAAAACAGTTTGAAAACGGAAAATAACCTGTAACCTTTGCATGTTAAATTAAACTAAGCGAAAGGAATAATAATTATCAGAAATACTGAGGCATCAATTACTAATACAATCTTAGTTGTATGCATATATTCTGAAAAAGCATAGACTGTTATGCGCCATGGCTAAAATGAGCCCCTAAAACAGATCGTTATGCGTAATGATCACAATTATGTAACACTCTGATGATTATGACTCTTAAGTCAACAAATCATTCTCATTCACTTGTTGCAAGGGCAAACATCACTGAATCAAGTACAGTCAGTTCAAGAAATATGATCTGAACAGCTGTTGGAAGGCAAGGTGAATATGTGATTAATATAATTATGATTAATATAATGACTTTCTTCTAGTTCAACTGTTTTGTTCTGCAGCAGCAAACACGACCGATCAGAATTCATATTTGGCATGTGGGACAAAAGATTAACAACAAGTTCCCTTTATTATATATTTGGATGGGTTTTTTTTAACGCGATATCCAATTTGCAGTATGATTTGGCAAATGTACATGAAAAAGGAAATGAAGTTCTGCCGTTTAGGAACAAAATACAATAAGTAAAAAGGAAGCAGTTTAATACCCTCTATAATTCGATCGAGAAGTGTGTAATGTATTGAAGAATACACGTGCATACCCATAAAGTATATATTCTTCACCTTAAATAAATTCAGCTTACAATTGAAAAGATGAAATTTGTATTTATTCGTAAATATTCAATTAATTTGACTTTTTGTTAACGGATATAAGTATCAAGACTCGAAATATCTAGCTTCTTTTTGGAATACCCTGATGCGATTTAAAATGGGGCAAATTATGAACAATATATAATTCAGATATTAATGATCAGCTGTTCGAATTTCATTAAGATCGAATAAGAAATATAGATTTAGTTAAGCAAACCTAACGGGAAATTATTCAATAAAACTAAAATCTGAATTCAAAAGAATTAATTAATATATCCTGAGAATCTGCTAGTTGTGTACTCTCTAAATTTTTTTCTTTCAGTGTATGTGAACACAGTTTTCACCTCACATTATCATTTGGCAGTTAGAACATAATTCGCCATAATTATACAAATTATGTTGCCCATCAGGAGGAGGAGGAGGAGGAGGAGGAGTTGGAGATGGAGGAGGAGTCCCAATATTATTTTAACCTCATGCTACTATGTCGTTTGGAGCAGTTGATATTCCGCTGGAGCCTTTCGATTCTGTGTGGTTCTCTTTATCGAATCTGTCGCATTAGCGGATATGCTCACTACAAACTGAGTACAAGATTTGGCAAATTGAGAGCATATAAATCGAATTGGTGGATCATATTTCTAACCAGGCTAATTCCAGTGATAATGTTACTCTGTAACAAACTGAATCCACTTGGTGCATTATTTTATATTGTCTTCCGATTTGCCAAAATGATTTTGAGACATTTGTCAGCTATTTAATGCTGTTCGTAAATAATTTCTACTTGCTACGTTTACTGCGCCTGTTTAACAGTCGGAAGTACAGTGAAATCTGCTTGTTGGCTATTCAAAAATTGATGAAAATACATCGCATTCTAAAATCGAGTTGTGGCAATTGTTGTAAATTCAAAACTGATCTGTATATTCTATTGATATTTGCACTGCAATATGAAATTAGTGTTGTGCAACTTGTGCATAATTGGTGGCAACCCTGCTTCTATGCATACAATCTACTGTTATTTCATTTACCAGCTGCTCTTGATGGCCTGGCTCAGAGTATTAAGAGATCAGCTAACAGAAATTGAACTTTTTCCGGGCTCATTTTGTAGTCATCAACTGATTCGGTTTTATGATTTACACACTCGCATTTGCCGAGTCCTTGGGCTTGTTAGCTAACTCTGGCTGCAAATCTCCGATTTGCTCTATGTCAGCATCATAAAGGCCAAACATGATTTTGTCTATGCTCTATGAGAAGCTGAATCAACAATTGAGGCAACAATTATTTCACATCGAATTATTGAATTCTCCATTTGAAGCGTTTGAAGTGGATGCAACAGCCAGCGAAAACACATTCAGCAAACTCTTGGACATTGAGGTCAGTGGCATGCAAATAAGCTGAGTACACAAAATAAAAACAACAAAATCTTTAATAAGAATTGAATACATTATTTACTTCACAGAACTGCTCTTTTTATCTACGGCTGCACACACAGCCCTTGAGGAATTCAATTTGGCATCTTCAACAGGCTTTGAATTTCAAAATTCTTTGATTTTTCTCTGCTGTTTGGTTTTTAATGCCACAATGATGTTGCAGCAGCAGATATTCTGTCCAGATCTGTTTTAATAAATAAATATATTTAAATTGTATTCATGAAAAAATTATAAATAACGAAATTAGGCATATTTTGTTCTTTTTTGGCATAATTTATATTTTTGCATCAATAAATATTTTGGTATGCATTTGTTATGCATTTAATACTCGTACTTAGACAAAACATTGATATAATAATTTAATGAGTGCTGCTCGGCTCGTGAAAAGATTTGAATTTGTTTGATGAGCGCAGTGAAAATGAATGCAGTTCTGCTTAGACAACTAAAACACTTATTACAATAATAATAACTAAAACTAGATTGGTTGGCTTCACTTCAACAGCGGCGTCGGCGTCTTCAGCGATAATTTCTCAAATTTGGACATTGCTGCAATGGCCGATGGAGACAGCTCAAAGACTTCCGCATCGGGATTTTGGGGATAGTCCGGATTCGCAGCGGCGACATCATTAACAGCAATATCATTGGATATATCCACGGGCAGATAGCTCTCAAAAGCATCAATTGAATTATCCAAATCGTTTGCGGGATCAGCGGCGTCCAGTGTTGCCCACTCATCGTTGAATGTGTCACTCATCTCAATGGGATTGGCATTGGCATTGGCATCCTCATCGTCCGATGATTCCAGTTCTTCGCGTTCCCGCTGCATCAGCGACTCGCGTTCGACTAGCTGTGAGGACTCGAAATTCGTTTCGTCGTCGTTGGCAAAGTTTTCAATGAGACTGTCTCTGTCGTACAGCGGCATTTCCGTTTCCGTTTCTGTTTCCGTTACGGCTTCCTCATTATGCGCCATTGTGTCGACATCTTGAGCCAACTGCTGCAGCTGCTGCTCGTCGGCCTCCTCCACCTCCTGCTGCACTTCCAGCTGTTGCTCCTGCTCCTGCTCCTGCAGCTCCTGTTGCTCCTCCTCCTGTTGTTGCGTATGCTCCTCCAACTCTAGCTGCTGCTCCACCTGCTGCAGCTTAACATCTTCCATTAAATCGGACATTGTTGCGTTAACAGTCTGCTGTTGTCTGTTCTCAGTTCCCTCGGCAATGGAGTCTTCAATGGGCGAACTGGAGTCAAGTGTGGCTGTAGTTGTTGTTGTTGTTGTTGTTGTGCTTGTGCTCTGTGTATGTGTGCGTGTGTGTGTGTGTGTGTGTTTAATGGGTGCATCAGTTATGTGTGCATAAATAAATTGAATAAAAGTTTGCATTACTTTTGTGTTTGCCAATTAAGTGTGGTATTAGTTTTTAGTACAATCAGTCGCCGCCACATGCAAATATATACTAATAAGAACTTACAGCCACGAAACGTGTGTGTGCCGTCCACGCGTTGTATATGTCAACTAAATTGCCACTTAGCAAAGCATTGACTTTTATACATAGGGTTTAGCATTACACATTGTGACGCTGACTCATCAGCAGCAGTCAAGCTTGGTTTCGGACCCAGAGAGAGAGAGTGAGATAGCGTGAGAACGAGAGTTGGCAACAGCGACGCTGCTAACCTATCAGCATTAAAGAGCAGTGAATGAGAGATACTATCGGCAGCAGCGCTGTTAAGTTATCAGTCTACCGTTGCGGGCTGATTTATAAGATGGGCATTAAGCTGTGCTTTCTGACTAAGAAAGATAGAAAGAAAGACAGCGGGAGCAGCGAGAAATAAGATATCAGCACTCTCTTTTGTTTGGCTGATGCTTCCATCTTTCGCTCTTACGTGTGAGCCGTGCTTACTTCTAAGCTGCTCTACTTCCAGTTGTATTTCCCCAATGTTAAGTTGACAGTCTTGTGTTGCTATGCTAATGTGTAATCTGCTCTTCTCCTACTTCGCTCTGTTACTCAGACATTGCGCTCTCGCTCCCACTCACACTTGCTATTGTGTTAGTCGCCATTAATTTACATTTCTGCTTATTATGCGTCGCCTCACACATGATTCACCTTCGTCTGATAATATTACGTTCAAATTGTATTTATACATTGCAAAAAGTCAGCATGCGACATGTGAAGTGCCCCCGCCTTGTTATTCACTCACACACACAAACACACAGAGAATATTTGTTGGTCACTCGGTCGATCAGTGTAATGTGTGACGTCACAAGCTCATTATTTATTCCCGACTTTGACAGCCTTCCCTCACTCACTTAATTCTATTTTTGTTTGTTACAAATTGCGAAAAAAAAATAAATTCACGGAAATTTGTCTTAATAATGTGTTTATTTTTATTTTTTCCGACGCTCACTTAAATCTTTTGATGATTAAATTGCTTAACAGAAGCAACCACAAATTTTTCAACTAGTACCGTAAAATGAGTCACGCTATCTGAATGAATATTTCCGGGGAACTTCTCGAGAATTGCGATGCTAACTAAAAATTGTATATTTTTGCATGGATGAGTGATATTTTATGCTAATCGATTTAACATTCTTTAGCGCTTAAGTTGCGTCATAAAAAAAAGTAACTTTCTGTTAAGGTGCCTTGTAAATGAGGTATTCCTAAAGAAACTGCCTGAGTTATGCATGCCAATTTTTAATATAGAGACACTCCCTCAACCTCAAACTCCTCCTCCCACCAACTGTTAATTCTTTTCAGTTTAACAGTCTGTTTTATGCTGCATATTTCATGTGTGTGCACCGAGTTTTTACAGTTTACAGTTAACAGTGCCCCGCTGCTTTTTGCTCATTTTATGCGCACTTTGTGTGAAGCCACCCTGTAGAACGAACACATCCCGTCCCCCGTGGCACCCTGTACCATAATGTTTAAATAGCGCGTAAAAAATCGGGCACATAACAAATTGAAATGCAAGTGCACAAAGTAATTTTGTACAAAGTTATGAAAGGCTACATACATTTATGCGATAAATGCGGTTTACATATATATACCAAATTTGTACATTTTTTTAAATAGTAAATTATTAATATAAAAAATCGCACATTTATTTGGGCGTTTGACTGGCGAGCGACAGGCAAAATTGCTTAACAGCCTTCAACAATTTTCACAAAATATTGTAGGTGTGTGTGTGTTATTCCATATTAATATTTATGAAAAATGTATATATATTCAAATAAATGCATGTGCTGAAAGTTTGGGCTACCAAAACCGCAGCATTCAATATCCGCGTGTTGCAAAAAAATTAACTGCATATAAATTGAAAAAATTGTTGCCACTTTTTGCAATAGTTTCAACTACCCGACAACCATGTAACATTTTCAATTTTGTGCATATATACATACATATATATATATATATATATATATATATGTTGATATGTTTACATGTTGCACTTACGCTTTAAACTTGTTCATAATTGCGCATTTCATACTTTTTTTCATATGGTCATTTATTAATTTTGCTCTGATTTATGTGATTACATGCCAAAAAAAATAATAATAAAGAAATACCAAAAATAACCTTCTCTTTCAGACAGCAGTCAGCCAAGGCGACATTTAACTTTCACTATAAAAAAAAACCTTTGAAAACTATATATTATAGTAGCTGGATGTTGATGATATCTATGCAAACAGAAACGTTTTCATTTGTGATTGATTGATCTTCCGAAAGCAGCTATATGATATAGTGATTCGATCTGTCAGAATTCGACATATTTACTGTTAGTGATGCTAATCAAGAATATATACAAGCTATGGAGTCGGAGACGCCTCCTTTAGTGAGTTTAATTAAGATATATTGTTGAACATAAAAGCTTATCATACAAGAATTAATCTTTCAACCGATAGTTCATAGAACATAAGATATAACTACTTCGACTATATACATATGTCTGTTAGTAATTCTCCTCATTTCAACACAAACTACACAGGATGATTAAATACCCTTTAAAGGAGCGTACAAAAAGAGAGTAAAAATGGCAACACGCAAAATTCTCGAAAGTCGCGTGCTCGTCGAAATTCGATATAATAAATTCTCATAAATACTACACGGTTGCCAACTGCCACGCCCACTTTTTGGTGCCCCTGTATACGTCCAAGACAAGGATTTATGTGCACGACGCACATGACTTTTAATATAAATTAATTTTTATTATGGCTAAAAGTAATTAATGGACTTGAAAAACCGCATATATGATGCATGTACCGTTAAATTGCTGCAACAACTGTTAATGGTGGGGCAGCAGGCAGCAAGGGGGCAGCAAGCAACTTTTGTGCATGTGGATGGCAACCCTGATTCGCACGTTGCCACTTGTAAAATGTCATGTGCCCATAAATTGCATTTGCAAGTGTGTCCTAACATAACTTGATAAGGCTTGTTATAAAATTACATATATATCAACTTTTGTTTTTGGAAATTCTTTTTTTAATTTGGGTTTCTACTAATAAAATGTGCAACGAATTGCGTGACAGAGCTTTTAGCGTGTAGAATTCAGAAAATCCTAGAAATGACCTAACAAGACTTTGAGCCAGTATTTTAAACCGGAATCGAAACTGAATTTCGAGCCAGTAACCGAAAGCGATATTATTTCCCTAAAGACCGTATTGGTAATATCCACTATGCATTAAATATATATATTTGTTATATTTCTTTTTCAATTTTGAAAAAATCGAAATACCACAGCGGAACTAAATACGGGAAAAAAATCATTTTAAACCAATTTATAATTTTACTGAACCTAAGTTCTGTTCGGTTTGACACCCAGCTTTATACACATATTACTTTAAAAAAAACTAAACATAGTTTTAAGCTTTAGAGAAACAGCTAAACTTTTATTCTTGTATTTATTGTTTACTCGCAAAAAAATTTGCAATTGTCAAAAAGTCGCTCAATTATGCAATTAATCTATGCATATTTTATATCACAGCAGATTGCTATTACGAATATCATAAGTTGTTTTTTAACATAATATATAATTTATTTTTATGCGTTCCATTGTCACACAATAATAAAATGCATAATTTGTTCGCATTATTAATTTAGGCGCAATGGCGTTAATCCGAAAGAAAGCAAAAAATGCATAAAAAATATGTCTATCTAAAAAAACAAAGATCAACAAAGAGAGGAGAAAGAATACTCTAAATAATGCCCGACTAGTGAAGACCCTTTAAGCTTAACACTAAGAATTTGGACATATCAAAATATAGAAATCAATAGGTAGAAAATAATGTATCGATTATTGTCGACATTTGTTTAGCTCATCTTAACTCTCCACTCCTTTTTTTTCGACTTTTCAGTTTAATTTGTGCCCGTTGTTTTACCTCCTACAGGGTATAAAATAAGTAGAAAAATCTAATTGTGCAATTAAACATTTTGTCGTGTTAATAAAATATTTATGATTGCGGTGGCTAATGCTTTATTGGCCTGGCAAATTAACAAAACTTAATTATGGCTTCAACAACAACCGCAACAGAAAAAAATAAATAAAAATATAACAGGCGAAACAACTCAAATTTAAAAATAAATAAATTGCCTAATAGCAAAAGCAAATTTACACGCTGAATTGCAAAGCTTAAAGCTTTGAAGCAAAAAAATAAATTAAATTAGAAAAAGATTAATAGTGAAAATATAATTAAGTAGAAACATATGCAAAAAAACCGCAGCCAGTATTTTCTCACACCAGTTGCCTTAACTTAGAAACTTATTTAATTAGTTGTAAAATAAAATCAAATAAAAGCAAGCAAAAATATATACAAATAGTTTTTAGATATCTTTTTAGTTTTATGCAAAGCTTTATTTGAAAAAAAAAATATTAGAAATGTATTTTTTTATTTATATATGTATATATATATTACAAGTTTACATAATTGGCTCAATATACATGAAGCTTATTAAAAGTTTATAGTTTATAGTAGTATATTGTCGGTTAGTAGAATTTTTTTTTTATTTTTTAAACTTTTTTTTATTGGCAAGACATTTTTGCATTAGCTGTTTAGCTAGAAATTCTGTTTAAAGCTTTTTTTGTTTTTATACCTGAGGTTCATCGATGTCGCGCACCTCATTGTCCTTGGACTGCTTCTGGAGCGGTTCACGGCGATCGGTCTCATCCTCCTCGGATTCCTCCGGCAATTGGGTGCGTTTCGGTGGCGCCGAGGTGCTGGGCGCACTTATCGACTTAAATTCACCCTCCGAGTTGGTAACACCCTGGGCAACCTCCTCGCCACTCTCTAGGGGACGCACATTGACCAGGCGCACCTTGAACAAACTGTTGTTATCACCATAGGTGGTCTCATTGATCTCCACCTTATGACCATCAACCACCTAAATGCATTTCATTTTTAATATATATCAATTGAGTTAGAACAACAACAACAAAGTTGTTTTTTATTTATTTATATATGTCTCACCTTAACCGTTGATGTGGTATTGCCATTCTTGGTGTTCAGCGCTGTCGGCAGTCTCAGGCCGAAGCCAAGCGTTGGCTCTGCATCCGATGAATCCCCATCACCGGAGCCAGCTTCACTCGAATCCACGAGAATGGGCCAGAAACGAGGACGCAGGCGGCGGAAAATGTCTGCAAAAGAAAAATAAAAGGAGAAAAATGGGATGCATAAAAAATTTGTGTGTCTAGTCTCTTGTATAATTTCACGCCAAAGCAGTCTAGAATAAGTTGTATTGGAAGAGTTTCTGGACTAACAATTACCCTGTACATAATTCAAATATATCGATATTTATCGATTTGCGAGGGACAGTGTGAGTTCTCGGCATCCCTTAATCTGTAAGATTTGATTTAATACAACATATATGGAAAAAGGCTAAAAACCTATCTTTACGGATAGATGAGATCTGCACAAGTTCTGTTCTTTGTTTTTGTCTAATTTAATTTCTGAATTTGATGTTTATCGATAGCTGTTTAAAAGAAGGGTTAAACAGCAGCTAAAAAACTGATATCTACATACCAAATACTTTACCTTTTCTTTGTCACATTTAATTTCCGATATATTCAAGTATGAAATAGTTATTGATATCGACAAATGCTGCACATTAGAGGCCCCTTTAAGAATGTATAATGACTACAGGGTAGAATGTTAAAATAGAAGAGCCACACTCCCAAATTGAAATAGGTAGGAGCAGCTAGAAAAGCGAACAGTGCTGGGAATTGTTGCAGGTGTTCTGTTTCGGGTTGCTTTTCTTATTGCTGTTGTCATCTCTTTGATGACGACGCCCGGGCGCCCAGACGCCCAGACGCCTTTTGCCTTGCTAATGCGTTTTTCTATTTAAATTCCCTAATCCGTGAACGCACTACAATAAACAAAAAAAAAATAGAAAATGAAGCGTTTTCTGTGTCGCCCTTCGTCTGCTTGTTTACCTAATCCTCTTTGCCACCTTGTTTCCCTTGTTTCATCACACACACACACACTCTTTACACTCATTTTTCTTTACTCTTTGTGTGTGGGGCAACCTTGTCATAAATACTTGACCACATTGTTTAGCTGGCTTTGGCATGTTGCAATTCATTTGCTTGTTGCATTCTAATGAGTTTAGAGGGAGAGAGAGAGAGAGAGACGTCTTTAAATACTTGACCAGCCAAATGCTTGACATCATTTTCTAACTACAATCGGCCACCTTTGAACTTTGCTGAAGGTTCTTTAACTTTGCTTGACGACAACTTTAATGGCAAGCAATTTGAAATATATTTTTGTCAATTTGCTAAAGTTTTTATATTATTGCTTTGCAAAGGTAATAAGACTTGACAACATTTTATAAATTGACTGTTGAAGTTTAGCTTAAATTTTAAATCAAATTCAGAAATTGTTTGAAAGAAAATTACTATTATAGAATCCAGATAAATGTAGATGTAATCGAGAGAGTTTTATTTTATTCCTATTATGAAACCATTTCAATTGTCCCTAATTATTCCTCAACCGTTCTTTAATCTATTAATATCTTTTCAAAGCGTTCGAATATCAATTAATTTTCAAATACTTATAAATCCGTCAATTTATATGGGCTAACTGCTAAATTGAATTTCACAAAATGAAACAGATATTATTATTAAATATATAAATATGAAAGTAATTGTTAGCTTTAAAAATAGCATAATTCATCCCACATAGAGTAAAGGAATTCCACACACACACACACTTTTTTGTGCAGTGTATGCTTAGCAGTGAAGCTAATGAAACTTTTCGCAGTCTTATTGTTGTTTTTGCGTTGTTATCTTTGAAGCTGTTGCTAAATAAAAGTTTCTTGCATATAAAACGAGCCATTGGCTTAAGAACTTTTGTCAGCGTATTAGTTGGCAAAAGATTTATGAAGTTTTGGCCACTCATCCCTGGCTAAACAGGCAGTATTTTATAAATATTTATGTCTTCTCTCCTACTTCTTCTTCCTCTCATATATATATACATTTATTTTTTGCCAAGTCTCAAACTTTTCACTTTTAATGGTCAGCAGAGTTTTTGACCCAGCCTGCACATGCATATCAATATAAATACAGAAATATAAAGACTAAAAACTTTGACTGCTTCCCCCACAAAAAAAAGAACATTTCGACATCATATTTTGATAAATTGTTTACTCCCAAGTTTATCAATGTGTGTGTGTGTGGGTCGAACTTTCAGTCGAACTCCAACGCAGTGTAAAATGGATCTACCAAACAAGGAGTGGAAAATGTAAGCAAAGCGGCACGTTGACTAATTGGCTGGCTCAAATTGCAGAGCTTCCCCATTATAAAATTGAAGAAGACTCAAGCCATAAAGCTTGCATACACACTGAGAAAAAAGAATCTACAATATATATTGTTGTTGTTAAGGAACATAATTTAATTTTATATATTTAAGATTTGGATGCTCTGTTAACTGAAATGTATTCTCTGATAATAAGTGAAAATAGCGTCAAAGAATCTTAATTGATTAAAGTCAAAAGAACCCAATCCAAGAATATATTATTAATTACACGCAGAAAGCCCAGCAAAAACTTAATCGGACCAATTTCCGATTAGCTTTTTTCACCCAATCAATAATTTGTTGCCTTGGCTTATGCTTTAATAAATATGGCTTGAATTTTATCAAGGGTATTCCAACTTAAGCATAGTCAAAAGTGTTGATTCGCTGACATGTATAATAAAATCTCTGATCATGTAATAAGCATAACAATGAAAAGTACATTAAATGCATGCTGCACTTTGTAATTACTCGTTTGTATCCCTCACTCTCCCTCTCTGGCTTAATGAGGCAACATAAAAATTTAATTAAATGCAATTGCAACATGCGTCATGTGTGGCAGTCATAGTATAAAAAAAAGAAAAGAAAACTCACCGTCAAAGGAAAAGCTGGGAAAGTGGAAAGTCGATGGACTCGGCTGCAGGAATGGATGAACAGCACCTGTATCGACAAAGTCACGGAAATCCGTATTGCCAGACTCCGGACGAGCATGTGGCACATCAATCACCTCAGCATCATCCTGCGGACTGTTGCGCGCTGCAAGAGAAACAGAAAGAAAATTTATATTAAAATATATAAATATTATTCATAATTAAAAGGCGCAGCTAAAGCTTAATTTGCCATAAATTAGCCGCGTTAACTGCTGGCGAAATAAGCCAAATCAGCAAATTCGTAAGCAAAAACCGCAATTTTTTTCCCTTTATTTTGTTGTAGTCTGGACCCTTTCTGGCTAATCGTTTAGTGGTCTCATTAGCGCTCATTGAGGCTTTTCATTTTTGCATAATTTGTTGCTGCTGATAGGGAGGGGAAGGATGGAAGGTGGATATATCTTGGGCTCCTCTTTGAGACTGACCTTGGGTAGAGAAGCTGCATGAGAAACGCTGATGAGAGCAGTTATTTTTTATAGCCTGAACGGTTATAATGAAGTTGAGCGAGCGCACTTAACAGGCAGAAGTAAGCAGCTCCAAACACATAAAGTATAAACAATCTTGATCAGCAATTAACAATCGACTCGTCTGTAGAAACAAGCCGAACTCAGAGACTTTAAAAGCTAGACTTTAAATTTGGCAAATAAGTTCTCCTGTGCCACTCGCAGATTAATTATTTTTTAATTTTATCGATAGCTCCAACCGTTGCGCATTTATCGATACAAATCGATTTCTGATAGCAATAAAGGTCGTAATTGTAAAGATATAGCCTTCTATTTGATATATAGCATACCCAGACATAAGATCGGCAAAGAAGTCCAACTAATGTCAGCTATTCAGTTATTTATTTAACAGACTTGTTTTAAATTGATATTTTATGCATATATTTCTTATATATTTTATATTTTTGTCTTCAATTAAACACCATCCTTATGCTCAAATTTCTGTTAGTAAAAATATTTGTTTGCAAATTCCTTTCGATTCAATCAATACTATTTCACTGTGCTTCAAGTGAAATGCAGTTGTTGAAACTAGGCCAAGGATCTTTGGAAAAAACCCGCAATGTGCCTAGAGCAGTGGGGTTAAATAAACAAGAAAGCTTGTAGTAGCTCAGCCACAATTTACAATCAGTCAGTCAGGCAGGGCAGGGCAGCAAGTGCAGATAAATGTGTCCCAACTCGGCCATGTTGCACTTCATAAATCTCAAGCAGCTGTGAGTGACATACTCACTACATACATACATACATACTTGTTGTACAACAAGTGGCAGGAACAGAAATTGTTCAACTAACGATGTTAAAAATAAGTCAGGCCAAGTTGAGACTTGACTTGCAATAAAAACGAGAGAGAGAGAGAGGGAGAGGTAGAGAGAGAGAAAGAGAGGTTTATAAGCTGCGTAAAATGCGTAGATGAAAAATTAAAAATATACGTGAACCCACCTAAGAGGAAAAAACGTCAACTGAAGAGGTCAGAAAACGAATGCACCTCGAAACATTCACTTTTTTAAGCCGATTTATGAGAAATACACACCAGACTCGCAATATGTTTGCTATATATATATATATATATATATATATATATATATATACAACGACAAACAAAAACAACAAATTGTCACACATGAATGCCATTTACAAGTGCAAATGTTTACCCTTTGTGGGGCTGCTGAACAAAAAGTGGGCTACAAGCTGTGAAATATATATGCCGAGCTGGATATATGTATTTATACATATTCATATGCTGTGCAAATAACTGTGATATTATACTCAGTATAATAAAATGAAAACTGAACTTACAGCTCTGATTTAAGACTTTTTAGACTCAATGTTGAACATTTTATTGCGATAGCTATGGATCTTTAAAATTAAGCAAAGAAAGAAGATTTTATGGCCATGATTAGAGATCCTAAATAAATCAGAAAAACGAAGACGGAGACTTAACGTTTGACTTCATGTATTTAGCTGGCTCCAGCGAAGTGTTTCCTTTTTTATGTATTTTTTAACGAGTAATTGTGAAGGCAAAAAAATCATCATTTAATTTTTTAAAAACATATTTAAACTAGACAAAAAATATCAATGATGAATATCAAACATAAAAAAATCAAAATTGTGGTGTTTTAATTACAGTCATTACTAACACGCCAGTTGAGTTGTAAATTCAAACTGAATCTATTACTTTAAATCAGCAGCAGGGGATTTATGATTTGATGATAACCCATGCAAGGAATGTTGACAATTTATGTATTGTTTTTGCTTATTCTAAAAAATAAAAATTTATTTTGTTTTAAGTGGTCCCTGCTGAGTTTTCTGTACCAAAACACTAAATCTATTCTAACCAATTTATTTATTGTACATAAAGGGTTCCAAATGTTGTTCATTCTTGAACAGTTAAATATAATTTTATGTCATACTATCAAGATTTAAAGCTTCTATCTTAAAATTGGAGTTTGATAAACTAAAAGAAAAGTAACACTTTATAAAACCAGCTCGTTCAATTTATTAACGCTTGATTTAAAGTTGCTTCGTTAAAAAATCCAGAGAACTTTTATAGCTCCGCTTAACTTTTTTTTTAAGTATTACTTTACAAACTGAACTTAAATGCCCAATTCGCGCAATTTAAAGTGCTCGTAATTTTAAAAAGCCAGCTAGACTGTTGCACATAAAATATTTCATGGCTTTACATATGGTGCATACCTTGAGGCAACTTGCTGCAAGCGAAAATTGAAATATGTTTGCGTGAAGAATTTATGAAAAATAAAATCCAAAAATGTTTTACGCCCCTTCAACAAAGCTGAGTTATTAGTCATGCGAATGCTAATCACAAATGAGCGGGAGCTGCCCTAATGAAAACATCTACATGGCATATTCATTAATTTTCCAATAATTAAGCCTTGTGCCCCATGCACACAACGGTACTGTTTGCCCAAACCCTCCCCTTGGATGTTGCCATTGTTACGTTTCACTGAATTATGAAATTAATAAAAGCGGTTGGCGCAAATTCGCGAGCTCGACGCTTTTGTTCTAAACACAACGAATTTTTGTTGCTAATTATGTAAAGGTTAACTGCAGTAAGCCCCAAAGGGTTTGGAGTGTGCACAACCACACACCCACCCACACCCACTTTTTTTTGTGGAGCTCTCTCGTCTTTTTGCTGAGACGCCACAAATAAAATGCCGAAAAAGTGCGCCTGGCAAATCACTTGGCCTGCGTTTTATGGTGCTAATTGCCAGCAGGCAAAAGGCAAAGGGGCGGTTTCTGGCCAAGATTGGAGGCAGGTCCTCAGTGTTCCTCTCTGTGTGAGCGTCGTCAATTAATTAACATAATTGTACAATTTTGCATAATTTACTGTGAGGCGATTTTTCTGTTTTTTTTTCTTATTTTTTGTATTATTTTGCCTCTCTCTTTTTGTTGTAGAAAGGGGTTTCTGAACTTGCGAAGCTGGGTTGTTGAATTTATGAAATTATTTCAAGGAATGGTGGAGCAACATATTAAGAGTTCAAGTAGGAAATTCAAAGCGGAAACGGAAGTGGAAACTTGAAACTTGGAACTGAACTTGGAACTGAAATTTAACGATAGAAAGCTAGGATCACAAGTGGAACCGAAACCAAAATTCAACTTAAACTGATTGCTTGGCAGGGAATCAAATCGAAACCGTAAAAATTATTGCAAATCAACCGATTCAAAGGCAAAACCGTAATCGAAATTCCGAAATCGACAATCCCTTATAGCGAATACGAGTGGAATTGATACCTTAACCAAAATAGACAATTCCTGCTAGGGAATCAAACCGAAATTAAACGATTGAAATTCAAAAGCAAGATTCCCTGATTCTGTGATAGGATAGAAATTGCCCGATTGAACCAGAAGCAGACCCGATCCGAACCAACCCTCAAAATTCGATTCACTTCGATTCCCTGCCTTCAGTTTCTTTAAAAGCATTGATGACTTCTTTCTTAACTTAACTTCTTTCTTTCTCATCTTTCTTAGCTTATCTTGACTTCAACTCTAAACCGGATTTCCCAACAAGCTAACTGCATAATTTTATCCTCTATATCCAATTAGCTATCTCTATTAAGTTTAGCTTAAGAACTCTTATTGTATACAGATTGCAGGCAATCATTTAGCAACTTTAGTAGAGCTTTCGAAAAGATTTGCAAATCCAACTAAATCAGTAAGTGCAGCTGCGACCCTTTTTCACTCAACTGCAATCATAATTACTTGCTACTCAGTGCGCCCCCAACTTGGCGCTGCCTAAGACCGGCACCCAACTACAACCCCTAACAACTGGCAGGGGTTGGCAGAAACATCCTGTAACTATTATGGCAACTTTTTACATTAACCAAAGTACGAGCTATTAAAAATTCATTAATCGCACGCAACAGTCGAGCAAAATAAGCCATAAAAAATAACGATTAGGGGAAGGTGCTCGCTAAGAGAATACCCTGCAAAATAGTTTTAAAGAACTCAGAGGAATAATACACAAATGCTTAAAAATATGTATTTTAAAGATTAAGACTAACTTATATAATCGAGAATTTAATTTGTAGAATTACAGATGACAGCTGCACTTGAGTTAACAAACCCGCTTCAATCGCTTTACGACTACAGGGTAGTAAAAAAGAGAAAAGAACTGCACGGCAAAAGTTTAATTGATTTGCGCACAAAATGGCAAAATAATTGATAGATAAAAGCGTGCCAAATTTAATGAGAATTCGCCTGCAGAAAAAGTTGCGAATATTTACAAATTTTGCAATACGATAATTATGAACAGAAAAAAAAAAAAAATAATAAAAAAACGAAGCAGACAAACTCGTTGTAGTTATAGTTATTAATTAGAAAAGTTTTGCGGCACCCAAAACTGGCCACAATTCAGAATTGATTTTGCTGTTGGGGTGAAATGTAAAATGGAAAATTGTGCATTGAATTGCAATTTTGGCAACTGTGGCAAGCTGTGTCGATAGAAGCTGATGCGATTGATGAGTCTCGTGCCACATATGTATTACATTTGCTGGCAATCAGTCCGCAACTCATAATTGCAAAACACATGCGCTTTTGGCCTGGTCAAATATATTCAATTTTCGTGGTCACTTGAACATTTTCAAATTTTGTTTTTCGCGGTTCAATCTACACTTTTAATTACCGCAACTGCCGCACAAAAAGCGCATTTCATAGTTTTGCCAGCAATTTGCCACAGCAAAACGAGACAAGTTTGAGCGTACAAAGCCAAAGCACACATAAAATACACACACACACTCAGACACACACACACACTTAGTCATATATGGTAGCCATGGTAGTTTGTAATTATCGCACATATTTATTTGGCATTTGTCTCTGGAGCCCAGTTTAATACTCGTCGCACTTCTCATATCTCATATTTCAAACGAAAACATTTTGCTGCCAGCCTGCCTTTTATTTGATTTGTGCCTGTCAAATATTTTGAACATTTCGATATTCGAGCCAGGCCTTCAGCAAACACAAGAAATTATTTAGCAACATCTGACAGCAATATCAAATATTAATATTAATATGCTTGGCAGAGGCAAAACTCAACCCAACCGTAAAAAGAATGTTTGAAAAATGTCCAAAATGCAAGCCAATATCCAAATTAATTTATATTTGATAATGTGAAATTTGACTTCTCTTTGTGAAATTTCATTAAATATTCTTGTACAAAGATTTCTTAAATTTCATATTGTTGCTATCAGCTTTAAATCGAATCAAAAAATTATGAGAAAATAATGTTAGAGAATTATCTTTTTAAATGCAGTTAAAGTGTATTTAAAATTATTGTTAGTGTTTAATTTAAATCATTTGAAGCGCCCCACAAAGCTTGCTACAATAATTGTATTTAAGATGTTATTTATACTTTGATACCCAGGCAAAGGATATGATAATATTGTTGTGAAGTTTTGTAGAAGACGTTTCCGACTTCTTAAGAGTATATATATTCTAAACCAGCTGCTCAGTTTAAGAAATATCTTAATAAAACTTATATATACATATAAAATATATATGTATTTTGTCAAAGCTGGTCACTATACCATATAGCTGTCAAAGTACCAATCGGTCGAATAATGAGCTTTTGTATAAGATACAGATACAGTTTACCTCAGCAAGTTATCAAAGTAAACTTTGCACTCCCCATATTTAAACAATCGCTAGGTTTCTTAAACTTATAATGACGGCAGTTCGATTGCCTTCCTCAAGACAATTTCAACTTCGACGAGCCTAAGTTGACCGTTTTGACAAGCAGCAAACCGGATCTCTCCACACTTTCTTCATAGCATCAAACCTATCGGCTGCAATTAATGTGCAGCTCCCAATTATAATCAACGCAAACATGGCATACCATCTCTCTGATAACCCACCTCTGATAGCCCACACCCAACTAAACACCGCTGTTGTCCATCAATAGCCGGTGTTTGTTTCGCTATCGTGGATTCCCTTTCACTCGGTTGCCAATCAATCGCTAGTCAAGTAACCCCAACAAACGCAGTTAGTCAATGTGTGAAGAAAGGGGAGCAGCTAATTCCCCTTCTCCAATTCGCGTTGATAACTACAACTACGCCGTAACCACTAATAGGCAACGCATCCGCAACAGAAATCCCCGGACTCTGGAGCAAACTTCAACTCCCCCAACCCCCCTTCAGCCTCCTTCTCCTTTCTTTTGGTTGCGCATGACATTAATCAAGCCTAGGCCAAAGTCCCCACATAAACCAACGCCATCGCCACCTGCATCCACAACATCATCATCATCATCCACATCCACATCATCATCATCTGCAGGGGCGGCCAAAAAATCATTGTAGACATTTGTAATTAGAATTGATAGCAAGCAAGCTGCTGGCAAAAGAGTTGCCGAGAGGGGCCTCGATAGGTAACACCTTCCCCCTGCAGTGTAGTATATAAAGCACCCACACACAACACACACTCACTTACACTCATACACAACACACACACACACACAATGAGTGTAGCAATGCAAATGCAGAGCGGGTGACGGCGTTGGCGATTCCACTGCGGCTGTTAAACAAATTTCATTCTAGAATTCATTACAAAGTGAATGGGGTGTGGAAATAAATGAGTGTGTGTGTAGATTTGTGTGCGAGTGTAGGTTTGTGTGTGTGTCTGTAGATTTGTGTGTATGAGTGTGTGCGTGTGCACTACATACATACATTTTGTGGCCACGAGCGCATCTCCAAAATGCACCCAAAAGGTATGCTCATGCAGTGTCCATCATTTGTTAAAAGTTCTTTTTTTTTCTCATCAGCAGCAGCAGCCCTAGCCAATAGAGGATGTGTGTGCGTGTGTGTGAGGGGGAGGTGGGAGTGATGGCTGTTGAGGGGCTGCAAATGCGTGCTAACAAAATATCAGCAGACGTCAATTGAATGGCATTTCACTTGGAGGCTAGGCTGACAGCTAACTGGGCTTGGGGACCACTTTCACTGGACGAGACGAGAAAAGGGCCCACTTTCGGTCAGAATTGAATTTTCAGGCTTGAGTTTCACTTTCGGCTCAAATACTGTTGACACTTGGACGACAGAGAAGGGTAGTGTGTGCAACTGTGTGTGTGTGTGAGAGTGTGTGTGTGTGTGTGTGCGGCTGAACATCAAACTAATTTTGCTCCTGCTTAGAGTTCTTGAACGTGACACAAGTTCACAAATTCAGCACTTATTCGGCCAACTAACTGACAATCTACCTCTTTCTCTCGCTTTCACTCATTCTCTCTTTCTCTCCCTTTAACTCACTCTCTCTCTCTCTCTGTCAGTTCATTGCACATTGCATTTCAACTGATTTGCAACGATTTTAAGCCAAATAGCAATTGAGTTTGTCAACTTTGGCGACATAGTCTTTGTTTTAGATTCTTTTGGAATGGAGGTGAATTTTTAATGCAGTTCGAGTTGTCTAATTAAGAATGTGAGTGTGTTATTAAGGTGTTTGTTCCACTTCTCATTGCACGTTAAGTTTTTAACGTGCTTTAGGCAAACACATTAAGCAAATTGGGCCAAACTAATATTGCAAGGAAAATTAACATTTATTTCAGAGGAAGATAAAGGGATTTCTGATAGCAAAGGTTGACCCGATTTTCACTAAAAATTCATATAAAAATTATGCCTTAAAACTGAAGAGAATTCTCAAATTGAATATGCTACATGTTTCGATTGAAACACTGCTGTTGAAAATTATAGCAAAGGTTGAGCTGGGCACTTATAAATATATATGCATATGAATTTTTTATTTTATGTATATATACTCGATTATATATACGCCATGCCTGATTAAAAGGACATCGATACCACCACAAATGGCCAACTTTTTAAACCTTAAATATAATATACAATTGTAAGGCTATAATCAGCCGACTTAAAGCACAGATTACAAGTAAACTCTCTCAAGGATCGGCGCACAAATATAGAGCCCTGTAATTGTAATTTTTAACAAATACTTTTCAATAACAATATTTACAATTAGTGCCCCCAAAAAATAGCAAGTGAAAGCAGTTCTTTCAATCTTACAATCAAAAAAATCAACCAAAATCAAAGCTGTAAATATTTTTAAAATTTCTGCACGTGCTGTGAGTCGGTGCAAATAAATACAAAAAAAAAATATATATATATATATATATATATATATAAATAAAATAAATCTTAGGAGGGGCCCAAAATTAAACAATTTTAACATTTTGCTGTTGCGGCTGCTGTCAAATAATTTGCTACATGTGGCCAAAATGGGCGACGAATGAGATGAGCGACAAATCATAGTAAGTTTTTTACGGGGGGACACAGGATGTCGTGTCCGGGACCAAACAATCAAAATCAAATTCGGATGGGGGGCGTGGCGGGGTGCGAAAAAAACTCATTTTAAACGCGACAAACGTAACGTTCAATCTTCCAGAACATTGCGTACGTGACACGATTGTCACATTTGGCAAACAGCAACAACAATAACAACAAACAACAACAAAACAACAACAAAACAACAACAAAACAACAACAATACACTCCAATTGAGGGTTACAACGTTGCAGGGTTTTTATTTAGGCATTTGGTTTTCAGTTGTTGTTGATTTCGCGCCGTGTTTTTTGCCAAAATGCAAATGAAGTGAATGAGGAATGAATGAATAGTGAATGCCGTGAATGAATGAGAAGTGAAAAATGAAGGCAGCACCTGAGTTATCTGACGCATCAAGAGTCTAGAATCAAACTGAGTGCCAGCTATACACATATATATATATATAAATATATACATTTTATATTTATTTTATTTGCACCTGACCCAGCGACCCACAAAATTAATTGAATTACATTTGATTATATTGCAAATTAGTTTTTCAAGCTTAGCGGTTTCATTTTACTTTTTATTTCTTTCGATTTTTAAATTTGAGCAGAAAACTTTGTCAGAACTGAAAAGATTTTGAATAAAAACAAAATTTTTCACTCAAAAATGCATACACCAAGTATGCCTAGAAACTAGTCACAATTCTGTATTACATATTAAATATGCTATTTTCAATGGAGTGCTATACAAAATATTTTTAAAAAATAGGAAAAATTGTAGTCAAAAACTTGCAAGAATTTAAAACATAAATATGCCACGTATATAAATTGAAACATTGAAAAATTGTGCACAAAAACTGCCAAAAATTCTCTGTTTTAATGTGCAACTTATATCAAATGAAACGCTGCCTTTAAAAATGAGAAAATAAATAGGAAAATTATGTCTTTAAGCTTCCCAGAATTCTCAACGTAAATATGCTACTTATTTAAATTAAAACACAAAAAGCTTGCAATAGTACACACTTTAAATATGAAACTTTTTCAGATGGAACACTACTATTAAAAGCAAGAAAATAAGTGGAAACTTCAAAGAATTTCAGCCCATTTTGATTAAGTAAATACCAAATTTAGTTGGCTGCATATTTGCATAACTGAAAATGCCCAAATAATTGCAACTATGCCACATACGAGTTGTGCTTAACTTGGAATTCAAGGCGAGGCCTTCAATTACAAACTTGGAAAATACAAAATGTGCATTTAGGCCACACACACACACACACATGTCAATGTGGTCTAAAACATTCGCATAGAGTGCCACAAAAGATGCTGCATTGAATTGCAAGCAATGTCAAATTTCCCAAAATGCCAAAGCGGAGCTTTGATGATTTATGATAACCAAACTAGTTAATGTGTAGCAAAAGGGGATGCTGCCTCTTGTGCCACATGTATTTGCGGAATGAGAATGAATGGAGCGACTATGTTGAAATTTGTTGTTAATTGCAACGAATGCAAATGCATTGTGACAGTCCCAGACAGATAGCAACAGAAATGCATATATATATATAGATATGTATATATAAATAGATATATATGTTTCAGTGGCATATATTTTTGGCTGGGCTGCAAAAACCACAAATTGCCATTAACGAAAATCTAATCATAACCGGAAATTAATTTGACAGGAATCTCATTAAATTTACAGCCACAGCAACTGTGCAGCACTTTCCAAAACCCTTAAATCAAAAACCACCCCACCCCACCCCCTTTGGCATGACAAACGTTTAAATCTGCATACGTTGACATTGGGGGCCCAGTGTCCAAATGCCAGCTGACTATTTGAGTAATACCCCTGGATTTTCATTATAATACACAACTAATCACGTAGGTACAGAGGTAAATATATATATATATATATTTATATATATTATATATGAGCAACTGCATCTGCGAATCCGCTCTCTCGACCCTCAGCCCCTCCCTCCATGCGTGGCTTGCACATTTTGCCAGCACATAAATTAACATAAAGAGCCGGCTAGCAAAAACGGGTAGGGAAGGTGTGGGAGGGGAGTGGGGAAGTGGGTGGGTAGGGGTGAGTTGTAGGTGCCACACACAGTGACATTTAACCAAGCTTCTAAATGCCTCTCCAGCTTTTAATCACAGATAGCAACAGAGAGCGATAGAGAGATAAAGGCAAAAAGAGACGACAACAGTTTAGCTAAATTTATGATTATGCAGCTTTAATTTTAGCATCCCTACTGCGAGGGTTGGGTAGGGGTATGCAAATGCCTTACAGCTCTTCGTGACAGCTGACAATTGTCAGATGTGTGTGTTGTTTATTGTAATAGCCGGAAATTGCAGCTGATAAAGCACACTCATCTATCGAAATTGTTTATTAATTTTACGTTGCGTTCTGTAAATTGCAACTGAAACACCAACCGAAAACAGCTAAAATTCCTCTACTAAAACAGATTAGGCAATTTTTCTGATATTTACTAATGAGTCACAAAATTAACTAAAGTAAATATGATCTGGGGGAGGGAGCTCGGCTATCAACTGATCAAATATTTTGGCAAGATATATGCTGCGATGAGTAAGATAATTCTAAAAAATTGTGTTTTTTATTGCTATCAAAAAACGATTTACAAAGATATTTGTGGAAATGAAAAGAAATATTATCACTTCATTGTTTCGAGAAATTTTTATTTTTAATTTTTAAAATTTCGCTTTCAAGCTAAGCGAAAAAAGCAGTCATCACTCAGATACTTAAGTTAATTTTTAATAGACTCGCTTTTTTCCAATAATCATCGTCTACAGACTTATGAATATTCACATTAATATTTTTACGTTCTTTAGACGAACTATTGTTATTTTATTATATTTTACAGGCAAGAGCTATAAATTTCTGAACCCACCCAAGTAGAAACAACACACAAACAGAAAACCTATTATTTTACCATCTATTATATATCAACACTCAAGCCAGCCAACTTAAATATTTGTACACTAGTGAATCTCTAGTGAATCATGATTAATCATTCAAACGCCGGCAAAAAAAAAATATATATAAAAAACAGCTGCCACAGTAGTAACAAACAACAATAGGTGTCTTATGGGTTTTTTTTCTCTATGTGCATTTCGAAAACTGGTATATCATTTAATTTACCTTGAATTATTCATTTGAAATGCCTTTGTGTATGTGTGTTTGTGTGTTAAAAATAAATATTTAAAATTGTTGAATAAAGTTCAAAGGTGTAAATTGTTTTTTTAAATTGCTAAGCGGCTTACTTTCAGTTCTAGAGCTTTCCTCTAGAATTTTTATATGCAGGGCATTTATTTATACAGTGTATAAATGATGCCCGCAGTCAGCAACAAAAACAATCAACTTTAATCGATTGCAAATAAAAGTGTTTATGGTAACAGCCAGATACAGCTTTGAAATATGGTGGAAAATATAATACTGCATCATATATCTTAATGGTTTAAAAAACAGAAACATTTTGTTTTGGAATCTTGGAAAAATGAGTAGTGTTTCTACATCGTTTGAAATAAGAAATCACTTCCATACTTTTGGTTCTAATGGTAAGGCTCTTCATATAATTTTAAGTCTATTTAATATTATTTAATGTGTGTTTGAAATCACCTCAAGAACTCTCTCTTTTCGAACCAGACTAAGCTTAATGTCTGTATGACTTGATTTTATCATTTAGACTATCATTCGTATAATCATACAATTAGCTGATCTAATTGAAAAACTTGTTAAGAGGAGCTTGCTTATTAATTAAATAGAATTTACTCGAGTGGGTAAGCAATTTGATTTTTAATTTTTTAAAGCACAATTTTAAATAAATTTATAAATTGCGTTTGGCATTGATTTGTGGAAACTAAATGGCCGCAAGTTCAAGGAACTCACTTTAAACTGAATCAATGAATTATTAATTATGTTAAACGAATTTCAATTGAATTTGGTCCCTCAACTGAAAACATAAACACTTTCCACAGTTTAGCATTTTAAATTTAGCTGTTGTTTGTAGCTCAAGCGATTTGGAGGCGTTTAAAATTATTTATTCGCCCTGCAAATTGAATGGCGCAATTAATTGACATTGAATTGGGAAATGGAAAGAAAACACAATTTAAAATTATTTTTAAATATTAAGCTAGCAATTTCCTTACTTTTCTATTGCGGATTTATTAAAAAACAAATAAAATATGAAAGACAATAAAATAAACCAACTATTTAGTAGTCACACAGCTGCAATTTACAATATTTTATTGCTTTACTTATTTATATTACACTTTTTTTACGTATTTTCAAGTGAAATATCACATCATAAATTATTTTGCGCAAACCAGAGCTAAACTAATAAATTACGAATGCAATTATTGAGAAAAATAATAAATGCATGCAACAACATTTTCAAAAATCAAATAACAGCGTTGCCGGCAGGCATATCCGACAGTGGAATATTCTAATAACACTTTGAGGAGGGCTGTGGCGGCATTTAAAATACTTGTCATTAAAGTATCCATTCATTTTGGTGTTTCTATGTTTACAAATGTTGTTTTTACAATTATAAATAAATAAATATCAGATACAAGTTCTATATTTGTATTCTTTGGCCAACCAATTTATTAAGAAATCTTCCAAGTTTGGTAAATTTAGTTCGAAAATGGAGAAAAATATATTACTTCCAGGCGTGGCCTGGAATTATGTATGCCGATCCCTAAAGAGAAAGAGATCCTCTACGAGAAATATAGAAAAATATGCAAATCTTCGAAGGACATCACCAGAAATCTACACCACAAATTTGGTAATTCTGCCTTTCAAATCGTGTACGATATTTGAGTTTATCGATTTGCACTTATCGATGTTATCAATTTTCCAGCCCCACAGTGGGCGTGGTGAACCAATTTTAACTGTGCTTCTGCAGAGGGTATAAATAACTGTTTCTAACTTCACAATCCCAATATACTCGTTCTAACTTCAAAAACAGAGTATATGTAAAGACCAACCCATTTGCAAAAAGCAATTTGCACCCACGCAAAGAAAACTATTGACCTAAACAAAATGCCGACCCCCGAAGCTAATTAGCCGCAATTCACAGAACTAATTCAAAAAACGTTTTTGGTCAACGTAAAATTAGCGACAATTGGCAAAAATAAATAAATATGACAAAATTAAACAAATTGCGTCGCAAATAAAGCAAACAAAACGCACATGGTGAAAATCATATTTCATAATATAATTATAAAGCGATTTGGTATATATGCAAAGCCGCAGCCAACTTTTTAGTTGACAAAAGATAAATAAAAATACAAATAGCAAAATAATGATGAATTATGTGAATTAGACTGCAATTTGCACAACATGCAGTTGCAATTTGTATATATTTATTTAATTTGCACTTATATATATATATATATATATATATATATGTAGAATATACAGATATTATATACCATTAAAAATGCCTTAAGCACGAATTATGTCCACAATTAACCCAATTCCATTTGTCCGTGGCAACACTCATAAAATAAATTGCCACCAAAAAGCATTAAAAAACAAAATAAAAATAAACCATAAGGAACAGCAATGAAATTGCTTAAGAATTTCTCTGCCTCTCTCAACCTCTCTCTCTTTCTCTCTATTTCTCTGTCCCTCTCCCTCTTTCGCCACTGGCTGGCAATTGCAACAATTGACAAATTGCAATGGAGAAAAAAAAGAAGAAATCAGGCCAAAAGCAAAAGAAGTAAAGAACGAAATTGCAACTCACAAGAAGTGGGTTCATTAAACTGATGAATGCTTCTTGGCTTTCAGCTCGAGACTTATCCCAACCACTCAAATTATCATATTTAAAGTGTGCGTGCGCAATATGAGATCTGGCGAATAATGAAAACACAATCATAAAGCAGCCGCTGTGGATGAACTATGAAATGCAGCTGCTCCATTATGAAATTCAAAGCATTTCTCTGTTATTAGGTAGACTTAAATAAAAATACTTAACAAACACTCTAGACGAGACCGCTCGATTAGAAGATATCCTGCAGCCAGCTGTTAAATTCAATTAGCTTACTAATGGTATGAGAATATTCTGTGTTTCTCAAGTGATCTTAATGCAATTTGTACAGTTGCTCAATAATATGTCTGGGTATATTATATGTCAAGAAAGCTATATTTTTACAATTGCTCATTTTTTTTGATTTCGGAATTCGATTTATATCCATATCCCCGAAATGTGATCAGTTATCGATAAAATATAATAAACTTGATCTGCGTTCGGTAAATGAGAATTTATATTATATTATAATTTGATTTCTCAAATTTTTACACAACTGCACTAACTCTTGTTACCATTTTTAAGGACTTCCTGGTATAAAATGTGGATAATAGTGTCGTTCATAGGCTAGCGATCCATTTCACTTCCCTCGGGCTAAGAAATACACGTTAAACACTAGAGAAAAAATAACCCAGAGATAACCCTTTTCCTGATAAATGATATAGTTCATTTATTAGGGAGAATCACAACAGAACCAAGTTGTTGCCGTGCACAGACATTAACAAAGCAGCTGATAAGAATAGAAAACCCACAATATATTTTACGGAAACTGTATTCAACTATTCAATCTACTTATAAAAACACTAATTAGTTGTAAAATCTGTTGCATAATTATATTTTTTTATAAATTACAAAGCCAGATTAATCTGATTAATCAAATGGCCTGGGAAAACCCGTGAAAAAAATATGTTTTATATGTTTGGATTAGTTCTGACTCATCTACAAGCGATAACCAAAATATATTTTTTATTTAATTTCCTTTTTTTTTTTTGAGCCAAATATTGAAGCAGCGTTTAAACAACAACAATGAGTTAAAGGAAACCAGCAAATATGAAGAGCAAAAAAATGTCGTTTGTGCAACGGAATTATGCATAAAATTTGCATATCTTGTCCTGATAAAAGATTTTGACAACTTCAAGTGGCCGTTGCCATGGGGCAAGGGGCACAGAAATCAAAGTCTTCAACTTTAACTGCCTGCAATTTATGCATTCAAGTGGCAGCAACCAAGATGACGATGACGACAACGATGATGATGGGCCAACTGCTTGGCTTCCATTTAGTATCTTGTATCTGCAGGATGCATTTTTGTAGTTTGCTGATTGCCTGCAACAACAGCAACAACAACTGTTGTTGTTAGCAAAATCGAGCATCATTCTGCCATGCATAATTTCTAGTAAATTCCTTGTCATTTGCTTTATCAATTTGCATTGACAAAGTCGACGCTGAAGTTCAAAAGGTCCAAATGCAGCATTATCAATTTAAATACAAAGAAATCTTGTTTACTACTAAACGAGATTCAAGATGTTTTTTATAATTTATATATATATTTTTAAAAAAAATGTAATAACAAATATACAATGTCTATATATATATGTAATAACAAATATACATTGTCTATATATATATGTATACATATATATATATATATATACAATGTATATTTATTATTACATTTTTTTTTAATTTATGTATAAATTATAAAAACATCTAGAATCTCGTTTAGTAATAAACAAGATTTCTTTGTATTTAAATTGATAATGCTGCTTTTGGACCTTTTGAACTTCAGCGTCGACTTTGTCAATGCAAATTGATATATATACATATATATGTATATTAATTTGTATTATTATTATATTATTTTTTTTAGGTTTATAACTCACCTGGCAGAGACCAAACATCGGTGACAGCCAAGACGATCAGTAGAAAACCGCACAGCAGCTTCATCTTTGATTTTCACACGTTACTTTTGTCTTTGGTTGTTTATTTGAGTTAAGCAAATGCTTTGTTTTCTATGTTTTTCAATTTGCTAAGCTTTTTGTTGTGGCAACACCGGTTTTCGATTTCAATTCCGATTCTGTTCTGTTTCGTATGACAAACAATAGCCAAATGCGCTGAAATGTGTTGAGGAAACTACAAATAAACACAATGAACAACAAAAAAAAAAACAAAAACGACAGAAATCACTGAGTGAAATGAGCAGGCAAATTGAGCATTACAGAGAGATAACTGTAGAATGGGGAGAACTGGGCGAGAACTGTGGGAGAATCGAGGCAGAACTGAGGTGAAACTGTGGGAGAGACAACACTCACAGAGCGAGCACTCAAACTCAATTAGTTAGCTGCGCCGCGAGTGTTATTGATATGAATACATTTCCAACGAAAGCGTCATTAACGTCACTAAGAATGCTAGACGGGGAAATACCCTGTAAAAATTTATTAAATTAATAGAAAACAGTTTATAAACCTAAACCTTAAAGTGTAAAACTGTGTAACAAGAAAGCATCTGCAATCATGGATAGTATCAGAGCAAAAGATTTAAATTAAACACGCAAATTAACTTTGTTTCATTTAGTCGATAGTTGCGACGTCAATACAAATCGATTTCCGATATCAATAAAAGCCACAACTTTACAGATTTAGTCTTTTAATTTATATGTAATAGATTTTAATACTTAAGCGATCTTGGAGAAATTCAAAGTTCTACAGGTAGTCAATTATATTTTAGGGTATATAATTTTCGACCTGTAAAAATGCCATCAAGATCGCTTAATAATCGAAACTTATTTTCATATTAAACAAACTATTATTTAATATATTTTTTTTTAATCATGCTTCCAACACTCTGTCTGCTACTGTTAAAATAAACCCACTTGCACAAAAGCTCATCTAAAAATATACGAATATAATATATGTTTTCTATATGATCAACAATTGCTGTGGGAATTGTTTTTTGGATACATTTTTATGGCCATTACTGTAAGCGATGCTGACGGCAAACGCGGCGAATGCGCAATTCGTAGTGCATATTCGTTGCATGTGCCCCTTGTTATTTATTTTGCCTTTTTGCAATTGCTCATTTACGGGTTAATCAATTGTCGTTTGTGCTTCGTTAGCTGCACGTTTTTTGCGCTATTTTATTTTGTATTTCTTTAGATTTTTTTTGTTGCTTGATTTGTTTTTGCTTTTGCTTTTCTGTGTTAGCCTCAAATGTGTCCGCGAGAAATTATGTCAAATTGCTAGTTGGCAAAATAATCGCTTGTTATTTGCTCGACTGACTGCCGAGTTCAAGGTCACACTGTTTTCTCTCTTTTTCTTTTTTAGTAAGCAAATTAATTTGTGCTCTTCTGCTTCTTATTCTCAATTGTTCACACCCAACGTATGGAATCATTAATTGAAATGATTTCATCAATAACTTTTATATAAACGAATTGAACTTAATGTTCAGTTACATGACACTTAAGTGTAATCTGCTATAATTATTAATACTTAAATTAATCAGGTAAACAGTCTCTTTACAATTAATTTGCTTATGATTGAGTGATTCTCGCTTATTTACATCACAATGCGAGTCACGATTTATTTACATACTATATTTAAATACATGATTTTAAATTACATCTGGTTAAGTAACATTTAGCTAATAGATTAGCAATTTCCTTTCATTTTATTAAAATGTTATCTAAAAATTTAGTTAAAGCAATTTTTGAGTTTCATCTCGCAATTATATTCTATTTAAATGCATTTTATGTTCATAGTTTTATCTCTTTAAACAAGCTAAAGCAATTTTCCATTTTCATCTAGCAAAAATAAATGATATCTAAACAAATTTAATTTTCACGGTTCACACACGCATTTGAAACTGTTTTTGAACTTATTAATTTTGGCACAAACTAATTTCACTTTTCAACACATGTTTTTTTGTTATTATGTATGTATTTAATTTCTTCAAATAAACGCAATATTTTTTTTGTTTATTAACATCAAACGGAAATGGCCCAAGTGTTGTTTAGATTTGCCAAATGCTTTTATTTACGGTTATTTTTGCTCGTTGTCGTTGTTGTTATTGTTGTTACGGATACGCGCGATCGTCGCGTCCGTTAACTTTTATATGATTTTTCGGACTAAACCGTTGCGTACGAATTTGGCGTAATTTATACCACGCCACGCAGCACAACACACACGCACACAAAGAACAAGCAAAGAGAGACTACAGAGAGCGCAAAAAAAGAATGATCGAAATTTGGAACGTCTTAAAAATGGAGACTCATGCCAATGCACGTCAGCAATGTGTCAGTGTCTTGAGAAGGAAAAGTGAACGTCCCTTTTGCAGTTGCTGTCCACAAATCGCAGAGAGAGAGAGCGAACAGTGTCCCTCGATCAAGAGTTATCCAATTGAAATTCATAGCAGGTCGCGAGCAAAGCGCGCGCCTAGCAGTGTTCCCAATGTGCCAAATGAAGCATAACAACATTACGAAAAAGAACAGCAAAAACCATAAGAATCAACTAGAATGCTTAAGAATGTGCGACGATGAGTAAATATCCTAAGTTGAGAGGCGATGACGCTGCTATTTAGCCTGTTTAGCAATTAGATATTTTAACAAAAGAAATTTGCTAGATACGTTGTAAATATTGATTTTATTTTAATAAATTCACAGATTGAAATATTTTAAATGCAACTTTTTTATAGGGTATTCGGAGTTTTATTATTGTTTTGTGTTGCCCAGATTGGGATCACAGCGCTTTCTTTCCATTGTATTCCCGTTCTACTGTATATATATAAACAATATATATGTATATGCATGTGTATACATATATTTATAAGCAGTCTCTCCATCAACCGGATCCACATTTAACTGCACTTTATTGTGCTTTATTGTTGACCGGTTCAGCTGTGATTTGCCTTAAGTGTAAAAAAACATTTAAAATTCTACAATTAATTACTGTTTTTGGTTGAGCTGTGATTTTTGGGGAATCTTACAGCGACATTCTTGCGGCTGCTGCTGCAGATGCTCAAGATTCCAAAGAAACTGACTTCAAGGTCGTAGTTTCAAACCAGAGCGAGTTGATTACATGTTGCAGCTGCCCGCACTGTTTCTCTTCTGTTCTTGTGCTCTCTGCCTCTCTCTTACTGGGAAGATTCCCAACAGCGAAAATACACTATTCCGAATTCGATTCCTAATCTAGTACATCTTTTCGACAAATCGTTGTATATACATATATAATTAATATACAGAAAGTTTACAAATATATTTTATTTTTTTTCTACACACTGCACCAGAGAATTAGTAGGCAATTAATTATTGTATGCATACATAATACATTCGGTAATGAGGGGCCATTCACTAGATCGATCGCTCTCTCTCTCTCTTTCTCTCACTGTGAAGATGAAATACATTCTGTCATGGATCTTGCTGTTAATTATAGCTCAATTATCATAGCTGTCTGATGTCGCCGCCTACACACAGTGCCAAAAAATCATGCTCTTGACCCTGACACTGTTGTTGCTGGGAAAAGCTTCAGTAGAATCCATTAAAAAAATCATACGCGTGCGGAAAATATATTTGATTTTTAGGCACTAAATCAAAGCGCCACCTAAGAAAAAGAACAACAGTTGCCGTTAGCGCCATCTGTTGGCTGTTATACATCTTTTTATCGCGCATGTGAAACTTATACTGTTCTCAGGCGCGATTTCTGCAGAATAGAGACTTTAAAAGCTTTACAAAATTCCTTGCAATTGTTTTCAATTTAAGATTATTTACATATAATTTGCAACTTTTTAATAAGAAGTAGATAATTTACCAAAATGAGTAAATGTAAAGCAGCCCTGCGTTGTCCTAGCAACAGTTTTGTTTTGATTTCTTGTTTGTTTTTTTTGTTTATGAAAAACAAGTCAAAAAATTAAAAGGCCAGGAAATTAAAATGTTTCGACGCGGTAAGTTCTCGTTTCTAACGAGCAAAGATGATCGCATTAAAATCATCAACGAACGCATAAATCTCACCGAGCGACATTTAATGGAAATGTGCTCGGCATTTTCGCTGCTCACAAGGAAAATGGCAAAGTAAACAAAAGTAAATTAAAGTTGCCAACAAATTAATAACTTACAATTAAAATCTGTTGAAGATATCGCGATGCACACGATGAGCTGGCCAAGAATGTGAAGAACTATGCGGATGAGGAGGAAATCAATGAGAGTCTCTGCAACGGACTAAAGAGCTTCACAAATGCCTTAACAATAACCGGCGATTATATGGACATAAATGTCCATCGATTTGAGTTAAAGGTGACAGACAGGGAGCAGACAGACAGACGCTGTCTAAATATTGTAAAATTTCAAAATACTTGATATAAGAATATGGAAATTTGATATATTTTTATTAGGAATATTATCTATTATTAAGAAATGCACTTCCAAAAAGTATAATCGCAAATCGTAGTTTTTAGAAAGTCACTAACATAATTTTTAGAAAAGTATTTTCTGGTTTATGGGGATAGATTTACTAAAATTAAGTGCATTTTGTTTTTATAAGATTAGCCAAGTTGATCGCTCAATTTTAAAGCTCTCTTGCTTTAAAAAAGTGTATAGTACCCTTAAAATCAGATTTAAATTTGACAGAGCCGAACAGTCGTAAAAAGAAGTGCTCCTCTCAGAAAGATATTAGACTAGATCAATCCCACGTTCGACAGCTGTCTTACCTAACCTAAACTTACCCAACACATGTAAAATTATGGTCTGTTTCTTTTCTGTCATCCCACAGATTGTCAATGAGTTGGCCCACTTTGAGCAGCTCTGCAAATCCACTCGGGATAATCTGCGCCTGGCTGTCATCGCACGGGACAAGGAGGTGCTCAGCCAGCGCCAAATGCTGGAACTCAAATCCAAGTTTGCCGCCAATAATGTGAGTTTATGCTTATCTATATACACCTTAAATTTTATAACAACTGATAAAATGACTCTAAAATAGCCCGATTGAAACTTTGTGTTGTAAAGTTATAAATTTAGTTTCTAACTTTAATCCAAAGTAAAATTTCGATTCTTGGGAGACTTTGAAGATGTTTTGTATAAAAATTTCTCTAGAAATAGGCCAACATTTGGTGGATCCCATGCATAGTAACAAACATAGTATTATTCATTTAAACATCATATCTAGTTTTTAAAAATATTATGTAATCCCAGGGAAAGCTAAGAAAGCTTCACTACTATGCAACAACTTATATTTTAATTTATACCAGTTTCCATTAATTTATTGTTGTTCATGATTTTATAGCTAATCCATCTTGTAATGTTAACAGATACAATTTTCTAACTTTGAACTTTATTTTAAAGTATTTTTGAATTACTATAATTTTTACTGCAGCTGTATATATATGAACTGTATCTAAGCTTAGCTACCAATTCTCTAGAGTGCCGCCGACTCGGAGCTGTTCAAGACGAAGATGGAGGTGCAACGAGCCAACAAGGAAATCGATGAGATTATTAGCAATTTTGAGCAGCGCAAATTGCGCGATGTGAAACAAGTTTTGAGTGATTTCATATTGATTGCCATGAAGCAACATACAAAGGCGCTGGAGGTGCTCAGTGCCAGCTATTATGATGTGTGCAACATTGATGAACGCGATGATTTTCTGCAGTTCCAGAAGCTAATGAAAACCAAAGAGGAACCCACCAACAAGACCGCCCTGAAGAAGGGTCTGCGCTCGCAGTCCATGGACAGCTTGGAGCGGGATCATCATTTGAGTCCGCTGAACCGACAACAAAAGTTGTCCAGGAGCAGCAAGAATCTAAGTGGAGCAGGCATTGGACGTGCCCACAAAGCGGAGCCGAGCGAAGCTGTTGATGATGACAGCGATGTGGATGAAGAGGAGGAGGAGGACGACGATGAGGAGGAGGACGAGGAAGGAGTATACTAATCTAAACTCTCCAATTTTAGGCAGTTATTTGTGCAACATTTCTCTCTCCATTTTAAGGAGAGCGAGCCGAGCGCCGAGGACGATGAGGGGGATGCCACGGGCAGCGCCTCCGATGATGAAGCTGAACGCGTGGTGACTAAAGCGTTGCCAACGCGTGACAATGTTTTCGGCGCCAAGACGCGCAACAACAAGGAGCTGCAGCAGCAACAAGAAGCTGTTGCTGTTGCAACCACATCAGGCATGCCGCACAAGGCGGTGCGGCAGAGTGTTAAACATCCGTTTAAGGCTGTGGCAGCAACGCATGTAAGGTTGCAAAAGCAATTCCATGTGCCACAAAACTAGCAAACTCGCAACTCATATTTTGCATATCTGGCAAATCCAATCAGCAACTAATCAAAATGCACGCATCATTTTATTTACCCCAAATAAACAAACCAAATAATCATAATCAAACACAAATTTTGTCTGCATAACAACAACTAATCAGGTGGCATAAATATCCGCCCTACTCCAACCCCCCCACTACCCTTCCCCCATCCGTTGCAGGCAACTTTGAGGCGGCGACGCAGGGAACGCGACGCTGGCTTGGCAACTGGGAGTCGCCACCGCCTGGTTACCGTTGTTGAATCGAAGCGTTCCTAAAAAGAAAACCACCCCCTACAGTTTGACAAGCTGTGACTCACAAAATATAAACAAGAGTTTATATTCAATTATTTACTAGAAATTTGAAGTTGATATGCCTGCAAATATTTCTGGTCCCACTTATTATGATTATGATTTTAATAAACTATATAAATAATAAATATTTACCATGTTTATGCTTTTAATAAACAATATATAAACAAGAATTCTGTATCTCAATCTAAATATTTAATATTTTTATTAAATTAATTAATATTAGGTCTAAAACACCCATAAATTGTTTCGAAAAATATAAAAATGTTTAAAATACAAATTAACAAATAGAAGAGCTCTGAAAACAAAGTAATTTACAATTTATGGCTTTTAAAACGATTACTCTAATATCTCAAATATTTAATTCCTTGAACGTTCTCTAAAGTTTTGAATAACTAATGATTTTGTTTTTTTTTTTGCATTTAAAAATCAATATCTTTTATATTTACTGCCATTAATAATTGGACTTGAATATCCATAAATTATTTCGAAAATAATACTCTCAAAAATGTTTAAAACATGAATGAATGAAATGTAACTGTTTAAAAAAATGTAATTTTACATTTAAGGCATTACGAATTAATTACTTCAATATGTGGAAAACATTCAAATTTGTAAAAATTGAGTCCGTAATTCGGACTTCAAATATCAAACCAGAGATCTATACTTCTGCAGTTTTAGAGCCTACATTCATGTAGGTGCCCAAATCTTGAACTACACACTTAAAAATTTCGTTATATGGTTTTTTTTTTGTGTACAATTCTCGATTTTTAATTATAATAAAAACTTATGGGCAAAAATACCAAATTTTGGTGCCGTTTTTTGCTCCAGGAAAACAATGATTGTTGCAAAATGCACTTAAATGAATTGTTTTTCTTTTAGTTTTGACAAACTTAAAACTATGCAAAAATAGGTGAGCAAAATTGTGGCTTTTGTGTGTGAATTGTGTGTACTGTTTGAGAGCAATTGCAAGGTGAATGAAACATGAATGAAATTGGAATTGTATTTTTTAGTTTTCTAGTTAAGTGAGTTTTTTTCGATGTATATGCGTGCGTGTGTGTGAGTTGCTGATGCCTTTTTTCATTTTCATTCTGATAAGGGGCGTGGCACTTGCACTAATTGATATTTTTAAATGTCCCCCGCGCTTCACTTTGGCGTTTTCTACATCTCTCAGATACAGTTGGAGAGTGATTGGATTTTATTTTTCTGGACCTGGTCCCTCGACGCCCGCCTGATTCATTAGATCGGCGATACTTTTCTCCAGATCATCGATACGATTGCCCATGTCATCGATGCGAGTGATTATCTGATCGGACATCGTTTGGAATTTATCCTGAACATTCTGCAAGAGATTTTGCACCTAAGATTTTTTGTTGGGTTTGTATTTGTTGTTGCATAGTTTATTTTTGTAATTGTGTCGTTTGGCCAAAAAATTACTCACGTAAATTGTTAGCTCTTGCATATTCTTGGGATCCGCATTGCTGTTCAGCGAATAGTTCTGATCCAGATCGCTGTCCATTTCGTTTCGCAAATCAGTCATCTTCGTTTGTGTTTTCTATTTTTGCTTGGTATAAAAAATACAAAAGTTTCAAGCGTATCTCTTATCTGTTGCCCTTTTCTCTCCCTTTTCCTTTTGCTTGTGTTTGCGTCGGCGGCCGCTTCTCGATAGAAAAAATGTAGCAAATTGACACAGAGCACAGCTGTGGGCCGATTAAAATTCTGACTAAACGATATATTGACTATAATATCGATGTGCCTGTGCTGCTGTTAAAGTCAAATCACTTTTCTATCAAACAACTTGCATTATTTTAGATTGTAATCATTTCAAAGACTTAAATAAAATTCTTTTCAAGCTTTGCAACAATTATTTGGTAATATTTGCAGTGAATTCATATCGTTTGTGATATTAGCACTCATCCTAGTGTAGGCTGTTAAGTTTACATACGCATCGAACTGTTAAATGAGTGTGACCATCCCAGCTCAAAAAATTTTAAGAACAGCTGCAGTATTTCTATAGCTGACGTTATATCGATAACATAATATTAAACTCGGCGCCAATCAGTTTATTATTTTGAGCAAATAATATAATAAAAACGAAGTTAAATTAATAAAACTTAAATTTACGTACATAATATATGTACAAGCAAATTTAGCAAATGTATTTTAAAGTTTATTTGAATTGCCTTGTATTTATTCAGCAAACAGCTGATAGTATTTATGTTTTTAAGACGACAAAGACAGGCTTTCTTTGTCTTTCTCACTCTCGCTCTATCTCTGTCTCTCTCTTTATGACTCTTCAATGGCAACTGGTTAAGCTAGTTTTGCGTTCTTTGTTTTGCTGCAACTGGGACTTGGACAAAGGAGAAAAGTGTGACACAAAGAAAAACAAAATCGGTCCAAACTTCGAACTATAAAAAAAAATATGCGTCGTAAGAACAGCAACAGCATAAATGCACTGAGCGCAGACAGAAAAACATACCCCCTGCAAAAGCGGCAGAGGGCATAGTAATATTACAAATAAACGCAGTGGCGTTGTTTGCCTTCCACTGCGAGCGGTTCAGTCAGCTGATAAGCGCACGGAGTGCGCCCCTGCTAAACAACAGAGAGAACGAGCGCGAGAGAGATAAAGAGCGCGAGAGTGTGCAAATGAGCACGAGAGATAATGGGCAAAAAAAGTAGAATATAACTTTGAGTTTTTTCGTATTTGAAAACAGTCTGTCCCTTGTTAACGGTCGTTGGGGATCGTTCGTCGCCATTTCAACAATCAAACGAATTTAGACAATAAAAAAGGCGATTGAACCACTGAAATTCGAGTAATAAAAAATAATTTCAATAATTATTCAAATTGTAATTTAAGTGTGCGGGTGTAAGTGACCCCGTTTCTTTTTCCCTGTGTGTGTGTGGAGCATGTTTATTTTTCGTATATGTATGTGTGTGTATTAGTTTCATATCAGCAGCGATTGTGTTACAACAACAATAACAACAGTGCTAACAGCGACTGTCTAATCACCAACTTTTGACCAATAATCAATCGAAATGCAGTATTTGTGGTTTACAGCACTGCGACAATCGCGATAAGCCACAAAATATTTGTAGCATTTCTAATAAGATCCACTGTTCGAATGTGTGCTCACGCACAAAAGATAGACAACAGTATGCGTATGTGTGTGTGATAATCAGCTGGTGCGAAGAAAAGAATTCACTGCGAAAATGTGTGCGAAACATAACCAAAAAATACAGACATTTAATTCAAAGATATAACAATTAAAATGAATTAAAACGGCTACAAAAAAGCGGTTTACAGAACAAAAGCAAATCAAGTAATAAAATATACACATGCATACAAAAATGTGTGCAGTGTGTGTGTGAAGAAGATGAGCAACACATAAAGGCAAGTTGCAATAAAAGAGAATATGAGTGTGTGTAAGCAAATATTAATTTGCCTGCCTCAATTGCATATGCAAAACGGTTTGCGTGTGTTTGTTTATAAAGAGCGTCAGGTTGAAAGAGATTCGAGATTGTATTTAACAGAGCTGTTGTTGACAATTACAGGATTGTTGTAGCTGTAATGAAGAGAGTCTAGTTTTAACAGAGCTGGCAGTAAGTGTTTACAGTGGCAGGATCGCTGTAACAGCTTTTGAAGATGTTTACAAATTGAGAGCTTTTGTTGAATTGCTTAACAAAAGAGTTCGCGGAATTGTGCAACTCGTGTGGCGCAATTAAAATAATAAGAGAAACAAAAAGAAAAAACAACAGATGCTGCCAATATCAACAACATCGAAAATAATAAAAACTGTGTTTGCTCTTTCTCTCTTGTGCTATTTGTGGGGCAAGTTCTGATTAGCAACAGTGCCAGAAAACTTTAACATTAGCTGCAATCGCCTCCTGCTCTCTCTCTTTTTCTCTCTCTCTCTCTCTTTTGTCCATGTCAATCAGCACGCTAAGAAGCTAATGAACTCTCACATACACCCACACATTCACACCCACACACATACACGCGGCTTTTAAGAGGCTCGCGCTCATTTCGTTTTCTTCAAATCCAAAATCGAAAAGAAGAAGCAGGCACAAAAACAAATAAGCTTAACAAGCTTGCATATACAGTGGTCGCTTGCTAATGCAAATTCGGTAAATACCTATATATTTATAATAATTGTGTATAGTTTTTTTGCTTCTAATCAAAATCAAATTAAATTAAAATACAAAAAACTGTTTACATTAGTAATTTCTAAAAGTGGTGCATGGTAAGCGCGCACTGTGCGAGCAATTTTTTTTTCGCGCAAATATAATTTATTCAAAATTGTGTTCACCATGCCGTGCCTTTATCAGACACAGAGAGCGGCAGAGAGAGAGAGAGAGAGGGGTAGAGTAACAGCGTGTTTGCATTACTACAACAATATTTAACAATTTTGTGGTGCTAAAAAGTGTAATTTTAAATAAATTAGCTAACTGTACTTGATGAAACGCACAGGGTTTTAAAACAACAACAATAACTGCAATATAACAATTTAGAGAGAATTTTAACAAAATGTCCAGTTGGAGCTTGGCCAGCGGCATTTCGCCCACTGTGACGGGCGGTGACGTCATCCGGCTAAATAATCCCAAAGCCGGCTCCGACACAAATATTGCAACAGCGACTGACAAACAGCTGAGGGCCAAAGCAACAGCAGCAGCAACAACAACAACACTAACAACCCGTCCAACAACACCTGTGCCTGCAAAAAAATTGACACCAAAGCGACACCAGCCACATTTGACCCTGCAGATCCATCAACAAACGACAACAATAGGCAAAACTTACAATGCACCCCTCGCTGAGTCCGAGGAGAATATTGCGCTCTCCTCCAGCTCCTCCATTTATGACACACCCTTGAGCACGGGATTAACAGCGGCTGCCTCACCAGAGAGCTTTGGCCCCACGGCCAAAAGTCAGAACAGCTACGAGTGCCACAGTGGGCACAGTGGGGCAAGTGCGCACAGTGGGAGCAGCACCTCTGACTCCATATTCCCACACGAGCAGAACAAAACGATCAAGAAAATTGATATACAATTCGACAATGTGCGCTATAGCTCCAAATTTGGTTTCTTCAAGTCGGGTAAGTGATAAAAATTGAAATTTGTTTTTACATATATACATATATATATATATATATATATAGTTCTATATAGTTCTATATAGTTCTTTATTTGAAGGAAGAATTCCAGGAGCAGTATTAACTTTTGTTTATACGAAGAATACTAAGCAATAAATTATAAATCTACATTTGAAAATATTGCAAAACTAATCCCCATCTATGTGTCAAACAAAAAAAGATGAAGGTGTAACAACGACTAGTTTTTCCAGTCAATCACCCTATCAAAGCGGGAAATATTAATTAAGTTTAACGAAACTTCGTTTGTATCTGTAATGCGTTGTGATATGATTATGTCAGGCGTATTTTATAAGCCACAAAAACTAAATGGTACTCAATGTATTCCATATATCTGTAATCGGTTGCGATATTATTATCTTATATTTTATAATGCTAAAAACATAAAAAGGTCTCTATGTATTCCACTGATGTGGCTAAAAAGAATTTAACTGGTTGCTAGTTGAAGTTTTAACCTGAACTAATGGATATGGATAAAATTTGAAGCTAAGAATTTAAGTCGGATAGGAAACTCGTAATTCTTGCGACAAATGCAAGCAGTTGTTTTTAGTTTCGGGTTTTGTGACACTGTGCTTAAAATATTTAAAATATTAAATATATTTAACTCTTGTTTATTGGTTAGTGACTTTTCCCCCGGGGTTCGAATTGTATTCGAGTATATAAAAAGTAAAAAACTTAGTACTTAACCTGGAGCCAACAAAAGCATATTTAAAATATTTTACAGCTGGGTACAGATTATCTCCAAATTAAGTTCATTCGACTAAAACATTCTAACTTTTTTAAGCACTTTATATTTGTTTTTAATAAGTTGCGCTGTTATGCTATGAGCATTTATATCCAGCTATACGCAACTAAACCTATTCCTCTATTTTCCATATGTTTATTGTTATTGTTACTATGGTTCTTCAGTATCATTTTAAACTCCACACATCAGTGACGCTTCAATGCGTGTTCCGATAAAAAAAAGAAGAAAAATACCAATAGCAAACGCGTCGGTTCATTTGCCTACTAAATATGCACAAATTAGTGGAGAAGCTCTAAATAGAGTTGGCTAAAAATATATACATTTATATATATATGGAGATATATAAATAAATGTAAATTTGCATGTTCATTTGAAATCTTATTTGATCAGCTACAAACGAGAACGATTAAAAGAATAATAAAAAAAAATATAATTTGCACTCGTATAACTGTGATTACTAAACTGTTTCTAATAGTTCAAAGCACTAGCTCCAAATGTAAGTTATATAGATATATATTATATTAAATCATAATCTAGCAATAATGTTATCAAATTATTCTTTCCCACCAAATAACTTCCTTGTTGTCATTTATTTTTCTCATTGCTTTGATTAGTGCAATCAGTATCTCAATATTTATATATATTTCGTATTTGTATTATAACTTAATGGATTATCATTTAACTGGGGTATAATGTTAGTTTGTTTGTTCTTATCTCGGATTCAAAGTTCCCAATGAAAATGATATGCGCATTTTTGCTACATACTTCTTAAAGCTGATAATAATGAGTAATGGGCAACAGACGATTAAGCTGAACAGGAAGGAAACTAATATTATTGACAAGTTGCTAATTGAATTAATCAAAACTGTGTTCAAGTTTTAATTTTATTGACAATCTGCAAATTGAATGAGTCAAAACTATATTCGAGTGCATGGGTCAAGCATCAAAGAGCACGTCGATATTTTTAGTACCAATTGAAAATGTAAAATGTATATAGTTATATATAGAATATATATTCGATATACAAGTCACATGATCAGTTTATTACGACTGTCACTTAAGTTGCCAATTTAATAGAATTTGTTCCTGTTTTTTATGGGTTTTCGCCGAAGTAATTTTAATATTTGCATAACCACTTAGGTGTGAAAGATGTGAGTGTGTCTTTAATACAACAGGAAAGAAGCGCTTACCTGGGCACTCCTCAGACAATGATCCCTTGCAGAACCGAGTCTTCCAACTCACAGCTAACTTCCATCGATTGGAGGTAAACAATACTCTGACATAATAATGCAAAGCAACAATTATTTTTAAAGAGAATTGACAACTTTTTAAGTAAAAACTATCAATCGAAATCAGTATACACACACTTTTTTGTATTATTCAGTATTGTATTATATATATTTATTCCAAACAAAAGTCTTGGTTTATTTTTCCACATTTTATTGTTTGCGTTCTTCGAAATTTGAGTATGGGTAAACACAACTGAAAACTGGCATAAATAGCGCAGCACTTTAATTTATTTTTGTTTTTTTTTCAAATTTTATACAATTTTTGAGTGCAAAAATTTGGTTCAACATTTGCTGTATGGATTGGAAAAACAAACAAAGAAAAAATACCAAATCAAAGCATAAATAAAAGAATGTTTGTTTGTTTGCTTAAAAAGAAAAAGGAAATGCAATAAATCGAAATAAATTTATGAATAAACATGTTGCTAAAATGCCTTCAAAAATCTGTAAATGCAAAAAGTCAACATGCAATTATAATACCCCTGGCAAGTGTACCGATAAGATTGTTGGATTACAACAGTTGCACCCGTTAGAAATGTGTGTTCATATGTTTATAGGCATGTAAGCACTTGTTATAAATGTTCCTTCTTTTCTATCAAGGGACCTTCAACACACAAACACAATAAATATAATAAACAATACATATAAATGCACATTTCTTGCCCTAATTACCCATTTCGGTGTTATCTGGGGACCACATGTTTGATGAGGTAACCACTGTGTTGAACTATGTTTGATATTAAAAACAAGAAAAGATTGTGCTATTTAATGACCATGATAAGTACTCGCTGTATATTAATTGATGTTTTGAACAGTCAACGATTAGAGATACTACCAATTGCCCTATGACTCAGACTGAGTCATCAAGGCTGTGTTTATGCTCCTCTGCAATTGAACATGTGCCCAAGTCAGAGTTGACTGTGAATCATTATGTCTGCGATTGCCTATAAGGTGCGTAAAAAAAAAAAAAAATGAAACTTATCTATTCGCTTATCTAAACACTTTTTTTTATGAAGCGCCTGGCAGCGACAAACGAGTGCCATTGAAAAATGAACGACAACAACCATAAATTCATTTGTTTTGTGTAACAAACCATGATTGAAAATCCACAATATATTAATGTGCATTTATTCCACACTACAATTATAAAACACAATTGTTGGCTTGGCAACAAATCTTAAAAAAAAAGAATATATATTAAGATAAGGTCGCAAACGTTTTAATTAATATCACTTAAAATCTATTAAATATTATGCATGTTCTCTCATTCATTTGTGTGTTTTGCTATTGCTATTGTTGTTATTATTGCTATTGTTGTTATTATTGTAGTCGTTTCATCTTGAGTGTGTTTTCCTGTGTGTGTTTTCTTTCGTTTTCTTTCTAATTTTTTATTCGATCTTCCTCGTCTCTCGCAGTTATCAGCAGTGTCATTAATAGCTTCAACTGTGGCTTTTCACATGAGTCACGACATCTATGCTTCCTTACTATTATAATCATAAACTGGGACAGTTTATGCGTGTCATAAGATCAAAGCAATTATATTCATTTAAACAAAAGAAAAATAAAACTGATCCCAATTTTTAAAAATGTCCGATTTAATTAATCCATTACAACAATTAGTATTTCTGAATAGAGTGTTTGTGATAAGCTTGATGCGACAAAAATGTCAAAAGTCGACTATTCGTTGAACTCTGGCCATGATTTTATATATATTATGTAAAGTATTGAAGATCGTTTGTTTAAGTTGTTTTTAAGTTGTTTAGTAATAGCAAATATATATATACAGTGTCTCTCAGCTTAACTGGAACAGCGCCTAGCAAAAAGTTTAATTGCCTGCCATAAAATAATTATCCAATATTTCTCAAAAATTCCAAAGACCGATGGCAGGTACATATATTAACCACCATAATGACTATATGACCCCCATAAACTGGGGTTTTCCCACCGGCTAGGCCGGGTTATGTAAAAAAGTACCTTAATTTATGGTCACGGCGTATTTGGAGCAATGGCGTTATGGACACCTGGGTGCCATAAAACCCGGATTTTTTAGGTCAGGTTGATTATTTTCGGTGTAGATATACCTATCCTTCGTAGTCAGTTTAGTTATATCCTGCATCTCGGGTGCCACCAGCCAACAAGGACTATGGACAAACGGACAGGAAGAGCGGAGGATCATCTGAAAAATAAGGGCAAATCCCAAGCTACCGGCTCCAAAACTAACTCAACGGGTGCAGGATGAAATGGGGAAAAAGCGTAGTGTGGAAACTGTGCGCCAGGTTCTGCGCATCCATGACTTTAAAGCCCGAGTACCACGGAAGAAGCCCTTTATAAGCGCAAAAAATAAAAGGACTAGGATGACATTCGTCAAAACCCACTTGGACAAGGATTTGGAGTTCTGGAACACATTCATATTTGAAGATGAACCCAAATTCAACATTTTTGGCTTAGACGGAATTAATTATGTGTGGCGACAGTCCAATACTGAGCTGAGTCACAAAATCCTAAAGGCAACAGTCAAGCACGAGGGAGGAAGTGTCATGGTATGGGCATCTATCTCGGAAGCCGGCGTCGGAAATTTGGTGTTCATTGAAACAACAATGGACAAGAATGTGTATTTCACTAAATTAAAGGAAAATTTACTCCAAAGTGCCGAGAAGCTAGGAATCCGGCGTACTTTCCAGATCAACCACGACAACGACCAGGACAACAGCCAAGCATAAGTCCGGATTAGTACAGTCCTGGCTTATCTGGAACTGCCCCCACATGATAATTCCACAGGCCCAGTCTCCAGATTCAAATGTTATTTAAAATTTGTGGACTCTGCTGGAAAATAACATCCGGAATCACAGATCCGATCTCAAAAATGCTCTGCTGCATGAGTGGACCAAAATCAGTCCAGGAACGACCCGGAAGCTGGTATCTTCCATGAATAATAGGTTAAGGGAAGTTATTAAGGCTAAAGGATACCATACTAAGTATTAACATCCTTATTTAAGTTTTTATACGCCTAATATGTTACTTTTCTAAGACTGTCCGAAATAAATTTTGACATGTATCTTGGATATGTTTTCAGTTTTTGACTAATTTTAGTTAATTAATTAATAATTTAATAAAAACTAAAGTTTCCTGTTCAAACGTGATAAAACATAAAACAACTTGGCATTTAAACATTTTGCGTTTGCTTTTTTGTTTAAACCTTATAGCACTTTAAACCTTTTGCTAGGCGCTGTTCCAGTTAAGCTGAGAGACACTGTATATATAGTTTGCATCTCTACAAATAGTTGTTACTATCCGGAACACATTTAGAATGGGGAAATGGGGATTTTGAAGTTGTGCAAAAGTAGATAGAAGAAAGCAACTCTGATCCCATAAATATATATATATATATTCTTGATCAACAGCAACAGACGAGTCAATTTAGACTATTAGATCTAGAAACTTACACAGATGTAGTTTATTTATCTTTCGAATATCGATACAAATCGATTTCCGATGACAGTAAAAGACTCGATTGTAAAGAGAAAGCTTTCCAATTGAGTGTACATTTATTTATAAGAAATATGTCTATTTTCCAGGGTGTTTTTATATGTGTAAATGAACGAGCTTATATATTTAATAGCTGACTGCACTCCAACTTGTTTATGAAGGGTATAATAAAGTGTCGTAACCTAATAACACCAAAGTAGGCAGAAGAGATAAGCAGCTGTAAGTGAATTGGCCTGACTAAATGCATGACTGGGATTAGCATTCGATTATGACCATATATTATAGTCGTAGTCATAGTCGATTAAAAACTGATCGACTTCTATATGGTCTGCACGATTTGTTGTTTGTGCAGTTACAATGTCAAGCACAAGGCCATGTCAACGGCTCTGTTGGCCAAGTGGTCGTGATCGGTGCAATAAACAGATTAGCCGATATGGTCTTTTATTTATATATATATATATATATACATATATATATATATATATATATATATATATATATATATATATATATAGTCGCGTCATGCACCTGTGCTCGTAATACGGGAGCGAGCGATAAGATTTGGCGCGAATCCCGCGATAAGTTCGTCCCGTCTTGGCCAAATACCTGGCCAAGCTAATCGATAGATTATCGACCATTCACGCTTTCTCTCTCTCTCTCTCTCTCTCTCTCTCTCTCTCTCTCTGTCTCCCTTCAGCCACAATGTATTAAGACCATAAAATCGTAACTGTAACCTACAAAATGCCACAAAAGTACAGTGTGTGTTTTATGGCATTACCATTGCAGCCTGGCGATTAAGGCGATCAATCACTAATGGCAAACATTAATTGGTCTGTCCTTATCAGCTTGGCAACTATAGTTTGCCGATATTGTAAATATATCATGCTTGTTGTTAGTTCCTATCTGATATATTTTAGATAGTATTTTGTATATAAGATCAACGTTCTCAATATAAATGCTATATAAAAAGCAGATACGATTTTGCTATTCAAGTGCTGAGGCGTCACCTATACAAATATCTTAGATAACTTATAAATTGATTTCTACGATTAATAATGATCGTATTATGTGTTTCAACTTCCTAAGTGCTGATTGATTTCTGAACAGTTACGATAAGAATTTGAAATGATACTTGGCACGAATTTAATTACTAGTTTCCTCGAAAACTTACTGGTTATTGATAACATTATATTGTTTTGTTTAGTTACATATATATTTTTAAATTGATATTTAATTGATTGCTCAAACCAATTATTTTTGCAGAAAACAAAGACATTTTACTGGGTCTAACTGGGCACTTTCGATCCGGCGAGCTGAATGTCATCGCTGGACCCTCCGGTGCCGGCAAGAGCACGCTGCTCAACATACTCTCCGGCTATACGTAATGTAACCCCGCACCTTGAACCGTTTCCCATTGTATACTAATCTTGAGACACATGCGCACATTTTTAGATCCTTTGGCTATACGGGTGATATACGGGTCAATGGCAAGCCGCGTGATCTGAAGGCCTTCAAGCCAAATGTGGCGTTCATTACGCAGGACACAACGCTGCAGCCGTTCCTCAGCGTCAAGGAGGCGATGCATTTTGCGGCCAATCTTAAAATTGGCACATACATGTCCACGGAGGCGAAGCGGGAACGAGTCCTCAGCATCCTAGTTGCGATTGGCATGTACGAGACTCGGAATACGCTCACCGGCAATCTGAGCGGTGGTCAGCGCAAACGGTTGGCCATCGCCCTCGAGCTAGTCAACAATCCACCAGTGCTCGTCCTGGATGAGCCCACATCGTAGGTCCAAAATCTGTTTCAACTCTTCTCCATCTTAACAAATATTTCCCTCTTTATGCTCCATTAGCGGCCTGGATAGCTCCACTTGCAATCAGCTGATAACGCTGCTCAAGAAACTGGCCATGGAGGGTCGCAATGTCATCTGCACAATTCATCAGCCCAGCGCATTGACCTTCTCCATGTTCGATCATTTGTATGCCATTGCCGAGGGACAATGTATCTATGCCGGCGGCACTCAGAATCTGGTGCCGTTTTTGAGCGCCGTCAATCTGAACTGTCCCGAATCCTACAATCCAGCAGACTATTGTAAGTGCAATTTTTGTGGGAGGAGTTTGCAATTACATTCAGCAGCTGAATTGACCTGAAATTTAGAAATTAACCATGCTTTAGGTGCCGAGGTAAACTCAGCTTATAATTCAGAAAGTATATTTCTAAAAGTATATTTCTAAAAAGTATGTCTAAATTCCCTTTTTCCCCCCTTGTATGTACAATGAACTACTCGAAAATTAGATTTTTTGTTGCTTCCATTGTTAATATATTTTAGTGCTTTAAATTCATATAATTTATTTTGGAAAACTAAAAATCTTCCCACTGATTTTCTGAATTTTAGAAAAGCAGAATCATGATTCACATTTATTTTTTAGAAATCCATCTCTTAATAATATACTTTTTAGAATTTTCGAATTTTAGGGCAAGTATTTCTAATTTTTAAAAATTTGTTTTCGTAAATGTAGAATTTTTTTCTAGAAACAAGAACAACTTTCAAGTTTTCAGGGCGATTTTCATTTTACGGAATTTTGTACTAAAATTTAGATCGATTTTATGGAAGACATTGTTATACAATTTGTGCGTTTTACAGTAATGGAAATAGCAACACATGACTATGATACGGAGGAGGAGCGGCAAATGGACAAGCTGATAGCACTGATGGACAATGGACGCAATGATGATTATAGGTACAGTAAAACGGCTCGAATCGTGCAATTGGCAGCCATCAAGAAAGTGGGTAAGTTCTAACTTTATAGCTAATAAAGTTCTTTCGACTGCGAACTTTCATCTCTAATGCCAAGAACCTTCTCAATATTCGTTTGCAGAGCAAATGATGGCCTCGGGTAAGATTACACCCGTATCACCACCTGTGATGTCAACTGGCAACCGGCAATCCTTCAACTTTAAACCGATGACACCGATAAATGAGCTCTCGTCTCACATCTTGGATAGCCAAATGGGTTGCGATGAGATCAGTGGCAACAAAGCGGATGCCAGTTGTTGTAAGCCAACCAAAAAGACGAAGAACAAGTCCAAGCTGACCATGTCAATGCCAAATCTAGATCCGGCACACCTCTGCAAGCGTGAGAATATCTATGCGACGCCCTTCTATCAACAGCTGAGCATCCTGCTGCTGCGCACCTTTTTGCTCATTTGGCGCGACAGTTCGTTGACAACGATGCGCTTTGTCATCCACCTGGCCGTTGGCATCCTTATCGGCATCCTCTTCTATGGCATTGGCAATGATGCCAACAATTCGATGAACAACTATCGCTACGTCTTCTACACCATCATGTTTATCATGTATTGCGCTTTCTCCGGCATTGTTGTCAAGTGTTAGTCTGAATACACTCAGCAAAATCATCGAACTGAATTTTAGAAACTCGCCAAGGACAAATCACCTGTAGGACAAATGTAGAAGAATTTATCTAATTTCCAGGGAGTTTTTTAATGTAACATAAACTTTTTTGCTGCTCATTATTATTAATAGACATTAGTATATATATAAACATTTTAGCTCATAAAAATTAATGCAAGAAGACTAACGATTTAACAGCGATTGTAGGGCAGACGACAGCTAGATTCTAATACGAAAGCATTTTTTATAATAGAAAATAATGGTATTAAATAAAAAAACACCAACATTTGCGTGATTGTAGATTGAGAGCAAGCCTCCCTAATTTCCAGATATATTTATAATATTCTAATATTTAAATATTGGCCCAGAAAAACATTCTAGTTTTCAGTTCGATTTTTTTAAATGATTTTAGTTATTTTTTCTGATTTTTTTTCACATCTAATTCGTGTTTGTTTTCGTTTGCAGTTCCACTGGATATACCGATTGTTTCGCGTGAGCATTTCAATCGTTGGTATTCGCTGCGTGCTTATTATGTGGCCATAACACTAGCCGATCTGCCCATCCAGATAATATGCAGTGCGCTGTTTATTGTGCCCACGTATCTGATGACCCACCAGCCGCTGGAACCGTGGCGCTTTGGCATGTTCTTTCTGATTGTGTTCATGACGGCGCTGGTTGCCCAAAGCATTGGCCTGACTGTGGGCGCAGCGCTCAGTATGCATTTTGGTGCGATATTGGGACCGTTCTTCATCTGCCCGTTCCTGATCTTCAGCGGTTTCTTTCTGCAGGAGCGGGATGCACCCGTCTATTTGCGCTGGTTCTTCGACGTCTCGTTTCTCAAGTACAGCCTGGATGGTGCCATGCTCGCCATATTTGGTTATGGCCGGGCGCGCTTGGACTGCGAGAGATGTACTGTCATCTGTCGCGTCCGCGATATATACTAAAGCATGTGGATATGTTGAATGCCAATTATCACATGGCATTCTTTTTCCTGTTCGGCTCACTGATCCTGCTGCGCATTATTGCCTTCTATATCATGTCCTTTCGACTGAGATTATTTAGATGATGTTACATTCCGTTCATCGAATTGATCGAGTTTTGTTTATATATATATATATGATTTCTTGTAGCATTTAATCCGAGAGAACCATGTGCCAAAGAAATGAACAGCGTTTTAGCGTAAGAAGAAATCGTGATATACAATACAATACTTATCTAATTTATACCCGACTCCCGACCCCTTGACACAACTTCTTAGTTGTTTGCATACATACACACATCAAGAATAACTTTCCAATTTTTTTTATCGTATTAATGTCAACCTCACACCTACACCCGCCACCCTCCACCCCCGCTCCCGCACCCGTTCCCAAGTCATCAACAACTTTTGTTTAGTTTTAAGCGCATTTACATATTTTATTAAGCTATTTGAAATGAACATATTTTTAAAAGATATTAATTATTTTGTAATTGTCAACTGTCTTTTGTAATTTTGTTGTGAAAGTATATACTATATATGGTAAGTATATATCTTGATGAAATTTTTAATATTTGCAGATCATTGTTGTTTATCAAGATGTCTACAAAATATGCGTAAATATCTTAAGATTGAAAATAGTGTTTTGCTTTCGTAAGATTGTTTTGTTTAAACATCTTTCACGGTCTACATTTGTATTCATGTACAAAAGATTCGCATTTGTTGTGCGAATGCATTTGATTCTTTGTTCTCAGTTCTCAATAGATGAGTTCGTATAGGATACCCAGTTTTTGTTTAACAAGATATCATAGATTGTGAAAAAACCAAGAAGTTATGCATGAAGGATAAAAATGGTTTTTAGTTATAACGGATTCAGATAAGATTCCTAAGATGAACATCTCTAAAATTCTTTGTTTGTTAAGGTCTACCTTTGTATATTTGTATTCACGTATCAGGAAGTTTTTTGTTTTAAGTGACTCAAATAAGTTTCAAATAAGTTTCTTATTCTGGAATTAGGATTCGTAATTTTGTTTAATGAATGAGTTATTTTTTGAGTGCGATTGAATCATAGCTCTTAAACCTTTTTGTTTACAAAGAAACTGGTTTCTTTAAAATTTGTGTATTCCTCGGTTGTTTTCTTGGTTCAAGATTCGTAATTTCGTTTAATGCATACACTTCACTGTTGTCCAGCTGCGTACCGCGTGTGGAGCCAACCAATTGATGGCTCCAAGTTGCATTGGATGTACGTAATTGAGACTCAAACATGTTGGGGCCTGGACTCAACAAATATGAACAACCATTTGCCGGCACTAAACTAATAAGCAATTGAATTCAGTTGTGTTTTGTATTTCAACGGAAAGTGTTTGGAGATCGGTTGACCGACGCCATTTATATATACGCAGATCGGGAGTGGGGATAGTCGCTTAATTGTGTGACGTGACTTGAAAAGCCAATTTTGTGAAGTTAAAAAGCAAAAACAAAGTGTTTGAACATCAATTTAAATAAGTATTTTGAAAATTTTATGTACATATGGCTGTGTATATTAAATATTATAAGCCTTTTTAGTGTTCTTTGTGCGCTGATTGCCTAGTAAAAAAACCCAAACGAGTTTGTTCTACAATCAATTATTTACCAGCTGTGCCTTAGCAGTAAAATATTTAAAATATTTCAATAAAATACACAAGTTAATTACGCAAAGCTGCATTAATAATACAGTTATAATAAAATATATAGCGTTTATCATAACAAGTACGCAGTGGGCTGAATTAAGTTTGTTGTGCGACGACAATAATTGATTAAGGCAGGCAAATTATTAGTCATGTTGCAAGAAGCACATTGCTTGAAGCATAAAAACGCGTTGCATACTTTCGGGCAGTGCAAAAAATGCATCTTGATCTAAAACTTCAGTGAGTGCAATTTTTTAATTATGTAAATCATTTGAAAAAAGAAAGATTATTGCACTTGGAGATGCACTAGCAAACTATATAAATATCAAATTTATAGTCTGTCTATATAGTCTGGCAAAGCACTGCACTGCAAAGCTGAAATGCAGATGCATTTTCTTATGTCTTTTGAGAGGCCTTTTTAAATTTAAATCTGTCATGATTTATCTTTATAGTTTCCTAATAAATTGCATAAGCAGCTTCAACAAAAACTAAATTATTTTTTAAGTGTATAATTACAGAACAAGTGGCTGCATTTGAATTATGTGTCAAATGCAATAAGCCTTCAAGTCGCGATCCTATCAATGTCAAATGTCAGACGAGACAATTACAATTAATAGTATATATTATAAATATGTATCAATCTCGTTAAGTTCTTTTGTAGAACAGGCAGCAGTAGTTTTACAGTTCGGATTGTGAAGATTAGATTGCAATTACCCTTACCCGAAATTCGGATTAGGCTGACGATTTGAGTCAGTTACGACGTTGATAATGACTGCAACTACTTGAACTTCCATAATCAACCACAGAGAGAGTGGGAGAGTCAAAGAGAGAGGGAGAGACATAGCGACAAAGCGACAGACAGGGAGAGAGATAAGCGCATTTAACTTTTCAGTCGATCGTTGCCTTTTACCAGGGCAACACGTATCAGACTTGCTTAATACTATATACATCCAGCATACATATATATACATAAATATATATAAACAGAGTCTAGCAATGGCTGATAGCGTTGCACTTAACGGGTTGGTGACCAGACGGCCAAAAGCAGTGGAGCTCCACTTTAAACAGGTTTGCTATAGGCTAAAGGGCAAAGACAAAGACTCCAAGACACAAATTCTGAATGGAACTTGTGGTGTTTTTCGATCCGGTTGCTTGACAGCTATTCTGGGTCCCTCCGGTGCCGGCAAAACAACACTATTAAACATCTTGGCTGGTTTCAAGTAAGTCAGTCAGTCGAGCAGCTCACTCACAAAATGCGATTACTCAAATACTCTTCAGAGTCAGCGGCGTTTCGGGTGAATTTCTGCTCAATGGCGAGCAGAGGGATCTGCTCGCCTTTCGCAAGATGTCCTCCTACATAGCCCAGAAATTTGTGATGCTTACGCTGCTAACGGTAGAGGAAACCATTCGTGTCTCCGCAGATTTGAAGCTGCCAACAACCACACCCACACAGCAAAAGCAACAAATTGTGAGTAAAAATAGTGCTTACACAAATTAAAATTCTTGTTAGAGTTTTCCTATGGCAGCAAATCATACACTCAGAAAAAAGTATCATTAATTATAAAAAGTCGTCTGAAAAATAATAATTATTTTCTTGTTTTTTTTTTTAATAATTTCTAAGAACAGAAAACCCCTTTTCTAAGAATTATAAAGGCTTTTTTCTATTTTTTTTATCAACATTTTCTATAAATTGAGAAATGCATTTCTAAAATTAAAAAAACGAAAAATTTCCTATATTCAGGCAGATTTTTTATTCAGAGTGTATGGTTAAGTAGATCAGACAGTATTCAAAATAAATCCCTTCCTCGCAGCTGGATGACATTATCGAGGTGCTCAATCTGCATTCGTGCCGTCACACTCTGGTGCGTGATATATCCGGCGGGGAGCACAAGCGTCTGTCGATGGGCATTGAGCTGATCACGAATCCGCCGATAATGTTCTTTGATGAGCCCACCAGTGGCTTGGATTCGGCCTCCAGCTATCAGGTCATGTGCTACTTGCAGCGTTTGGCCCACGATGGTCGGATTGTGGTTTGTGTGGTGCATCAGCCCAGTTCGCGTCTGATGCAGCTCTTCGATGATGTCCTCGTGCTGGCCAACGGTGAGGTCCTCTATGCGGGCGCACAGCGCGATATGTTGGCCAGCTTTAGGGAGGCCGGCTTCAGCTGTCCCCAGTACTACAATCCGTCCGATTTTGGTGAGTAAACATATAAAGCCAAGTTGTAAAATAGCCCTTAAATAAGAAATCATTTTTGGTTTCTTTTCAAGAAGAACTTAAAGTCCAATGTATTCAAATGTTGAATCTTTCCATTTGTTAAACAATGCCATTAAATTTGAAAATATTTTTTATACATTCAAATAATTGAAAAAATTTAATAATATGTTTGAGCATTGGAATAATCCCTTTTTAAACGCATTCACGAATTGCCATGAAGCTTAAAAATAGTATTCCTAATTTTATGAAGATAATTTGCACACTTAAAAATTGTCAGGTATTAAGAACTTTTTATCTAAATTTTAGAAAATTCTTCTGCTAATTTAGAATGAGTATTTGTGTATTTGTTTGTATATTTCTTAACGTAGTTTGGCTTTACAAAAGCAGATACTAATGTGATCTCTCTCTTTCTCCCTCTCCCTCCGTATCCCTCTCCCTCTCACTCTCTCTCTCTCTGTACATCCCTCTCTTATATGCAGTTCTGGAGGTATGCAGCGAGTCCTCCAATGAGCGCTGCGAGTTCCTCATTAACCAAAACAAGTCCAAATACGATGGTCTACAGAGTTTCAAAAAAGTATCTGGCGATGAGCAGAGTAAGTTGTGCTTTGGTCTGCGGTCATTTTTGGTGTTTGCTGATCCTCTTTCAATTGCTTCTGTTTATGCCTCTGCTTCTGGTTCTGCTTTTGTTTCCTGCATCCTTGTTCACTATCCTCGCTCTATTCGCACTGCTCTATCTATTCTTTTTCTATGCCTTCCAATTCACAAAAAGCAGCGCTCATTGAGATGCTCGACTCCAGCGCCGAAAATGATAGTGTCCTGCGGCCCAAGGAGCTGGTGGGCTTCTGGTATCAGTTGCGCGTCCTCATGATAAGATCTCTGCGTTCCATGCTCAGGGATCGGGTATGCATATTAAAAAAGGCCTTCTAAACTTAGAGCTTAGAAACTCGTCCTGAAAACTATAAACTTTTTTATCTCTGCAATTCAGGATGTTTTTCCAGAGTGTGGCATCTAGTAAATTCTTATATATATCTTCCCCAACAGATTGCCGTACAGATGCGAGTGCTAATGCACGTGATTGTGGCTCTGCTGCTGGGCGTTGTCTATTGGCAGATTGGCAACGATGCCGCCAAGGTGATCAGCAATGTATCCTGCCAGTTTTTCGTCATACTTTTTCTGTTCTGCGGCAATGCGATGCCATCCATATTGCTCTGCATGAACGATGCACCAGTGTTTATTCGGGAATACTACAATGGCTGGTATTCGCTGAGGGCATACTACATATCCAAGGTGCTGGCGGATTTGCCATTGCAGATGATCTGTCCAATGACATTTATAAGCATTAGTTATTTTATGACCGGACAACCGCCGGAATTTAATCGGTTTGCCATGTGCTGTATGATCAGCCTGCTGACCGCGTTCATTGGACACTTTATTGGGGTGATTGGTGGCACCTTGCTGTCCTTGCAGACGGCCATATTTTTGGTGCCGGCGCTCTCCATTCCGTTTATGCTGTTCTCTGGATTTTTCATCAGAATGGGCGAGTTGTCCTGGTTTCTGCGACCGCTTTGTGATGTGTCCTTTTTCCGCTACATCTTCGAGGGTTTCGTGCGCGCCATTTACGGCTATAATCGGGAAGATTTGCCATGCCATCAGACCTTCTGCTATCACAAGAAACCGGAGCAGTTCCTCGAGGATTTCGAGATGACTGGCGATGCGTTCAGTGTGGATATCGCCGCACTAGGACTATGTTTGCTCCTGCTCCTGATCTCATTCTATGTCGCTCTGCATGTCTGCATTCGACGCGTCCTGTGAGAGCCTTCATTTAGCTTATATACATATCGATAGCTATATTTAAATAATGAGACAGGTTGTCTAACATGGACTAAGTATGTGAATTTTGAGCTAAAGCTTTCTAAAATAATATTATCTTACTTAAAATGTAATACAAATGTTGTTAATTCAAGAATTCTAGTACAACATGCTAATAACTACCTTCAGCATTGTTACTTACCTACACACATGTAGTACAATTGTTTAAGTTTTTCACAACACAAATAGATAGAAATACATATTTCAATAAATGCAAGAAATACATTGATATTATTCCCTTTTTGGGATATAATCCAATCCTTAGGGGTGCATATCTCGTAAGTCCAGGCTTAAAGAACATTTAAAATCACAAAAAAAATCAATAATCAAGCAATATAAACAATAACAGAGGCCAATGAATACCTGGGGTCCAAAGGACACTTAAAATGGCCAAATGATAGACCACTTTTCGAGTTTTCTAAATTTTTCTGGAGCACAAATCCACTTTTAAATAAAGGTATACCCAGCTAATAAGAGCCACAGATAAGTCTCGTTTTGTTCAACTAACAGTTTTTAATTTGCAAAAATAAAGACATTTAAATAATAATGTTTAAAATCAATTTGTTGTTTGAGAGCTTAAAACTTATTTCAAAAATTAAACAGCATTCAAATTTGCATCTTCATTCAATCGAGATTTTTACAATCGAATGGCTTATAACAAAAAAAAGATATGTACATTTAATCAATGGACACACTGGATACCTCCATGGAGCTGGTATCGTGTTGTGTTGCCTGCTGCTCTAATGTGGGCGTGGCCGGCGTAACATCGGCCGTCGCATCCGCCGTGGCCACTGGCGTCTCCTCGCTGATCGTTTGTATTGTTGCTGTGGTGGCTGCTGTTGTCGTTGCTGTTGCTGTCGCTGTGCTATTTGCCGTTGGTCCTGTATGCGTCCTTTGCGTTGGCTGCGTTCGACGCAAACGCTCCGCCACCGAACGCAATCGTCGCACATTGGTCTGGCCTGTGCCCGCTGCTCCAGCTCCAGCTCCTGATGCTGCAGTGGATGTGCCACTGCCACTGGTTGTAGCTGCAGTTGTTGCTGTTGTTGTTGTTGGGGTCGCTGTCGTTGATTTGACATCGTCCGCTGGCACGTGGCGTACACGCACATCCATCTGTTCCCATTCCATTTCATCCTCGGAACTCGTTTCGGCATTGGCCACCACAGTTGTGGTCTTTGCTTTCTTTTGGCACTCAACGCTGCGTTTAAAATCAATAACCTTCAGCAGCGCCTTGGCCTCCGTCTTGCGCTGAGAATAAGAGAGAGACGGGATATGAGACAGGATATGAAGCATCCCAAGGTGACTTACCTCATCCGAGTCTAGGCACTTGTAGGCGTAGTAAGCAGCCCGCTCAAAATCGCCCTTCTTCTCGTAGTAGTTGGCCAGGGTCATGAAGCCCTGATACAGGCTCTGTTTATCGGTGGCAGCGCGCTCATCCTCACAGTACATAATGTAGCAGTGGACAGCGGTCTCGTTGTCGCCCAGCTTTTCGTGCAGACTGGCCAGCTTATACATCGCTATGCCTTCGATATCGCCCACATCGCAGGCCTTCCAATAGCACTTGACTGAATTCTCGCATTTGTCCAACTTCTCGTAGGTCTCGCCCAGTGCGACCAACATGCGCGAATCGTACGGACGCAATTGATGGGCAATTTTAAAATAATACAAACTATAATAGTGCATTTTGATAATCTCGTATGCCTGGCCCAGGCCGTACCAGGCGCGATAATCTCGCTTGTTGACCTCGACCGCTTTGCGATAGCTTTGTATGGCCGCATTTGTGTTCTTAAGCTCCATAAACTCATGACCCATCAGCGTCCAGGCGGCCAAATATTTCGGATTCAGTTTGAGTGCACGCTGAAAATATGAAATGGCCACCTGATGATCACTGCGTATGCTATAATAGTTGCCTGGCATGAAGATGCAGATGGGATTAGTGTTTAATTTGTGCAGTTGTTGAACTCGGCCACTCACCAATGACACAGCAGGTCTCCGGTCGATATTTGTTAATGCTAACAGCCTTTTGTGCCAGTTGTGCCATTTCCGTTTTCATTTCCTTGACAAACAGCAAATTCGAATAGGTGTCCACATTGTCCAGGCGAAAGGGATCGCTTTCGAGCAGTGCCTGAAAGAGCTCAATGGCCTTATCCACATCTGAAAGATACAACAAAGATTAACAGAGATTAGCCAGAGATCAGATGAGATCCACTCACCTCGCTTATTGTGATAGACCAGCGCCATTTGTGCCGTTAAATAGATGCTCTTGCTAAAGCCCGCCGCCTGCAAATCCTCATAGATCTTCAGTCCATCATCGTTGAGATAGAGCTCCAGATAGGTGTGTGCCATAAAGAAGTGACGCATCCAATGTCCACCCAGCTGCAGGCTGAGCAACTTCTTCTTTTCCATTATCAATGGTGATAGCTCCAGATAGGCGCTCCACAGCATGGGCACCATGCGTATAGCAGTCACCAGCATCTGCTCAGCCGCTTGATTCAAATCCAGTGCTTTGAGTACCACACCATACAAATAGATGCCGTAGCCATCCAAGCGACAGCGTCCATGCTCTGAGCGTAGAGTGGCCAACAGATCGGCCAAATCGCGCATCTGATTCGGCTCATTGAGATTGGCATGATCTGTGGTGGAGTCCAAGCGTCGCTTCTCCCTAGCCATATACGTGGAGTAGAGGTGGAGAAAACGTGGCACGCATGATTCCGAGTTGCGCACAGCATGCGCTGCCCGATCATATTCGCGCACATCATAATAGCTCTTGGCCAGAAAGTAATCACTGTACTCTGCGGGTGCAATGCCCTCCAGCTGGCACTCACTTAACGATCGATCATCGTCTGGCGGCGCATTATCAATATTAACATCACTCAGGCCATGATGCATCTCCGCCAGCCATTTGGTGCTGTGCAACAGACCCCGCTTCGAGCACTCGATGATGCCACGGCGCAGTTCCTTCTTCACGTCCGGCAACTGCACGCTAAAGAATTCCTGCATGTTTGTTTATTTTGCTTCCAGGCTGAAATTGTCTCTAGCTATTTTATGGTTTACTAACAAAATTCGCCTTTGAACGCGGTTAACAAGTGCATTTGCCGGTATCGATATAATTGTTGCAACAAATATATCGACATCGATGCAAACGATATATTTTACTTGCGATGTTTCATAATCACAGCGGTGAATATTTAAATTATATATATATATTACGCTGTTTGCAAAAATTGTGTGGAATTTACATTATAACAATAATATTTGTTAGCTGCTATTCAGAATATTTTTTCCATAAGATTTGCCATTGGCCGCAAGTCCAATTCGAATATATGCAGCCACCATGTACATACATATCTACAAGAATACCAAGAATATTAAGGTTTCACAGCACTGGCCAAGCAGCTGTGTTGGAGCTGCGCAAAAATAACAATAACAAACAAAACTCTCCAGTTGGAAGATAAGGCAGCGACGAAAACATTTCTTTGTTTATAAAAGCGCACAATATTAATAACAACAACAATTACAAGGTAATTGCATCGCGCCATTTTGGATATGCGGAAAACAACCGCCAACATAAATAGATACAATTACATTTACTGATTCTCTAAAGTCAAATGAGATTTTGAGTTTGCAATTCAATGAGCAGACTTATTTAAGTATCGTAATATATATAAATAATTCGCCATATATAATTGCGTCGCTGATTCATTCGATTTGCGACATCACTTTTTAATAACATAAGTACCCTTATCAGTGTGAGCTATTTAAATCACAAACGACTCGTCGGAAGTTCATTTGGGAAATTTCGTTGAGTTATTCAGTTATTTGCAAGCCAACATGAAGCTCGGACATTGTGCAGCACCTTTCGGATTGCTGCTCTTCGCAGCTTTGATCAGTGCTGGCAACTGTCTTTGGCCCTTTAGCCGCAAATCAAATACTCCGCCTCAGTTATCGCCTGTTATATTTGGTAAATATTGATTGAAGTGCAAGCAAAAAAAAAAAGTAAAAATACATTGAGTCCAAGTAAAAAAGAAGGGCAACGACGTCATTCAAAGACTGGATTTGATTATTTTCAGTGCCAGGCGATGGCGGATCTCAAGTCGAGGTGCGTCTAAGCAAATCGTATTCACCATATTTTATTTGCGAGAAGACGCACGACTGGTATAATCTATGGCTTGATCTGGAACAATTGGTCATACCGATGGTCTACTGTTGGGTGGACAATGTCAAGCTCTACTATGACAAGGCAACGCGGACAACACACAATTCACCCGGTGTCGAGACACGCATACCCGGCTGGGGTGATCCCGATGTGGTCGAATGGATAGATCCAACCCAAAACAAAGCGGGTGCATATTTCAAGGATATTGGCAACTTACTCGTTAACATGGGCTATGTGCGACGTCGAAATATACACGGAGCACCTTATGATTTTCGCAGGGCGCCAAGTAAGTTAATGGATTTATCTATAGTATTTTTATCTATTTAACATATATGGTATTTAATATATAATATAAATCTCTCTCTCCCACTCTGTCTGTGGTGCAGATGAGCTGCAGCAATTTTTTATTGATCTCAAGCAGCTTGTGGAGGACACATATGAGGCAAACAATCAGACTGCCGTCACTTTCATAACGCACAGCATGGGCAGCCCGATGACGCTGGTCTTCCTGCAGCAGCAGACGCTCGAGTGGAAGACACGATATGTGCGAAGACAGATAAGTCTCGCTGGCGCTTGGGCAGGCAGTATTAAGGCGTTAAGGTGTATGCCATGGGCGATGATCTGGATTCGTTTGCATTGAGCGCCAAGATTTTGCGCGATGAACAGATTTCGCATCCGTCAACGGCATGGCTGTTGCCATCGCCACTGTTCTGGAAGCCATCGGAAGTGCTGGCGATGACGCCATCAAAGAGTACACCATGGCACAGCTGGAGCAATTCTTCACGGATATTGACTACAAGACTGGCTGGGAGATGCGCAAGGATACGATGCGCTATACACAAAACTTTAGTCCACCCGATGTTGAGCTGCATTGCATCTATGGCGACGGCATCAGCACTGTCGAGAGGTAATCCCAAGAATATCTATTATCTACCACATCAAAATTAACTCATATTTTTTGCAAACAGATTGCAATACAAAAAGGACAACATTGCCGGAGAAACCCCCAAGTTAATTATGGGCGTGGGTGACGGCACCGTTAATCAGCGTTCGTTGCGCGCCTGTCAACACTGGTCAGGCCAGTCAAGATCTCACATATCCACACTGGCCCTGCAAGGTGTCGATCACATGGGCGTTCTAACAAACCAGGATGTCTATCAATACATACGCACTGTTATGCAACAGCCATAATCTACTTCAGAACCCAAAACAAAAAAAAATAACGGTGTTTATCTGAAATTTGTGTGCATCTTAAAGTTTCCCGATCAAATGTTTGCGTATAAAAATAATGTTAATCGAAATGGGTCGGCTGTAGCTCGTCCAAAAATATGACGACTTCTTAATGTTAATTAAATAAAGTGTTTAAGTAGATAACGTGCATGTTGTTCTTTATTGCTTTTGTGCAAGTTCCTTGAGCAGGAATTCAATGCATTTGAAGTAAACGATATTTAAGTCAGTGTCATCACTAAACAACAAATCGATATATCGCTCGTCAGATACCCGGCGTCTTGTCAATATATCGATAAAGATGCACATTTCCATTCAAGACAATTACTTGCACATTAAGTTCTCGGCACACAATTATTGTATTTATAATTATTTAAAACCATAATGCCGCACGGTCACTCGCACGATCATGGCCATGGCTGCAGCCATGAGGCAACCGATATCGACAATGCCCTCGAAATGGGCATCGAATACAGTTTGTATACAAAAATCGACCTCGAGAATACGGAATGTTTGAACGAGGAGACCGATGGCAGCGGCAAGACCGTCTTCAAGCCATACGAAAAGCGTCAGGACACTAGTAAAGTGAGCGTGACATTATGATATATATATATATATATATATATATATATACATTTGCATTTGCAGTTTGTACAAAGCGATGCGGATGAGGAGCTGCTGTTCAATATACCCTTTACCGGCAACGTTAAGCTAAAGGGCATCATCATTAGCGGTGCCAATGATAATACTCATCCAAACATGGTTAAACTGTGAGCTTATAGCGTAATTGAATTGGTTCTCTAATGATATTTTAATGTTAACAGTTTTAAGAATCGACCCAAAATGACATTTGATGATGCACATGGCAAGGCGGATCAGGAATTTGAACTGACGCGCGATTGTCGCGGTGAAATCGAATATTCGCCCAAGTAAATGTTTGAAATTGACTTACAAATCATAAATATTTATATATAATTTCCCTTAATTTATGTTTGTCTCAGAGTTGTGACCTTTTCATCGGTACATCATTTGTCGCTCTATTTCCCAAATAATTTTGGTCATGATGTCACGCGCATCTACTATATTGGTGAGTTAGTCTAGCCTTATAAATTATTTACTCACATCTTAGAATCCACCACTTTTACAGGTCTTCGTGGTGAGTTTAGTGAGGCCCATTATCACGGCGTTACCATTTGCAATTATGAAGCGCGTGCCAATGCTGCCGATCACAAGGATAAAGCTTTTGATGGCGTTGGACGCGCAATACAGTAAAGAAAAACGGGAGAGCAAATTAAAAATAATATAAAACTAATAAGGTTTTTTTTGTCATACTCACTGTGCTTGATATTAAAGTTGTACAGTTTGTAAAAAAGGAGAGATGTTTCTTTAATTTATTTCTTTATTGTTATCTTATTGATTAATGCTTATAAGATGAGATATCGAATCACGTGTGTCAATGTCAATGCATAACGCTTTTTATTACTCAATAGTGTTTCATTTATTTATTTTTTATTTTTTTTGTTTATTGTTTTCCATTCTTTTTTTCATTTGTATTTTAATAAATGGTTTATATGTATTTTACAAAGCGTTTACTTAAATGTATTTAATTTTACATTTATACCGAATAATTTGTTATTTATTGCACTAATTGTTTTTTGTTTTGTTTTTTTAATATTCTTTTCTCCACTTGCTCTTTTATTGTAGTTGACGTTTGTTTTTCGTTAAAGTATGCTTCTTTGATATCTAATACATAGATGATAGACATGCACCGAGTGAAAGTAAAAACAATCCAGTTTCATTTGTTTTTGTTCTTTTGTTTTGTTTGGTTGAAACACACTTTGTGCATAGTACAAATGCAATTAGGAGAAAACTAAACGTTAACAAATGAATGCTTGAAATTCTTTTTCTTCTTTCCTTCTTGCTTGGTTTTCTTTGTTTTGTATTTATTCGTTTTGAGGTAAAATTAATTAATATTTATTTACAAATTGTATGCGCATACAAAAATCGCGTTTATAGGCGGAAAAATACAAATGTGATATTTAACTAGAAATTGTTGCTGCTGTGTGTCGCTTGTGTTGTTGTTATTGTTGTGTTTTTGGGAGAGGAGTTTTTGTTGTTCGTGGGAAGGGGAGGAGGAGGGGTAATAGGTTTCATAAAGCATACCTTTCGGTAACCAATTTGTGCGGTTCTTTAGCTAGATATACATACATACATGTTCATATATTTAGTTGAGGATTTGTATATATATATATTTGATTTCTTGTTGCTGTGTATGTGTGATAGTGTATGTGTGTGTGTGTTTGGAATTTCAAAAGAGTTTTTTTCTTAGTATTTGATTCCTGTTGTTGTTGTTGTTGTTTTGCTTAATGTGTGTTTTTGTTCAACAAAATTTGTGCTGTCGTTCCATAGTTGCAGTTAGGGTTTATATATAGATATATATATAATGTATACATACGTATAATATATATATATACATATATATTTATGACTATAAGTACGATTTTTGCATCAAATCAATATCAATCCGTTTTAAAAAATACGTTACTTTTAGCTGATACCCCACAAAAAATCGTTCAGTTTTTATTTGGTTTCTTTTTTTTTGTATTTTTTGTTTTGTTTCATTTCAAAGAGTTTACGTTTAGTATAAAAAATCATTATATCGAAAGTATAAAAATCGTATTTAGCCTTTCACTTTATTTTTGTTTTATTTATTACATTTTTTTTTTTTGTTTGGTTTTTTGTTTTGTTGTTTTGGTTTTTCTTTTAGCAAAAGCGGGTGTATCTTCATCAAGCAGGTATTTGAATGTTACTTGGCAGGATTATTATTTTTTTCTTTTTTCCATTTTTAAATATATATGTTTTTAAATAGTTTTATAAAAGCTTTGTGTGTGTGTATGTGTGTTTGTGTGTGTGTGTGTGTGTGTTTCAGCTTTGGTGTGTTTGTTTCTTGTTGTTGTTGTGGATGTTGTGTTGAGTGTTTTTAGGCCTGTTTTAGTTGCTTTTATTTATTTTTTTTCGGTTTTTCGTTTGCTTTTTGTTATTTGAAAAGTAGTTGCATTTTTTATACTTAATATGTGTGAGTATGAGTCTGAGTGTGTGTGTGTGTTTTATTTGTTATTATTTATTTATGCTTATAGAACTCACATTAGGCGACATTGACTTAGCTGGCTAGTTAATTAATTAATTTGTTTCAAATACAAGTTTGTATCTACAATGGAATTTATCAATGATAATGATATCAAAATTATTACCGTTAATACATGTATTTGTAATTAAATTATTTAAAGCTTCTTTTTGTTTGTGTGTCCGTCTTTGTGGGTATATGTGTGTGTATGTGTCTTAACAGTTTGTTGTGTGTTTTATTTTTGAGAGACCAAATGATAAACAGTTGAAATATATAATCATCAAGCATTCGGTCTTAAAACAAAAAACAAAACACAAGAACCAAAAAAAAAAAACACGTACATTAAAAATTGTATTTACAATTGAATATTTCGCTACTTATGCACATACGATTTACTATTCAATTTGATAAATATATTATTTAGTTTTTAACTACACGCTCCTACAAAATGCTCGCTAAATTATTTCTGCTTCACATCTCTTCTTCTTCTTTTGTTTTTGGTTTGTCAGATTTATCAATGTCGTTAATACAATTGAATTGCCATTAATATTGCTAGAGATATAGCACCTACCCCGCACCGCCCCAAAATAAAACAAAAAACAAAAGAAATGAGCTCGAAAGTTGTCACACAGAAATGTACTCGAAGACAAATCAAAAGATTTGTGGCATGTTGCAACGTGGGCGGGGGTGGTGCAGGGGGGGAAATCAGGGCTAGTCAAGTGCTTCGGCTTGCCGAGACTAACTTAGGGTATAACAAGTTTTCATCATTCTTATTTTATTTTTTATATATTCACTTTAACTAGCATTTCATATTGTTGTCTTTTTTTTCTTGGTTTGTTTGTATTTTTATCATTATGCACTAATTTTTTGCGTTGCGCTACTTTATTATTAATTTATTTCTTTTTGTATTTAGTTTAAATATCTAATGGCTAAGTTATGTAATAATATTTTTGGTTTTCTTTTCCTTTTTGTTTTATTTGTTTTTGTGGCTTTAATTTATTCAAATCATCATCACATATCAAAAAGTTTACAAAAATTTGACCTTTACATTTTCTTTAGCTACATTTTTTTCATTTGCATGTACTATTAGTTTATTTATTATTATTTCGTGCGCTTCAGAATAAAACATACAACAATAATTATTATTATTTGTTTTCTGCTAACATTTACCCACTTAACAATTGTTGTTCGCCGTTTCGCGTTCCACATTTAACAATAATATGTGAAATTTGAACCATTTGAACCAAGTCCGTTTCCATCGTTTATACTTCTCGATTAACATTTTTCCATCTTTCTTTTCTTGTTTTTTCTTTTTTTTTAGCTTATTTGTATTTAATTAGTTAATGTTTTGGTTTGGTTTTCCATTAGTGTACGCGTGGGCATGTAAAAGGCATTTGTTTGGTTTCTTTTTTCTTTCCTTCTTTCTTTCTTTTTTACTCGTAATCATTTAAAGTATTTTGTTTTTATAAGTTTCGCTTTAGTTTTTTTTTTTTTATATTTTGGAAGAACTGAGCTGAAAAACCTGAAATTACTTTCACTATTTGCTAGTATTCCAATAATGTCAGCATCTGATATGCCCAATTAAAATTTAAGGCTGTATATATGTTTTATACATAAATAATACACAATGTTTCTGACAACTGATTACTTTCTTTCAAACATTTTCGTTTTTATTGTGTTAGAATCGAAATTTTGTTTTGTTTTGTTTTTTTTTTGTTTTGTTTTGGTTTTAACTAAAGCGCGTGTCTTTTTTAAGCTTAGTGATATTATCTCTATGTATGTAATGTAATTATTCATTATTCATTTATGGATTAGTTTTGCTTGAATCGTTTTCTCTTCCCAGCATTACGAACAAAATTGACCAAAATTCTACACATGATTCACAGAATTTTAAAAACTAATATTGCTTTGTTTTTGTTTTTTGTCTTTTTTTTATTGATTTTGGATTCACAATACTAGAAATTGGAAATCAGAAAACCAAAGACAGACTGCTGCTGCTTGTGCACGAACAATTCCAGTTTTCATTTTTCACAATGCTTACAAATTATATTAACAAACAGAAATTGTATAAAAAACTAAACAAAAAACTTTCGGGTTTTTTGAACGCCAACTTTTTGGCTGAGTGAAATATTTGTAATGCCCCAAAAAGTATGCTATGGAATTTGTTGCGAATTTAAGTAAAACAAAAACGATATCGAGAACATGATTGTTCAGTTATATAGCGTTCTATAGTGTTGGTTGATGTAACAATTGCATTGGCTGCTATTTGCTTGCCTTTCTCTGTGATCAAACTGAACTATAAAGCGCACACGCAACTGTACCTGGCGATTGATTCGAATACAAATGGGAATTATCGCTTCTGAATTTTACTTTACACTTTTCGAGGCAAAGCAGCTTTAAAACCAGCTCGATTTAGGAACACTCTTTTATTAATATGAACTTTCAGATAATTCCAAAAAGTATACGAAAGTGGAATTCAGATAGTGAATATTTTTTTCTTTTCGTTTTTGTGTGTTTTGAATTTGACTATTTTAAGTGGCTTTGATTTAGGAACACTCCTTTACATCATTTTCAGTTTGAGAAATTGGAATTCAGAATGTGTTTGTTGACAAAACGGACAACTGAATATGATTTATATATATATATATATATATATATATTTATATTTATTTTTTGGCGTGTGCGCTTCTCTCATTTTAGTTTACAGTTATTTATTTAATATAATTTATTTGTATTATGTATTAAGCAACTTACTATATAAGCTCTCTCTCTTTCTCTGTCTCTCTCTCTCTCTCTGTCTGACTCTCTATAACTTTCTCTCGCTTTCTACACAAATTGATGTATTTTGCACTTGTTAACAATATATGTTTTTGCATTTAGGTTTTTTTCTCGTGGTTTTTGTTATTACTTTTATTTTTTATTTATGAAACAATTCAATTACAGCTTTAATTATTATGACATATGCGTTAAATATCCATTTTTTCATTTATACAAAATGATTTTTTGCAAATTTCATATATCTTTTACTATCGAAATGTCTTCTTTTTGTTGTTGTTGTTGTTGTGTATTGCAAAAATGTGCGAATGATTGTGTGTTGTGTATTAAATTGTTTATAAAAAATTGATGATTAATAGGCGAAGTGTGTTTGTTGTTGAGTGTCTTCGAAATGGAAACTCTTGTTGATATCGCAAATGAAACAGCACAGCTTCTAGTTAGTTAGTTGGTTGGTTGGTTGGTTGTTTTGCTATTGCTTTTGCTTTTGTTCTGTGTGTGCTTTCTTTTTAAACAGCATGTCCATTTTTCTCGGTGCTCGCAGCACGCTTGGCAGCCGCTGCGGCACCCAGACGCCTGGCACGCCACCGATCTAGCGGCGTGTAGCAGCAAATGAAAAATGGTGGCACACGTGGCGAACCACTGCCGGAACCACTGCTGCCACCGCTGGCACCGCTGGCACCGCTGGCACCGCTGCTGAGCTGGGAATCGACAGTGAGCTCCGTTTGGACACCACTGCTGGTCAGCCGCACTTCGGCTTGCTGCTGCTGTTGCTGACCATATGGTGGTGGTGGTGGTGCCGCTTTACAGATGACGCTCGGCGGCTCAAGTTCGTGCAGCTCAAAGCTGTCCGAGCGTGTGCTCGTCGGCGTCGTTGTCGACGGCCGAAACTCATGCGATGAGCTCTCGACCATGGCAGTGCGATACGTAGCCGCAAAATAGTTTGTCTCCAAATAGTGGCACGACTCGAATAGATAATCATCGAATTGCAGACGGGTCGTCGAACAACTATCCTGACTAACCATAAAGTTGCCCTTGTGCGACTGTGTCGAGGGCGAAGTGCCCAATGCTGCCGTTGCAATTGGCAACATTGAACTGGACATGGGCATTAGCTCCAACGAGCTCGAACAGGCAGCTGTTGTGCGTTGTTGTTGTTGTGGTTGCTGTTGTGGTTGTGGTTGCTGCTGTTCTTGCTGCCTTTGCTGTTGCTGTTGCTGCTGTCTTTGCTTCATATCAACAATTTCTATTTCTTCAATATCACTAAAACTATTTAACTGTTTCAACAAATAATGCACATCATTTCGTTTCGTTTGTTCAGCGGCGTCGTGTTGCAGCTGTTGTTGTTGCTGCTGCTGCTTGTGTTGCATTGCTGCCGTCTTGAGTTTTATTGTGTCTAGTGCTTGCAATGTTAATGGTGTGCTAACGACGGCAATGCCACGACTATTGCTACGTGGGAGGTCATTGATTTGTCGCAACTCTTGCTGCTGCTGCTGCTGTTGATGCTGCTGTTGCTGCTGCTGTTGTTGTTGTTGCTCTGGATAGGCCAGCGCCAGGCGTTGTTGCAACGTTGCGCTGCTAAACGCTGACGAGGCACGATGTGGCTCCAGTTTGGCAGCGTCGAGTATACGATTGAATTTAGCTAATGCACTAGTAGATGCTGTTGATGAGCTGCTTGTTGTTGTTGTTGTTGTTGTTGTTGCTGTGGTGATCTTATGTTTTAGTTGTTGTTGTTTGGTTTGAGGCACTGTTGTGACGGTTTTTTGTAGATAATAATCACCAACATCATGTCGCTGCCCACTGCCCTGAGCAACGACGACATCGGCAACGTTAACACCTGAACGATGATCCTGATCCAGGTCCTGATCATCTTCCACGTAATAATCATCGCCGACATCCTCATCAACATCATCAATATCGACGCCATCCTGCAGCGTTGCATCCGTTACATCTAAATTGAGATTCAAATGCAACCGTTGACGCAAAAGTAAACGTTGCATTTTATCAGCTGTTGTTGCAACGGTTGCTGCTGCAGATGGTGGCGCCGGCGCTGCAACGGATCCGGCTCCAATTAGACCACGGCCAGCGGCAATAACGGCCGCTGCTCGCTGCTGTGCTGTGGCTCTAGCTAAATTCTTTTGTAAAATCAACTTCCTCGACGAAATGATGTCATTATTGTCGCTCCCCCGCGATTACCGGCTGTCGCGGGTGGAGCGAGGCCGCCCCTAACTGGACGTACTGGCGATCGGCGAGACGGGTGACAACGGACTGCGTACGGCCTGTTCACGCGGACAGCCGGTCAATGTGATTACCAGCTTCCGACTGCCGGCCTGGTCGCGATGCTCGCAGAGCCAAACGCCCTGCCACGTGCCCAGCGATAGTTTGCCATCGGTAATGGGGATTGTCAGTGAGCTGCCCAAAAAGCATGCCTTCACATGTGCGGGCTACAAATAAATGGAAAAGCTCAAGTAAGTTATTCATTCATTCCAAGATCTCCAAGCTCAGCTAAAAAATCGCCCTAAAAAATATGTTTTTCTAGTCTTTAGAAATAATTTCTCGATATCAGAAAGAAATATTTATAAAAATAAAGAAGGCTTGCCGTAAATCGATGCCCAAAAACCTGGTGTTTTTCTATTTCTATAAATATTTTCTATTATTAAGAAAAAAAAATCTTTTTTCGACTTTTATATTAGAATTCAGCTGGCAAGTCAAATCGCCATTGATATCATGTTTTTTTTTGTACTATGTAAAATCTTTTATTAAGAAATATTAAACAAAAAAGCTAATATCTATGAATTCTTCAATGTTAGAAATTAGATATATTTTTTTCTAAATTTTTTAAAAATCAAGCTTTAAATTTAGAAATACAAGCACTGGTTTTAAGAAAGCCAAACACTTGGCGCTAAAACTAACACAATTTGCTAAAATTGAGGGCAATTTGTTTATCTGAGTGTACTTAAATCAAGACTTGCCATATCGTCGGGTCCTTCGCACGAATGCCGATACGGCAATCCTTCGGGAACTATTTTATTCAACATCATTTCCATATCGTCTCTGCGGCAGAAATCACGCAATTAGTATCATAATTTATGCCATATATAATTATAAATAAATATTTATATAGATATATTATAGCTCACCTGACGTCTGGATCCCAGCTCTCGTTTAACGCTAAACTCGCCGAGGTGTGAAGTACTGTAAAAATGAGAAAAATGAGACAAAGTGAATGGGGCGTCTATTAACCAGTTGACTAGCTTAATTAAACTATAGCCAATTAATTTGGCGTCGCGGTTTGGAGCATCATCCAACTGGTAAGCCAAATCTCTTTCGATTAGCCAGCTGGCCAGTTATTAGACCATTACGAGGGCGGCAACATATGCTTTCATCCAACGGATGCACATTTCCAATTGAGTTGTAAATCCAATTAGCCAATTATTTTTTTGTAACACGAAAACATATTTATAAATGAGCTGAAAACACGCTGCGTTTGCTATTTGCCATTAATTTTAATTAAAAATGTTGTTTAAATTATTTGACATGCAGTTGATATTGCTGCAAAGGTTTTTCTTCTTATACCTAATGAGTTGACTTTCATTTTTCAGTGCCACAAATTCAATTTATACCTACAACATACCTTCAACATGCAACATTAATATGTAATCTGCTTCATTATTTGTATTTATTTATTTATTTTTTTGTTACCTTTAACTGTCTGTCATAAATAGCAACAGTTGTTGGTAAATTTGACAATTTGTGTGCGCGAATTTAGCGTGAAATGTTTTTGTTAATTTGCACACAGGAGATTTTGACAAGGACAAAAGCCTGTTGCATTATTTAAAGGCCAAAAGACATCAAGTATTTAAGAGTGAAGCGTAAATTTGTATTAAAGTGGGGTTAGCGCTTTCTGATTAGCTTGTAATTTTGTTGTGAAGTTTGTAATGAGGAGTGGCAGACCTCTTAGACTGTATAAATATTTATGTTTATGGTTAATAAAGATATATATATATTTTTGCTAGCTGTTCATCTGTTTGTCTGTCGTTGTTTCTATGCGGACCAGATGCTCTTGATGAAACTTGGAATATAGTTGATATTTTGCTGCAGGTAATACATATATCGGATCGAATTAATCTATTATATAGCTGCCATAGGAACAATTGGATATCTTTGACAAAAATGAAAGTGATTTGTTTCTTATTTGATTATTTTATTATTTACTTCCAAGGCCCATAAAAACCTATACGATTTTTTATATGAATCAAGCCTAAAGTTGTCTATTTACATCTTAACGACAACAAAGATTGATTCATAATGGAATCAATTGTTTGAATATACATTTAAGAAGCTTTAAGACTCTAATATTAAGTGAGTAACGAGCCATATTTTAATGGTCATAAATTGACAGTAACAACTTGCTTCAAGCTGCACCTTTCCCAGTTGACATTCTTTGACTTAACACAAACCATTTTATTGTTGTTTTAGTTGCTTAGCTTTGCAGTATTTTTGTCAATGTTTTATTTGCTAAACATGGCCAATTCATGTCTTGTCTGACTTTGAGGCATTTCGACAAAAATTTCATAGCCCACTTTCAGCTGTTTTCCCCCTCGATTCTCACACACTTGAAAAGTATTTGGCCAACTGCCAGCAACAAACAAGGAATAACAACAACGAGCAAGAAAGAAATTACCAGCGAGCATTGAAATTAAATACTAGTACTTAAAATCATTTAGTGTTAATAATAAATAGAGTCATAGAGAGCCGCACACACACACACACACTAGTCACACTTCAATTTGCACACTAATTGCGTATTCATGAATAAAAGAGAAGGACAACAGCAACAACGAGGGGAGCAACAAAATAAATGAGTGAAACGCAGCGCAAATTAGTTTATTATCAAATCCCAGAGATGTCATTTGTGGCCCCCAAACGCAGTGTGTGCCAAGTGTGTGCAAAGTGTGTGTGTGTCTGTGTTTATCAGTGCTTATGCTACAAGTAAATTTTTGGGCACTTGCTAAATAATTTCCGAAAAAACCGATTATGTCATGTTGGACATGTGTAAATAGCCATTCAGCCACTTAAATGTAACACAGACAAACAGACTGCAAGGGGGTGAGTGGAGAGTGGGGCGTGAGGGGTGAGGGGGTAAACAAACCCTTGGCAAAATCTCAAAGTGAAAACGAACTCAAAACTTACAGCCAAAGGTAACTTCAGCCCCAGCTTCACAATACAAATTTTGCAAATTGATTTTGGCTAGAGTGGAGACAGGGGCGGAATAGGGTGGAGGGCTGGCAGTATAACAGAAGGGGGTTTTTTGCCAAAGTCAAAGGACAGCGGGCGAAGAAGCGACCGCAATTTGTAGTTCAAAACTCACGGATGATTGGCAATTGAAGGGGGAGAACTGAAATAAGGTGTTGAGCAGCAGCCAGTCAGGTATACAGTGCTGGGCAGATAAATGGAGACAGCTGCCGTAAAGTTAGAATGCACTAATGAAGAGAGCTCGACTGGGAAATAAACTAGATAATCGACTTGCTGATTGCAATTAGCATTTTTAAGGCTTGTTCAGAAAGACGAACAATTTTAAATCGACTCGTCTACTGTGGTAGATCAAGAATATATATACTTTACCACCTTCTGTCTGCTTAAAATCATTCTACGTCCCTTTACCATTTTTACAAGCACCAGCAACAACTTAATAGCTATTTATCGACTATCTGCTTGCTATAAAAGATAACATAAAAGAATAATGAACTGTACCTAATTATGTGACCCACATTGTATGTTAACAGACACTCTATTGTGGCTGTTGTGAATATGTTAATGCGTTAACATAATTGTCCGTGTCTGCGTGGCTGCTCATGAAGTCACAATGAGGGGCATGCCTCCTGCACGTTTGCCACATTCCACTGACACTATTCTAATGCTGCAGGCGTCATAACAAACAAAAGGGAGGCGCGGAGGGAGGGGCAGGGAGGGACAACAATAGCAGCAGCAGCAGCAAGCGGCTTTAATATGATTTACAGCATGATGTATGCTAAAGCAGAGTATTCCATGTTTGTCAGTGGGCAGATGTGCCAAAGGCGCTAAGGAAACATTTGCAGGCGCGTATCAGTGGCAACAACAGCTCAGAGCTTCAACTGACAATGTTTTCCTATACACCGAGAGAAATAGATAGCAAATAGTACATAGACCACTACTTAAGTAAAAAGATAAACTCAAAATAAGTAAATAAAATTTAATCATGCGTGTAAGTAGAACTCCTTGAGTCGAAAATAATTTAGTACGGATTTAAGTTGGCTGCCAGCAGGAGTTGTGGCCAGGAAAGTGAAAACCCCTCGTGAAAAATATGTTACTTTCTCTCTCAATTAGTACATGAATGTAAGCGCTTTAAGCACAAAGTCTACAAACCGAAAACCGAGATTAAATGTTGTGCATAATCCTTATTAGATGAAGAACTAGTCTGATTGTAAGGCACAATTTCATGACTAATGCACGTGTTTTCAGATTAGGCTGGGATTAATGTCGAAAGGGGAGGAAGAGAGAGAATCATTTTAAATATAAATATAAATAAAGAAATATATGCTGCTGTTCCTGTTCTTTAACTTCCAATTATAAGCCTAATCTTCGTCAGTGTAGCACGAGTGATGACAGGTGGCCGTTTTTTCTGTTTCTGTTTCTGTTTCTGTTGAGGGGAGGTGGGAGGCGGTAGAGGTAGTTACACACAGGGTATACCAAGTTTTGTGTGCATATGTATGTATGTTTATGTTGACGGGGGAGTTGAATGTGAGATTTCAAGTGGTTGTTGCCACTGTTGTTGTTGTTGTTGTTTTTGGCTGGCTTCTCACATTTAGCGGCGCGTTTAGGCCCTACAAAAGTTGCTAATGTTTTTAAAGAGGCCTTTTTTATTATACAAAGTCAAACAATCTGACAGCATAAGCAAGCATAAGGCACCACACACACATGCATAAAAAAACCGCAATACACACACACTGACAAGGAGGGAGACAAGCGTTTGCGGCTGCTGCAAATGTTGAACAATGGAATTGCTGCGGCTCGCTTATGTTTCCCATTCATTCATATATGCATGTGCATATATAAGTAGCAATTGTGTGCCCCCTCTCTCTCTCTCTCTCTCTCTCTCTCTGTGTGTGTATGTGTGTGTGCATATTACATGATATAACGCAGCACGAAACGCTTAAATTCATCAACCTTATTACACACGTTGCTGATTATATACACTCTGTGGTCAAGATCTACACCCTGCAATCAGATCTGACTGACTGAGCGATATGTATGCATGCCATATTTAGAATAGACCTGGATAATTCTTGGTAATATGAATTAATAATATTAAAAATTGTTGAGGAAAGTGAGCCGTAAGCTTAGTAAGAAATGTAGCTTGACAACCTTTAAGATCTTCTCTAAAAAGCTGCAATGCATTTCGATATTTATTGATTTAGTGCAATCATCGATAGTCCAATATAAACTTGATGTATGTTGTGCTCATCAAGCTCATACATAAAAGAGCTTTTGCGTTTTTTTATGGATAGAAAATTCATTGGAACTTTGTCCAGACTAAACCAACATTTAACCCTGATGTCAATTTGGAGACATGATTTTAATAATAGCATTTAGGTACGAATTTTGTAAAAGAACTGAACATTCTACAGCCATGACTCAAATGTTATCCATTTTGCAAAATCCAGGGATTTTGATAATGATTTAATTTGATAATGATTTAAAATATTAATACTGCTTTGAAAGTGGGTAAACTAATTCTGCTTCGCAAAGGTCAAAACTTTTCACAGCAATAACTTTGACAAAAGTTAACCGATTTTTAAAAACCAGGGCTTTTTAGTCATGGCTTTACCTCTATAACCAAACTACATTTAAAGTTGAAAACACATTTCTGGCTCGAAATCCAAGTTTTAATTCATTGTGGTAGCAACTCAAACTTTTCACTGCTATATCAAAACTAAACATATTTTCATAATATCATAATTTGGTAATTCCAAAGAATTTACGTCGTTCCATGAGTATATATTTATATTAGCTTAAATTGCTGATAACTTGTTTACAGGGTATAAAAAGTGCCAAAAAATCTTTACTAGCCTACTTGCTGGAGTAGAATAAGAAGGTGGCACAGAAGTTAGAAAGAGAGGGAGAGAAAACGAGGGGAAATAAGTTGCAGGCCTACCTGCTAACCACTCATTAAGACAAGGCGACCCTTGCGCTAAAGCGCACACACACACGCTTACACGCGCACACACACTCACACACACAAAAGCACACACTCACTCACACACACATACTCACACGAAAAGCTAGTCAAATGGAACTAGTTCAAGTTTTCCATGGCAAACAAACGTGTGTAAATGTTTGTTTGTTGTTCTCCTTGTCGCCTAGTTGTGGTTGCTGTTGTTGTTGCCATATTATTTTGGCCTTTTTTTTTTGCATAAATAATATTGATTTATTGGCTAGCGCAGCATTTGCGGCTCATAAGCGAAACAATTTTTAATGCTAAAGGCGCCGCTGGGCCAACAAAAAAAAGAAGCCGCCAATTGGCTTGTGGGGAAAGGGGTCGGGCGGAAACCTATGGCAACCTATGGCAGCCAGCAAGTATGACACATACACACACACACACACACATGTGGCACAAATTTGTGTGGCATGCCACTTCGATTCGCTTTGCGCCAAGTCCTTGGATATGGGCCATGTGAAGTTCTTCATGAAGTTGGCGAAAAAAAGAGATGCAAAAAAATGAGAAATCGCGAATAAGAAAACGCAAAGAATAAGAAAATAAAAACGGCAAAAGGACGCAGCACGTTCCCCTTAATGTGTCTGTCAATGCTCATGTTAGCTGACAAGACGTTAAATTGCATTTCTCTGCAGTCAATCTGTCCAAAAAGGGGATGCCCAAGTCAATCGCTCAACGAATTTTTATAAATTAAATTCAGCTGTCACTTGCAGCAAGCATCTTCAAATAGATATGATTTGATAAGATATCAAATTGTATTTGTCAAATATTTAATAATAATATTTAATCTACTAATGCCTGACATTTTTAGGGCTTAACTAGCGACAAAGAGCAGTAACCAATCGGTTAATATATAAAAATATAATCGGCACAATTATTTTTAAGAACAAAATAGCTCCGGGAACAGATACTTTGGAATATGAATATAATTGCAGAATGAATTAATATTAATCTCTTATAGTATTCAAAATGGGCTTGACTATATAGACTCGCCTAGTAATGCTGATCAAGAATATATATGCGTTATGGGGTTGGAACTGCTACCTTCTGCCTGTTTCTTTAGCACAACTTAATGATACCCTTTTGTTTGGCTATATTTTATTACATACATTTGTCTGCTTTTATATATCTATATGTAATCAGCTTGCAAAGTTTATTTTAACTTCAGTGTATAATAATTGTTTGATTGTATTATATTATATGTATTTATCTGATTCATTTTATTTGTATTTAACTAGCTTTGCAACGGCATTTAAGCTTCTACATAAAAATAGAAACGAAAACAAAACGATATTCTTTCTTTATTCCGGTTTTTATAGTTCGATTGTTTTTTCGCCGTCACGAAACAAATAAAAAAGAACATCGCCAGGCACACACACTTACACCCAAACACACATACACACACTCCCACACACACACACACACACATACACAATAAATGTTATAAGCCCTCCCTCCCTTCAATCCCTAATGCCAGTTTTTTCTTTTTGTGCCACCCACTTTCGGTTTCAGTTGATTTATTTGGTGTTGCTTCTCTTTCGACGATACACAGGACATTGGGGAGTCCTTTTTTTGGCGTCGTCGTCGTGCTTTGAAATATATGCTCGGGTTATAAATTGAAGTTGAGCCATTTATATGATCTTGCGATTATGTTGCAAATTGCTACGAGTAAGAACTAACTCTCCCTCAGGCAAAACAACGATTTGCACACCAGCAAAGAAAAAACAATATGAAAATTGAGTTTAATAAATAAAATGTTACTTGGCAAAACTAAAATCAAGCCGACTCATAAATCATTCCCAGACAACTCTATACTTAAATGCAAATATTTGTCCATTTTATGTAATTTAAAACATCACTAAAGTAAAAAAGAACCAAATAATTCTTTGATAAGTGTAGAGTAAGGAAAGACTGTGTAATTATTATTATTGTAATGCTGTGAAACTGGAAACGGAACTGGAACCGTAACTTAACTGATTTATATTCAGAACTGGAACCAAAACTCAACATAATAAGAACAAAATTTGGAACCAATTCAGCAACTTCACAGGATCTATTACACTTTATTTCAGTAAGCCGGATCACGATTAGGCTTTGAGTTTAGGCAAGTATATAAAATCTGGACAAATCAATAAAAGTAGCTATCTATCTTTAAAATAATAACAAATATGATTCTAAAACTAAAAAGAACTATTCATAGTTTATGGTTTACGAAGTGTCTTTCGCCCAACAAGTGAAGTTAAGCCACAAAAAAGGGATATGAGCAAGTCTGACAGTTAACTACACAGAACGGAAGCATATTCCAAATAATGACCATTATGAAGGAAAGCGAAAGGAAAGCGAAAGGAAAACACATTTCCCCATTTCATAGCGCATTTTATGCAAAGACCCATTAGTTATATTCTTGTTTGGGGATATTCTTTTTATTATTTTTCCGGTTTTCCTTGACGTTTCTATATATTTTCGTTTTTGTATGTTTTTTTTTTGGCTTTGTTTGAAATTCTTTGAATTGTTTTTCATTTAACAAGTTACCGTTACATTTGCCGCTAGCTTTTGTGTTCCACTGTTTATATCTCCCGCTACCGCTACCGCTCCCTCTCCCTCTCTCCATCTCTCTCTCTCTCTTTAGCTGTTGTCCCGCTATTCCTTAAGCCTGCCATTTGTTTGTTTGCTTGTGCATTTCCCCATAGAAACAATGACAGGGTATTGAGGTCAATAGTAAAAGACAACAACAACAAAAAGAGCATATGGCAAGGTTGCTTTGAAATAATTTTTTGAAATTAACTTTTCTTTTCTCTATTTTTTTTTCGTGCCATTTGTGAAGGGGTGTGCAACTAGGGGCTGGTGGCAAAGGGGCGTAGAAGGGGCGTTGTTGACTGTCATTTGATTTGTGATGGCGCTGCACATTTTGCACAGCTGTGACAGTAATGGGGAGGCAGTGGCAAGCAGGAGGAGCTGCACGTGCAGGTAAGAGGTTTCTGTTCAACTGGAACACATACTTATACATATATATATATATATATATATATATACATATATATATATGTCTGTGTGTGTGTGTAGTAAAGTGAGTCTAATTAGGAAGTCCTTTTAAGAAAATCAATAAACATGTCTTGACCTCAATTAGATTCCGCTTACTACAGTTCACAATACATACGTACCCCCAAAACGGATCCCCAGACAACAAGAACAACAAACACACACACACACAACACACAGATTCATTTTGGGTGGGGCGGGGGGCGGGGGAGGTGGCATAGCAAACACACGTGCTTTTCATTTGGCCCAAAGATAAAAAGAATAACAAGAAATCACAATTTACTTTCAGCTAAAGAATGTTCAATACCCTAGCAAAACTTTCCATAACTTTTGATAACATTTAACATTGCACACATATTTTATTGTTGGATTTGATAAAATATACAATATACCATTCTATTTTCAATAATACACAATTGCCATCTATTGAAAGCCTAATAGTACTCTTAAAAGGGTAATATGAAGTTGTGCTAAAGCAAATAATACGCAAAAGGAAAGCAACTACCCATAAAGTATATATATTCTTGATCTAACCAGGTTCGTTTGCAGATCTCTCCATTTGAAATGTAATCTAACTAGAATATTAATTAGCACTTGGCAGATAAGTCCCTCTTCACTGGAAATATTTATTTATTAATGTATATTTATTAATTATTTATTAATTGTAGCTATAATCAAACCTAGCCCGAAGTTCAGAATTAAAGATGAATGTGCCAAAAATGTGCCTACAGAAACTATATTAAGTGCAGGCCAAGGTGGAGCAGTGAGGGATAAGATAGTACAGTCTAAGATCAATCTCCTGATCCTGCAAATATATACACATATGCATTAATAATGATTTCTAAGATAGTAACAATCTCCAAAGCGTTGCAGACTTCCTGACACAACTAAAATCCCCTCTGCTAGTTTTGGCAACAAGAAAAAGATAGGCATAAAAGAGACTCGAATGGGGATAAGACGATTTTTGTACTATGCATAGGCAGGAGAAGAGGAAGGGATGGTGCAGGAAATTGGTGTGGGGAGACTCTGGCACAGGAATAAGTTTGCCTCGAGCATTCACACGCCATATAGCCACAGAGCCGCAGAGCCTGACATGAAAACATGCGAAACGACAACGATTGCATTTCACTTTCCAAGCTTCTTCTAAGCGCCAACTCGTCCCCAAAATAAAAAACGTCCCTTGGCATCCAACCAACCCCCAAAACCCCTCGAAATGCCTGGCTCCTGCCGTTTTATGATACGATTTTATTTATTTGCTCATGTCTGAGAGGCGAACGCAGCAACTGAGAAACGCGTCCACTGCCATTGTAATGCAAACTGTCAACAAGACCGCAAAAATGCTTGAGGCAAATGTTGTTATTGTTGCCTAAGTTGTTCTTGTTGCTCTTGGAGGCTGTCAGAAGTCGTTGTCGAGCATTTGAGCTGGGAATTAGTGCAGCAGCCAGACTGCAAATGCAATAGCAATGTAGCAGTTGAGCCAGCAGCACATAGAGTGCAGCTTATATCTACGGATTATACCACATACATCCAAGTTAATGTATTCCGATCATGCTTTGTACTCCAAACTAACAGAACATACGAGTGTAGTAAACATCTAGGGATTATGTCATATATATTTAAATAGACTCAGCAAAGGAGCCAATCCTGAACACTAGAAAACTTTTCTTGTTCTTCAAAAATAAAAAAAGATTCTAAAAATGAGTAAGCCGTGCACTAAATCCTGGTTTTTAGACATATACTTTCTGCATAACTAAGTGATTTTTTACTGAGTGTAGATTACAGTTTATATATTGAAAATATATTATATATATAAGATAACACCCTGCACTCCAGAGCAACCATATCTGCATGTTTGTTTTATTGACTATGGCTTGTCTACTAGTTTGTTCTGACTGCAACTTGACCAAGTCAAGATTCGTTTCCAACAACAACAAAAATAAAATTGTCATTGAAGTTTTTCACTCAATCAATTCATTTACTTTGCTTGAGATTGAATTGCAGCCGTAGACGAAGACGATTTAGGCCAAATTAAATCGATGTCTAGCAAAGCGCTGACCAAAAGGGACGACAGGCAGCCCAAAAAAAGAAGAGACTAAGTTTATATATACAATAGACGTATGCAACTTAACCCAGTTACTGGCCCTGCCACTGCAGTTCACCAAGTGAACTGGCCAAAATGGCCAAAGCAGCTGCCAAAAAGCAAGCTTAAACTTTTAGCTAAAAAATACTTTGATTTTGTGTCATGCTAGTTTTGCATTTGGTTTTTGTTTAACTAAACTTTGAGTCAAAAGCAACAGAGACACAAATGGAAATCCAAAGTGTGCTACCAAAAAAATTAAAAGAAAAGAAACTTTTCCCACAGAGATTCATGGGAAATTAGATAAAATGTAGCAAGTAAGTCATGAACAGTACAGTGAAAAGTGTTTTATAATTTCAGCAACACTGAGAGCTTTCAGAAGTAGATACGATATAATACGTATCAAGTAGCATGCACCAAATACCATATATCTAACATTTAGAAAAAGATCAATGGCCTATTTTACCATACTATACTATAATATATACTGTTTACATATTTACAATCGTCCATTTCTATGTCTCCGAAATTCATAACATGCATCCCTAGGACGCTGTATCTTCTTCTAGTTAAGGCGTGCATCGAGGATTGCTCCTCTCTTTCACAAAACCTGCACAGTTCGCTACTATATATACCTAGTTTAGTTAGGGGACTTCTTAGTCTACAGTATCCTGGGTATCCTAACGCTTTTCCATGGTTATAACTTGCTTAAATCGTCTAAGATTATAACCACCTAGGAGACAATTATATTGTCCAATGATAAGTACTAGCAAATTTTCATAATCTGATCTCTACTTCGTATAAGAAAACTACCCTCAATATATTAATATGCATAGTACTCTGTACTCTGTCAAGTCTACAGTATCTATTTTAATCTGAGTGGCAATTTTCTACATCAGACCCTTCTATTGCTTGTAAGTAAGCTCCCCTGAAAATATCAACTTTCCATCTCTCCATTCTCATCCTGCATTGCTTACAGGATAATTCGCTGCTCTGTACTCACTTTGCATGTGACATAATCCCACAGAGAATTGCGTCAGTTCGGGCATTTGTCGCAATATCTCCTCGGTGACGAGATGAACGCCCCGATGTTGCGGCCTTAGATTGATTTTGCGCTGAAACCAGGCGGATCCAAATTGTAAGCCAGCCGCATTGGCATCACCATGTCCGCCGATGCCACCGCCACCGCCGCCGGGGTTTGTGGTGCCGGCAATGTTGCCACGTCCGCCACGATGATTTGCCGATGCCATGGTGCTGTTGGAGGAGCTGCTGCGTATGTTGCTGTTGCGACTGACGCTCTGTTTAATGTTGGCCGTTGCACCGCCCCCGCCGCCTCCACCGCCCCCACCACCGCCTCCGCCTCCACCGCCACCACCAGCGACGCCGGCGCAGCCAGCTCCACCGCTGCCGCTGGTAGCTTTCGTGTTGCCGGCGTTTGGATTACTGCTGCTACTGCGACGCCGATGGCCGCCGCTGCGTTTTGTGGCAACTGCTGCTGCTGCTGCTCCTGCTCCTGCTGCTTGCGGATCTTGTGACTTAACCTTGGCAGTTGTTGTTACTGTTGTTGCAGTCGTTGTTGCTGTTGTTCTTGTTGCGACAGCAGCGGCGACGGCGGCAGCAGCAGCGGCTGATGTCGTTGGTTTTGCGGACGACGTTGTGACGATTCTTTGGCTTTAGCCCCTCTCACACACACTCACGCACACACACGCGCACAAGCACTTACACACACTGACGCATACAAGCACACACACACACACGCACACACCTCACACACGAGGCGCTTGACTCTTTTATTTCTTGTATAATTATTATAATTATGACTTTTGTTGAGCACTTTTTTCTTGCACTTGTTTCAAGCTTCAGCTGCCTTTGCTTCTTCTTTTAATTGATTTTCTTTCTTTTGTATTTTTGCCAGTGGGCCACTTTCTTTACTTAGAAGATACTGCAAGAGAGAGAGAGAGAGAGAGAAAGAAAAGCAGTGACAAATTAGTATTATTTTCTAAAATATATATTTATATATATATAATATTTGCTATTTAATAGCAAAATTAATCTTTTAGTTTTTCAACATTTTCTCAGTGAGGAAAAGCACTTTTTTACTACTTCAAAATATGTTGAAAATTTATTTATCAACGTATTTATCAAGTTTTTAACATTTTTCTCAGTTTGACCAAGCGCACCAAAGTATTTTTTCAGTTTGGAAAGCTACTTAAAAATAGGTTGGAATTTTAACTTAAACACTTTCTCTATTCGCGCCAAAAACAGTTTTGAAAGCAATGTCAAACATTTCAAACACATTTGTTGGCCTAAAATGATTGAGCAACATATTTTTTGTAAGTAGATCAATACTTTTTCAGTTTGTCAAAGTAATTTTTCAGTTTTGAAAACCGTAAATGTTTGTACATGACTTTGAAATATTTTCAACATTATTTCAAAGTTATTTTCAATTTTAAAAGCAGCTCAATCTTAACTACTATTCATATTCTCAAAATAAAAATGTTCCGCTTGAATTTTAAACCTGTTGCTGTTCAATCCCAGGAAAATCTTCAACTAAAAGATTCGAAGATAAGATTCTAGCCGCATACACAAAGCACAAACCCATAAAAGGGTCTTGAGTCTTAAATAGCAATTTGAAAACAATTTTGTATTTACTTATTTACTTAAAGGTAGGCGAGTATGTCAAATAAATCAAATACACGTTTGTCTTTCTGCTGCTGCTGCTGCTTTGTTTGCTTGTGTTCTCAATTACTGCCCACAATCAACAAGTTTTAATTACAAGCTGTAAATAAGAACAAAAACAAGCTGAACCTCATCGACTGTTTATGGGTATGTTTATCAGCAGAAGCAGTTGTAGGTTGACCTTGCCAATCGATTAAGTAAAGTGATAAACAGTTGTGGCTTCAAAAAGGGCCAATAACATTTGGGGTCAGTCTCTAGACTGTCAATTTGCCAATTCTGATGAAAATGTTTAGAGAAAGGAATGAAGGCATAAATTGATTGATAAAATTAAAAGTGACTCATAAAAAAAGGTCAAAAACACTACCAATTGTGCCTATGTGTACTAAAAATAATGCAATTATTGAGTGATTTATTCTACCTCTACACAAAATAAAAGAAAACAGGATAAATACAAATTTAAAGGCACGTTTAAGTATAAATTACAAAAATATTCAAAAAATAATAATTCCAAAAAATGTAACAACAAATAAGGATTTTTATTACATTGAAAATTTCAATTCAAGGCGATTATTTCGTCTTATTGGTGACTTTCATTTCATTTCCCACAATTAAATTAAATGTTAATAGGTCTTTGAATAAACATTATTGTTTTTTTTTATGGAAAATTTCAATTCAAGTCTCTTAATATTTACACTTTCTGACGAACGAACTTTATTTAAAAATAATTAAATTAAATTAAATAAAACTTAAATTCCAATAAGTGTTTGAATGTACTATAGTAGAGAATAGTTTTCGGTTTTAAAAATTGATTCTGTCTCTGTCAATATTTGACAAATACCCTGACAAAATAATACAAAAACCGTCAGCAAGTGTTGATGTTTTCACTAGACACAGCAATGTTTTGTTCAATTTGTCTGCTGAAGCCTAACAAAGCCTGACTTCAATTTGTAGTCTGGTCACTCTGCCAGCCAAAAGGAGTTTAAATCAAGACACACACACACATACAGGTCACAAAGCTTTTATAGACAATTGTAGACTGGGCGAAAAGCGGAGCAAAAGTCAAAAGTAGAGTAAATTTGTTGCGGCACAATGCATGGGCACGTGTCACTAGCAAGTGGAGCACAAACGAGACGAGGCGGTACCGGGAGGGGTGGGGGTACGCTTGTGCAAAAGGGAACAGCAAGCAGTGTTACACACATACACACACACATACACGAACACCTGGCACATGCAGAAAGGAATCAAACGAAAATGGTGTTTAAGAAATTGTCGTTCGCAAGTTGAGTGCACTCACACAAACACACACACACACATACATACGTAAGAGAGGGCAAAAGCAATCGAAATGCATTTTGAATTGAGCAGCGAGCGCTGATTGCACTCTGTACATGTATATATATATATATGTGTGTGTGTGTTTATTTGCTTGTGTGGGTGAACGTGAGTGCTCCGCAATGCAAAAAGGTAGTAAAAGGGCCACAAAAAAAAGAAAGAATATAAAAATAAAAAAAGGGCAGAGCACTTGCCACACAAAACGATTTACACGACACTAAAGCTAAAAACAGGCGCACGCCACGCGCTGCCACTAAAAAAAATGGAAAACCAAAAGAGGAGAGGCCAGGAGTGAGAGAGAGAAAGGGAGAGAGAGCGACGTCATTGCTGAGAGCAGCAGGCAGCAAGCAGCAAGCAGCAGCAGCAGCAGCAGTAACAATAATAAGAAGCGCGTTAAGGCCGCGCCAGGTATTTTTTTTTATTTTTTTTTATGGGGCTACTGTTCAAATTTGCATATGCTTTAAATATTTAATGTAATTCAAAAATGAGAGGAGACAAGCAGCATCCACAACAACAACAGCGCACAATGTGCCAATTGGGCAAGCGGCGCGCAGCTGTAAAAATCCAATTGGAATGCTAAAAACCAAAAGATGGTCAGTCAAAAAAATATAAAATAAAAAAATATTCGTGCATTTGGTAAAAAATCAATTTCCAATTTTCCTACCGATTGCTATATGCAATTGCAAAAAAAAAAACAAAAACTTCACTAATTGTTCTGATTGGCCAGCCGCAGAATTGTTTGTAGAAGACAAAGCATATTCATAATTTTTTACTGTTAATTATTGACATAACAAATGAGGTCCTCTACAACAACAACAGCAAGAACTGATGACGGCAACAACACCAAGCCCCAATCAGAGCCAACCAACCAACACACGCACACACAGAATAGGAATGCAAAAGGCACACGCGAAATTGCTTACATTAAAACTTGACGAAATAAAAATGGGCAAAGAAGAATATGGGAAACTAGCTTATAATTTTCAATGTTCTCCGCCTTTTTGTTTTGTGCATTTCGTTTGAATGAAACTTTGAGCCACACACACACACACGCAAGCACACACACACATGTCCACACGCACACAAATCACGTAAGCATCAAATTTAAATGCACTTAATTACATTTAATTCGTGTTTTGCTTTTGTTTTAATTTGAGGGGGTGGGGAATTGGTGGCGGGGGTTGCCCCAAAGCAAGCCAAGCCAAAAGTGCCGCTGTAACAAAAAACCGTACGTACGTGCGTGTCCGTCTGACAGTCCGACAATTGGATGCGCTCTCTCTCGACTTATGTCTCTTCTTCTTCCTCTGCTTGTTTTTAGTTATGCGTGTGCGCTAAGTTCGTGCCAATAGTTTCTTTTTTGCACGTGCAGCGATACTATCGATAGTAGCTAGTTAGTTCATCGATTTTATGGCCGAAAAAAAAGCTTTAAAACAATGCTTCGATCGATTATTATCACCCAATTATCGATACATTGGCGGCGCTGTGTGCAAACTGAGCGGTCAAAACATATAAACCAAAAAAAAATGCATTTAAAATTTTTGCTGGTGTTAAAAGCGGTGCTTACTTTGCTGTTGGTTTTTTTTTTATTTATTAATATTTTTTGTTGGGTGTTTTATTTAGTTAGTTGAATTCACTGCGTGGGTGGACGAGTTGTGTGCTGATAAAAGTGCTGTTGCTGCTGACGGCGCATTGGCAGTGCGCACTTGCTGTCATTTCTATTGATATCGATACCGATGCTATCGAGATCTGTGTGCATTTTGTCAGTTGTCCGTTGTCAGTTGTCATGCACTTATGTAAATATATATATTTATATATATACAAGAGCAGCAGCAACGACAACAGTTACATTTGTGCGTAGTGTGCGTTGGTGTTAGTAGGTCGTTTAATGACTCGGCGGCGGCTAAATATAACGGTTGTCGTTGTCGTTACGTTGTTGTTATTACGTTTTTTTTTGGTCACACTCGTTACTCGTTTTCTCTTATGCGTTTTTTTAGGTGGCCAATTCACAAAATGTATATTTTTTACACCTTTCACACACACCCACGCATTTGACACGCACACACACACACGCGCGCGCGTTGCTTTCGTCCTTCTTTTTTTGCTCTCTTTTTTGCACACACTTTCCCACACCTAGGCCAATTGTCGTGTTGTTGTTGGCTCGATATATATATCTTTTTTTTTCTTAATTTATATATACATTTGCATTTTGTATTAAACTTTATTTACACATTTAGCTGAAAAATTTGGTGGAGTTTTTCTTTGATTTTTGCTCTGGCCACATTTTTTTCTACCAACTCCTTTATATATGTATATATGTGTGTGTGTGTGGCCTCTGAGATTTCTTTGCCTATTTGCCTTGCGCTCTGTTTTTCGTTTTTCAATATAAAAACTCCATGGCCCTATTATGTACTCGACACACACACATGCTAACTCACTCACGCACACACACACAGGCACGCTTACACACACACACACAAACACACACGCCCGTTACGAATACGTACAACGTTTTGAACGATTTACTGCGTTTGCTCCTGCTGCTGCTGCTTCTTTCCCTTCTTCTGCTGCTGCTGCTGTGTGTGTGTGTGTTATTTAATACAATTTTAATATATTTTTTTATTTATTTCGATTTCTTCCTTTGGATTTTTCAGGTTGTATTTTATTTTTTTTTGCTAACTGATTTATTGAATTGTGTTACTTTTTACTAATTGTATTTTTCTTCTTGCCCTGCGACGAGCCCAGCGTGTGTGCCACCGAACGAGAGCCTCAACTGAAACTGAGCAGCGATGTGGCAAGGATAGGCAATATATATATGTATTTTTTTTGTTGAATGAGTGGGTGAATGAAAGTTTTGCACGTGTTTGTCACTCTGTGTGTGTGTTCAACTCGTTCGTTTTCGAACGGTAACATTGCTCTCTGCACAGGCGCCTTGTGGGGCGAGTTGTGCATTGTGAATGTGGCAGCGTTGCCACCTAACGCAATAACGTAACGGCAAACGCAAAAGCTTAACGAGCCTTACGTTTGCAATTATCTGTGCTCCACTTCTCTTCTCTTTTTTTAGGTCACTAGGACAGGGCACAGTGGGGCAGGTGCTGTGGAAAAGGAAAATACATTTTATATGTAAAACTGTTTAAACCAGACTTTTAGTCTATTTGGCATTAGTCTTCATTAAAAAGTTTGCCTGCCACTGTCACATATAGCTTCCTTTCATTTCTGGAAATTAATAAAGGTCATCTACAATAATTGTAATTGCAATCAGAAATAAGCACGCCAAAAGTCAAAATGCCACAGTCATTAGGCAAACACTCACGCCCCATCCCCATCCCCGGCCCCCAAAGAGTCAACAAATTAAATATCTAACAAACGAGTGGGCGTTGTGCGCTTACTCCTCTCTAGCTAGCCTGCCTGCCTTCTTGTTTGCTTGCTGGTTACTTGCTCACTGACTAGTTCGCTGGCTGGGTGTGCCCAGCATGTGGCTAACTATCTATTTGTGTATGTATGTGTGTCACCATATGCATATTGTCTCCTGTTGGGTTTAGCGTTACTTATTAGAGACGTGCTCGTGCTTTCTATTGTGACACGAAAGCGCAGGCTGCTAAGCAATAAGGGAAATTGTATATTAAGGATGATGAAAGAAACATTTTAAAATAAAAGAAATGGAAATTAAATAAAAGGAAATAAAACATTTTAAGATATTCCACAAATTTTAAACAACTTTAAATTAAATAAAATGAAAGAAACATCTTACAATATTGGAAAAGTTCAAATTATCATTAACATAACTTGTTTCTGAATAAGCTAATTTTACAAATTTCATGCAAAAAGTTCTGTGAAAATTACCAACACGTGCGCATCTCTATGGCTATTGCTACTTACAAATTGTCTAGCTCTCACTATCTCTCGCTCACTCTCTTTTATATAGTTATAGTTCTGGTGTCTGCAAAGCAACAAAAAAAATTACTTAGTCCTGCTGTGGCGTTCGGCTAACGGAACGCACCAAAGAACCGTTAACCGCACCCAGTTTTGGAAAGAAGGCGTCCATTGTCATTTTTGTTCGCTTTCACATGCAGAATGGACAACGCTGCTGTAGTAAAATATCTAGCATTACAACGGATCAAAGGACAAATTGAATACAGCAATGGAGCATATTGGCTTTACGTTGACATATCTATGGAAACAACTGGTTACACTGTTCTGTTTTAAATGAATTGAAGAGAAATTATGATTTTAAGTGAATAAAAATTAATATTTCTAACAACCATTTATTTCTAATAAATTACAAATTAAATGAAAAATGAAGTATTTTTGATTTGAAAATTAATTAATATTCAAGACTATAATATACTATATTAAAAAGGGGTTTCTAGACTTTTGCGTGACTTATTAACCTAAAGGGAATTTAGAAAACGTTCAACATTGACAACTTGCTGCTCTGTTTGTTATTTCACACCGTTTAATAATCTATACAGGGTGTGTCGCAAATATCCCAGCAACAATAGCCCGCTTTTATTTGTATATGTGCTGTTAGCACCCAGTTTCGACTCAGCTTTGCCAGTCAAATGAACAGCGGAGCCGCAGTCCCCATTGGCCAGGCAAACCAGCCAGACGTGGAATAGTTTTTATAACGGTTCAACGAATACCTGCGTAAGGAGGATAGGTAACAATAACAAACAATGGACGACGATACGGATATCTTTGACATAGATCCCAAGGAAGCTTGGCTGGAAAAGATAACAATTGGCGGGTTGCGACGCTGGCACATTATTGCCTCTGTTTTGGGAATACTGATGAGTCTAAGTGGGTGCCAGATGATATATATATATATATATATATATTGATTGATATACAGTTATAGATTATATTAATTTATAATTTATAATTAACTTAGTGATTATGGTCTGTTGCTGCATACGGTTTCGCATACCGCGCACCAAACAAGAAATCGAAGCCGATTATCAACGCAAGCAGATAACCAAAAAGTTTCGCGAGAAACTGCAACAGATTAAAAATTCCGAAATGGATGATATGGATCTGCAGAAAGGTATGTAAATTTAAGAAAAAACCCTCAACACATATATGTAAGTACAGTGGTCGCTTGACAACTACAAAAATATATATAAATGAATGAATACAGTTGTGATGAAAATAAAAGAACTACCAGGTGTCTTTTTTAAGTATGCCATCTTAAGAAACCTTTGCATAGAATTCGAAGAAGACTCTTAAAAAAGTGAGAATGAAAAAACAAAGAAAGATTAAAATTTAAACTAAAACATTTCATTTTATGGAAAAAGAAGAAAATGAATAAATAAATAAGCGATTTTATATATAAATTAAAAAGTTATTTACAAAAAATCATCTGCTAATCAAAAAATATTAGAAAAAATAAAAGTTGCACTTACCGAGCGACCACTGTGGCTTTGAAAAGGGCTTCTCGCAGCTATTTAACACAAATTTGTGTATTACTCTTGGCTCATTCTCGCCCATCTGCCCCAGTTTGTGCCCCAAATGCGAGCCAAGCCTTTTTCCTCTTCCTCTTGTTTCTTTGGTTTAGCACTCACGCATGGTGTCTGTATATATATAAAATATATATATAGAATATGATAAACGATTCTTTGAGCCAGCACGCTAGTGTCAAAATATTTGTGTATATATATATAAATTGTTAAAAGTTAACTATTTAACTCACACACGTTTCTAACACTTTTCTATCACAACAGCACTTGCTTATATCAAATTGGAACAATACGATGATCCCTAGGGAAATCTCTCCCTCTCTCTCCCCCTCTCTCTGCCTCTCTATCTCTCTGTAAATACTCATTTGCATAACATCACCAAAAAGCACCAGAAACTATCGGAATATTAATAATTATATTACTACTACTACACAAAAAACTAGACAAAAAATCTACTGCCAATGTAAGTAGCGATTATTGCAAATATTTATATATATATGTATAAAAGATATATACGATTATATATATAAGCTTAATTTTTGCTTGCTTTTCTTTTTCTCTCCTCTCTCTCTCTCTCTCTCTTTTTGTCTGTTGCAGTGTGTGTGCGCATTCAGAGCGACTATCTGAATTTGCAGGCCAGTGTGGAGAGCATGAACGAGAAGCAAAATGTTAAGTTTAAGATTTAAACTATTATCTATATAAAACTGTTATACTTCTTATATATACAAATATGAATAAAACTAGTGGGCAAATAAATTTGATTTGTTTTTGTTTTATTGCATTTAGCTTTTCAGTTTTTTAATTGAAATTAGTTTGTTTTTGGAATTTATTGTTGTATCAAAGGTATTAATTTTAGTATATTTTTTTTTTTTGATTTTTAATTCTCTACACATACTGGCTAGTTAAAGGGATGTCTGATTTTTTTTTTTTGGGCAGCATTTTGACAATTGCGACAATTAACAGATTGGTTTTGTTTGCGACATTTTGTTTCTTCTTTACTTAGTTCTAGACATTAGTTTAAAATGTTTTTTGTTATTTGTTTTTGACAATTCTTTAGTTTTGTGGCTGACTTGGCTGATTCTGATACGGTTGCTGACTCGACAAAACACATACACACACAATTTAAATATATTACGCATAACTATAATATTTTACTTCCGTCTTTTGTTCATTCAACTTGCTCCGGCTTACAATTAGCTGATGTTGGGAATACTTTCTGAAGTTCGTTTTTACTGTGCGCGGCTTTTTATTGTTTTATTTTCACCAACTTAATGCCAAAAATTCTGCAGTTTATCTCAATTTTTAATACACTATTTTTTGTTGTTGCTATTTTTATTTTTATATTTATATAAAAACAACTAATTATACGCGGCACATCATTCCTTGCGTACGAATGTTCTCCCCCTAGAACAAAAAAACGAAAATCCAATTAATATTTTGATTAATTAAGATTAAAAAGATAATAACTAACGTTATAGTCTTCTTTTCCGTAGTCTTCGGCTCGGGTCTTGCACGGTTTAGCACCTTGAGGAAGTCGGAGGTTTTTGCGCGCATACGCGAATGAATATACGCCTTTGAACACTATTATATCAAAATTGGAACAGTTTAATATAAGATATATAGCATTTATTACTCTCTATCGCTTACCTTAATGTGATAATGCAAATAATCACGGAACATGTGTATTAAATTGATAGTATTATCCCGTGTCTCCTTATTGGTATGTCGTGGAAACAGCACTGCAAATATAAACAAAACAATTGAATTAGACATAGAAATCAAGATAAAGTAGGGGAATTGTTTATATAAGTATAACACTTAGGAGAAGCTATCCTAGAAACACAAGCAACAGCTTATAAAGGATTAAGCAGAATGCTGTTCCTTTATCGAAAGAATTGAGAACTTATTCTGAAGATATTACTCAAAAATTCCATTTAGAGTATAAAAGAGTATAACAGATTGGAGTAACTGTACACCAACACAAGTCATCTGTTATAATATAAGGGATTAAACAGGATGCCGTTCGCATTTAGATTTATATGGGAGCATTTGAGACACAAATCAGAGAATTATTCTTAAATATGCCACTTTGACTCCACATAGTATAACAGATTGGAGTTACTGTACACCAACACAAGTCATCTGTTATAATATGAGTGATTAGACAGGATGCCGTTCGCATTTAGATTGATTTTGGAGTATTTGAGACACACATCGGAAGAGGAATCCAGAATATGCCACTTTGACTCCACCGAGTATAACAGATTGGAGTAACTGTACACCAACACAAGTCATCTGTTATAATATAAGGTATTAAACAGGATGCCGTTCGCATTTAGATTTATATGGGAGCATTTGAGACACAAATCAGAGAATTATTCTTAAATATGCCACTTTGACTCCACATAGTATAACAGATTGGAGTAACTGTACACCAACACAAGTCATCTGTTATAATATGAGTGATTAAACAGGATGCCGTTCGCATTTAGATTGATTTTGGAGTATTTGAGACACACATCGGAAGAGGAATCCAGAATATGCCACTTTGACTCCACAGAGTATAACAGATTGGAGTAACTGTACACCAACACAAGTCATCTGTTATAATATAAGGTATTAAACAGGATGCCGTTCGCATTTAGATTTATATGGGAGCATTTGAGACACAAATCAGAATTATTCTTAAATATGCCACTTTGACTCCACATAGTATAACAGATTGGAGTTACTGTACACCAACACAAGTCATCTGTTATAATATGAGTGATTAAACAGGATGCCGTTCGCATTTAGATTGGTTTTGGAGTATTTGAGACACAAATCGGAAGAGGAATCCAGAATATGCCACTTTGACTCCACAATTTTGAATAGATTCTGGAATGATGGATGACTTACCGAATGTAACATATCCAATGTTGTCGCCCACTCTGGCATCGCTGTTGGCCAATTCTAGGGGTGGCTCGCGGTGCGAGAAGAGCACTTGTGGCGCTGTGTGCGACGCACGACGACCTTCCCTCAACTCCTGCATGAAGACCTTGCCAATGATGACGTCGTCCTCATCCCGAAAGATGGTGCTGAAGACAACGGTGACGCGATCAGGCTTTGCCTCCACATAGCTGTTGGATTACAGTGGGGATTTGTATTATAATTGTTAGCTATATTTGATGGTTGAGTAATTCTTACAGCGTCTCATCGTTGCGATAGTTGATAACAGCTCGTTTCTGGACCTCTTCGCCCTGTTCCTGGAAATCGAAATATTTCTCAAAAACGGAGGCAAAACAATTGCGCTTCAGCAGTCCAATTCTCTTTGCAATCTGCTCCCAATCCGCGGGTATATCCTCCAGATTAATAAGTACAGACACATTGTAGCCTATAATTCAAATTTAAATATATATCAATAGAGCTTTTTATCCTTTTTCCTTTAAAGTATAATTTGTATACCTTCCTCCGTATCGGTTAGCAAACTTCCGTATTCCCTTTTCAGCAGCTCATCGGCTCCATGTTCCTGGAGCTGTTTGTAGAACTTGAGCGAAATACTTATCTGAAGACGAAAGTATATATGTTTTATATATAATGTATAGTTGTATTTGAATTAGGTACTCACCCGCACTTTTGTCTTATCACCATTCACATTGGACATATGATATAAAACACCATCGAAGTCTGCTATTCGTATATCTATCGATTCTGGTTTGAGGCTGCAAAAGAAAACACATTTCCATAAACATTAAAAAGTAATAATAATAATAAGTAATAACAAAGTTGCGCCTCAAATCAATATCTTATCGCCCGCATGCCATTGTTTTCAGCAGATTAATGTGATCAAACATAAATATTGTATGATTCATTAAAGGTTTATATAGCGCATTTTGATTTTATATATTACAACTGGTTTTTCAGTAGTTTCAGCTGCAAACTCTGCTCATCTATTTTAAGATGGAATACTTAAAAATAATAATAAACATTTTGTGGCTTTTGTTTATTTATTTAGACAAATCATAACTCATAAATTAGAAAGCAACTATGTTTTTTTCCTGCACAGCGTATAACAGATTAAAAAAACTGTGCACGAAACTAGTAACTCTATCAATATAAATTATTGAACAGAATGCCGTTCGTGTATTCATTAATATGGGAGCATTTGAGACACAAATCAGAGGATTATTCTGAAATATGCCACTTTGACTCCACGGAATATAACAGATTCGAGTAACTGTATACCAACACAAGTCATCCGTTATAATATAAGGGATTAAACAGGATGCCGTTCGCATTTAGATTTATATGGGAGCATTTGAGACACAAATCTGAGGATAATTATGAAATATGCCACTTTGACTCCACAAAGTATAACAGATTGGAGTTACTGTACACCAACACAAGTCATCTGTTATAATATGAGTGATTAAACAGGATGCCGTTCGCATTTAGATTGATTTTGGAGTATTTGAGACACACATCGGAAGAAGAATCCAGAATATGCCACTTTGACTCCACAGAGTATAACAGATTGGAGTAACTGTACACCAACACAAGTCATCTGTTATAATATAAGGGATTAAACAGGATGCCGTTCGCATTTCGATTTATATGGGAGCATTTGAGACACAAATCAGAGAATTATTCTTAAATATGCCACTTTGACTCCACAAAGTATAACAGATTGGAGCTACTGTACACCAACACAAGTCATCTGTTATAATATAAGGGATTAAACAGGATGCCGTTCGCATTTAGATTTATATGGGAGCATTTGAGACACAAATCAGAGGATAATTATGAAATATGCCACTTTGACTCCACAAAGTATAACAGATTGGAGTTACTGTACACCAACACAAGTCATCTGTTATAATATGAGTGATTAAACAGGATGCCGTTCGCATTTAGATTGATTTTGGAGCATTTGAGACACAAATCAGAAGAGATTTCGAAAATATGCCACTTTGGCTCCACGGTGTATAACAGAATTCGTCAGTATGTCACTTCATTTTCACTCCACTTCAATGAATAATTTGTTGTGCTTTGGCAGCCGGCGCCCAAACGGCCTTTCACAGATGACTCAAATGCACTGTTTGTGTGTGTGTTGAAGAGAGACAGAGAGAGAGAGAGAGAGAGAGAGAGGGGCGCATTATGCACTAATAATGCAATAAATGAGCTAAAGTGAATTAACAAATGCTGCGCGGGAGGGCACTGTAAAAGGAGGGTGCAAGCAAAATGACGAATACTACTGCCCACACACTCAAAAACACTATATACTATATACTTATATATATATATATATATGAGTGTACCGCAAGTTGAAATTATACCCGATGTTTTGTACACCTATAAATATATAAATGTGTGTGAAATACACTGATAAACACATAATGAAACTGATAAGCCAAGAAATTAGATAAACGACAAATAAAATGGGGGCACTTTACAGTTAGGTGAGACAGAGAGAGAGAGAGAGAGAGAGCGAATGGGACAGCGATACGAAGAGGAAGAAGTAGAGGAGGAAGAAGACTCACCTACTTGTGCATTGCGGTATTTGACCAGAAGCGTTTCCTCGATAATACGGTTATTGATTTCCAGCAGAATCATTTTGTATTAATTTTGATTTTAATGAACTGTGTGTGCGAAAATAGTTAATTTGAGAAATAAGCCCAAAATAAAAATTAGACGCGATGATGACAAATTTATGACGTTGCCTTTGGCCGCTCCGGCTGCGAATGCGGTGCTCTTTTCGTGCGTTAACTGTTTCTTTGCTGTTCGCTGCTGCTGCTGTGAATACGTTTGTATTAGTGTGTGAGAGACACGGCTACTTTTTATGGGGAGATTGCTCCAACTCACACACACTTATATGCATTCAATTCGTACATGCACACGCACACATATGCATAGACAACACACACACGCGTCGCCTTGCGTTGCTATTTAGGTGTGTGTCTGTGTGCAGCGTATTAAATGAATCAACAACAAAAAACTGGGCGCAGCGTTTTTGCTGTCGGCTTTTTTGGGTGATCTCCGTACACATGCACACACACATTCACACACTCACACAGTTGCAAATTCCAACACACACACGCACAAACTCACGGTCGCTGCGCTTATAATATTATGCACTCTGTTAATTGCTGTTGCGTTTTGCGTGCTGCTTTTTAACTTCTTTTTCTGCTCTATTTGCACTTGTTCGCATTTGATTTATTTAATATAAAAAGCAGAAATATATGCAATGCGCGTATCCATGTGGCCAGGTACTTGGTACTTGTGTGGCCAGATGCTGTGATTATGTGGCATGCTTGCTGTTGCGCATACACCGATATATCGATATATTGATGGGTATATTTTGTTATGAACAAATTTTTGCATTTTGTATTGATGGATATTTTATTTTGGTGGTTTGATTTAGTTCATTGTCACTGCACGCTTAATATATCAAAATATGCAGTGAGAATAATATTATTTTGTCTATCGAAGCTCTGTCGCACAGTCGCATGGTATGCATTCGATAGATCACATACGATATGCGTTCGATAGAGCGCACGATGTTCAATAGATTGCATGCGATATGCTTACGATAGATCGATGAGCGCATGCAACTTTGGCTGCAGCAACAAAAGTAAATAAATAAAAACGCCCTTTGCTTGTTGTGTAAAAAACAAAAAAACAACAAAACCAAATGAACGACATTGAGCTTATACGATTGATACAAATCTACCCGATACTCTACGACAAGGACAGCGCACGCAGTGTCAAGAATGCGCCAGCAAGGACGCCGCTTGGAAGACAATCTCAATGAAATTGGGTGCCAGCGAAAGAGCCTGCATCACGCGCTGGAAGAGCATACGGGATCGGTTTGGCAAGGAATTCCGTCGTTTCCAGAGGATCCCGATAGTCCCACCTACTGGGACATGTTCCCGCATCTGCTCTTTCTCAAGGATCATTATAAGCACGGGCTGGTCAAGCACGAGAGTTTGGATGGCATGAAATTTATGCCAAGTCGTCGGAAACCACGTCGTTCGCGTCTCGAGGATCGGGATAAAAGGCCGCGGGACGAGGAATTCGAAGAGGAGCGGGAGGACATTGAGCTGTGTCAACAGCTAATTGAGCTGGTCAAACAGCATCCGGTGCTCTACGATCGCCACGAGATACGCAACTCCAAGAATCTATCGGCCAAAAATGAAGCTTGGCGCGCCATCTCTGAGAGCCTCAATGTTTCCGGTAAGCAGCAGCATAATTCATATAAAATATTAAATTAACTAATATCAATTTATATTCATGACTTGTTGCAGAGCAATTGATCTACAATCGCTGGAAGAAATTGCGGGATCGCTTTGCACGTGAATATCGCAATCATCAGATAAATCAGGCGGCGCCCATCACCTGGAGGTATTTCAATGATCTGCTCTTTCTGGGCAGGCATTTTCGCAAGGGAGTCCCTTTGATCATAGCGAACATTAAAAAACGGGGTCGTCCGCCCAAATGTCTGGCGGCAAATAGATCGGATAGCTTAACTATGACTAGTAATGAGCAAATTTGGAGTGCCGATTCACCATTTAGCAGCGATAACGAAGCCGATGAGCTGGAGGATGAAATACAGTATGAGTATCAGGATCAGGATGGGGAGGATTTCGATGATTATGTACAAATGGAGGAGGAAGATGAGGAGGAGGAGGAGCAATTAATGCAACCAACCGAACAACAATTGGATGGAGCACCACAATGGATGAATCCGAATTGGAACAGACTTCAACTGCCAATTCATCAGCAGCAGCAGCAGCAGCAATAATTGAGAATGTTATAGAAGAAACTGATTCGATTAGTGCTGAGAAATTAATGGATACGGTTATTTCCAATATGGAGACGGTGTTGCAACAGTCCAAGGATTGTTTGCACGTGTTGCAGCAACCCACGCAGACTAAAAACAGTCTGCTCAACAAAGTTCAAATGCTGCTCGATGGTTTAAATCCGGAGCAACGAAAACTGGCTGAACGTAAAATTTTACATTTTCTTTGTGAATGTCAAATAAAAACGCTCGATGGCGTGGAAATTGAAGATGTGGCACCTTGCCACATCTTGAACTGAGCTGCAAGACATGTTCAAATCATGTGTTCCAAGTGTACTTTTCTATATTTAATTAAAAATTGTTTTGCTGAAGTTATAAAACGTCGATAAAAAAAGGTGTGTTTCTTTTTGAAAATAAGCTAATAATTCAACAGATGGCGCAAGTGTGCCGTTTGAAAATGTAAATTGGGCTTTGACATAAAATTTAAAATGCAAAAGCTAATGGCAAATAGCACATTGTTTAATAACTCACACATGTTTAAGGCTAGAAAAAGTTCAAATTAAGTTGCTTTCGCCTCATCGATGAAAAGCAAACTATTGCTGGCATTTGCGGTAGTTACAAATTTTAAATTCCGATATGTCGATAAACAAGGCGCGCCTATTTTCAAATTAAGCAATCAAGTCAACAGACGGCGCAGTTGTGCTGTATAAAAATTCATATTACACACGCACTTAAAATCTAAAATGCATACGCTAATGACAAATAACATAGCTTTTAATAAAGCCCACAGGCTCAGTTAGAATTTTAAGGCAGAAAACGCTCAAATTAAGTGTTTCCAGCTAACTTGCCTTCTTCTTGCCTTGATTAGCAGCTAATTTGTGCTATTGTGAATAACCAAGGGTAGTGCGCACACCAGCCGTTAGATGGCACACGTGCTATATTTCAAACAGACCGTTTAAACTTGGATGGAAAAATCAAAGCAAAAATTCCGCCCACGTTCGGCATCAATAATTGCAATTAATTAATAAAATATACACATTCGAATTTGCGCACAAAACAGACACACAATTATAAGCAAAAATTGCTGGCATGCATTTAATATTGTCTGCAAATACGAATTGTGTGTTTTGGCTACAATTGTAGTTGCCATGTTCGATTCAAACAGTGCAGTTGATGCTTTTTTGTTGTTGCCTAATTGTAGTTGTTGCCGCCAAACAATAAGAATTATTAAAATAATAAACTTTTGGCCCACCAAAAGCACATTTTAAGTGGCTGCCAAAGGCGCCCCTTTGTGCGTGTGTGTGTGCGCGTAATAAACTGAATTTATACAAATATAACGTCGAAGTCGGCGGCATCGTTTGAAGTTATGCGGATTTGTTTCGTGGGATTTGTTATGGAATGTGATCAACGGTGATTCCTTAGGCACAACACGCACACACATACATGCATGTGCGCATACATGTCGTCTGTGTGTTGTATACAGATGGAGAAAGAGAGCACACACGCCATGTTGTTGTGACACCTGCAGCTCTTATGGATAGCATGAGACAGTGTTTGTGAATGAACGGTAAATATTTCGGCACTGCCATTAGACGTTAACGCGTCGCCGTCGACGTCGCCTTGATAGTTTTACGATGCGACGTTGATGGAGCTGTCTGCTTTCGCTGCTTTCGTTACCTCCCACCCTTCCAATAGTGTTGATTGCGTGTCGCGACACGAACACGCGATTTGTTACGAAATTGTGTCAGGAATTTCATTAATGCAAGCCATAATATTAATTACATAAATATAATGTGAGAAATGCATAGCGAAAATTATTACGGCAGTTGCATAGATAATGCAAAGAATTAACTACACTAAATATGCAACATTTTTATGTTCCATCCTTTTTTTTCGAGTTTGTTGTTTGCTCTTCTTTCACGCGCTCAACTCTACTCTCCAGCTGCTTTCATCCTGTTCTTATTGTGTGCATGAGTGTATTATAACAGTTATTTACTTGCGTACATCTGTATGCCCTTAAAGCTTTGCACTTCAAGCTTAAATGTAAATGTGCACATTTAAAGTTCACATAACCCATGACATCGCGATGTGCGTGTGTGTGCGAGTGTGAGTGTGACAACTACAAACTCTCTGCTGATGAATCATTTGTTGTCTGTCAGAGGCACATCATTGGAGGCCAGTGGGCTCATTAATCACAGTCCATTTTAGTTGTACTCCTTCCACTTTCACATTCGTTCGTCCCTCTCTCTCTCTCTCTCTCTCTCTCTCTCTCTGTGTCTCCCTCAAACGTGTCAACCCTAACCTAGCGCACACTGCTTTCAAATCTATTTGCGTCTGGCACTTCCAATTGTCTATGCGCGAAATTTGTATTATTGCCAATTGCAACGGATTTACCCAATTGCCGCAGTGTCGACGGCCAAAAAAAAGTAATTATGCATGCAGCAATGTGTGCCAAATTAATTGTATTACACATTTACATACATATGTATACAGACATGTTTATGTGTGTTGGAGTGAACATTCACATGTATATGCATGTATGTATGTGTGTAATATAGTGCATTTGTGTATGTGTGTGTAATACAGTGATTGCCATTTAATTGGAGCGATTCAATTTTATTTAAAGGGCGTACACGATTCAATGAACTTAAAGCGATGCAGGACTGAATTTTAATTGCTGGACTTTTTAACCACAGATTGAACACTGTATTACTGTATATACTCGTACATATAAATATGTGTGCATGCATATTTTTGTGCAATGTAACTAATGATTTTGGCAATGCTCGAGGGACAGTGCTATGCATATTTAAGTATATTATATGCTACACGTGTATATTTGCATAAATATGTATGTATGTAAATCAAAGCAGAACAAAAAGCTCAACGCGCATTGCATTGTGTTGCGCTGCGGCGCTTGTCTGAAAATTTGCCATGTCTCTGTCGCTATCTGTGTTTGTGTGTGTGTGTGTGTGTGTGTAAATCTGTGCATTGCTTTCGGCATATTGTATATGTACATGTGTGCATGTCATGCATTTCAATAAATGTATATGAGTGTGTGTGTCTGTGTTTGAGGCGAGGGCAGTGGCATAAAATCCATTTGGAATTTGTGAAATGAGCTGCTGATGCGCTTGAGAAATACGCAATACGCATTGTGAAGAAGATAAAAGGCAAAACTACAAACTGATAATAACGGTAAATGATAAATGGAAAACAATAATGCGTGAAAATCAAGCGTTGAATACATAGAGTACAGTAGTTGCTCGATATGGAGAACGCTTGTGTTTTTAGAGTTGATTTAAATTGGTGAAAAATAAAATAAATAAATAAATTTAATACATTTATGCACTTTATACACAATTTTTTATTTAATTTACTTTTACATAGTGTACAGTAGCTGCTCGGTAAGGAAAGCAGTTAATCAAACCAGCCCGTTTTATTGCCAAACTGCCAACTTGAATACCATACTCCTGAGTATATATTTTATCCGTTATAACATTTCAATTTTTACCTTTTGCCTTTTAATATTTTTATTTTCCGTTGACACATTTTTTTGTGCTCAGACTTTTTGACACGCTTCGCAAATGCAAACAATGCAAAAGTTCAAACAAACTTGGGAGTTTTGTGTCACGTTTCCATTGTAGGCACGCTGCACTGCAGCAACATTTTGTTTTATGGCCAATGCCAATTTGCTGTTAAGGACACACCAAAAAGTGGTTGGCAACAATTTGCAATAAAATTGCAGACAGCACCATAAAAAGAAAGCAAAACAAAAACCACAAAACCGAAGCATAAACGAAGCTCACCAATGCGAAACGAAAGCTGCAGTATGTCCAGCCAATCAGTTACTATCACCCTTTCCCTTCCCCTCCCTGTCTTAGATACTCGATTGTACTGCAGCAGCTACTTTGAAGCTTTTGAACTTTGGCGCCATGTTGCTGACCGGCCAGTCGAGCGCATAAATTTCTGCTTTGTGTTCCTTCGTCCAAAGTTGACCAGTGACCCACAAAGCGTTTGAAATTTACGACGCCAACGAAGATGAAGACAAAGTGCAGCCAGAAAGTGAGACAGCAAGTGTGTGAGTGAAAGGGAGAGTAGTTGTAAGGTGTTCCATATATTGCAGGCAGCAGCATGTCGACATTAACTTTTGCTTAATTACATTTCGCTGCAATTAAATACACCGAGAGAAAAAAGATCATGTAAATGCACAAGAGCTACTGAAACAACTAAAGTCGAATTTTTGAGGTGTTTTAAAATATAAAGCAATATAAAATACAAAAACAAGAAGCTTTTGTAATTCTTATAAGCAAAAGAATTAATTCATGCTTATGTAAAAATAATTAATAAATATTTAATAGTTCTTTAAGTTACAAATTTTATATACAAGCAAATATTTTTTTAACTGTATACAAATATTTAAAGTGCAATTTACTTAAAGTGCACATGCTGTCAATTAACTCAAACAGTGAAAATGTTAACGAGGAGGAGCCGGGGGAGGAGGAGGAGGAGGAGGAAGAAGAAGAAGAAGAAGAGGATGTGAAGAAGGAGGAGGCAAAGTGGTCAAAGTGCTAACTGGGAGGTAACTGGCAACAGTGCGTATGCGTAATTTGTCAGACAGCAAACGTTGCTAATCATCGCCAGCATCATCAGCAGCGAACGCGTCAACGCCTGACAAGGGGCCAAGGCATTCACACGACTTCTACACACATACATACACACACACACACAAACACACAACATCTATAAATAAATAAAAATAAAGCTATCGATGTGCATGGGTCAATCAATAAGTTTCTGATAAGTGAACAGCAATCTGAGAAAATTTGAAAATTAAGTTCAAACCATGATGAAGAATCTCTGGTTTTTTATGGTGTACATTTTTACATGAATTTTGAGTCAGAACTGAGTGATTAGGAAGCCCTGGTTGGACAAAGCTATGTTTATGGTAGTTTGGACCTGATCATAAAGTGATTTTTTGCGACAGAACTTTAACATGGATTTGGAGCAAGAATGGCGTTTTCAACTTTGAATCCAGTTTTAAACTAGAGCTCAATCCACGATTAAAAAGCTATGGTTTTTGACAATCGGATCACTTTTAACCAAGTTATGGCTGTAACAAGTTTTAACACGTCCCTATTTTTGTGCCAGATTTTTGACAAGGATTTTGATCTAGAATCGCGTTCCCACGTTTAAATGTAGTATTACTCTACAAGTCTTAAAATGATCAAAGAGTTGTCCTTTTCGAAAATTTCACCACTACAAAAGGTATTTTTGGGAATATTTCTCTGAAAAAATAAGTATCGATATTTGTGCTTTATATTGTAAATATATTTGAAATTGTAGTATATTATTTATTATAGACGATTTCTTCAATACTTTGCATAGTTGAGGAGCAACCCTCGCGAAAATACATAAAAATACATTGAATTGTATGCCTCTGGGGTAGCTGTTCTATGTAGCATTTATACTCTATGCTTGCACGAGCTTTACGATTCGCAATTACTTTGCTATTTTGGCAATGTATATTTCTCTCTTTCGTACCCTGAACCCATTAAAAATGTGTAAAATGGGTATAATAAAGTGGAGCAATCGCTTGTGACAGGCAAATGGGCCCAATAAAGTTTTTTATTCGTAGTCAAGCTAGAGAATTCCAATTAAAAAAGTTGTTTATTTTATTTTTACAATAAGTTAGCGAATATCTCGATAAAAATCGATTTTCGGTTGCAATAAAAAACCACTTTTTTAAAGTTATGTATTTTTAATCAAGTTTGTAAATGCCTTCATATAATACAAATAAAATATTTTAAATAAATTTTAATTATAACTGTTCCCGTTCAGCATATTTCCATTGCAAATAAACATAACTATTTTAAAAATATATCTTTCTAATTACTATTTTATATATGTTATTTATATATAGCAACCAATCAAATTTCAATATAAGATCTGTAATAATAAACATATTTTCACACGTACCAAATTACACACCTGTTTTGAATATCGAAAACTGATAGGATATCTCCTAGTCGAGCACACTCGACTAGAGCATTTTTACTTGTGTTTTTTTTCTCGCATTTTACTTTACTTTTTTTGTTGTTGACGACGCGGCGTCTGCTTTTGTGTCTGCGTCTGCGTTTGCGTCTAGTTCACAGCCTCACAGTAACCCCCCAACCCCCTCAAACACCCACCCCTTGTTGTTAGCGCTGATTCAGCTGCCATTGAAAAAAAATGATATGGAGCACATTATCTTTTGGGGCCAGCAATCGTAGCCAAAACTATTCAAAGAGCAACCTGCTCGGGGCAGCCTACGAAATAGTTGTTGATACTGTCAGCTGGCATAGATCATGATTACTTATTGCCTTATTCCGCACACACATTACTCATACGCGGCGTGGCACTCGGAATAAAGTAAAAAACGAGGCGCGAAGTAAACAGACAGCAAATTAACGCAAACACTGATTATTTTTCATTATTGATTTAAAAATGTAATTGATTTTTGTGAAGCATGCAAAATAAATGCAAATTATAAATACCATTAATCCATGAGAAAGAAAAGCAGAAAACTGAATTCTGATTAATATTTATAAATAATTTGTGCGGCACTTGGCATTTTGTGAGCACTTGAAAATGTTTCTTTGGACAAGTATTTTGATGCGAATACATTTTGTTGTTGCCTTCTTTTTTATATGATGGCTTATGGACAGTTGGCCATTAAATGGAGCGTGTCCCTTCACCTCTGCCGTTGCCGCGCATACCCTGTAAGCATTAATGTAGGCAGAAGAGTGTAATGAAATTGTGCTTAAGTATTTAGCATCACTTATTTAAGCTAGATGGTGCAGTTAATTCTTACAGTATTTAATAATAATAACTATAATAATAAGTTAGGAGCTGGCCAAGGGTGAGTCATATTACCTTGTAGTAGTCTGCTCTAATTCGAAAGGTCAATAACAATCTGGGAAGTGGGAAAGAGTTTATAGGATACCTCGCAGTCTATCAGTGTGTCATTTACAATGTTTTGTTTTTACGCGTCGTGTTTCATATTTTGGCTGGTTTTACATTCTGTTTCATTAGTGTTAATTTTGTTCGACATGTTGCCCATTTAGCTGCTGATCGAAAACATTTGGTTTCGATTTGCGTGCATAATTAACTTTTAGCATTTCTATGTTTTCCGCCATAATTCCGAATACATAACTTTCTGTGCCCTGATGCCATTAGAAGTGATTCAAATGGACGTAATGCAGTTGTGCAGGTGCATATAAACGGCAGAAGTAAGCAACTGCGACTTCATTAACTATATACTTTTTTGATCAGCAGTAAAATACGACTTGTGTTTCAGCAGTTCTAAGAGTTTATAAGAGCTATAAAAACTAAAAATGTTGTATCTAAGTACTCTTATACCAAAGAAAGAGTTTATTTCATGTTATCGACAACAGTCACTGCTTCAAGAATATCGATGAAAATCGATTTGCAATAAAAGGTACAATTGTAATATATATATATAGATATAATACAGCCAGACATATTATTAATCAACTCTAAATATCTCATTTAGATTTTGTATTTTCATATTGAACAAACTACTCTGACTAAAAATCAAAAACTGGTCTCAGGATATCTGCAAGTCGAGCTCTCTCGACTGCTGCATTTTTTGTTATTGGCATTTGTGTTAAATAGAGATGATGCTTTGCTTTGGCTTGATTTAATTCCATCCATTTGGCAAATTGTTGATTAAACAAACGATATTGATTGAATTTGGTGTGTGTAAATTTGTAAGCGGATTTTGTGCACAATTTGAGTTGCTGTATTATTAATGGCCCAAGGGACAGTTCAGATAAGCGCATTAAACATGGGTCAACCAACTAATAATCCTAGCCACAACAATGCCAATTTGACAGAACATCACACAACAAAAAGATAGATAAATAAATAATAAATTTTCTTTATTCAAGGCGAAAGTTGATGCGGGTTCGGACAGAAAGTTTTGGCTTATATATATATATATATATATATATATAGGTATATGTATATAAAATATTGCAGATGAGATTTATTAAATGAAAATATGCAAAAATTTGTGCATTATCGTTTGACAAGTGAAATATTATAGAAAAATTGTATACATTAGCATTTTGTATACATTAAATGTTGCCAGACATTAAACGAAACGAAAACTTTGTAGATTTATGATGTGAAAGAGTGTGGATCATTATTGTTTGATATTCAAAACACAAAGTTAGATTCTGTTTAGGCTGCAGCTTATTTAACGCCACTCTCATAATTCTTATGTTTATACTAAGTAAATATTCACGGCCTGAATTTAAGCAAATGCCAAAACTATGCCCACTGTGGCACATTTGTCCTTGCAGCGTATTTTATTTGTATCCTTCCTTTATACAAAAAAAATCGAATGCGGAAAAAAAGAAGTAAGAAAGTGCGAGTCGTGTGAGCTCGACTGGGAGATACCCTGAACACAAGTTTTTACCTGTTCAAAGTCAAACACGTCTTAGAAATAAATAAAAATATTCCAAATTAAATTGTATTGGTAGGTATATACTATGTTCTCTAGTGGAATAGTGTGTTTTTAAAACTGTAGTTGTATTTGCTATCAGAAATCGATTTGTATCGATAGTTTCGAAACGCAGCTTAGTTATCGATATAATTAAATAAGCTTGAACTGCGTTTGGTATATGAAAACTTAGATCCCAACTTTTAAGTCTCTAGCTCTTAAGGCCTCTGAGATCGACTCGGCTTTCGATGTTGATCAAGAACATATATACTTTATAAGCTCGCTGATGCCTCCCTCTGCCTGTTACATACCTAACCTCATTATACCCCATTTGACACATTTATAATGGGCTCAATGGGTATGAAAAAAAGATGTAAAATGTTGCGGACGATAAACGCCGAGCAGCGATGCGACGGCAGCAAATTGGTGCGCCACACACAGTTACACACACATACATAAATGTATATATATATAAATATATAGAAATACACAGATACATAAATATATATATATATATATATATATGTGTGTATTAGCAGCAATGCTTTTCCCGCAAAAGTTGGCAACAAATTTGCGCGCCGTTTCTCAAGTGGCCTTTTTTCGTCAAAAGCTATCTCTCTCTGTCTGCCCTGCAGCTGTCTCTCTCTCTCTCTCTCTATCTCTCTCTCTATCTACCTCTTTCTCTCGCTCAAGTGTGGCTCGCACTCGACAATTTATTTGGCGCTGGGTGTTCATTGAAAATATTCGTGGCACAACTTTTTTTTCTCAGCTGAGTTTGTAAATTTTGGCTTCGTAATGTTGCCCATAAGTGTGTGTCTCTCTGTGTGTGTGAGTGTGTGTATGAGTGTGTGTGTGTGAGTAGATGTGTTTGTGTGTGTGTGTATCAGCTTGCCATGCACAATGAAATATTCAATAATAGCCTTTGCCTTGACCAAGCGGCATATGCCAAGTGCTACAAAGTTTCTTTTATTTATTTAATTTTTTTATTTGCTTTCTTTCAGATTTATAACACTTAATATGAATAATATTTGTTTGCGGTCGGGTGTTAATGACAGTTGGGCGGCAGACCTTAAAATTAAATTGAGAATAATATATTTGATATGGTTATGTGTCCAAACTTTGCTTTGGTTTAACCAGATTTGATTTGAGTTTACTCGAATTCTTAGCCATTTATTGTTTTCTTTAAACCACTTCCTGATTTCTTTATTGAAACGATAACATTTTTAATCTCTGACTTTTGTTTATGTCTATACACAAAAATTCTAAGTTGCCCCATTTTATGGTAATTATTTAATAAACACACGATTATGATGATAATGATCATAATGATCGAACGATTCAAACAGATGCTGGCCAAAATATTTATGATTGTTTTATGAGTCATTTTGCGTTTAATCTTGTTTGCATATGTTGCGTTCAATATTATTGCAAGCAATCCAATTATTTGCCGAGGCAAACAAAACGCGTCGTATACGCAATATGTGCCATTAATTTGCATGCAATTAAAATGCCAGCGGAATAAGTGCAGAAAAATGACAAAAGCAAATAGTTTGTTGCTTCACTGTTTGGTTTGTAATGTGATTGCCAACAATTTAAGCAAACATCTCGCAGCAGATGGCAAACCCAACAATAACAATGTGAAAAAAACTAAAAAGCTGAAGCCGAAATAAATTAAAAATAAAAATAAAAACTATAAATGCTTGCTAATCGGATTTAATTTGCTAATATTTCAGATTATTTTTGTAATAAAGAAATCGTCTTTCGATCAATTGTCAAAAACCCTCCTAAGAAAAAACTGTTCTCAAAATTAGAAACCCCAAAAAAATGGTATATTTTATGAATTATGTTGAGATATTTTCTGTTATTAAGAAATGCTTGTTTTTTTAGAAAGCAAAAACCTTCAAGATGAGAATCTCTTGGTGCCGAAACTTTGGCAAATTTCTAAACAGGGCAATTTGTTTTTCTGAGTGTAGGCATCCGATTTGGCTAGCTTTGACATATTTAGTGCCAGCAGCAATAAGACGGATATATAATCAAGACAGCTTTAAAAGTGAAGGTCAGACGGACTGGCTAAATAGACTAATCGACTAATAGACTAATATTTATAGGTTCGCAGACGTTATCTTTAATGCGTTACACACGTCAAAATAAACATATAATACCCTCTGATGGGGTGTTAAAACAACAACAACAATAACAACAACAACTAGCCACAGAAAAGAAGAAGCAAATTCAAAGCAAATCCGTCGCTGTGTCAATTGCGTCATGCTGCAATTTGGCTGGCAAAACTGTGCCAAGTTTTCAAACATAAATAAAAGTTATATAAAAATCAGCAATACACAAGCATACATAAGTCATCTATATGTGTACACACATATATATATATATATATATATATAGTATCTGTGCTGTCGCTCATCAATTAAAGCACAGCAAAAAGACACCGAAATGTAATTTTACAAAATCGCGTTTAAAAATAATCATTTCAATTTAATTTCAAATTAAAAGTGATATGCCAAAAAGGGGTTGTGCTGGCAGCGAGGGGTGGAAACTGTTATGGGTAATGCGGGTGGGGGTGCGGTGCGGCTACTTAATTTCGAATGTGCTCTCAAGCATTTGGCAGTAATTGCTCTAGAAAAATGTCATAATTAGCGCACTGTCAAAGTCAAGCGCAACAAAAAGAAAACACCCACAAAAAACAACAAGAATACAAAATAAAGGCTAAGTAAATTAGCAGCGAAACGAATATTGAATACACTTTACATTCGGAAAGTGAAATAATAATTTGTGGCATAATTCGAATAATAAATCAAAGACTCTTAGGTATATTTTCTGAGGGGAGATAAGGTATACAATACTCATCAATTTAATTATAGGGTATGACTGTTGACTAGTTGAGTTAAATGTTGATATTACATATAATTTTAGTAAATTATTCAATTATTAAATTATATTAAATATATTATACAAGAGCTCAATGTGTACTTTTAAAGCCTGAACTGATTAAACATTGTCCTGCAAAAACATGTAACAAGCAGAAAGAAGCATCTGTGAAACCATTCAAAGAATATATATTCTTGATCAGCATCCATATATAACCAACCAATATAACCAACTCAATATGTAATATAAATTCTCATATATCAGGCGCAAATCAAGTTTATTTTATTTGATCGATAAAAATCGATTTATAGTACATGTAAAGACTGCAGGGCATCTCTTAGTCGAACAAACTTATTTGTACTTGAATTGCAATTGAAAATGCGATATCGCATTGCACTCAATTGAAATTAAAAAGCTCGTCAAGCAGCATAAAGTGTTGCTGATACCCACTTGGGCAGGGCACAAAAAACACTTAAGCGCAAACTTTTCAATTGTCGCCTGTGTTTTGAGTTGTTTGTATTTTGTATGTATTCAGCTGACGCTTTATGGTAAAATGGCCACTTTGCCTCGTTGACTTTAGTAGTTTTTCCTACTCCTCTTCCTCCGCGTCATCCTTAAACGATGACTTTGTCTCCTGCTGTGTGTTAATTACCTTTGCCCGTCATCAGCCAGCCAGCCAGCCCGTCAGCGGAAGTGCATCAGCAACAACAGGAACAGCAACAACAACAACTTTGTTCGTTATTTTTATTATTAATAATTATTTCACATGCAGATTCACCCAGCAACATAAAGAAAGCGAGAGAGATAGAGAGAGAGAGAGAGAGAAAGAGAGAGGGGCAGGATATACAGAAGCGGCAGAGAGACAGCTACAAAGTCACTGGCATGCATCATTTTTTGCATGACTGCACTGAGAGAAACAATGGAATTGAATCTTTTAATCAATGCAGAGTTGTCACGATTTTCACAAAGTCTGTGAAATAAAAACGAAACTATATTTAGATTAGATTAGATTAGATTAGATATATGTATCATTAGATTAAAAACATTTAATATAAGTATAATAAATATGAAAATATAAATAAAATAAAAATAAATAGCGCATGGCTTAAAATGTAAATAAAATAAAATTAAATAAATAGCTTTTGGCTGAATTTATGCTATTTATTTTGAATTATTTATATATATTTTTGTATATTTACTAACTATTTATTTATTTATTCAATATTATTTTTAATTTTGTGACTAGCGCCACATTTAATAAGTCTCAACCCTGTAGCGCTATATTAAATAAATAAATAAATAAACTCATTGAAATTCAGAGCCCAAACTAAAGTCGACATTCCTTGGTTTCCTGCCAGGAAATTAAATCGGAACAGCAACCTTTAAATGAAATAAACCTATTGAAACTGATATCCAGAATCGGATACCAAACTCGACATTCACCGATTACCTGACAGAAAATCAAATTGGAACCCAAACCCTTAATTGAAATTCAGAACCAGAACCAAGATCTACATTCGCTGATTATCTGATTCGAAATCAAATCTGAACCGAAAACGTTTTAAAATCGTTAATCGAAATCAACGAATTGAAAGTGGACATTTCCCGATTTACTGACAGCAAAATAATCCGGATCCGGAACAGTTTATTTAAATTAACTTCGATATGTCAAGTCCAAGTATCAAAATTGAACCTTCTACTGCAATTCTGGCTCTCAAAATTATTCAAAATAATTTTCAGGCAATTTTCCAAATTTTAAGTACTATTATTTTCTGCTAAGTGTGGCTGGTTTTTCCTACCCTCCGGATGTTGCTCGCCACTTGGTTTCTATGGCTTTGTGGGAGGAGGGGGGTTCTGTGGTGTGCGGTTGGCAGGGGGTGCGGTTTGCATTTATGTCCGGGCACCCAACAACAGCAACAACAACCAACCGACAACAAGAAGAACAACCACAACCAATAACCCGACGACGATGTTGACGCAAATCGAATGTGGCAACTGCTCGACCAGTTTTCAGTTTGTTGCTCCTCTCTTTGACTTGTTTGCTATCACAATTTCATTTTGTATTTATTCTTGTTGTTGTTGTTATCTGGCTGGCTGGTTGACAAACAGGAAGACATGCAACCTTTTTATAGATTTGCGCACATTTAGATTTGGCCAACTCGTTGTTGTTGAATTTTAATAAGCCTTCAGGTGCATCAGTAAATGAGGCATGCATTATTTGTGCCACACATAATTGCCACAATTCACAAAAATAGCAACATACAAAACAGAAATAAAAACAAATTTATTTGGCTATCATGTTCAAGATTTTTCCTTCAGCATTTTTGGGTTATGTACATTTTTAGCCTTGGAAACAAATAATTTTCAAACAAAAATCAACCCATTAATTTCTGAGCGAAAGGTTGCTAAAAGGTTTAAGTATTTTTAGATGTACATTTTTTAATTTAACTAATTTTCAGAAAGTGTTCTTCAGAAACTTGACTTTTGCGAGATCTCTGACACAATTTAAATTAAGACAATATAATTTTGTATTTTAAAGTTGCTCAATTATCATTTAGTATACAAATATAATATTTTATAAAGAGTTCTTGAACACTTTCAACTGTATTTTGGTTATTTGCTTATTTGAATTGCGAATTTACATTTTTATGATTATACTTCATTGTATTATGTCGCCAACTAATTTCCTGCTTAAATTATTATGTATTATAAATTATACTTTAAACAAATGCAGCTTAAATTTGCATTGAAGCAGGTTGCAAATCTGCTGGGCTTATGTTTTAATATGTTCTACTTCGTTTATTAATTAATTGCTAGTAAATGAAATTGCACACTTCTTAGAAATTTAATTTTGATTCAATTATGGCCAGCGCAAACCCTTTTTCGGGTTTGCTTATCTCGTTTTGTTTTCTTGGAAATTCTAAACGTGTAAATAAGATTCTAGGAATTACTTGTTGAGTATAAACGTGTTAGCGATTCAATTTGCTTTGTTATAAGCTCGAAAAGAGCACAACACATTTCTGAGAAGGTTGTGTCCTTATCATTTAAACAAGGACTTTGGCCCTCTTTCAACTGTCAATCAAGTTTGCACTTTGTCAATATTACTTAATGCCGCATTAAATTTAAAATGAAAATAAATCTTTTGCATTTAAGATCAAATATTATATATCCAGCAGCTGTTGTATGCTTTATGTGGCACCCTTTTGCTTGGCTGGCTGGCTGGCTGGCTGGCTGGCTGCTTTGCTGGCTGCTGCTGCTTTTGTTGCATGCCCCATGCTCCATGTCAAAGGTTCTTTTCCATTCTTTCCGCAGCGCATAAAACTCAAAAAATAATTCAAAAATTCGAGGCAAGCTTAAAGTCTAAGTCGACGGCTCAACTTTAACCCAGTGTTCGACTGCCGTCGGGGCACTAAATATAAAAAACAGTCTCGAGCATGAGACTGAGTGACTACGAAATACCCTGTACAAAATAAATATTAATTTTTGCGAAATCAACAACAACTAATGTGTAAAGAGAGATCACTGAACAGTAAACAAATTTGTATCTAAATTTGTATCTAAAAAATGCCAACTGCAAGCGATATTTATCTGATTGGAAAATCGCACATTCAAGAGCCAAGTTGGCAGGTAAAGTAGTTTCTATAAGTTTCTCTCGTAGGATTAAAATTATATTTATTGTTAAAAAAGTCAAGATTTTCGATTACGGCTATAAAAGTGGTTTCATTGAATTTCTCATTTAGAATTCAATGAAGCCTTTTGCTTTTATTTTTTAGGGTATGCAAAATTGATGTATTTCAAGGATTTCTGTGAGGATTTCGAATTTGTTAAGAACGTCTAGATTCTTTCGAGGTTTTTGTCATAGCTTAAGTGGATTGTTCTGGCTTTATCTTATATAATCCCTGATTTTGTATGTGTTCACTCCTTAGATGTTTTTTTTGACTGTTTTGTTATTGTTTGCGTTGCCTTTCCTTGAGCTGCTTTTTTTTTAAAACGATTTCGCTTTTAACTTGAATGTCCATCCTAAAAATGCTAAAGATTCCGATTTATATAATGCCTCGATTCCTTTGCATATTTGTTTTTCACATTTTTGTTAACTCAAAGATGATTTTTAAGGATTTTAACTTAAATGTCCTTCCTGAAATTCCTTTACTCTTATCTGCCTTAAAATATCGTTGAGGTTTTTCTTTAGTGCCTGCATGCAAGCTTTATTTATTTATAAGTTAGTTGAGCTTAATTAATTATTTAAATAAATTAAATTGAATTTTGTTGTTAGATCTGAAGATAGCAACCTTTCGTACGTATTTGTAGGGTATTATCAAAATGAGGCTCAGCTCAAACTTGGCATTATCCCCAAGTCCTCCGCTCGTTCGTTTTGCCTGTCAGCTCGTCTCCCCTCCCCACACTCCCTCCTTGCTGTCTGTCTGAGAGTCTCAATGTTTTGATTTGGACAACCTTATCGACCAACAGTTTTGTGCGTCCCTTTTTTCCCCATTGCTTTTGCCTCGACATATTGCTTTAGATGTTTTTCTGCTTCTGCTGGGGTTAACAACGAGGGGAAGTGGTTGAAGGTGGCGGGGGAGGATGTTGTCGGGGCTTGTCTCACAATGCAAAAACCACAGAAATGCCGTTTTGGCTGTGCTTTGGTTTTCTGAGGTTTTAACAATGTGACAAGCCAGGCACAGACTACAATAAAACACACACAACACACACACACACACACAAATAAATACAGTTACAGTTACAATTGTAAGCTGATTTTCTTTTAACCAATTTTTCGCTGTAAAAATTAAACAACATATTTTTCCACACAAAAAAATTGGTTTCCTTTCGATTTTGCTTTGCTTATAAAAAGCGAATAAATGCTAAATACGCGCACACACACACACACACACACACACACACGCATATGTTTGCATGTGTGTGTAACTGTGGCGTATTAATAAGTATAAATAAACACAAACGTAAAGAACGCGACAACAAAAGCAATAACAACAACAACAAAAACAGCAGCAAAACTTTGTCCGCTTTCGCATTCTTCTTGTTCTTCTTCTTCGCCTTCTCCTTACGTTTTCGCCCTTTTGGGTAAGCCAGCTCTGTTCCCCCTGCCCCTCCACTTTCCCTTGTCGAACGCCTGTTTGTCTGCCTGGGCTATTGTCGTTTCCGTTGCGCCTTCTTCGTCTTCGTCTTCTGCGTCTTCTTCTTCTTCTTCGTGGCATTTTATTGTTTTTCGCCCGCAAGCGTTTCCACCTTTTTTATGAATGAAAATTTTGCCAGCAGCAGCAGCAACAACAACAATAATTGAAAAGCAAACAATTTAGCCGCGTGAAATGTGCAAATGGAAAATCATTTAAAGGCAACAAAAACCAAAACCAAAAACCAAAACAAGCTCATCGCAAAAGTGGCCGACGCCATAAGAAACGTCAATTTATTTGCAGCTATTTTCTTGCTGCTTTGCTCTTGCCTCTTCTCTCCTCTCTCTTCCCCTCTGCACTGCTTTCTTCTTATGTGATGCGTTCTCAGTCTGCTTTTAATTGGCATTAAGACAGAGTTGCAATTTAATTTATTGTAAGTTTTAATTAACTCTTTGGGGTGCACCATTGAGATCAGTTTAGTTCATCTAAGAAATGTATTCATTTATAATAAATAAAGATTTTTAATATTTTGCCAACATTTTTCTCATTATTTTAATTTCAGATGTGCGTCTAATGTTGAAATGGCTTTGCCAATTTTTATGCCAGCTTTAAATGTTGGAAGCGTATTTTGAGGGGATTGAAAACTTTTCATATAAAAAATTCGAATCTAAAAAATCTTAACAGAATATAATTTATTTATTTTGGATAAAGAATGAAACTAAGCATAAACTAAGAGTAAAATAGCTCAAAATTGATAATCGGGAAAATATAAATGGGAAATAAGATCTGTTCAAATACAAATTTCAATCACTAAAAAGTAAGAGAATAACAAAAAATTCATATTTGACCAAGTTGTGGGAGCTCAAAATCTTGAGGAGCTATTTCAAAAACAAATTTGAATCAATATACTTAAAAGAAAGAATTAAAAAAAAGAATTGCAATGATTTTAAGTATAGAAAGAAACTAGTAACAAAGTTACGTTGATACTTACACATTTATTTCGCTGAGTGTACGTAAAAGTAGAACTCTTACAATCTTAATTAAAACTATCAGAACACAATGCTCGTGTCTTTTCTTAATGCACCCGTAAATTAGTTAAAATAAAACAGAGTTTAAGTTGTGGCTACAACTCTCAGTGCTGTAATGACAATTCTGTGCTTCTTTCACTGCTGCTGCTGCTGCGGCTGTTTCTTTTACTTTTCCTTTTTTTTTTTTGTGTGGTCACATTTAATTTGCGTTAGTCAGGCTTTTGTCTTAATTTCTAGTGATAAGCCCCAGCGACGCTGTCGAACAACTGTTTTCCACTCACCCATCCTCCTTCTGCTGCGACGGCATTTCACACACGCGTGCCTTGCAACATGTTCGACTCGAACACGCTGCAAGCGCGCTGCTTTTTGTTCGTTTGCTGGCCGCGTTTCGGCTTCAGTTTGCTGCCGTCGCTCATACGCAACGTTGGCCGCGGCTAAAGCAAAAAGAAATTCCAAATTACAAATTAACCGTTGGTCGTTGCTCGTGCCTTTACAGTTAGTCAGTTCGCTTCTGTCGCTGACCGCGTTCGCAACGTCACGCCTCAGTGTGTGTGCGTGTGTGTGTGTGTGTGTGTGTTGGTGATTGTTTTCAAAAAATTATCATCTCGATAAAAATTGAGCAAAAATTTGTGTTTTTCAAAAATGTACAAGAAAAAAAGCACAAATTTGCCACTTGGGCGTATTTTGAAACACATCTTTTGTAATTGAAAGCGAAATTTATAACAGAAAAAAAAGAAAAGATAAATCTCAGCAACAACAAATATTGTGCATTAAATACTCATAAAAACTGGCTGAGGCCAAAGAAACCACAAAAAATAACCTAAAACAACAATAATAATACAAAAACATATCGCACATTTTTGTCTATTGAGCGATTTATCTATTTTTTTTTTAATGGTAAGCAAATCTATTCAAAAAGAAAATCTATTAAGAAAATATATTTGTAAACAGTTAACAATTTTAGTTTTTGCATAGTTCAGTTATCTTAACTTGACTTAATACAAGTTTAAACTTAATTAAGTGGCAGAACTTCGTACAAAAAACAGAAGAAAATCTATTCAAAAAGAAAATCCATTAAGCAATTTTATATTTGTAAGCAGTCAACACTTTGACTTTTGGTTGCTTAGTTTTTCACTGATAAAATTGCGTTATCTCAACTTGAGTTAATATAACTTTGAATTTAATTAAGTAGGAGTACTTAATGGCACCTGCTATCTTAGCGCCGTATTAAACATTATCTAAATCATGGTACTTTTCTACTTTGGTTTTTGTGAACGAAAATTTCTTGATTACAATGAGGAGTAAAGAGAGCAGTTTTTGGGCAAATTCGCAACACGAGCTGCCATTCTTTGCCACTTTGCCACTCCTTGCCGCATTCTCGACATCTGGCAAGTGGCATTGTTTGGCAAATTGCACAAAAGGTCAACTTGGAATTGTTGGTTCTGTTGTTGTTGTTGTTGGACTTGCAGTGCGTCGAAGTTGAGTTGGGTCTGAAATGTACTTAAAATGTAACAGTCTCAAATTGTAATTCAAAGTTTATTGTGTGGTTCAAGGTGCAACAACTGCAGGCACTGCTGCAAACTCGATTGTAAATAATACTGTCACAGCACTTATTTCTATCTCTCTTTATATTCAAATTCAGCTGGGACAGAGTCAAACAAGAGAAAGATAACTGAAAGGTTGAAGTTTTGAAAGTTTTTAATATAAATACTTAAATTAAAATAGTAAAATAAAAATAATATTCATTTGTACAACTTTGTTACTTTATTGTATCTATTTAAGCAGAGAGTGGTCAAGTTAGGCAAGATTAAATTTACATCCCCTCTAACAAAATTTAACTATAGTTAAAAGCAACATTGATTGCTGTCATGGGAACTATATTATTATATACCTTTCATAACAGCAATCTGTGTTTTTTTATAGTCAAATGTTTTTTTATTTGCTGATGAATAACATATGTTGACTTTATAAAGTCGAAGACTTCTACTTTAATGATTACAAAATGAATTTCTGTACTCTCTGCAAGACTATGTTCAGCAGCCAATTTATTTTGTCCACGAATATCTGTCACTCAATTTGCGAAGCTAAAAACATTATTCGTAATGGGCTACAATGAATCTTGTTTACCAGCATTTCTCTACAAGAGTTTTATTTAGTTTGCATGTGAACAACTTTTAGTTGCGAACTTTTCTTTATTTGCTTTACAACAATAACTAACTGTACTTGATGTACTTAAGCGATGTCAAACAAAGCCAACTCTGTTGTACAACATACATTTCTAAATATTATTTGTAAGTTTCTATTTGATATTTGGTGTTTGAAGAAACTTTTATACAGAAATGTATAAAATTGTCAAAATGTTGAGAACACAAACGTTTAATTTAAATTTTATTTTGTTGTAAAATTATTATAAAATTTTCTAAACATAAAATTGAACAATTTTTATTTGCTTAGATTGAAAACTTTCGAAAATAACTTTATGCATATTAAAGAATGTTTATCTTTGTTGCTGTCAATTTTGAGAATGTGCTCAAGTTTTCACCTGCCTGTCACTCAAGCAGACAGCTGAAATATTTACCCATTAAATATTTAGGAATATTTAATTGCAGTTGGCAAAACAAGGTAGAATTAGAGTTGCTGTCAACACTAATGAATGTGAGAACACATCAAGATGTGACACATTTTTCCCAAAAGTCCTGTACTCGCTTTCTGATTAAAAATTAAAATGACAAAAAATGCATTAAATAAAGTCTGTCCTTAAATATTTAAGAGTTTGCTGCTTTCTTATGCCTGGCCTGGCTGAATTCAGAACATAAAATTCAAGTTGAATTATTGCTAAATATTTGAAAAGCAATCGATTGCTTTGAATTGCATTCAGTGCACGTAAAAAAGATTTGGTCGCATTCAGTTGCAGTTGCAGTTTCCGTTTCTTTATTTGGCCGCCTTTCAGCGTCTTTCTATTTATTTATTTAGTTGGCAAATAAAGTTTTAGGTAGCATTTAATTTATTTTACTGCTCATCGGCTTTTATTGCAGCCTGCAGTATTAAATGTGGCGAACTTTATGGCCAAATTAAACTCAAATGTCGCTGAAATTTATTTTCCCTTTCTTTCTTTTTATTTTGCATACCCTTGTGAAGGTTATGCTAATTTTGTGATACAGTTTGGGCCAGACAATTGATACACTTGGTATTTATAATACTTTATAATATATTTATTTATAAAGTATAATATTGATAGCAACTATTGATTGAGAAATGTGACTTAAAATAAAATAAAGCCTTTTGTGTGACAAATTTGGTTTATGTATTCAAAATTTTGACAGATTCATATTAAATTGGATTCCACTCTGCAAGGGTATATAATTTTCTTCAATGAGTTGCTTTCGCAACAGCAAATACCAAATACAAATTTACCAATAATATTTAGAAATTTATGTTGTACAACAAATTTGCTTAAGTACACTGGGACTGTAGTTATTGTTGCCAACCAAATAAATTATAGTTTTGCAACGAAAAGTTGTCCACATGCAAACTAAATAAGACTCTTGTTGAGAAAAGCTGGTAAGCAAGATTCATAATAGCCCATTACGAATAATGTTTTTAGCTTTTAAATTGAGTGACAGATAGTCGATTAAGTGCTGTTTATATTCTTGTAAAAGTATAATGCTTTTAAATTCTTAATCATCAATATTCAATAGCATTTTCTTGTTTGTAATTTTCAGCTTGACAAAGCTAGCTTTTTTATAGCTGTTAAAATAACACGCTTGTTGTTTTTTGCAGCTGGCTGTTGTTGTTTTATGCTCATAAAATCGCTACACATTTCACTAGTAAGTTGAGTTAAACAATTTGATGGATTGCCAGCCACAATTTATGTGCTATTTATTGATGAATCATGTCAAAAACAGTAGCGATGCAAAATGAGCCCCGATTATGCAGAATCAAGTGGCTTTCGAGTCTCATTCTCTTGTTCATCTCTCGACTCGAGGATACAATTTGCGATGCACGTGTTTATCTCATTTATCTTTTATCTCAGGGTGTCTTTGATCCACTCTATTGCCACAGTCTGTGCAAATAAATGGCACTAATGTCACACTGATGAGTATTAATTGAGTACAGCTTGCACATTCCACTTCACCTCATTTCCCCACACCCCCTCATCCTTCACTCGCGCCCCAATATACTCAAACTTATGGCTTTTGGGGCTATAAATCCAGCAAACACCTCCCCGCCCTCATTGAAATGCCAACGCCAAAACTCAAACCCAGGCAGAAACACTACGCTGAGAACATTGTACCAAGTTGAGCCCTTGCTAGTATTGCTTACACTGAGAGAAATATGATTGGAAAGTTGGATTGATAGACTATGAGTTGCCTGAGACTTAAGTTCCAGCTTAGGTTCCGGTATGTAAAGTTATCTAAGGTTTATGAATTGGTAACAAATATATAATATAATTTAAAATATTAACTATATAAAATCAATAGTGAAATATATCAACCAAATAATTTAAATGTTTTCCTGGATAACTTAAATTATGAAAACAAGCCACCAGTTAATAAAGAAATTCTTAGATAAATATCTAAAAATATACAAAAACTGTTAATATTTTTCTATAACTTTACCTCTTTGATGTTTTTGTTTCACATCTAGATTAATACTAAAATAAATTTGGCTTAATTTGACTCGAAATTTACTTCAGAAGTTTCAGAATTTTTTTCAGATGCCGAATCAGCTTCACTTAACGGTTCCGCTTGGCTTTTACTTTGATAACTTGTTTTTTTAAATTAATTTTTTTTATTTACATTTAAAATTCATTAAATATGTATTAAAAAATGAATTCTGCATTTTATATCTCAGTGTATAGGTCGGCCTGTGTGTGTTGCACGTTTTAGTTTTGTTACTTACTATGCTGCCCATATGTGCCGTATACACATGTGTGTGTGTGTGTACACACACACTCACACACACACACACATAGCTGGTGCGGTTGGTTGGTTGGTTGTGTGCGTGTATTGCGGCTAGTTCTGGCTATTGTCCTTTGTGCGAGCTGCTGCCTCAATTAAGCTCGAGCCAAATGTAGAGCTTCTACTTCCCCCTTCCCTCTCTCACTCTCTCTCTCTCTCTCTCTTTCTCTGTCTGCCGTTCATCTTTTGCGCTTTGTGGCTTTCTCAACATGTTGGTCGGCTCAGCAGTTTCTGTCCCAAACAATTAGTGCAAGCGATACAAAAACAACAACTAAGTACACACACACACACACATACACAAACACACACACACACAACGCACACAGATAAGCACACAAAATGTTGCATGTGTTATCGTTGCGTGTCTGTGTGTGTGTGTGTGTTTAAACAGTTGGCGTCAAAATTATAATTAAAACGTGCATCAAAGTCACAACGACTGCACAGCATGTCACAATTTTGTTGCCACTGCTGTGTGTTGTTGTTGTTGTTGTTGTTGCTGTTGCTGCTGTCACTTTTGTTGCATAGTTTCAGTTTTTTTTTTGATTTATCGAGCGCTACCACTTGACATTGTGTCCTTGGCAACTTAATTGAATTTTTATTGCCAAGTTTGCATAATGCGAGCACTCTTCTATCTGAGCAAACTCAAATTTCTTTTTGCCCAGCTGCCCCATCCCAGGCGTATACGTAATGCATTCATTGGCCAATCACAGCAGAACACGCACAGAAAATATTACGTATACGCCTCAGTCAGCTAAAAGTATTTGTGTGCATGCCCAAAATGCAATCGACTATTTGTGAGGCGATAAGAACTGGCTAAAAAAATATTAATAATAGCTCAAGTTGCAAGCGGCGCATTTAATCATTAGTTGTGTGCTCGTTCTACTGACCTGACATTTTGGCGTGCAACATTTGGGTGCAACCTAATAATAGCTGCTAGATGCTCTATTTTGAAAGCTGGGAACCAAATCCCTATTTTTACCACTTGAAATTCTGAATTGGAATCAAAATTGATAATATTTTTGAGTATCATTTACTGATACCCATTATTATTTACCATTACTTTTACCGGCATTTAACAAACTTTATTTACGATGTTTTTAATAACAAATGAAATGCAACAAATGTTGAAGCATTTTACATTTAAATACCAACATAAATCCTATTTTTTTCAATTTAAATTGAAATATTTAATTTGATGTGTAATTTAATTGATTTTTTGAATTCTTTTTTTTTTTTTATTTAACTATAAAATAGATAAATACTCAACATTATTTGTAGGCTGCTAAATTACAGCGTATTTCACAGTCGAACATATATTTTGAAAATGCTTTCGAAATCATTTTTGCTGTGTTGCTGCAGTTGCTGTGATTTTGTGATAAGCGTTCACGAACTTGGCCAACATATTTCATTTTTCATTGTTGTTGTTGTTGTTGTTGTGGCTACTGTTCAGCTTGTCAGTCAAAGAGTCAAACAGCCAACAGCCAGTCAAGTTGTGTGGATTAAGTCAAGCAGGCAGTTAGTCCTGCAGTCGTTCATTCATTGTCCGCCGAGGGCATCGCTATATTTTTTTTTTCAAATTGCATGCGGCAAGCTGATTTTTCATTTATTGCAGCTTTGGTTTTTGTTTTTCTTTGTTGTTGTTCAAGTTGTTGTTCAAGTTGTTGTTTGTGCACATGCACTTTTCACAAATTCCAAGCTCAACTCTCGACCTGTGACAGCAACACGCAAACAGCAAACAATTATATTTTTGCTATTTTTTAACTTCTCATGCAAACGTGTCAAAGTTAATTATTTTTTTCACGTTTCTGGTGGGCGCATTTGCTAAATGGGTTTCATGTATTTTTAAGCCCTATTCTCTTGACCGGTTCGCTCTCACTGTTTTATTATCGTCAATTAAAATACAAAGCAAAAAATATAATAAGTCGGCAAAATGGAATATTTTCAAACTGACTGCAACTAAAAATTGTAATTTGATTTATGAACAAGTTAAAGTTCTCGAGAGTTGAGAGGGCTCAACGTGGAAATACCCTGAACGCAAGAGCAATCGATTTTAATCGAAATTCGCGAAACGAGCGCAGTTATCGATAAAATGATATAATTCTTAGAAGTCTTAAATTCTTATAGTCTCAAAAATTGTATAAACTTTATAGGTTCAGAGATACTTTGCTCTGCCTCTCGTATGCCTTTGCTCAACTTCATTATACCCCTTTTTACCCTAGAATATATATTGATATATGTGCATAGATATTTATATTTGACTACTAGATTTATGCTTGCAATATGTTGCATTCCCCTTGCGGTGGCATTTGAAAGCATTTGTTAGCTATGTGGGGAAACTATTTGAAGGCTGAATTTAATCAGAGATGAAACTGATTTGTGGCATGGGAATTTATGTGAACATAGTCAAAGAAGAGAAGCTTAAGCTGGAAATGCCACTACAAAAATGTGTAGGCTGAGGCTCAAAAGAATTTCGATTATATTTCATAGCTAGCATTCCATAATAACTAATAATGCTTAAAATGTTAAAGTCTTTGAATAGTACATCATTCAACTTCTTAAAATATTTGTCAACACTTCAAGTTAACTTTGTGAATACTTTAATTCACCGGAATTTATGCAACAAAAAAATTTAAAGGCAGAATCAGATTTTATTTTATAGCTGGCATGTCATAAAATTAATAATACTTCAAGTATATAAGTGAAAGTGTTTTAATCGCATAAAATGTAACTTCTGAAGATATTTGAAGTTAACGTTGTCATTATTATTTATTTATATTTTATGGCTCGCATTCCATAATAATTAATAATGCTTAAAGTCAACTTCAACTTTTGAAGGTATTTGCAGCCATTTCAAGTTAACTTTCTAATTATTTGTAAGCTACATTAAACATTGAGCTGCAGCATTAGGGAGAATGAAACAGTTGTTCAAGGATATCACAGGCAGGATACCCACTTAAGTTTAACGATTATGTTACCATTCAAATAGAAACGCACAATTTGTCACACAGTTATCTGGGTCTTGACTTGACTTGCTACCAAACGGACTCAATAACAACATGCCTCAACTTCCCCAACCACCCTCTCCCTCTCCCGTAGAGGGCCTTAGCAATATCATCTGAAGGAATTGTCGACCGGCTCACAGTTCATTCACAGTCAATAATAAAAATGTGCAAATCTCGACAGGATTGTGGCAAATATTTAACTGCCGCTGCCACACTCAGAAAAATCGACCTACATTTTGAGAAAGTTTTCTTCTTTTTAGAAATAATTTTTAAATATAAGAAAAAAATGTTCTGAAAATTAGAAAGGCTTGCGCAGAAGTGACAATCCCAAAAAGATGGAGTTTTTTTATAATTCTTAGAAATATTTTCAATTGTTAAGAAATGCATTTATAAACTATCTAAAATGTTTTTGTATATGTGCAATCTTGACACACTAATGTTTATTAATAAAAAAGTAAGCAACAAAAGTAATAATTTTTTAGTTCTTTCGCAAACAAATTAAAAAAATACCCTGAAAATTAGACATATTTTTTCAAAGTGAATACTTGAATTAGAAAAGAAATACCCTGTTGAATAGAAACATATTTTCTGAATAATAAGGTGAGTTGTCCATGACGACAAAAGTAAGCCGAATTTCTAAAATATAGGCCGAACTTTTGCTGAGTGCAGCAAGTATTGAGTTCCCATTGACAGGCAGAGTCAGAGTCCAGAGTCTCAGTCTCAGTCTCAGTTCTCCATCTCATCGTCAATCTATCAATACCATCAATCATGCGTTGTACCCAGGCCAATTGAGAGCGACCAGCTAGTTAGTTTATAACTCAAAGGTAACGGTTGCTAAGGTCGATTGAGAACAGCAGTCGATGACGGCAACGACCCTTGCATGAGAATGATGTTTACTTAGGCAGCTGACTCCAACTCCACACTAAGCTAGTCTCTGCTCCAATAACTGGCCTAGTGGTACACGACCCCGACTTCCTGCCCCATGCCCCATGACTCCCGCCATTTGTTACCCTCTCCTGGCAACTAACTTGTTGTGCGTGCGAGCGCCGAGGCGTGCCAGGCTTTCCAGCTGAGTGATGAAAGCATTTAAGCATCCCCAGCATACCCAGCATCCGCAACAGCAGCGGCAGCTCAACCTCCTCCCCCCAATCCACAATCCAATCCCCCATTTTGTTCGTGTCACCAAAGCAGCACTTTCGTGGCACGCGGCTCGCAGCGATGGCAGTTGTGGCATGCCGCATCCCCGCGCATCAGCTCCGCTTGTTATAAACATGCCCGTACACTGGCCCGAATAATTTGTGGCTTCCAAATTCAATTTGGTTAAGTCTATTATTTTTGGAATTATGTTTGTGCTTTCATAAATATTTGTGTACATAAAAGACAAAATGTAAGCAATACACAGAGAGAAATTCTTGGGTGTTTTCTTGACTTATAGATTTATATTGTTGAAGAAAAATGTAAATTTTTAAAAGATTTTGTTGTTTAAAATTTGCAGAGGATATTATCAGTTTGGCATGGCGTCTTCGGACAAAAAAGAAGAGCTGGTTTAGTGTTCGTTAATAAGATATTATGCTTAGTACTTAAAGATAAGTTCTACTTTTGCAAATAAATAAATATATTTAATAATTCCTTAGATTATTAGAGATTCCCTGTATTTCTGTTTAAAAACATTTTTAATTTTTATGTTCTCAGAAATAACTCTTAGTGTATTTAAAAGCCAATGTTGTCAGTGGGAACTGGCAACTGGCGACGGGCGAGTGAGAACCTTTAACCAGAGCCAGAGCTAGACGACAACGACATCGAGACACGGCGCTTCAGCTAGTCGCTTGTTGATGCCACACTGCTTACCGGCTCTGCCTGCCTCGTTGCCTCTTTGCCCGCTGGCTGCTTGGATGCTCCTGCTGTTGTCAGCTGCACCTCAGGCACTGGTCACATTCACACACACATCAACACACACACACCACACACACACACACACATACCCACACTTGATCCTCAGCCAGCACCCGCTATGACTATTTATAGACTGACATTGTGTGCCCATGTTAGCATGCAGAATGTAGCATGTAAAAAATTACACTTGCAAAAAACCGGACTGCATTTTTTAAGCTCAGAAAGAATATTTCTAGAATCGAGGTGTTTTTTTTTTCTTAGTTTCAGGCTGCATTTTTGTAAAATTCAGAAAAATGTTGACAAAAACTTAAGAATAACTTTTTTGTTTCTCTTATATTATTAATAGGATTTAGTATTTTAAGATTTTAGTTGTACATCTTATAAAATTCATATAATTTCATTTGAAAAGCAGACTTCAGCGACACAGTAAATTTCATATCTTTCTAATTTGTAGAAAAATGTTTTCCTAAACACATCAAAAATATTATAATTGTCAGGGCAATTTTCTACAATTTAGTGGCGTTTTTTTGCTGAGTGTATAGGTTAACCCTGTTCCCTGTCAGCAGCATGGACTGCTGCCTGCAGGACTGACTCTGGTTAGGATTTCACCAGCACAGCAAATACGTCATAAGCAACATTTATGCATAAATATATATATATATATATATATAAATATATATATACATATATATATGTGTGTGTGGGTGTGTGTTTATTATGCAAACAATTTGCCTGTTTATATGAGTATTATTTTAGAATTTGTTTATGGCCCAATATCATCTATTTCGGTATGCATTTATTTATTTATTTATTACATTTATGCTTGGACAAAACTAATTGGCTTAAATACGCTCAGCACGTGGCAATTGCTCGCTAAGTGGATTATCTTTGAATATTTTTCTTGGCTTGCTTTCTTGCTTAGTCGCTGTTGTTGTTTGACTGTCGCCTTATTTGGACATTATTTGCCTTTGTTGCTCATGTTAATGTTGGCGCTAACGATGCTGCCACTCAGCTAGCCCACTTTCCCCTTACCCCTCGTCTTCGTCTTCTCGGGCATCCTTCGCGGACCTTGTCCTGACTTTTTGCCTTCCATTGAGTTTATTTTTAAATTATGGCGCTTGCCAACAAACCAATTTTTTCGGCTTCAATGATTGGGAAAGCGTCAATGACTTTTACAAATGCCTTTAAGCATGACCTCGACTTGCCACCAGGGGGCATAGCACATATATATATACACGTATATATATATATATGTTTATATAATTTAAATATGTGTGACATGTCATCGTTAAAAGGTCAAGCGGCTTGCTGTTTTCAAAAATATTTTGGCGCAGCTTGAGCTTTTCCGCACTTTATTTTATTTGACTTTGAAGGTTGCCTGCCGCATAGGTTATCACAACCAACCAACGGCAACTCGAATCCCCAGACAGCCTATATGCCACGCCCCCAAGTGACACGCTTAAGCGCGTCGGCAACTTTAAGCCATTTGAGCAAAAATACTTTACATATTTGTCTTTTGCATTTTCTCGCATATGTAAAATATGAAGTGAGTTTTAGTCGAATCTCAATTACTCTTAAGTATTTCAGAAATTGTAGCAGTGTTGGAAAAGAGTGTTTAATAATTCTAAGAAGAAGCTTAAGACAAAATGAGTTGAATTGTTTTACAAATTATTCAATTGAGTGGCAGAATCGTGGATTTCAACTTTAGTCTGGAAACGTAATTTATAGAAAGACCCATCCAGATGGGTTCGATTATGGGTCTTAAGCCGAATCGTATTTCGGATCCGGTTCCGATACCAGTTAATGTGATTTGTTCGGTTCCGTTTTATTCCGATAATAATACTAATTACTGTAACTGGTTCCTAAACCAATTTTGATTTTGATTATGATAAAGTTGCGGTAGCGGTTACGGTTACGGTTGGACAGCCTAGTTTAATGTCAAAGTCTCCCTTTTGATAACCCATAACCCAATTTTAGCTAACGTAGCCTAAAAACCTCCATCAACAAATTCTTATGAAATGGTAAATGATAAATAAATAAATATTTCGATGATTTTTCATTTTTCTCCTTTACTCTAAAAGTATTTTTAGTATTTTAAGTGGAGTAGGGTATTCAAAATGGTCACATAACACTGCTTGGAAAAGGGGCTGGAAGTATTCACATTTTCACATGGCATAATATGTAAATTATATTATTTTAGCGGCGCGTGGCCCAAATTGTGTTGAAAATGCAAAACGCCAAAGAAGGGAAAAAAGAACGAGATTAAAACAGAACATCAAGAAAGACAGTAGACAAAGGGATATAGAATAAAAACCAGTTACAAAAAAATGCCAAAAACTAACGCACACAATAAATCAATAAAAAAAAACACGTTTATTATGTGTGATAGATACACATCGGGCTCAAACATATGAGTTAAGTGTCGAGTCATTGCACAAATGGGGCCCATCATCGGAGCTGGGGGACAAATTCAAACCAGAATGCAAAAGATCCTTGAACTTTAGCTGAATGTCAAAATAAAGTTCGCTCAACTCAGAGAGAAAGGAGAGACGGGGAGGGGAGGGGCAGGGGAAGGGGGAGAACTAGTACACGTGTCAGCTGCAGATATATTTGTATATATATTCCATTTCCCCCGCAACCCCCCTGCAAACAGTGCCCCAGCGTCTAATTGCGTTATCTTGGCCAACATTGAGTGGCAGGCAATAAAAACACGAATGACACTTGGCCCAACACTTTTGGCTGTTGTATAAAGCATATGCAAATAATTTAATTCAAATTTTATTAAAGCAAGTCACATCTTGAGGCAACGAAAAAAATTGAAATTGGATTTTGATTTATTAACATTCAGTTTTCACATGCACAGATGTGCTTGTAAATGAAATTGCATAAATACACGCAAATAAACATATAAACTACACACGCATACACACACACATGCACACACACACTCACCCACATGCACATGCACATACACACACACACACACACACACAATTACATATTAATAAATGCATCTGGGCAAGAGTTCAGTTGGAATCAACATATGACTGCAAATTTGCGATAATATTTAGTGAACAGTAAACAAATCGCCAGAGAAGCAAACACATATATATACATACATATCTACACATATATGCACATGTATATATATATACATGTATAAAAAAGAGAGACAGTTAGTTGCTCATAAATCGATAGGCATTATGTGCGCTAATAAAAGTTTAAGACGCACAGAAAGAAAAAATCTCAGCCAATTCTGGCTGCACATTCATTTTTGAAGATTACGCATACGCCGTGTAGGCTGATAATGTTCTATGTTTCTCTCTGTCTCTCTTTTGATGCCACATAAATATGCTCTATCATTTACATAGTTGGATAATTTTCTTTGCAACTATTTCTTCTTTGATGTACCGATTTTGTTTTTAGATGTCTAGATGGGAAAATTGTTTAATTGAAATCGCTCTGTGTTTTCTTAATTACTTGTGGTATATAGCAAATATTTTTGATTAGGCTTGGCAAAAATTTACAAATGCTTTTTGTTGTAATATTTTACTCACATCGTCAAAAATATACTCTATGTTAAGATAAAATTTTTATCGATGGAAATGTGTGATTAAAAATGTGGAAAATAGGTCACATTAATTAAAATTTAATAATGTTTTTAAAGTGTTTTAAATAAACTCTAAATAGCAATTTGAATGGAAAATTCTAAACATAAATTTAAAAAAACGTCTGAAAATGTAGTTTAATGATTTAATTTTTTCTTTTAATTATCTAAATTATATTTTTATTATATATGAAATAGAGTGCATATAAAATTCGACACGCTCTTTTCTAAACACTTTAAATGGGCATAATTAAATTATATTTTATTATCTGCTTAGCGCCGTTCGCATTAACCCTTTATAACTAGATATTATCTTTAGTCTGGCGTATAAATTAGTGGGCGTGTGTGTGTCTACTTGTGTGTGTATATGTGTGTGTGTGTTAGTCGCTGATGACTTCAAGGTTAGCTATCAAAAAAGGGAATGAAAATGAAAAAAGACAGCAGCGAAAGCTGAGTAAATTTCACGACAGTGAATGTAATAAATAATGAATTGTAGGAGCTTAAGCGAGCAATGAGCACAGCAACCAGAACATGAATGGCTGTCTGTGTGTGAGTGTGTGTGTGTAAGTGTGTGAGTATGTGTATACATAAAATCCGCATAGATACGCACAACTACAGACACACATATGTATTCACTAAATGTGAACATGTGCATATGTACGCAGGATCCATATAAGTTTGCGTGCCGCGACATCATTGACAACCGGAAAGGAACTACACTGACAAAAACACAAAATGATAAATAAAAAAATGAAGAGCTTCTTTTTTAGACAGAATACATTTATCTAACTTCGATTGTGTTCTTTTTTAATTGTTTTTAATTCGATAGAGTTTGGTGTGAATTATAAAAGCGTTTATTAAAAGAACACATCTTCGATCAATCATTTGTTAAGGCAACTATATGAAATGCTGATCCGATTCGACTACCTCCTGCACTGTACTCATTCAAATTGTATAAATTGCATTTTACCCCTGAATATATAATTAATACTTTTCCGTAAAGTCCTTAATCGTTTAAAAAAGGTTGTTTATCACTTTTTAGTATGTTTCATAAGCGAACTTATTTAAAATAAAAAATAGAAATAAATTAGTTCTGGCATAGCCCTTTGGCTTTGGAACTTTTACTCTAACAATAATTATTTCCTTAATTGGAAATATAAATTTATTTTCTTTCCTTTTTTTAATTTCTAAAGTTGCTGTTCTCATATTTTCCAAGTGTATAACTATTCCCAAATTGCGTTGCCCGCACGCACATAACTCGCACCACAAAAAGTTAAAGTTTGACTCAGCGTCAAGTTTGGCCTGAAGGAAAGTGTGTGTTTTTGTGTGTGTGTGTGTTTGTGTGTACTGTCAGGGTGTGAGAGTGGCAAATAGAAGAATCTTTTTGCTTTGTTCTTTGGCCTAAACTTTGTGTTGGTGGAATCTAAGGTTGTCTGGTTGTCGACACAGTTGCCACTCGTAGCTCAAGTGATTGAATTGACTCTGCTCGTGTCTAAAACTTGAAAGAAAGGTGGGTTTAGGGTCATATCTGCTCCCTTGCTGCCCAGCTGCTTATTGTACTTGCAAATTGACGTTAATGTTCGCTCTCAGACAGCTTCAGCCCGCAGGTGTTGGTCGAAGCCGAAGAAGGATTTCGAGCATTATGCAAACATTGAAAACATTTTTTCGGTTCGGTTTTATTATGCTTCCGCACACCCTAAGCCGGCATTTAAAGTTTACTCAAAAACTTAACTTGTTTTGGCCGTGGGGCACACTGCCAAACTGCTTAACCTAACCCTCGCAACCCCAATCCCAATCCCCTTCTCAAATGCCCCCTGCCAAAGTTCGTGTCCAAGGCAACTTTACCGTCAACTGCTCAATATTCATGTTTTTAATATGCAAATCAACATTTTTGGCTGAAGCAAGTTGCGCATTCTGCCAACAACTTTTTAGTTGGCATCTCGAGTGAATTGCTGCGTGCTCCACAATCCGCAATCCGCAATCCACATTCCACAACTTATTAATGTTTGATCAAGTGTGCGTCTTATCAAATTGAAACTACATTCGCCCATTGTCTGAGTTTTTGTTTTCTCTGTTGAGTCTCTTTCTTGTGAATTATAGTTATGGCCGGAAACTTACTGTTTACTCACATTTATTGGTTGTTAATGCCGCAGACCCAAATTTGAGCATTGCTTCTGAAATACTTTCCGAGTTCCGCGAGGCTGGAAGTTTTGCATAGCAGTTTGAGAAGCATTGGGAGATTTTACAGACAGGCAGAGAATGTAGTTAATTATTTGTTAATTGTGCGAAAAAGTTTATCATTATCTGGGTGTAATTTTACCGATTGAAATTCAGAGCCGGAACCAGAACCGGAATCGCAATTCAATAGTTGAGAAATTTTGCAACTATAAAGGAAATCTGCTTGATTACTTATTATTACATTTAATATTTTTACTATATCATGCGTATTATGCAAAATAGTTTATTTTAATCTGCGTATCAAAGCGGAAGCGGAACGATAAATTAATATATTATTAGTCAACCAAATATTATTAATTAAAATGAAGCAATCGGAATTGATATTGTTATTAATTAAATAAGTGTAATATATATCGGGACGTAGCCAAATACTGAAGATAATTTGGAAAAAATTCCTTATCCTTAACGAAGCTAACTTTACTTCACTTTCTTTTCAAATTTTAACCTTATGGTTTTTAATGTTTAGAAATATATTCTTTTGTTAGCACTGGAATTAAATGAATATAATAAAATGGTGTTTTCTATAAAAAACACATATATCCTCTAACGTCAGCAGACAAGATAAACGGCGCCAACTGCCTGGTATATTGCTGCTCTGACAACATTGCGTATGCTTAACATGTAAAAACAATTTACAATGTTGTTGGATTTGTTTTTTACTTATCACATTTGGGGCTGCTTTTGATAAGCCCAAAATTCACATGCAAAAAAGAGCTCTGCTTATCAATTTGAATACTTTATCTAAACTCGACCTTCCATTTGAGTACAGCTCGGCTGCAACAACAACAGTTGAGGGCACAAAAAGTCGCAAGTTCACTTGAAATAAATTGATTTTTAAGCGCCACTAAATAAGTTAAGTGTTATAACTTCCCTCCCTCCCCCAGCCTGATTCACCCCCTTTCGCTCCTCGTCAGCTAATTAAGTGCCGGCATAGCCGTTGGCTTTGCTGTCAAAACTGAAAATATGATGAATGAAGACCCGCTGTGCTTACAAACACTCACACACAGATTGTATTTGTTCCGCATTCAACATCCGCTTAAAGTGAATACTCGTTAAAATAACAACAACATTCCTTACACCCACACACACACACACATGCGCTGATTCGGCTGAATTTTAATTGCTTTGATTACACATTCCCAGCGGGTGGGGGGTCTGCGCAGGTGTCGATGGTCCACCATTCGACCCACCAGATCAGACCACCACCAACCACCCACCCCTTAATCAGAATTCAACGCCTGCTTATCGCCCAAAAACAGGCTGCATATGTTTTGTGCTAGGCCTCCAAAGCCAAAAAATCCCCCCATTTATATTCGCCTTAATCACCTTTTATTTATTTTGATTTTTCCTCTTTTTGTTTTTTTGCTTCTCTTTAGCAGAATTAAGATTTGTTATTAGCTGTAAAATTTCTCAATTTTGATGGATTTATATCAACAACACCAAGCAACAATGTGCAGCAGAAAAATAATCAACAACATTTGCTCATTTATATATATAAAAAGTATACGCAAAATGTAATTTACTCGCCAGATACATAGACATATATCTTGTGTGTATATATATAGATGGGGAACATTTTTAGCTTTTAGCCGTTTTTAAAATGTAATTAACGTGGCAATTTTGGACAGAGAGCCTTCTGTCTCAGCTACGCAAACTGCTGGCCTAATGACTATAATAAAGTGTTTTTATTTTCTTTTTTTTTGTGAAACGAACAAACAAATACATTTATACGACAATTTAATGGTGCTTAAATTATGTTGTGTGTGTGTTTTTTTATAATTAGTAAAATTAACAAGCGAGAGAAATTTAAGATGTTTTAATGTGCTTGCTTCAAATCAGGATGAGCTTAATGGGATAAGGCTAATGATGAAATAAATTAGAGAGTTCAGCAAGAAGATATTTATAAAATATGAGATTTATCTTTATAAAAGAAGTCTTTTTAAATTTAAGAACAATTTAGGTTTTTATTTAAACTTTTCAGGCATTTATTTCGTAATTATGGAAAACATTTCGAAAAAATATAAAAGAAGCCTTTCTAATTTTAACCAAGGAGAAAGAAATGTATTTCTTAGTTCAATTTCAATTAGCTAATTGGCTTCGCAACAGAATTTGAAAAAATGCCTCAGTATTCAAACATCTGTGAATTGAATAAATGTTGTAGCATTATTTTGAATATTTATGACGAAAGATTATCCAAAGATTTATGATTGCTCTTTTATGTCGCTTATGGACAGAAAATTTGCATTTCTGAAGCCATTAAAAATTTATAATTGCAATAAAATGGGGCAGGCTACTAGTAACTACAAAATTGTGTGTGTGGCAGGGCAAAAAGTAAAAAAAAAGTTGTCGGCGGTTAATTTGAAAAGTTGATGCCTCAAAAGTTGCGGCAGCTGCTGCAAATATAAACTTTTCACAACTCTGATTTCCATACACAATTTTTCCATTGCAGGGTGAAAACTGTTGAGCGAGAAGAAAAAATAAAACCGAAAAATCTGATAAACTGAGAACTGAGCAAAGCGAAGAGAAACTGAGAGAAAAATGTCAGCAACCTTAGTACAAAATAACAACAATAACAACAGCAACAACAGCAAATTCAACAAAAAGTCGAAACTGAATAGCAACTTGGGGCAGCAGCTGGATACGACGAGGATCAAAGGCAAACAAGGCGTGGCAAGCATATCGCTGATGCTGCAATACGATCTCGATAACACGCTAAATGCGCTCAAGGAGCAAACGCAGCGAAATGCGTTAAATGCCGATAACAATAATCTAAACAAGGATCGGGACAACAATCTGGCGATGCCGGCTCAAAGTGAAACCCAACCGAACAATGAGGGCAGCCCCAGTCCTAGTCTCGAACTGGAAGTGGAGAATATTGTCAATGGCAAAGCGTGCTTGAGTGTCACAAGCAACAACACTTTTATGCCGCCCACGCCACCAGCCACGCCCAATTTACAGAATACGGCGCAGAAACGTTGGCGCATCCTGGCCAAAGTGTTGCGCAAGGACTCCGAGGAGACGGTCAGCTCCTCCAGCGATGAGTTCAGCGAGGAGCAAACCGCTTCGGTGCGACGCTTCAAAAGCTTCGATCTGCTCCGCCAGGACAGCTTCGAGGATCACCTGAGTCTCAAGTGTCTCGGCAAGACGGAGAACTGGTACAAGTATCGCATGCAGCTGCACAACGAAATCGAGTACTCCGTCAACATTCATCACATGGAGCGACAGCTGACCGCCAACGATCTGATGGGTATGTAAACTGCCTTTATCTTTCTAGCTTTACTTTTTTTGTTTACATTTGAAATAGCCTAGAATGATTAGGGGTAAACCATTCTAAGAAATGTATTATATAATGTTAATATAGTTTTTAAATATTGGTTTTATTAGTAGAAACTATAGAAGACTTCTTCTCTTATCGATACTCAGACTTTTATCGATATATCTGTGATGCAGTTATCGATATACATATATTTTTATATAGCTTTTATATATATATAACATCTATGTAATAAATTAAATTGAAATTTCTTACAGGTTTCAATAACACGGGAAACATATGTGTTTGGCCCTCGGAGGAGGCACTTACCGCTTTGGTATTATCCGATCTGGCCGCGTATCGCGGCAAATGGATATTGGAGCTGGGTGGTGGCTTCACCTCCCTGGCCGGACTGATGTTGGCCAAGTACGCGAAGCCGTATGCCGTACATCTGACGGATGGGAATGAGGTGAGCGTGGAGAATGTGCGTAAAACAGTTTGCCTCAACGAGCTGAGCTGCTACACGAAGTGCTCGGTGCTGAAGTGGCAGGAGTGTTCGGCTCGTGCCCAGGCGGAGCAGTTCAAGTTCGAGTACATATTGTGTGCGGATTGTCTGTTCTTCGATGAGGCGCGAATGGCGCTGGTCGATACCATCTGGTATTATTTGGCGCCGCAGGGTGTGGCGCTCATCATGGCGCCCCGTCGCGGTCGCACTCTGAATGTGTTCCGGGATGAATGTGTGGCGCGCGGATTTCGTGTGGAGCTTGCCACACGCTACAATGAGACCATCTGGCAACGCCATCTGCAGCTCAAGGCCGACTCGGCCCTCTACGACGAGGATCTCCACTATCCTCTCCTGTTGCGCCTCTGCAAGCCCCTTAGCTAGATGGAGCCATCAATCTTCTGTAGTTTCAATTATAGTCCTTTTTAGTTCATAGCAAAACAAATTCCACTTTACACCTAATTTACACAAAAAACACCAAAATCAGTGGCCCAAATCGAAATGCGGGCCCAATTATAATTATTCCTCCCACAATACAAACCAAAAAATAAAAAATAAATAAATAAATAAAATATAAAAATAGTTATCTAAGACAAAATATAGCAAAATTTTTGGTTCACAAAAAAGTTATAGTTTTAATTAACTTTTCAACTAGTCTTAAATAAAAAACCTGTTAAAAGTGTTTTAAAAATTACTAAACATATGGGAATAATAAACTGGCTAACTGGAATACAGATGTAAGCCTCAAGTTCAGTCTGCTGAAATATCTCATAGCCAAAGAATGTAGCAACTAGCACCTGAAGTCAAATATATCTAAAAATGGTTTATATTATATTATATATATATCGTTAAGAACCAACCAATTTAAGCTAAGTCATTTTAAAAGCTAACTACAAAAATTCCTTTGATATGTAAATTTGTATGGATTTGCGTTATTGATTCCACAGTTATGTAACCTAACACACAAATACTCCATTTTATTTTATTATTGATATCAACACACACAACACACAAGCACACACAGATACACAAGTATTATTTAAATTTGTAGCATAATTTTAGGCGAGACAAAACAAAAACAAGAAAATCAACCACAAATTTCCTTAAACTAAAAGATACAAAAATAAAATATACATATATATATATGTATATATATATAGATATATAGTTATATAGATATAAAGTAAAATAGTAAACGTTGCCAGCGCTCGACCAATTAATGAATAGTTCAATAAATTTAGTTGATGTAATTATAGAGCATGTGTTAATCGTTATATGATGAATGTGAATGATGATAATGATCAGCACAATGTTGATGTAATTATGATGCCGACAATGATGATGAGAATGATGATGAGGATGATGATGATGATCATTATAAATATAGTATCAAATGCCACACACAAATGTACTCTTTATTTCTTTTGCCTCCTTTCTCTCTCTCTATCTAATCATTACTGGGCAGGATGTGGGCCAGTAATTATGCCACGCCCCCCTTTTGCCCAACCCCTTTTTGTGTCCTTTTGCCAGTGCACAAAATGATGTCAATGATAATTATCGACGCGAGTCGTTTATTAAGAGTATTAGCGGTTTTTATAGCGCCACTCGCGTGGTAATTACTTTAATTGCGCCACTGCCACTGCCACTGTGACAGGACATTGTTCAGCGCAACCAGGACAACCAGGGGGACCAGGACGCGGAGTGTAGGATACATGACGACGTCAGCATTTCTGCTGCGGTTCATGTTATTTGAGCTTCAAGCAAGCATTTGATTGTTTTCCATCTCTTTTTTTGTTTATTGCCTTGCTTAACTGTCAGTTCGAAAGACTAACCGAATATGATTGAGTTTTGAGTGTATTGTACTGATTATTGATTGGGCATACTCTACAAGGTGTATCTTTCATAATGAGCATTTATCGTATTCGCTGCGACAAGTCTAAAATTGAATCCAGCTTTGAAAACTAGGCAAGGGACCTTTTCTTACTATCGACTTCTTCTACTGGAAGCCAACTTTCAGCATATATAAAAATATTGAAAGCAATAAATAAATAAAAAAACTAAAGTTATTAAAATCATTTTTTCTATATTCTTTAATAAAACTTCCAATATATAGACTTTACTGTTGGCTAACGTATATTCTAACTGGATCTTTGTTCCATTTTTTAGTTTATGATATTCCTTTAGTAGAACTATGTTTATTGCAGAAAACAGGCCTTATCGATTTGATAGTTTTAATATATTGCCAAAAAAATATTTAGAACATGACAAAACTTCCATCCTTATTTACCAAGGCAAGCGAGCCTAGAGGCTTCTCCTAATGATGTTATAGTCATGTGTGAAGATCCTAAAGGGAAGACAAACAGAGTAACTATCTATTTGATGCCATCCCAAACAGGCATTCTGGCAAATAAATTCTCTGACGTTCTCTGTGGCCTAGAAACTGCTGGGCAGCCATGACTGAAATTTGCTGATGATTATCTGGATATGAGTAATAACTGTAGTCAGATAATAACATGCTAGCTGAAGGGACATTTACACAACCTACAAATTGTGGCAGATGCCTTATGAAGACTTTGCATTGAGAACAAATTCTGATAGTTTAGATTAAGTAGACTCAGCTAGAAACCTACATCTTCAAGGTATTCCCGAACATAATAGGGATGTAACTTACTATAAATATATACTATATATATAAAATACACAAAAATTAAATAGACTATTAGATATATTACAGGGTATTTGAACAGTCACCATCCATCAAAATTTGAGCAGGATTTGTTTGCATTGTGTTTTGGGTACCAGCTAAAAAATCAAAAATAAAAATAAATCTGATAAGCGCAAATTACAAAGCAAACTCAAACAAAATGCACATATACACACACACACACACACCCACTCCATGCGTATACTCGAAGTCGTTTGCGTGTGTGCGTGAGTGTATGGGTGAGTGAGCGAGTGTGCGTCATTAACGAGGTCATTGGTAAGTAAGCTTGTTTGATGTGCTCGAGACATGTAATCCTGGCTGGGGAGCACAAAGTCAAACAATCGACAGTAGTTGCCTAGTATCTGGAGGCGTGTGTGTGTGTAGGTATGGGGGATGTGTGGAGTGAGTGGGCGAGTGGAGGAGATGGCAGCAGGTCGTGGCAGTAGGAAGTCGTGGCCAACACTGCGTATACGCGACATTTTGTTGGACACGTGGAAGCCATGTCAATTTTCGTCCAGCTGGGTTTCTGCCTGCTAATGACATGCGACTGCTATGCAAATCAGGATACTTGGCGACAACCACTCAATTATACGCCACACATGCGCAACCCATCAACACACAACAGCACACACCAGCACACAACCGCACACCAACACACACACACTCACTCGCATGCATAATGTACACTGAGAAAGCAAAGAAAACTTATAAACAGCTTGTCAAATTAAATTATATTTTGGTAACTGTTCTATTAAGAGTTACGAATGGAGTCCGAATTGTTTTCGCCATGAGGATTATAATTTTTTATTATTATATTATGTAAACTAATAATTGTTTTGTTTTTTTTTTAAATGTTTAGTTGTTTATTTATTTATTTAAAGTTTGAATGCAAGTTTATTCTGTATAAAATTTAAAACTCACGAATAATACAAAGAAGAGCATTTGTTTTCGGTCCTCGTTTCCTTTATATTACTAAATGGACTAAAAGTAGCAGTTCCATTAAATGGGTTTTTAGTGTTTCTTTTCAAGTTTTCCTATTACTAAATAAGACTTATGCATTTTTAATTTCAACCACAAATAATAACATATGATTTCAGAGCGCCTTCCTGCCCGATCCTCTTCTTTGCCTAAGGGCTGCAAAGATGATGAAAAACAACGAATAAAAGCTTAAAAGTAGCACATATTTTGTAACTGTTTTTTCCCAGTGTAACCTGCTTGGCAGCAACAACAAAAACCGTTGCCTACTTTCAGGCACATTGTAAAAACTCGCTTTGGGTTTTGGCGTTTTTCATTGTCTTTCAAGCCACTTCGAGTGGGGCCAAAGAAGAGGGGCGAACAGAACAGGGCTGCATTAGGATTGGGCTTGGGTTTGTGTTTGGGTGCTTGTGGGCGTGGCAAGTGATTTGGCAAACACATTTCAATTTGCGCATTGTTTGCCATTCTGCTTTGCCTTTGTGCTCCACTGTGTGTGCTTGTGTCTGTGTCTTTGGTGTGCGGCAATCCCTTTGAGCCTCATGGGAAACTTGCCAAAGAGTTTCGTTCTGGCCAACAGGTGCTCCATGTTGCATGCCCCGCTGGAGTGTTATTTTTAGTCAAGAGTCTCTCGTTCAATTTTTAATTAGCAAAATTAGTCGAATGTGTTCAAAGAGCACTCGATTTTGAACTCAAATTGCTTTTTCCAGCTCGGTCAGTGTCCTTTAATATGGCTCTAAGGACCTGCTAACGTCATACATGAGACAGCGCAGGTGGCTCATTACATAATGATGGCCAACTTAGCCATGGCCTTGACATATCACAAGAAAAATAAGGAAATATTGGGCTTACACACACACACACACACACATTTTAGAGTGTGTATTTTAAGTATACAGCTGTCTCATTATCATATAAATAGTTGACATAATTCATTATTAAATAGGAAATTACATTGCGTGTTTGTAAATTAACAGGTTCGGACTTGGGAAATAGGGCAGAACAACACGGAAATTATGTGATACAAGAAGCAAAATGTTGGCGGGAAATCAAACAAAAAAATTAGAAAGGTCTAGATCGAGATAAGGATAAAAGTAAACGCATTATAAGCATTTGAGTTTGAATTAAATGATTGGGAATAAGTATGGAAAAATGAAAGAATAGAAAAGCAAAAATACAGAAATAAATCAAGTTGTCGACAGCGAACTTTCACTATAAATAAAAAAAACCCGATAGATTATTAATATGAAAGGTTTAGAATTAAGTAGAGCCATTTTAAATATATTTTGTAGGTAAAGATCAGAATAAAATAGTTTTTCACACATGACCGATCGCAGATGTGAATTTTACAAGTATGCAAAAAATTTATTGTTTTAATCAAATATGTTAAATTATTGTCTGTTTTTTTTTTATTTTTAGGTATCCCTCTCACTTTCCATAAAACGCCTATTTTCTCACATTTTATTTGCGTTGAATTGAATGTTTTAAATGAATATATTCCTTTATTTTATGTCCGAATTAGCGTCGATTTAGCATGTTATTTATTGACCATTAATTAATTACACGCTAAGTCGTCGAATTACATCGAAATACATCTTATGTGTTGCCAATTAAAAATTTTTTAATCACTCTCAATATACATGTTTTTGACCGTCCAACCAAATAGCATTCAAGCCGTACAAATTCGAAAAAAAATGTTATTACGCAACTAGCATTAACATTTTTTACAGTTATTATTAATTTATAGCACCAACAATCAAATACGGTAAAGTGACAAAAAGCGTGCGTTTTTTACTGTCAGTTGGTTGGCAAAGTGAAATTGTTGATGTTCGCATATATGTTTTTTTCATCTTCATTTTAATTGAATTCGTTTTGGGGGAGTTTCTTTTGTGTGTGTGCGGAAATAATGCTCATGAATAATGCTCATGAATAAAGCTCTGGAAAGAAGCTAAAAAATCAGCAGCTAAATTTTGGTCACTATAGAAAACTAATAACAATAATATTGCTGATTAAGCATTAATCAAAGCAGCGCTGCCAACAACAATAGCGCTGGGAAACTAAACAATAGGCTTCAACCAAAAACCAAAAACCCAAAACAAAAAAAAAAAAAAAATGAAAAAGGGAAAGCGTCTTTTTGGGGTTTACAGCTGCTTTGCGAAGAGTTATTTGACTTTGCCTTAATTATGTAAAAAGGTTTGTTTTTCGTTTATTTGTTTTTTTTTCCAATATGGATTTTTAATTTAGAGCTTGTAAAATATATAAAACACTCACACACACACACTCGTTGAGTTTTCCAAAAGATAAGCGGTTGCTGATAAGCGGCCCCCGTTCCTGGTTAACACTTCTGGTATTGGGTCTGCGGCTAAACTTATTACAATAACAACAACAACAACAACGAGAGCAGCCAAAAACCGAAAGCATTTGCTAAACATATGACAAATGCAAAAGAGAGAAGGAGAGAGAGAGAGAGAGAGAGAGCGCGAAAGCGAGCTTTTGCGCTCTCCCGTTGAAAAGCTCTCTCAGCTTGCTGTCGCGGCCTTGGCATTGCTCTCCTCTGCCTTGCAAACAGCTGTTTTTGGCGTCGCTTCGTGCACAGTTCTTGGACGCTGCAGCTGTCAGTTGTGCGACGCCAGCAAACGCGTGCGGTTGTCGTTTCGAAAGCATAGCGCTTGCTTATTTTGCCGTTTTTTATTGTCCAAATCCAAAAACAAAACGCGCAAGATCAAAAAAATATATATATTGTGTGTCAAGTGACTAAAAAGTGATATTTTAAATAAATATAAATATGAATATAAGAAACCAATTTTTTGAAAAATCAAGCCCAACAAAGTAATAAAGTACAAAGCGAAAAAAATAACCCTTAAATAAAGCCCAACGACAAGAAGCAATTTGTGCCGCCCAATTGACACACATTTGATGCAACAACAACAAAAACAACAGCAACCACGACAGCAAGAGGCACACGAAATTTCATAAATCAAGCGCAAATAATGTCAAACAAATCAATGGGAGTCAGCAGGAGTAGCAAAAATAGCTGCTGCTGTTGCTGCTGCCACATGTTGCTGTTGCTGCTGCTGATGTTGCTGCTGCCAGCAATGCCAAATGCTGCAACAGCAGCACGACGCGCCCGAATAACAGCCAGCCACAACAACAGCAGCAACAACAATGCAACACTGACAGAGTCCACAGCTAAATTGAAAACATCTGCAGACGGTGGCGGCGGCGGCGACAACAGCAGCAGCAGCAACAATGCAGCAGTCAACAAATATGGTAAGTCCTATAAAGACAAAGAAGAAGAAGAGGAGAAATAAGCAAGAACAATGCCACTCGACACGCATACCCTTGCAGCAAGCCAAATCTATCGATTCTTCATACAACCCATAGTCAATTTTGAAGTCAGATATTTTTCAGTTTTCATTAAAACAACTTTAAAATTCAGCTAATTAAATGCATAATGCCTTTATCAACTTAACACCTATATCAGCTTAATTCTTGATAATCGGGCATATATATGTATATATATGTAAGTACCTCCTCACTTTTGGCGTTCAAATTAAAATACCCTTCTTCAAAGTAGCTGCAGCAAAACTTGTCTCTAGCATTTTGTGTTGCTTGTGCTGGCTGCCTAATTGCATTTGGTCACGATTTCTGATCTTGCAACGTGTGCATTTTTTATTTTGTTGTATGTTTGTATGTTGTACGTCTGTGGCTGTCTGCCCCAAAGCAGACCTCGTTTGCAACAGGCAGCAATGTAAAGGGTTGCCCTTGGCAGCGAAATTGTTTCACGCCGCGCGCGTTCAAAAAGCAAAAAAAGAGGGAATAAATCAAAAGACTTAGGCAACAAACTTGCGGCATTCGCTAATTTTAGCTAGTTTATGCCAATCAAACACATGCATTGCACTTATGCCGACATTTCCTGTGGCGGTGGCAGTGGCAGTGGCAGTGGCAAAGAGTGTCCGCTGCCCCAGAACCGCAAAACAGTGGCGGAAATTGCGGCAGCATTTTTTTTCTCCTTTTTTTTGTAGTTTTTTTTTCTTTTCTTTTTTTAATGATGGGTTTGGCTGAGAGCAAAAGTGTCATTAGGCCAGGCTAAAATGCCAGTGCTTAGGCCAACTAAGTCGGCCATCAATACCACTGACTCGTACAATTTGCTGTCTTTTAACCGAAAATAATCAATGGCATACGTAACCGACGACGTAATACACTAATCACAGCTGACAAACAGGCGGGAAAACAGCGTTTTGATTGTAATGCAATCATCTTAAGACGCTGACTATAACTGGGGCGGTTGTGGGCATGGTGCATGGGCTTGGTGCGACCAACCAAAAACCAATATTTCTCTGCCAACCAAATTTAATCTCAGCTTTTCAAGGTTTAAAAAAAAATTCATATGTTTTTCCATGTTCTCTTAAAATAACAAATTTTTATATAGATGAAAAATATATTACAAATTTGTACGTTTTTATTTAATTAATAATTTTAACATGAATGAAGAATTATTCATGTTTTTATTTCAAATTAATAGATCTTATTTCTATGATTTTCATAATATGTTTTCCAATTTTTAAAATAGTATATTGTCATTGTAATAATGGATAAAGACTTCAGAGTAAAAAAGTTAACTGTTTCTGACCAGTTCTAGGTATTCGAATTTTATTTTAAATAATTAACGTAAGTTTATTTTTCTCGCGAACAAAAATAATATTTTTTGAATAGACAGACCTGGTTTAAGTATTCCACTTTCAGGTTTTCGATTCTGAGAGTAACTTCCAAACGGTAACAGGTAGATAGAGAGGTTTCTGATCTGTCTGTGAAGCTTGACTTCAACAAATATGCCTATAAGTTAAATATATACAAAGACTTTAAAAAGTGGGACTCAGCGTTTATCCCACTACTGTCAAAAAATGTCAACAAATATATTCCAAACTTAAATTCTCTAGCGTAATAAAAGAAATTAGTTTGCGATTCTTTTCCCTTGGGGAAAGAAAAAATCACAGAACAATAAGTAAAAAACGTGCATTACATAACATGTCACACGCTTTGCAACGCTAAGTGCAGCGTCATGTTGCAGGCAACTGACAGCTGACAACAGTAGCAGCAGCAGTAAAAGCCGCAGTGAAAACCGCTGGCTGGTAAAAGCATGCAACTGAGTGAAAAGAAAAAAAAACATTAATCAAGCGATTTATTTGCTGGTGCTGCAACGCGTGCAACTGTTGCAAGTTGGCCAGTTTGTCATTCATCTCAAACATGCGGACAGTTTCTAATCAGTCGCAGTTGTCGATGAAGAAGACGTCGTCTGGTCGAACTTAATGTTGCCTGTTCTATTGGCAGATCTCTCAGATCTCTCAGAATGGTGCCAACTTGAATTTTCACTTTTCCATGTTCTTCATTTATTTAGTTTTTTTTTTTTTACCTACTTACTTATTTATTTTTCTCTCTTTGTGTGAAATTCGCCTAAATGCCGAATGCCGAATGCCGAATGCCGAATGCAGGCACGGAGGCGGCCACGCGAATTCAAAATTGGTGTCAATGATTTCAACATGGGAAAATGCAGCTAGCAAAGCAGTCAGCAAACAAACAACAAACAAACAGCAACAACAACAACAACAAGAACAACAACAGCCAAATAACCAAACAACATTTCAGCTGAAATTGCATTTCTAATTGCGCATTATGCAAGAGTGGAAATCAAGTGGGAAAACGCACTTAAAATGCCACACATGCCTATGCCTCAAATGCCTCATGTGTCATTCTGTCGATTGATGCCAAATTTGAGCATAGAAGTTTCTGTACTTCATTGAAAAATAACTAGAAAGATTGAGTATCCTACACAGGCCTTACAGGATTACATGCACTTGCCCCCAACTAACTTTCACTATAAATTTAAAAAAAGCGATTAATTTTTGCTATGGGAGCAATTTAGTAGTTCCATCATAATCATTTAATCACGTCTTCTTTCAAATTTGATGAGCATAATAACAGAAATAACAAATAACTAAAATGTTTTTCTTAACAGAGCTCATCTTTCGAAGGATTATTGCTATATTGTAGCTATACACTAATCCGATCTAGATGTTGGCTTGGGAAAAAACAACAGCTTCTCATACAAGAACTCATCTCTCGACTGATCTTATGTAGTCAAGACGAATATATTCCTTCAAAACTGACTAACTTCTTTGCATAGAGACGAGATTAGTAATACTGATCAGTCATATATATTCTTTATGGTGTCGGAGAAACTTGCTGACAAAAAATATATATCCACTGCGAGGCTATAAAAACTTTAATTAGATATAGCATATTTTTGTTGTAGTTAAGATTGATTAAGATTATTCATTAATGAGTCTTAAATGAAGGGATTTATCATGTATTTGTCTTTAGTTGAATAGAACAAGAATTATTTGCACAAAATTCTATAAAGAAATTTAACAAACTCGGTAAACATAAGCCATTGCATCTATATAATTGTCTTATATATATATATTGACTATTATAAATAGGAAATAGCTTCTTTAATGAAAGGCTTAAACTGTTTCTTTTTATATATTTAATGGCTACATTTATTAATCAAGTTCATTCTCCGAGAGATGAACAAAAGTTCAAAAATATACAGTTTAGTAGTTAGTAGTTGTTCAGTGAACTGCAACTGTCTGCACACAAAATTAGTTACACTTTTGTAATTACCTGTTGCTGCTTCCTCGTTGAGCAGCGCTTAAGCCACATTTCGTGGCCCATAACTCAGAGCACTCCAGTTGCAAGCGGCGGCAATCAGTTAGCTGAGCATGCTAATTCCCGGCACACTTCCAGCCAAATCCGCCATCACCTGTGTGTGGTGCAACAAACACGATCTTCTTTCCAGCTGGGTACGAGCAAGTACACCACTTAGTGGTGCAATGCCCACTGGCAGCCAGAAAAAGAGGAAGAAAAAGAACAAAAAAATAGAAAACAGACGACTTTAAAGTTTCTTTTTAGATTTGTTTTTTTTTTTTTTTGGAAACAAGTTATTGGCTTTTAGCTGATTTGCATGCAAGAAGCGACTTTAAAGTTGGGCCAGCAGTTGCAGTTGCATCTGTTTTGTCGCATCCAGCAGCAGCAGTTGACTAACCCCATTAATATATATATATATATATATATATCTATTGTATGTTGTATATGTATTGTATTTCTTTATATTCCCATTCCCATTCCAAAACAAAAACAACCAAAAAAACATCACAAAACAAAACACAGAGATACGCGGCGTTGCTGGTGAACCAAATTACAAATCGGTGAATCTGACCTGGGAAGTTGAGTTCGTGACGTCGGCCCATGACACAGATACCAAGAGGAATACCAATTCGAATACCAATACGAATAACATTTCGAATACGAATACGAATACGAATAGAAATGCGCTTGCGGATGGCGTGACAAATATGAGCGACGATGTGGAACCACCCAAAGCATTTCAGATCTTCTACTGTGAAATCCAGAACTATGGAGCCCAACGCTGTCGCGTCAAGCTGGTGAATGCCACGGCTGCCGTTGCCGTTGCCACCAGCGATCTGCTGCCCACACCAGGCGATGATCATGTGGAGTAAGTGCTGCATTAAAAACTCTTCACTTTTGCTCAACTACTACTTTCTACACTAAAAAAAAACAACAATGGATTTCAAATTGACTAGTTCAACAGCAATAACTTTTCATTAACAACGTTTTCAAACTTTACTTTTATTTCATAGTTGAAAGGCTTTCCCTTTTAGACTAAAACAAAACTAAGTTCTCTTCAAAATAATTTGAATCTTTTAAACATTTATCTAAAAGTATAAAAGTAAACGCATTTTGAACTTATGAAATATTTTATATAATGTTTGGAAAAATCATTTATGTAATTTAGAATTAACTTGTTTTTGATCAAGAAAAAGATAAGAAAAATGTATAAAAAGTTAGAAATTTTCAATTATAGATTCATATTAGAACGTTGTAAATATTTTTCTTATTTTTAACTTAAAGAAAAATACTTTGTTATATTTAAAATTTCACTCAATCTGAATTCAAAATTTGAGATAGATCTTATTTTGTATTTCATCATTTTTTTTTTCATTTTTCTTGAATATTTTCTGTTATTTTTTTTGAGTGTTTATTTTACGGTTTCGCTGACCTTTCTGCTCTCACATCTCTTGCAGCACTCAAGTGCAACACTTTGCTGCCGCCGTGGATAATCTGCGAATGGCGACCCGTTACAGCTTCCACATACGTCCCATGCCGTCGCAACGACAGCGCAGCAGCAGCGCCCGCGCCGACTTCCGTGCGGAGGAGAACGAGATCGAAGGTGGAGGCGAGAGCGGAGGTGCAGCTGCAGCTGCTGCTCATCTGCCCGGCCAGAGCATCGTTATACCCACCAAGGGCTGTAAGTAGTCGGTAGTAAAACAAACTTGACTCCTTCACCTGCCACATTCCTCCACATTCAGTCTCTGCCCATGCCACACAATGCTTGGCGCATGCCTCCGAAATTGAGGTAGAAACGGGTCCCTATTTTGGCGGTCTCATTGTTGTCGACGGCGGCGACTGTGGCATCAAGGGCAATGCCAACGATCCAGCCGATAAGTACACGATGAGAATCGACCACAAGCAATGCGGCAGCATGGTCAAACCGGAGACGAACACAGTGGAGACTTTCATCACGGTCCAAGAGAATTTGGGCATTTTTACGCATAGCACGAGACGGTAAGAAAATCGAAAGGAAAAGCTATTGTTGAAGATTGATAATTAGGGTTTCAAACCGGAACCGGAAAAGCAACTTTACTGGTTGTTATTCAGAAACAATTGATAGCATTTACAGAAGTCTTTGGAAGCTGTTTCAGATCGAAAAAAAAAGTGAAAAAGATTTGCTGATAGCTAAAAAATAAATAAAGTAGTTCAGAGAATCCATTCAGGCTGGAAATGAGTTAACAGTTTGGTTTTCACTTTTTGCCGCTTACCAAAAAGCAAAAAACATGAAAAATTTCGCGAGTCGTTTTACAGTTTTTAACTATAACTTTTTCGATAACTTTTTTCGATCTGAAAACACGACTCTAGAGACTTAAACCACTAAAAAGACTCTACTCAATATTGTCTGCTTAGTGCATAAACTAGATTGTCAAACCGGAAGGGGAAATTGCAACTTTATTGCTTTAATATAATTTATAAACTTTACCGGAAAATACGAATCCGTTCGACAGCCTGGTAACGCTTTAACAGACACTTAACTAAATCACAAAGTGCTTTGATTGATAAGAAAATATTTGGAATAATTCTCACTCCCAATTTACCGCCATCTGCTCTCTTCCCACTCCCCGCTCCGCCAACCCGCAGCTTTGTCGTCGTCTGCAGCTATCAGTCGGGCATGCAAACAGTGCGCGCCAGCTTCACCGTGCCCGGCAGGAATAAGGCCGGTGAGGCAGCCGCTGTTGAGCCATCAAGCGATCCCTTCCAGCCGGACGATGAGGAGCGACTGGGTCGTGAGATGCGTAACATGCGCTTCGTGGACAAAAGCGAACTGGTGCTCAAGGAATCCGATCAGGAAGAGTCCGTTGAAGAACCAGCTTTCGTGCTGGAAACGCAACCACCAAAGTTGGCCAAGGAGCAGTCAACTGCAGTAGTGGAGATGCCACAGCCACCAGCAGCTCAGAGTCGACAGCAGGGACGCGCCTTGAGCCTGGCCAGCTTAAGTGAGCTGAACAACTTGGCGCTGCTGGATGTGGAGGCGGAAGAGCAGGAGTTGAGCAGCAAGTATGCCAAACTGGTTGTGGATCAGGGGTCTGGTGGCGCCGCCTGGACGACAAGTGATGCCAATGATGATGAGTGTAAGTAGATGCATACAGATTATGCACAGCAAACAACAACAACTGCAACTGCAACATTGACTGCCTCCATTGACAATCGTGTTTTGTTTTCTTCCTGCTTGCCCCCCGGGCTTGATTCTTTCCCCCTTTTCACCAAACAGTTTATGTCGCGCCGCTGCGTTATATAAGCGCCAATCTGGGCAGTGTGCTGGTAACTGTTTCCATATCTGTGATAATCATCAGCATTTGCATCGTTCTGCTGCAGCGACATCGATTTCCCAACAACAGCAACAGCAACAACAACAGCAACAGCAACTACAACAGCAACAGCAAGTTGCATTCGCATTTGGCTACAATCAGCTGCCCCGGCGCCCATCTGCCGCATAAGACGCTGCCCCGTGCGCTTCAGCAGCAATATCAGTGCACCTTGTAAACCCATCAACTCTACACTCAGAAAAATTAAGGCGTCAAGCATTTAAAAGTAGACTAGTTAGGGAACTACGAGATAGCAAAGATCTCGAAATTCCTGCATATTTTCTATTTAAATATTGATATTATTTAACTGCACAAAACTAATTTGAATTTTTCTGAAATGTAGAAAGACTTGAGCAAAAAGAAATATTTTGTAGGTTTTTCTAAATAATTTTTTTAAATTATAGAAAGAAGATTTCAGCACATTTTTGAATATTTTTTCAGATTTTTCAAGAGGTTTTTTCTTATTTATTTTTCTAAATTATAGAAAGAAGACTTATGCAAATTTTTGAATAGCTCTTCAGATTTACACATTAGAACACTGGAAAGAAAACTCTGTCACATATTTTTCTGAGTGTAGCATTGAACTCCATCAACTCCTGCCGTCTATGCCCACTTGTCTTGCTGAAGCCGAGGTTGCCGCTGGCAACTGCCTAACACATTTAGCTAAAGACGACTGCGCATAGCTTGGGCCACACTGCCTCAAACTCCGACTCCGACTCCACCTCCAATTCCAACTCCAACTCGATTCTTCCATCTGCCCAATCCAATCTGAACTCCCACTTGGGAGCTGGCAACTGGTTAGCTCAATCCCAAAACGGTACTTACGGGATCAGCAGTGGCAGACTGCGGCTGCGGCTGAGGCAGCAACCCACACACAACTGATTGTCTGTCTGTCTGTCTATCTGTCTATCTGTCTGTCGTATCGTAATTTATGGAAATTTACAAGTTACATTTAATCTAAGTTCAACACTAGACTATTTATTATTTATTCCTTTTGCTGTGCAAATCAATACGATTACTAGGAATACAATATCTTTATATATACATATATATACAGCTGATTAGTGCTTAGTATTTTATGCTTAAGTTTTTGTATAAACTACCTATTTATTATTGTCAAATATATACGAGTATACATTTATTTTATGAATAAAAATAATATAAAAATAAACTAAAGTCTTAGTTATTTAATGGTAAACAATTTTTAGCTCAATTGGATATGGAGAACCATTTGGAACCATAAGCAAGACATTATTTCTTACAGAAATATTATTTCTAAATGTATTCGGCATTTTTAGAGATATTTAACAAACTAAGAACCAATTGAAAAGCAGCACCTTTTAGGTTTATTTTTACAAACTTAAGAAAGCTTTTAATTACTTCATATTATATTAATAATAATTAACAAACAAGTGGATAAGTAGGATTCTTCAGAGTAGATAGCTCTACCAGCAGGTAATCCGAATTCAAACCAACACTCTGAAAAATACGCAAATAAATAAATTATATATAGATCTATACATTCAGAGAGACAGAAATGGCCAAATCGACTCGGCTGTGTCTGATTTATAATTTATGGGGTCGAATGTGTTGCCTTCTGCCGGTTTCACATTTTTACGCAACTTCATTACACACTTTGAACTTTTTAAGTTCAGGGTATAAAAAAGAATTGAGTTCGCATTTATGAATAAAAGCTGCTTATGCCCTTGAGCCCAGTCGAACTGTGTGTGTTCTCGCAATTTGCGAGCCAGACTTGATGGTTTTGTAATTCCAAAGAACTGGTCACGGGCGCCTCGTCAAACATATATCATAATCATAAACATAATCATTAGCATTAGCATTAGCATTCGCATAACACAGCAGACAGGGCTATACTTAAATATTGCAAAGAAAAAACATTTTCTTTTAATGATTCCATCCAAGAACATAAATGTCGAAGTCGTTGCGCTTTATGACAACAACAAATTACGAAATTATGTTAAGACTAAGAATAGCAACAACAACGACAACAACAACAATGCAACGGGCAACGGGCAACTGGCAAAAGAGTTAACAGTCAGCGGACAATTTGCATGAAAGTGGCACAAAATGTTGTCAACGAACGTTTTCAGTTTTGTTTTCTGGGTTCTTGAACGGAAGCCGGCAGATAAAACAGCAAACAACAGCAACAATAAACATTAAACACACAGCAAACCGACAAAACACAAACTTTAACTTCAACTTCAATAACGTCGTTTTCTTGATTGCCCAATATGGCAGAAATATTCATTCAACATCGGGGCTTACAGATCTCAGCTGGGGTCTAAAAAAATTAACTTTCCGATTCAAGTGCTTTCTGTGTGTGTGTGTGTGTGTGTGTGTGTGAGGAAGGAAGGGAAAATGCTTAAATGGATTTTGCATACAACACCCATTAGGCATTTTTAATCATCATTTGAGATATTCATTTATATATATGTATAGATATATATATACATATATATATAGGCACTCATATAGAGCATATTTGCGTATTAGTGTGAGTCTGAAAGGTTTTGCTTGGACTATTGTTGCTGCTATATTATTATTAGAACACAAAAACCAAGTGAGCGTTAAGATCGCCGGCAGATGGAAAAACTTTCTCATCTGCTCACAGCTACACTCAGCGAAAATGGCGCATTGGTACTTAAGCAGGGCAGCCCTGCTCTTTTTTTTAGAAAGTGAGTTTTTAAGAAAGAAATGCGTTTATCTTATTTTAGACTTCAGTTTTTCGTATCTCAATTATCAGCTGGGTTTTTAAGAAATTTATAATCAACATTTAAGCTTAAGAAAAGATTTTGCATTTTATTAATATATATATTTTTACGATGTACTCTGTTAACAGTGTAATACCAAATGACAACAGGTATTATATGGATTCTGATTATAGAATCTTAAAGAAAATGTTTGCATTTCACTTCCGATCTCAGTTCTGGATACGCTTCCGGTTTTTCGCCTTGATCTTAAAGTATTTTCAGCGTAGCCGTGCAAAAATTGCAATTAAAGCTACATTTCTACAAGTTTGAAATAAGGTTTTTCATATCTACTTTTTAGAAATATGATTCTTAAAAGGATATTTATATATAAAGGATATATCACTACTTTGAGAACATTTCTAAAAACAAAAACCAAAAGAAAAGGTTTTCAGGTAGCTCAGTACTCATTTCTCAGCCATATATTTCTACGAGTGCATTGTCCATCGGATGAAAGGCACCCAATTCAAATTTTATAACATTTTCCCCGTACATTATTTGCACAACTTCCACAATATTTCAAATAGAAAAACCGCAAGAAGAGGGTTTCAGTCAGATATTTCTTCGAGTGTACTGTGTGGCAAGTGGACGTCACCTTCACCCATTTCTCAATGCGAGGTGCTCTCAAATTTCACCCACTGTGGGCTTTGACGTTGATTAGCATGTGGCATACATAAATCTTGCGTGTCTTCGGGCTTCCGTTTGTTTCCCTTTGTGTGCACGCAGAACAACAAAATGCTGAAGATCTTTTTAGCCTCAACTTCTTTTTCTTATTGCTTTGGTTTTTTTTTCTCAATTTTTTTTGCGATTGCTTTCAATGTTTAGGCGAGCAGAACAGTTGCACTTATTATTTAAAAGAGATGACTTTGAGCTGATCTTAGACTAGGCTTTATAATGAGGCCAACGCTCTTGGCCAGAAGCAGCCAAACAACTTAATGAGACACCAACACCAACAACAACAACAACAACAAGAACAACAACAATGTTGATAGACCCACAGCAGCTGCCTTTGGTTATTGTTGTTAGAATGCGAGCGCGAGCCTCTCGTTGAAAGTAAAAATGGCTTGTGAAAGTTTTTCTTTTGTAAGCATTGCTCAGTTTTTAAATTGCTTTTGCCAAAAAAAATAAAATAAAATACCAAAAAAAAAATAGAAATAGAAAAAATAGTTTAAAATCATACGCATCTAAGATCTGCCACAGTTCATGGGATCATTATTCTTTGATCGCTTGGATAATTAACATTAAGCAATTGAAAGCGAACGAGAAAGTTTTCAGCTCAAAAATGCTTGCCACAGATTAGGCTCCATACTCAAACTACTCATTGGGTCCTCGTGGCAAGTGAGAATGCCAAACGGAAGTAGCCATTAACCTAAGCAGCATCAACTCATTAGTCTCATATGACTCAAGAAGTTGATAGGATAGACAAAAATAGCTACAACAACTGAGAATGCTCTAGTCGAGAGAGCTCGTTTGGGAAATACCTCGAACCCAGTTATTAAATAGATAACAGACTTGCTGATAGTAGTTTGTTCAATATGAAAAATCTGTGTTTCTCACTCGATCCTTATAAAATTGCGATAGTCAGGGCATACAATATATCAACTATAAGTCTTTATAACTATTCGAAATCGATAAAATTATATAAGCCTTATCTGTGTATGATATTCAAGAGCTTATAGTGAAGATTTAAAGTCTCTAGCTCTGAAAGTCTCTGAGATCGCATAAGCCACCTCCGATATTGATGCTGATCTATAATATATAATATACTTTAGCGGTTCGCAGGTACTTCCTTCTGTCCGTTACACACTTTTTAATCGGTTCATTTTAAAACTAAAGCTCCCATGTTCAAAATGCATAGCTGTAAAAATACGTCAAACGACCCAATTTTATAGGACCAAAACCAGCGAAGGCAATTTTCCCTCAGCAATTAATTAAAAGCAAAAAAATGAAATTTTTGCACCGCCCACAACCCGAAGCATAATTTGAGTTATACCTCAGCACTTTGGTTCTAATTATTGCGATTTGCGGCTGCGATTTGAATTTGTGCCAGTTGTGCCTGTTGGCAAAAAGTGGGTTATCTGTTTGGCTCAAAAAATGATCTAACCCGCTGATAAGGCCCTGTGCTATGACAAAAGAACCACAACAAAAACCGAAAATGAACCATCATCAGCAGGGAGATTCTGGGATAGAGGGTAAGGGATACGAGGGGGCTAATGCCAGTGGCAGTCTTAATGATTATGATTATGAATTTCTGTGTGTGTGTGAGTGTGTTGTGGCTTTTCTTAATGGACAAAGATCGGTGTCAACTTTGGGAAATGCCATTGTGAAATACGAGAACCAGCAACTGTATTTGTGGCCCATGGTAAATGTGTCAGGCAACTGAAAGTAAGCAGACCTATTTCATTAAATTGTGTACAGCTCGCAGCTACAAAAAGCGATTAAGAAAGTTATGCTTAGGGAACGGAAAAATTCCTACGTAAATATCTACGCATATGGGTCATATATATGTGCCACATAGGAAGGGAAAACGAGAATTACACATTCAAATCAGTTTGCATAAGTTTTGATCAGTAAAACTCACGCTGATCTGGAAATAATTTAATATGTAAAATGTTATATAATATTTATCGCTGTTGATCTAAGAACCAATCACTTTTATAATTGTTGTATAATAAACACTGGCATATTATTAAACAACTGAACAAATTTCATGGATATCGAGTTGGAAACACAAACTTTTTTTCACATTAATCATTATTATCTATTTTACAGCTAAGTTCAGAGTTAAATCCTGGTCCAGCTCTCTTTTAGCTCGTTCTAGTTTTCTACAATTTTCTCCAACAAAAATAACATATTTAAAAAAATAACACTCAAAATGCCATTAGTTAAAAACACAAACTAAACAAAAAAAAAACGAAAAAAAGAAAAGACTTTTGTCAATGACTAATTGTTTGCGTTGATTTAGCAAACTTTTACAAAATGCTTGTCATGGTACTTAGTCTAAAGCAGTACATTTTCAGATAGTAACTTTATGATTTTGTATATTATGCTTAAGTGCCATCCGCTTCTCGAATATTTTTGGGTTATTGCGCAAAAGCCCTTTGGAAAAGATCTTTCAATCTGGTTGCGCTTCGAGTTTTGGTGCTCACGAATCGGCTATTAAAGTACACATTGAAGTCATTGAAGTCATGACTAATTTCCAATGGCAAATGGGCTGAAATTAATAGCCCGAGCATAAGCACAAGTCCAAGATCACTTAGGAAGCACTGATTAAAATACCGCAGAGCACACTTTCGCTCTGCCGCCAAATGGTTTGCTCCAGAAACCATAAAAAAAAAACGAAGCAAGCAAATCTAAAATGAGCAAAAATAAAACCAATAAAAATTAGGAGAGAAATAAGCAGAAGTAAGCAGCGCAATTGTGTGGGAATTTGGAGCACAGACTTCAATGGGAAAATTACTTAATGGCGTTGAAGCTGGCGCTGGAGTTGAAGTTGGACATGGAGCCGGAGCCAAAGTTGGGGCTGGAATAATGCTACGAAAATTGGCACACAATAGTTTTGTGGTTGGGCCTGTGGAGTCGAAACGAAAATCTCCCACAATTAGAACAGCTCGTAACTGACAACCCAGTTGAACAACTGCCTTATGTTTCACATAGCGGCAGTCGTAGTACTTCACTTCTAGACCAGCGTGAAATGATCGCAACAATAATAATCATAATAACAATAATAATAAGACAACAACTAACGGCGTCGCATACGAAATTTAAATTGACTACACACAGAGAAATATGAAATAATTATACAAAAAACAAAACTGTAAAATGTTAATGACATCAGATTGAATTTTCTAAAAACAAACACACACGAGAAAAATGTAATTTTAATAGTTAAATTTACAAAAGTCGAGTATTTCACCATATTCGAAATAAGATGTCAGTTATTAAGATTCATCTAATTTAATAATTATATCAATTAGCAATTGAGTATTAAACTAGGCTTAGACAATTATTTGAGTTACTTAAAGCAAAGCGTCAAACTGAAACCAAGACCAAAACTTTAACGATTGATATTTTTGATGATTGTTTTAAGAACATCCAATCTTCAATAAAGCACAACGAATGTCGAATATTGCAATAAGTAAGATTTGAAGAGAGAAGCCAAACTTCAATTAAGTTTTCAAGCTCATTCACACAGTTCGAGGCATTTTCAATTGTCCAAGATTTTTAGTGCTCATTTTAATGAGGCTCAACCGCAATTTAATTCAACTTTAGTTCTTGCAGCTAGAAGCTGGCTGCACTCCGATTTGTAGCTAAAAAATGGCTAGTTGCTAGCCGAAAAAAAAAGAATTTGCCAACGGTAAATTAAAATACGCAGTTGATTAGCCTGGGCAGCGAGGAGGAGTGGCTTGCAAAGGCGGTGAATGTCTTGGTAATTCTGCTACACAGCTTCCAGTTGTTGTTGTTGTTGTTGTTGTTGTCAGTCAAGAGGAGAGCTTTGAGCGCCACCAAACATGGCCCAAAACCACTGGCAAATGGCATGGCCACTAATTTTGCAAAAGGCAAGCGCTTCAAGAACAGTTATGAGCTGGAAGCGTTGCGACGGGAATTGGGATGCGTCGCATACCACATGCCGTATGCCGCATGCCGCAAAGCAAAAAAATTAAATAAAACTTACTTAAAAATACACTTAAAAATGTGTGCGACGAAACCAAGCAAACCAGCCAAAGACACACAGCAAAGGCAAGCTGTGTGGCAAGAGTGTGTGGCAGCGACTGCAAGACACCCTTTAAACAAATGTTGCGGCTTTAGAAATATTGGCAAGTTAGTATTTTGTTTTCAGAGTGAAAGGCAAAGGTTTCCTACCTTTGAGTAGAAGAAGGCAACAAAAATGGGAAGCGTGTTAGAGGATGGACTGAGAAACACCCTGTACCCGTTTTAATAAATAACAATAAACAAAATGTTATATATACTAAAAGAAATTGATTTTATCGCTAACCCGGCAAACTCAATTCTAACACTTTGTCTGGGGCAAGTATAATAGAATATATATTTGAAGTTTCGAGTCTTTAGTTTTAAAAATGTAGAAAAAAGTTGCACTTATACACAACTTCTACTTCTACTATTAAAATTATTTTTATTATGTAAAAATAAAGTATAAATATTAAGGGCACATTACAGACTATGCCAAGTGAAATGTTCAGCTTAGCATGCCCACTATACGGCTGTGCCTCGAGGGTATGCAGCAAGTACAAACGAGGCGTTTGCTGGCTAAAAAGTTACGCGGCGCATTGCGACACCGACACGCGGATTGGCCCAGCCATTGGCTACAGTTGCCACAATTGCTCCAACACACACACAGAGAGAGAGAGAGACACACAGAAATACATATATAGCTATAAGTATATAGTTGTAATAGTTTCACAGTTCTTGTTGTTGCTGCTGTACATCAACTGCCGCAACTGCCACTTGGCCCCCCCCATTTCCCATATGCGATCAAAGGCTGATAGAGACATAGCTGCAAAGTCGGATGCAGTGATGCAGAAAACCAACGAGGCATCGCAGCAGCAGCAGCAACAGCAGGTGCATAGATATCCATATATATGTATATAGATACGAAAATATATGTGTGTGGCAGGCACAGGTTCAGTCTGTAAGTGCGATGCGTGCAACAGCAGCAACAACAACAATCTATCTGGTTTTTATGTACAGAGTCAAAAGGTGCTTGAAGTTCAGCTTAGTTCTCAACTTTATTGTTATTGTATTTTTTATGGCTACGCATCACAGTGAAAAAGCAGAAGACAGTTGCCATCTGTCTGTGACGGATTCGTTAGGGGCACTCCATGTCCAATTGCCAGACAATCAAATGTCAATGACACAATAGGGCTTACACAAATTTGCATAAGACATAAGACATAACCGCAGAGACACTGAGACACTGAGACATGAATGGCGAGTGGAATGAGAATAATTGTTGACTAAGTATCTTGCAATCAGTCTTGATTATGTGCTAGTCAAAGTCTTCGCAGAAGTCGGAGGAAGTCACTAGAAAATTGCTATACAAAATTAAATAAAAGTATAGTATCATTAGAATACATAATTTGCTTGAGTTGATATGGACTTAATTGTAGCACGTTTTTCCAAATATTCCTAAAATACATAAGTACATCATACGAAAATCTATTGGCCTTTATTTCTATGTCGCTCTAAACAAGCTTAAACAACATCTATTAACTCATATACATATGTATATAGGTCACTACAAAAGAAGTTAAAGCTGGAGGTGAACCTAAAAAGCATTCACTAAAATTATACCAAATTATCTATTAAAAAAACCATTAGAACTGGAGCGATCATTGAAATCTATTTAAAAAGCCATCTATCTAAAAAGCCATTAAAACTGAAAACATTTTGAACAAAGTAACTTGAACAACAGATTTTTCAGGTAGATTAGATGCCCTTCTAGGCCGGAGTTAATCAGCTGAATTCTTACTTTTAGTTCCGCTTTCGAAATGTTTTTATAAATTTTCAATAACTTTTATGCACATAAATAGTTATATTGTATCAGATCACAATTTAGAACGTAACATTAAAATATTAATTATATTATGTATACATAATTTCTCTAACAAATTGTATAACTGATTAAAGCTAAATTCTAACACATTCAAATCTACCTCAAATATGTTAATTAGTTTTAATGAAGAATTTAAACCTGGCATAAATAATAACTTCAGCTTATACATAAAATAAATATGCGTATAAATGCACTAAATTATATTAAAATTCAGACTTGACGAGGTAATCTGAAGAAGCATATAATAAAGAAAGATGCAATGCAACTGCATAAAAGTGCTTCATGCCACAGCTAAGTAAGACCATTAATTTGAACAAAGTAAATGTTGGAAATGTTCCCATTGATTTACATTTTCCACGCTAAATTCCCACATAGTGTTTTCAACACATTCTTTTCTTTTTCGTAGAGATTTATTGCTTAAGTGGCTTAAGAATGCATTTCACTATCAAATTGGGTAAAGCGGCAAAAGCTGGCCAGAAATGCCACAACCAAGCCCCAAAACATAATAAAACAAATTCCCCACTCAGTTAATGAATAAGTGAGAGACAGACAGAGGGAGAGAAAGAGAGAGAGAGAGAGAGAGAGGGGCGAGGGAGAGCAGAGTTAACTAGCCTGGCAAACAATGGAAACGTTTTACTAACTTAATTCTATCTCTGGGCTAATCAACGCACACATGTACACTGCACACACATATACACACACACACACACACACACACACACACACATGCAACTAGCCATAATTAACAGATTAATAAGCTGCATTGTGAGTGAGCGTGAAAATGAAAGTGCTGCTGCAGCATCACAGCAGTAGCAGCAGTGGCAGCAGCAGCAGCAGCAGCAACAATGTGGAGAGTTCAGTGCTCGCGGGGCACATGCGCGTGGCAAGTTGCCGTTGTGTTGCACTACAAATTTAACGCGCCACTCGCCGTTATACGTATCTATGAGGCACAACTCGACTTGTTGCCTGATTTTCCATTGTTTGCTTTTCATTATTGACGTGCTGCCTGCTTGCAATCTGCCTGCTGCCAGCTTCTGCTTTCTGCTCAATTGTAATTAGACCTGGGGCCAAAATTAGTTCGTGCTCAGCTCAGGCTAGCGGTTCACGATCTCAATATGCAACTGCCACGGTTTAGCGGGCCTGCATCAAAAAAGTGATTAATTTTGGGGTACGTTGCACAAGTGAAAATGATGTGTAAATTGAAAAATGTACGCTCAACTTATCAGTAAATAACAAGTTGCATATATCCTTCGCTGAGCATCTCCACAAGCAGCAATGTAAATGTTAATTACAATTTCATAATAAAAAAAAAAAAATTAAAATAAACTTGTAATATTTCTGAAAAATCAATTCACCACTTTTTCGATGGCTCAAATGAAAATTACATTAAAAACTTAACAAGTTAGAAAGCTATCTTCATCACAACGAACATTATATACCCTTGTAGACCGGTGTCATATTGTCATCATACAAATTTTACTATAAGCACTAACCAATTTTTTCCTATAAAAGCTATGTGATATAAGACTGACGTTGATAATGTTAGGTCCAAATATAGGGAACATAACAAGAAGTATATATTATGAGTTTGGTTTGTATATCTTTGAAAACAAAAATATATTGCAGAGAAAATGAAAACAAAAAGAATATTATTCAATCAAGTGATAAAATGTATCTTTAAAGTTTCAATCTTTACTGTTTGTTAGACTATTATGCTATCTGTGAATTTAACTATTCATTTTTAACTTTTATACAGTTGCACACAAGATATTTGTGTATTTCACCTCTACCTAACCAATATAAATTTTTACTTGTACATTTGAAAATTCGCACAAATAAAATACTTATTGTTTTACGCTATCTTCAAATAATTTCTTCGAGTTAGAAACAAAATAAAATAGTTTTAATACAACTTGAAAGGAACAACGAAACGGAAACAAAACATTAGTTTTCTTAAGCCTTTTAGCAAAAAGTAAAATTGCACAATGGGCCAAAGATTTCACGTGAACCACTCATAAATTTGATCAGCTGAAAGTTGGTGGTGTCAACTGGGCGCTTTCCATTGTCATTAATATCCGCCCATAATAGCTGCGGCTGTCATCAGCCGCACTCTTGAGCACTCTTCAAACACACACACACACACACTTTACACCTTTGTGCAAATACAGTGAGTGTAATTAGGGTCAGTTGGCTGAGCCTGAAGTTGAAGTTGAAGCTGAAGCTGGACCCATCATAATAGCCAACAGCAGCAGCAGCAGCAGCAGCAGCAGTCCATTAGATCTGGCTGTCAAATGTGGAGTCGGCTAAACCTTTGACCAAAGACGCACATTAACTAATGCCCTATATAAGTATGTATATGTGTATGTGGCAACTGCAACATGGGGCATCCATCAAGTGTCGTCGCTGTGCTGTCTTCAATGCTGTGCGTTTTCCATATCCCGCAAATTGGGTTAGAAGCATAGCATTTCACAGCGCCACAGACAATCTGCCAATCAGTGGAATTAACTTATTGCTACACATGCCGAGGAGTAGCATAATGCAAAGGCAACGCATACACTCAGCGAAAAGAGTGAGAGTACAAAGCGAATTACTTAGTTCAAAAGTTTAAATTTTAGACTCTTTCGGCTAAGAATAAAAATAATGATTCTTAAAAGAAGTCCATTCTAAATATTTGACTTCTTCAAAAGTGTGCACATTTAATAGATTTTTTACTACAATATTTGTTTTAATTATTTTATAATTGTGTAGGAATCGATATGAAAATATAGATTGATTTATATATTTTTTATTGATTTAAGAATATGCATCAAAGAACTTATAGCTAAAATACTTATTGGTTGGCTCTTTTTCATGTAGTTATCACAGCGCGATTTCGCCGAGTGTAGACGGCGCCAGGTATCTTTGATGCTCTGCTCTGTCAGGCCAGACTGCGCTTTGCTCTATGCCGCTCAGTCCCCATACTAACTTAATTATATATACTCTAATGTAATGATGATATTCATGATGAACTGCTGCTGATGCTGCTGCTGCTGATTTTGATGTGCCTGTTGCTGATTCTGATTGCTGAGACGCTCGACATTGTTTGTTTGTTGCCAGCGAACTGGGTCGATTGCTCGGGAATCGATTTGTGTTAAATAAGATATTGCTAGGTCGTCATTAGAAGCCATATATAGATTACACACATGTACATATATAGATATAAATATTTAAATTATGTTGCGTTGGCACAGCCAGTAGATACCCTATATCCCAGCCCTAATATACTCACACAATCGTTGTAATTAAAATCGAGGCTTACACATTTAAGCTCATTGCAACTTGATTAAATTATGGTAATTGTGTCTTTCTTTCCTTATTTTAGATCTAATTTATTGTGTTTTATTCGCAATGTGAATTGAGAATGGAGTTCTCTTTGCTGCTTATTGTGCTTTAATCAATTTAATAACTTGCATGCCAAATAATAATAATTGTGTACATTCTTATCATTAACAATGACTAACTGCTGGTGTTATACACAATAATTATGTGTTAAAACTAATTACTTTTTCGAAATGAACACTTTTCAAGCCGTACAAAAAGAAAACAAGCTGAAATTAATGTAATTTAATGCGCCATAATTGCCTGCTGTGAAAAGAGACAGAGACACACTAACAGAGATAAATAGTCAGAGAGAGAGAGAGAGAGAGAGAGAGAGAGAGAGAGGGAGAATTATTCATTTGCCAACTGTTAATAATAATAGTTAAGCCAAATTGGAGGCGGCTGTGGTTTGGTCGAGCAACCACATTGGCGAAGTGACATTAAAACTTTGAATTGAAATTTTCAAACAAGCCCTGGGCCAGAAAATGGTCCAAGGCCCAATGACCACAAAATAGAGCTATAGCCAGATGGCTGAGAGAGAGAGAGAGATGTGTGTGTAAGAATCTAAAATAGGATGTGGGAGCAACGGCAGCAGCTGTATAAATGGGTTAACTACACCTACAAGTTAAGTAGAACAACTTGGGATTATTAAGATTTTAAGTGAGTGGACGAGCACACTCCAAATCGGATATCCATCAAAAGCAAGCAGTTTGACTCCGAGGCTATTATTATTATTTTAGCCGAGCTTCCAGCGTGTGCAACGTGCAGCGTGCAGCGAGCAGCGAGCAGCCTTTAGGCCCAATAAATGTTGTCTAATGATGACAGAGTGGAAAGTCTTGGCTCTAAGATAAACTGCCAGTCAGCAGATAATTGTTAATTATTAATAATTAAATTGTTGGAAAATATGAGCGAGGAGCAACCAAAGGCTGGCGCACTAATGATTATCATTACAGCTTCAGCTTTTGCTTTAGTTTTAGCTAGTTTTTGTTGCAGCAATTACAGCTGCAGGCAGAGAGTAGCCACAAAATAGTCGACCATTTAGCTAGACAGCTGTTGTAAATATCGCTAACAAGCAAAGGGCGTGCAAAATGATGATTAAAAATAAGAGTAGACGACTAGCAGATACCCTGTAGTCAGGTAGTAAGTGGATTGTAAGAGTATCAAAAAAGAAAAATATTCTTAACCTATGTTTTTGACATAACAGAAAATATTCTCGAAATGGTAAAACTTTGAGCAATAAAAACATTTCATAAGAATTGTGTATATAATCAACGAATGACATATGTTTTGAGAGATGTTTTGTGGGAGTGTTTTGATTAGATGATGTGTTGAGAAGAGGTAAAACAATTCTGTGGCGCATGAATATTTAGAGTAGGTAATATATTTTGAAAGAGTACAATGATTATGTTATATACAAAAAATTAAGAGTCATTCAATATTTCTGATATGCTTGAATTTTCTGCAAACAAATAATTATTTATATATTTGAGAACGATTCTTGATCGAAGCTTGGGCTAAAATTGAACTCAATAAACAATCGCTGTTTATTACACAGTTTCCCACCATTGCATGATATGCCATCATTTCCTATTTTTAATGGTTATAGGGTATTAAAAAGTAGTTTAATAATTTCTGTCAGCGCAAACTTCCGTCATCGTCTTCCGCTCCGATCCAAAGCTAAACAAATGCGAAAGACTTCACTGACTTGGCTGCTGTTGCCTCAAATGCAGCTTGGATTCACGGCTAGTGGATTTCAGGCAAGGAGGTGCTTGTGTGACACACCGAATCTCTGAGAGAATTCAATTGTTCTTCACTCCTTGCTGACACACTAAAAACACATATTGTTGTTGTTGTTTTTCGCGGCAAAGTGGGACAAACGCTTGTCACTCATTTGTCGCCAACGCGTTGATTGTAATCTCATTATGCGCTCCGCAAACTGACGAATCTATCTTTTGGATACACACACTCGCACACACACACACACACACACTCGCACACAGTTGGCCTCTGTGTGTGTGAAGCAGAGCAGAAAAACAGAAAAGCATTCAAAAACTATGTGCGCAAATTGTCAAAGCATCGCAATTCTCCAGTTATTCTCTGACATTGTTGCCAGCACATTGTTTTTCATTGTTTCACGCTGGTTAAATAATTTACGACTGTTTACTTTGTGGCGATCTTTATCGAAGTCAGCAGCTACTAACATTAAGTACACAGTTAGTTGTACGATTAAATTTCTTTTCGGTATAGTTATTTTGCATACGGAAACATTTGGGCGGATCAAGAAACTAGACAAAATTTCAGTAGCTTTCAAGAGATTTTGTGTTAATGATTTTTCTTGAGTTGCTTTCCAAATTGACGCATTTTGTTTTTAATAAACAAATGATTTTAGTGACAGAAAAAGACAACACTTTTTTATTTGCCCAAAATTCAACTTAAAATTTCATTATGCTATTTTTCTTACATAGTTTGCGAAATGTTCACCAGTTCACCAGCTCAACTTTTCTCGTTTTCTACAGCGCCTGAAATTTGGCACAAAAAGTGATGTTTATATCGGGCGCCTAAAAGTATGCTTTATAAAATTAAAACACATATTTAAATAAAAAATGCCAAGTTTTTAGCAGTTGCTGAGTAAAAGTAAAGTATCTCAAACCAGAAACCGCTGCACAAATTATAGACCCAGATAATTATTAGAATTAATCTATTTATTAATTTTGTATTTTGTATACACTTTCATTAATTTTACTACATAATAAATACAACATTGTTTTTGAGCGTTGTTTCGTTTTGTTCTAAAACATTGGCACATTTTCAGAATTTTACTTTCTTTTTTTGCTTAACAACCAAAATTTGAATACTTGTACAGAATCAATTAGAAATCTGCTGCCAGACATAATCTTAAGCATTTACAGCAATTATAGCTAAATTAAAAGCTAAAAATCAATTGAAAAAATCAATATATAATAAATATTGTGTATAGGCAAACATATATCTTAACTGGATAAATAGAAGTATATAGATAGAGAAAGATAAAGATGGCTAGAAAGAAACAGCTGCCCAACAAATTGTACATGCAGTATTGTCCACAAAGTCACTCACAAAATACATGTATACATAAATATATTAGTTGCTAAACTGCATTTTCAGTTAGTTGAATAATTTTTTTTTATGATTTTCTTAATTTTTCTTATTTTTTTTTTTTTTTTTGGTACACACTTTCGTTTTTAATTGACCAGCTGCTTGGGTTGCCAAACAAAAAAGATATCGTTAGTTTAAAGCTGAAAGCAGCGGCGGGTTTTGTTTCAGTGGGAATCCGTGTTAAAGGTTCATCATCATCATCAACATCATCATTTACATAGTCAACATTTGGGCGTATTGGCGCCACTGCTAACGCTGCTCGTCTCCAGATGTTGCATCAACAGCTGTTGCAAGTCCGCCCTCAGCGCACGCTCCTCGTTGATCTGCAGCTTTATCTGCGACATATCCTGCTGCATCTGCCTGATCGCCGTCCACAATTGACGCAGTGTCGGCGTCATATCCTCATTCTCAAGGCCTGCCATTTGCAAAATTTCGGATTTGTTTGTGATGTTATTGCAAAAAAGTAAACAAAGAAAATGGGATAGACGGGAACATTATGTTAGTGTTGTGTGTAACTAATTAATAAGCGTATTCAAAATGAGCATAATGAGTAAGTGATACTATTTAAATGAGTATAATGAGTAAGTGATACTATTTAAATGAGTATAATGAGTATGTAGTTGTAGTTGTAGCATGTAGTGATTTGTTTTGTGCGAGTATTTAGAGGAAGTAATCTATTGAAATGGAGTAATATGAGTATGTGATATATTTGTGAGTAATGGGGCATATTTTAAATGAGTACAATGAGTAGTGATATGTTTCTTGGGAGCAATATGAGTATGTGAAGTATTGAAACCCAATATAAGATGTGTGTAATGTTGTCGAGTAAATACTAATAGTAATAGTATATATTGAAAACGAGTACAATGAGTATGTGAAATGATTCGACTGGATGACATATTTGAAGTGAGTGTAAAAATGGTTTATGTAGGGGCATGTATTATAATTTGTTTAGCTGCATGTGTTTAAACTATATATATAAAATACGCTTTACTCTTAATAAAAATAATTACAAATTATTATAAGTTCATCTATATATATATCTATATGCTATGCTCTATATTTAGCTGCTCAGCAATTGCGAAACTTCTTTGATATATTCTTGAAGCGCAACACATAAAATATATTCTATGGAATTACCAAAAAAAAAAACAAATAGTTGTCTAGAATTTCAAAAACAAATTAAAATTAAATTTAAGCTACAAACGATTAAATACTCGAATCGCTTGATGTAGTTCGAATGTTATGTTTGTGTTAAGTAAATTGATATAAATAAAAATTTAAACAAATAGCACACAGATACACACGCACACACACATACAGAGACGCAAATACAAATACAAAATACAACAAAATTCTTGAATATATATAAATGATTTTATTTAAATTTTGTTTCATTACTCGAAATGAAGTAAATTCAAATCTGAATACAATACAAACGTATAAACGCATTTATCATTATTAATATAGTTAGATGGTAATTGTATTTGGTTAGACAACGTTTCACAAAACACTTATAGCTTAATTTGTTTTTCCTTTTTTATTATTATAATAATGCACAACAATAATGTACTTTGATTTTTGTTTTTGTAGTTAGTTGCTAGTTATTGCCAAGTGGTTTTGACTAACATTTAAAGCGTTTCAACTTATTTTTGATTACACATTGCACATTCTTTTGATCAGAGGTATATATAGTATATACAATATATACTTTGAATTAATTTTGGTAACAATTAACTTTCACTGGGCGCCGCCAAAAAAAACATCGCTCGAGCACAAACAAATATCGCTGCTAAAAGATATATATATAAATATAATATCTACATAAGTTTATATATATATATATATAAGCTATGGCAAATCATGTATATCAAGTCACAAATATATATGTATATATATTGTTTAGTTTATAGTGTGTTCCGCTGGTGGCATTTAAAAACGCGTGTAAAAAGCCTTGGACGGTAAATGTAAAGCATCGCTGGATCTCAGGATCATTAAAGATCGTCGGGAAACAGCTGCACAGTTGCACAGTTGCAGTTGCAGTTGCACAGTCGCAAGTGTGAGTAACTCTAATGGGGCAAGTATTCGGCGGCACGCTAGCACAACATTTTACTCTAATTCAATTTTGTTAGCTAGTCTTTTTTTGGCTGAGTCTTTTTTTGTTTTGTTCTTTTGATTTTATATTGCACCTAACTAGATTACAGATCACTCAACTTACAATTAGTATATAATTAATAATAATAATATAAAAAAACAACTACAACACAGTTAAGTATTATCTGAGCAGACCTGTAGGATGTTTTTGAAATAAAAACATCTTTTAAGGTGTGTAATTAAAAAGAAAGTGGAAAGCGGGCAAAGTATTTTTGTTATGACAAATGCACAACTATTTGAAAAGTAAGCAATTCATTTTGTAAATGTTTTTAATGTAAATTCTTTTGTCTAATGCTTAAGTAAAAAATTAGTGTTAATTCATAGCTTGGTTTTTAATATTTACACCTACAAATGTAAATTCTTTCACATGTATTTTGTAAATTCATAATGTGAATACCAATAAGGCATTTTTATAATGTCTTTAAGCTGTGGAATTTTGTTGGTGAAAACATATACTTTTAATGTGTAATACTCTAAACGAAGCCTGTAAGGAACAAGGCAGGAAGTATTTATAAAAAAAAGCATTTTTAAAATTATGAATTTCTATTTAAAAATACTACCATTTAATAAACACTCTAAGAATAAATAAAATTAAGGAAGGGTATTCATTGAAGTGTTTATAGAGAAATTTTAAAATTTAGAATAAAACACTAAATATAATTAAGGTATGCATTGAATTTTTAAAGTGAATGCCACTCAAGGATCCAAAAGTATCCCAACTAGAATTTAATAAATTTAATGCACGTAATTTGAAAATACTTTTCTAACTATATTTTTTACAGGTCTGCTCCAAGAATTACAATTACTAGGCACACAGAAACTAGAAACGTAGAGTTGCCAGCCTCACTTAAATATACGAAAATGCTGCAATTTCTTGTTTGGTTTTCTTTTGTTTTAAGCATTGCACAAATTGAAATAAGAAAATTATTATTTTATATGTGGCTGCTGAGAGCGCATTCAAAGCAAAAAGCGAGCGCAGCAATAGCTGAAAGGCGTTCAGCGGATGAAGGATGAGATGAGGACATGCCACAACGACAACCAGGCGTAGATAGACAAAGAAATAGAGAGAAAGAGAGAGAGAGAGAGAATAAGGGGGGAGAGGGAGAGGACTACTCAGAGATGGTTGATTTTGCGCCACTGCTTCATGACAAAATTACCGCAACACCAGCTGCCCGATTGCCGTTTCGTTCCATCCGCATTGAGTTCCGCTGCTGCTGTTGATCCTCTGCTGCCTCCTCCTCCTCCAGTTGCTCCATTGCGCAGCAGTAGTTGCTCGCCACGCTGCTCCACATCGCTGTCATCGGAGCGCTCACTACCCGCCAATTGAGGTGTGCTGCGCTGCAAGGTGCTGGTGCGCAAAGCTCCGCCACAGTTCATCAAATAGCCGGCACCAAAGCCGGCATAGCGATGCGCTGTCGATGTTGTCTCAAAGGAGCGATTCAGGCGTCTGTCGTACAGACCCGGATGTGCATCCGGATTCGGCTTGACTATGGTTGTCGTCCCACCAGTTCGCTGATAGCTCGCCTGTGGCAGCAGCTTGGGCGACGCTTTACTCTTCCGCGGTAGCAAAGGGGATGTGGTACAAACATTATCATAGCCCGAGCCAAAGCCGCTCTTCAGGCGATTCAGGGATTTGCGTGTGGCACGCTCCTCGGACAAGGCACGCTGATAATCCTTGATGCTGGGCACGCCCGATGAGTAGCGTTGAGCGGGCTGCAACGCGCCCACCGAACTCGAGTACAAATTGAAGCTATTCGGACTCGCCTCACGCCAAATGAAGGAGGAGTTTAAGCTACCCGCCGAATGTTGACGCGATTGTTGCTGCTGTGGATGTTGCTGCTGTTGATGTTGCTGCTGTTGATATTGCTGCTGCTGCTGCTGTTGCTGCTGTTGCTGCTGTTGTGTTAGATGTGTTGCATTTGCTACAAAAGGCAGCTGCGGATTTGAGGTGGAAAAGGGTTTGCTTGTTTTCAATTTGCCGCCGCGTATTGGCAAACAAGGCGTCCATGGCTGCAATGCTATATATATTGTTGAAGTTCAGGTTCAGGTTGTTGTTGTTTCGGGTTGTTGTTGTTGTTGTTCGGGGTTGTTGCAGAGTTGCGCGTGAAAGACAAAGAGAGAAAATGAAGATATTTGAAGAACGAAAAACGAAATACCAACAACAACGACACACAAGAAGAATAAAACAACAAAAAGCCCACAACAAATAACCAAAATTAAAACAATGAAAACAGAACAGCTAAATTCGTCACGCCGAAGTTTAAATATCCTTGCAGAAGATACGAATATGGTAACTATATACATAACATAATAATATTTTGCAAATTCGAGCTTTGCCTGGGATAAGAGTTAATCTTTCCTTCTAATAAACTAGATCGCATAGAATCAGACGATAAACATATTTAGAAAGTTTATAAAGAATGTATACATAGGAAAGTACATATGGAAAGTATGTACTACTGATGCGCATATTTTTCCAAAAAGTTTAGTCTCCCAAAAAGTAATTTGTATTTAATTTGCAACAAATTTAGACAAGTCTTGTAACAGAATAATTTAAACTAATGATATATATCTATAGTTTATGGAATCGGCAATCTCTTACGACATAATTATGATACCTCTGCAAGATTTCAAAAATATACAAAAAAAAACAATGTTCGACAATAACCGAAAAAAAAACAAATTGGACACCAACAAAGGACAACAACAGCACAGTACATGAGGCAAGGAGTGGTGTGTGTGTGTGTGCATGGTGTATGTGAGTGGGAAGTGTAAAAATGTGTGTGTGTGTGTGGATGAACATGAAACCAAGACCAGCTAAGATAATGAGTTAAAAGCAGGAGAGGATTTGAATAAAGCCAAAAAACGTATAGCAAAAAGACCACAACCAAATGAAAGGGCACAAAATAAAAGAAGTATTAAATAGAGGCAAATACAATTAAATAGAATATTCTAATTAATTCTCTTTGTAACTGAGGTATTCCACAAACGGAGAGGGAAGAATTTTTGGAGGGCAAATTTTTGAAGACGATAAAAAATTGTTGAACGAAAAGAACAAAGGATAAATATTTGGGGCGCAGGCAAAAGAGTTTAAAAGTTAAATTAAATTATATTAAAGTTAAATTTTAAATATAAAATTGATTTAAAAAAAATAGCAAATATATTTAAAAATAAAATACACCTCTTAAAGCGCCCCAAATTATAAAACGCAATCAGATGGGCCTTAAAATGAATATGAATTTAAAATAATGAATTGCGATTTGTTTTATTTTTGTTTGATGAGCAGCGATAACAAAATAAAATTCGACTGAGTTGTACATAATTAATGGGCAAAAATTTCCAACAAATAATTATATATTTATTATATATTATGTAAGTATATGTAGTATGTATAAGAGAATTATATAAGAGTATGTATAAGAGACCAGAACACATTAGCATAGAAATTACAATACATCGTTTAAATCCAATTGAATGAGCGCTATCTGTTTTTTGCCAGATTTCTTAACAATTACAAAAATATATTTGTTTATATATATATAAATATATATAGAGATATATGTGTGAAAATTAACAAAATGAAGTATGTTTTAAATCCATTTCGCTGTTACAGTAAGAGTTGATGTGATTCCTCAATTATACAAGTTGTAATATCCAATTGTTAAAATTATAAAAATAAAAAATTAAACAATACAATTGCGCTTTTATATGGTATTATTTGTTTTTTTTTTTTTTGTTAAACAATTATTTTTTGCTTACAAACTAATACAATTTTGCAGTAAAAACTCTTTAATTTTCAATTTCATACATTTTATTGTGAAACGTTTAACGAAAATGTTAAAAATTAAAACCAAACCAAAACAAATGTAATAAAAATTTCATTTTTTTCTTTTTTAGCAGCTTTTTTCACATTAAGTGGGCGTGTTCAATGTGTGTGTGTATGGGGTGTGTGTTTGTATGTGTGTGTGTGTGAGGTAAAGCAATTTGGCTACAACAATTTCATTGATGAAAGCGCACAAAGAAAAAAAAGACTTAGGACAAAAACTTGAGCAGAAAGTAAAATTCAAAAAACAGGACACACGGAAAAAGCTAAAACTCTAGGAACTAGGAACTAGGATCTTTAGAAGAAGCACATGGGAGATCGACGGCACTTACCCGCGTGTATGGTATTCCGGGCGCTGTTCTGATAGGCAGCACAATAGCCCTCAAAGACGCGCAACACCAAAGCATCCTCCTCGAATGTGGGCTGATTTTTGCGACCGCTGCAATAGCTGGCCAAGGCGTTGTTGGAGCTGCCCGAACCCGAACCGGATGCCGAACCGGAACCGGAACCAGACCCACTGGTTGCATTCAATAAACTGGGACGCAACGGCGGCGTCGGACGCAAACAGCTGATGGTCCAGTTAGCTAAAATACACAATATAAAATAAGTTTAGTTTGGTATTTATTTTTTGGAATTTAACTTAAACAATTTTAAGGGACACTTTCTCAATAATTGAAAATGTATCCTTGTTTCGAGCTTGGGCTTTTACCCTTTGTGCTTCCTTTCCTTGCGTTTGGCGCCGTTGTTGCCGCTGCCGCCGCCGCTGCTGCTGCTGCCTGAATTGCCACCGCCGCCTGAATTGCCACCGCTGCCTGATTGTTTTCCGTGGCTGTTGCTGCCACTGTGCCCGCTGCTGTTGTTGCCCCCGCTGCCGCCGCTGTTGTTGCCGAAGCAGCCGCCGCTGCTGTCTTGCTGTTTGGTGTCGGGACTAAATTTGATTTGTGGCTTAGTGCCCCAGATGACTTGGTAGACTTGGTGGTTGTTGTGGATGATGCTGATGATGTTGTTGAGGCTGAGTGTGCGTGTATTGATTGTAGCTCAGGTGATGATTGAACGACAGGCTCCGTTTGTGTTGTGACATCGCTGCAGCCGAGTTGCTGTTGTTGTTGTTGCTGCTGGTGCTGCTGTTGTTGTTGTTGTTGTTGCTGCTGCTGCTGTTGTTGCGACTGCCCGGTGGCAGCAACAAACTGTGGCTCGATGGCGGAGACATCTGCAATAACAATGACACAATTACAAGAAATTCATTTAAGTACAATTAAATAGAGTGTTGTATTTTGAAATGAGGCATAGTTAGTTCGGTATGAAAGTTCTTGGCAGCTGTCAGCAGCAACAGCAGCAGCAGCAGCAACAGCAGCAACATTAACAACAAACAACAACAACGTCCTTAGAGCAGCGAGCAAAGCGCAGCAAGCAAATCAAATCGAGATTTTTCTTTTTCTTTTTGTGTAGCGTTAGATAATTTGTTTTGTAATTCGTTTTGGGTAACTCGAAAACAGTTTTTTTTTTTTTGGTTTTTTGTTAGTGAACGCAACAGGTTGCAAAATGTGCGTGAATGAATAAGGCTTGATCACAAATCAGTTATTATTTAGGGGTCTATCTTTCAAAAGAACTAGCTTGAAATAAGCTTGATCGATTTACACCTGCAGTTATCGGTCGAGGTGTTATCGGTTTGCCAGCCCCAGGGTTGCTTCTCATGCCAATATGAGCACTTTATCTGAGCCCGAACTGAGCTGGAACAAATTCAAGTTTGGCCTGCCAATATGGGCACCTTTCAACTAAAATATATTGAAGCCTCTAACTGCAAAGGATTAAATAGGAATTTCTGAAAGCTTAACAACTGAAAAGCTTGTTTAGTTTCAGACCTTTAAACACTCATCCTACGAATTCTTTAAATATTTGCTTAGCAGCGCTCCCCAAGAAGAGCTATGAATATGTAGCTAATTAAAATCAAACGAATTTTCTCTAATGTTTGAAATTCTAAAAGATGGAAAGTAGAAAATGATATTAAATATATAGGGGGTTAGTCATGTACTTATTTGTGGATGACTGAGTGGAAAGCATATGTTCGTTCATCTATGAAGAATTTCGAATGAATTTACAAAAATATATCTTCATTTTTTGAAGATCGTGCTGCATATGCAATGCAAAATTGTTGATAGATGATAAATAAATGTGGATGGAGAAACGTGTGCAAAACGAATGTACAAAACAAACAAAACAAACGAGAAAAAAAACACGTGCACAAAACGAGCACCAAGAAAAAAACAACCGCAACAATGGCCGCCTGGATGATGAGGAGGAAGAGGGAATGTGGATGAATCCAGGCGACAATTGGGTGGTCATTTTTTTGGTGACGTCTCACTTCGGTTTGCTTGCCTTCTTCGGTTGCTAAAGCTACGCGTGCCGCACAAATGGGGCAATCTAACGATGATGAATACGATGGCTGTGCGGCAAAAGCACTCCGTGCCGCTGCCGATGAACTGCATCTGCGTCGTCCTCCCTTGAGATCCATAATATCATCATTGTTGCACACAGGACAATTGGAACAACAACTGGATGCTGTTGTCGTTGTGGTATTTGTGGTGCTCGTGTCTGCGACACAATCAGCACAATTGTGGCAAATGGAACAATAAATGGCGCCCTCACTAAAACCACTCGCACCCAGCGAGCAATAGCAACTGGAGCAGACGGAGGCTCTGGACGAACTGGAATCCTTACTGGGCGGCAGGCGTTTGTTGTAGGCACTCGCAATGCCACGCAGCACTTCGGGTGGCAAGCGCTCCTTCTTCCACCAGTGGGCATACATCCCAGATCGGAAGGTGGGTCGTGGCTGACCCATCTCCTCGTTCAACTGATCCGCAGAGAAACTGCCGCTGAATTGCAATTGATTGCTTGAATCACGGGTGGTCTCGTCCATTGAGCTGGAGGCCAGAAAAATACTCTTTGTATTGATTTGGAATTGTGTTGTTGTCGCCTGTGGATTAGTAGGCGTGGCCGGGGTTCCAGCTGAGGATCAGCCTGTGTCTCCTTCTCCTTCTCTTGCTGCTCTTGCTTCGCCTCCTCCTGCGTCTGCTCGGGCGTCAAAAACTTCTCGCGAAACAAGCCGCAAACATCAAAACGTCGCTCGGGCTCCACATTGTCGAGCACATCGACGCCCACGCCACACTCCTCGGCACTCGGGGGATCGGGTGAGGCAATGGTGCAGCTGCCAGCCATGCCACTGTCACTGGAACGGGGACTGGGACACGTTGAGCTCTCGCAGCAGCGACATTTGCAATCGCTGTGCAACTGCTGATCCCGTCGACCGCTGCTGGGCGGCGCATGAGCAGCAGGAGGCGGAGGAGGAAGAGGAGGAGGAGATCTCGCCTGTTGATTGTTCATCTGCAGATACTGATAGCTAATGCAGCGACGCATGGAATCACGCTGAGCAGCTGCAGCAGGAGCGGGAGCGGGAGCAGCCTCAATGCACAGCTCACCGCTGGAGCAATCAGTTTTGGCTGCCTGTTCGTAGTTGTAGAGCAGCTCGGCTTGCAGCTGATCGGGTGCAGTACGACAGGCGGCGGGCAGATCCATTGAGCTGGCGTGCACAGCATCCTCATCGTGCAGCAATGTGGCGTCGACACTTTGATTCTGCTGCTGATCCTGTCGCTCCCGCCAGGTGGGCACATAAACTTCAGTGTCGGCGCAACGATTGAACCGATTGCCCACAAAAATGCTGGGCATGCTGTGACGTTCGGTGGGTGAACCGGGCAGCTGTGGTGGTGGTGTTGTTGCTGTCGCCAGCTCCGCCTCCTGTTCCTTGCTGAGATCATCGTGGATACTGGCCAAATTCTCGCAGGCCATGAAAGCGCCTCCCAAACGAGCGCCATACAAGCTGCTCGCATCGGAGCTTTGCTGCTGCAGCGTGGAAGATGGTTGTGAACTCAACTCCGCTGGCAAATCGTCCACATCTTCCTCCAGCTCCTGCTCCTGTTCCTCCGCAACGCAATTAGTTATGCTGGAGACACCCAAATTAATGACAGCCGTCGAGGTGTGCACACTGGAATTGCGTTCACTGGACTTGCGAGCCAGCGCTCTCAGCGCCCTCGAGCCAATGATAAGCGATTCCTTTTTGAGTTCATGCTGCACCAGCAACTCATCCGAATCCAGTGAATCCTTGAACTTAATGAGATTTATGCTGGAAGAGTGTCGTTGTGGCTTGTGGCCATGATCAACAAAAGTGCCCGTTGAATTGCAGGTGGATGCCACAGGTTGATGCTGATAGAAGCGCACATATTCAAAGGGATCCGAGTTGCAGCTGAGCAAATACTCAGCATCTTCGTCATCGTCGTCATCATCGTCGTAGCTCTCCGAATCGGTGGGCAGCTCAAAGGCATCTTGTCGCTCCAGCTCCGTTGACGGTGCGGCCACATTATCATTGATGTCCTTGAGCATCTTGGCGGAGACCTTGTGACAGCGTTTCTTGCGCAACGCAATCCGCTTGAGATCGATGCTCTGCCTCGCCTGCGGGTACAGCAGCATCTTCACAATCGCCCCACGCAAACGACCCGAACGAACGAGTCGAGCAAAATGTGCACTGAGATTGGCATATGGCGCCGTCGGTGGATAACAATGGGGTGGCAATGTGATGCGATGGTGGTGCTGCTGCTGTGGTTGCTGCTGCTGCTGTTGTTGTGGCTGCTGGTTGTTGTAGTAGGCGCACAGCGAGAAACGTGTGCAGTAGCCACGTGCATCCAGATGCTGGCTGAGCTGCTCAGTTGCCAACAGGTACAACAAACAAGGTAATGAAAGCGAAATAAAGGAATCGCACATACAGTTGAGGTCAAAATAATAATAGCAGTGCTGCTTCACAAGATCACCAAGCAGACAAATCGACTAACAACTGACTGCAATCAAAAAGGATTTGTGAGAATGGATCCCATGCCGCCATATTAACTAGGCTTCGGGCAGCGAATTTCGAGCAAATGGTTGATTTCTACAACTGTAATCGAATCTTCGCTAGAAAACCATGATAGACTCTTCAGTATTGATTTTTTTATCATTACTTCTACTGTTATTTTGACCGCAGCTGTATATGTATATAGAGAAACTGATGGACTCACGTGCGATGCATTTAGTTGTCCACCCAGCGAGGAGTTGCTTAGATTGCTCAGCTGTCGCTTGATGCCCATGGGCAGACTGGGATTGTGGGCATTGAGCAGCTCGACCCATTTGTTGGCCTCATTGGGTCCCTGGCAGACGGCGATGATGCGATCGATGAGCGGACTGCTAATCTCAAAGGCATTCTTAATGGCCTCCGTATCCTCCAAACGATTCACAACGATGCCCGTTAGCGGCAATTTACCCTGTTTTCAATGCAATCAATTATTTATTTGAACTTTAACTTGATTCAATTTCAAGAGTTACCTCATAGATGAAGGCGCTCATGCGCTGACTAACGCTCAGAATGAGCAGCGTTTGGGGGAAGAGCACAAAATAGCGATCCCGATGATCGGCGCCAACGGCCACGCTGCCCATGTGTATAATATCGCCCAGGCTGCTCAGCTCCTGACCCTGCCAATTGCGCACAGGGCCGGTCAGCACCTGCAACTCCAGCTCCTTCTGACGTCGCGTCGCCGAACATGTCGCCGCAATATCCTTGTAGACGGCCACACTGCGCTGTGTATCACCACGATCCGGATGACTGCTCTCCATATGACGTTCCAGTTCCTGCAGCATGGCGGAATACTTGTCGAGGCGACGAAATGGCTTGGACAGACCCGTGGTCAGCACTAGCAGACCTGGCGTCGCAGCGCCCTGCCGCTCCATATACTTCTCCAGATCGTCCCTGTTGATGGTTTTTAGGTAGAGATTAAATCATTTTAGGGAAGTCCGGGAGTCTATTGGCATGAGGCCTGACTAGTGCCGGTTAAGGCTGAGCTTACACAGCTCTCATTGATGATTCGATTTATGGTATGTATGGTTAAAGATGCCTAATCTCTACTCACTTATACTTGTCCAGTATGACAATGGCCTTGGGATGTGCCGCACAATAGGCCTGATGGACTTTCTTCATTAACGGGGCGCTGCTTAGAAATAGTTTGCCCACACGATCGTTGGACTCCTCAATTTGCATGAGCAGATCCTCATGGGTGCGCACCACCTCCACAAAATTGCACATCAGCTGCGCATACTCATCTTGGGTGAGTCTAAAAACGGAGCAATGATTAAAATAAATATTATAGAGCTATTTGAAATATATTCTTACATTTGCGTCTGCTGCATGGGCTCAAGGAAATTCTCGAGCAGACCCTGCAACTCGGCGACATGGGCACGCTCCGAGTCGAGCAGATCCTTGAGCACCACGGAGCGATACTCTTGTATTTCCTCGGGCGGACGGATGGTCTCTGACAGCGGCAATTGGGCCTTGTACTCGTTCACATAGTTGCTGGGAAACCAGCCAGTCTTTTCGTTCAGTGTACCCTCCCACCAGCCGCCATCCTCGCGCTGTGTCACCGTTATGAGGTCGCCCTTATTAAAACGCAACTCATCGTTGTTGCTGCCCATAAACGAGTACTCGGCCCGCACAATCAACGGTTGCTCCATTTTCCCTCTGTGGCTGCCCGCCGTTCGACAAAACCTGGCTCTTAATTTCCTTCAGCTGAAAATAGAAAGGTTTCCATTTTAAATAAATAATCAATTAATAAATAATAACTTTGAAATATATTTAAATAAATCTGATCACTATTGATCAGATCTGGGTCTGGAAATTTGTGACCCGTTCCTATCAACACTTTTTTGAATATGGAAACAGAGCTACAATCTTATTTCTAACCCGTATTTAATAATAACATTAATTTGTATATGTATCTAAATTATTCACTCTTTTTTACATTTTTTTAATGTTTATTTTACTTATATTATTTCGCTAATTATTATAGATCATTGCCATGTTTGTTGAACTTGAAAAATCAGCAAGCGAAATCATGAAAAGTTGTTCAATGAAAATTTTTGTCGACCAATAGCGCCGTATATCTATCAATTATCTGTGCAATAGAATGTCTTGAGCATTAGCTCTATTCTTTATGGCACCCACGCGAATGCGTTTCTGGCACTCTTCTGGCACAACAAAATTAGTGGCTATAATGCCAGCAATAACAAAAACAAGACATTTTCACAAAGGAAAAATGAAAACATCTGTTCGCATTGCGGGCCAAAAAGTTCTCTCAGAGATTTTTGACATTTTTTCACAGTCTGGAGAAAGCCGTGCAATCAACAGTTTTTGTAGTCGTATCTTTCAGTTGAAACATTTTCGATGGCCATGGCCCGATGCCATTAAAGCGGAAAAATCAATTACGAAATATCGGATCGTAAATAATTTGAATGAAATATTGTATTTTTGAAAACGGCAACATAAATCAAATAACAATAGCGTGCTAAAAACGACCATGTCATGGATTCCACACAATTTACGAGCGTACTTTTTAACGATATGTTCAAAAAAGATTCTAAAAGTTAATAGCCCAAAACAGAAATACATATGTGCTATATGGTCCATGCACGATATCTGGCAGTTAAGCACTGCTGGTCAGTAATAATAATAATATGATGTGATAATCATAAATCCATTTTATCTGCACCAGCTGCAGAGCAACTTTGATATACGATGTTTATGTCTCTCCCTCTCTTTCTCTGAAAAAAAGAATGTGTTGACTTAGAAACTGCGATGTTTCTATCACATTCTGATTAGATTAGGAGCTTGTCAACAGAATACAACACACAACAAGTGAGAATGCCCGACTAGAATATACCTTGAGATCTCAGCTGTTGAAAATATTTGGTGGATTTGCCGATAGTCATTTGTTCAATATGAATTTGGGTTTCCCATGCGATCTTAACTAAGTTTTCACAGTTGATCAATAGATTGTCTGGGCATATTATAAATATTAACTGTAATAGCTATATCTCTAAAATTGCGTAGTTTGTTGCTATCGGTTATCGACTTATATCGATATTCGCGAAACGGGTAAAGCTATCGATACAATTAAGTAAGTTTGATCTGTGTACGATGTTCAAGAACTTATATTCCAGCTCTCCGGCTGCTTTAGTCCCTAAGATCAGTTAGATAGATGTAAATTGCTAATGCAACTTGGCGGTCAAGAATATATATTCCTTATGCCTCCTTCAATGTGCATATACTTTTGCTTAGCTTCCTACATACTAATTATAGTTTGCTGCAAGTGTTTCAGCTGCTGCCGTTGGCACACCAAATGTTTAGAACATTCATTCACTTTTTTATATCGTATCAAGTTTAATTTTTATTAAATGCTTTTATTCTATTATTTATGTATGCATAAAAATTACGCATTCCTTGAATTTTGCAAAGAAAGCAACAGGTTTTATTCGTGTGGACTCTAATCTAAAGTTTATTGCGCTAATTTCTGGTGAATGCCTCAGCACACATTTTTAGAATATTGTTTTTTTCTTTTTTTTTGTTAATCAAATGTTTTTTGTTAGTGACATGATGAATAACCGCAAAAATATGAAAGAAAAATAAACATGCTGATTTTTGGTATGCGTCGTCGTCGTCGTCGTATTTTGCCCAAAAGTTTTTCACATCCAAAAATAACAGAGCGACGAAAATATAAATCTTGATGTGGCGACTTCCCATATGCCAATGGAAATCAGGCGATATAAAGTATATACTATATATCTATATACATATATATGCACAAAAGTGTGCCCAGAAACTTTGAGAAAAAGAATTCATCCATTACAGGTATTGAACATTTTTAAGAATCATTAGCACAGAATTTTCCTAGGCAAGGTCACAAATTTTGAGAGACACTCATTAAAAGTTGGATTCTCTTTTCGTTTTTTACACACAGACACACACACATACTTTGGTATGCAGTTGTATATAGCTTTAGATAGCATATATATATATATATATGGCACTTTTCATATGTTTGCTCAATCATCAATTGTTGCACGTATTTTACGCCGTTTTTCCTATTCGATTGCCACCGCACGCGCTCATTGCTGCCACAAAACTGCGACAAAAACACATTCAACAAAATGGCAAACGGAACATTTTTCACAGGCTTTCCCAGTCGTACACATCAACTGTGTGCCCGCTCTCTCTCTCTCTCTCTCTCTTTCTTTCTTTTTTCCCCTTTCTTGCTGCTCTCCTAATGATCGCGAGAGCTCTGCTAAATACTTGACATACTCAAATATACATAGTATCTAGATATATAGTCTACACTTGGCCGGATACAGTGCATATTTTCATGTGAAAAATAATGATGAAAAACAAGAAAAACAAAAAAAAAACGGAGGCATGCCGAAAATTGCATACTCTTGCAGTTTAAAGTCCATGTGCTTACATTGTAATTTTATTGTAAACACAGATCAACAATTAAAAATGTTAATACTTTTGGTAAACAAAAGCGATTTTCATACAAGAGCACATCCCAAGTCGAACCAAGATCAGGGTGGCAAAAAGTAACCGGAATCGGAACCGAAATGCAGCAATTCTTTAAGAATCAGTAATTACAACCGATATTATTAGTCCCACATATCTAAATAACTTTTAAGTATAAGAAAACATTCATCTTAAAATTAGAAAGGCTTGCCATAAATCATAAAGAATTCTTCTAGTACAAAAATAGAAAACGGCCTTTAAATTATACAGATTATCTTATCAAAACCCAACCTGAAATTAAGATTACTCTGATTTTAGTAAGCCAAAATTCAATTCTAGAAATTCTTTTTCTGAATAATAAGATGAGGAAATCTGGCAGCCAAGAGCAGAGAAGAATTCAAATTTACAAGCAATTTATCATTTTTATCGGAACTTTTACAGCAGTGTACAAAATGAAAGGTAGACTATATCGTTTATCAAGAATAAATTATATCTTATGAAATCAGTAGCGTTGATTTTAATGCGTTACAAACTTCCCCACAGAACAAGCATATCCCTGCAGGGAAGGGTATTACAAAAAAGCGATGACAAAACGAGGCAATCAAAATCCGAATCCAAATCCGAATCAGAATCTGGGCAGCATGCGAATCAGCAAACCTGAAAAGCAAAGCACGCGCAGAACATATATTATAGCAGTGGGTTGGGGATATATGTTTGACCATTTTGTTCCTTTTCATTGAGAAATATTGTCATGTTTTTTTGCTTCTTTCAATCCCCCAACTATTTATATTTGTGCTTTTGTTTTGAAAAAATCCATAAAAATATTTGACTTAAGGCATTAAAAAGTATGTGTAGAAAAGATTTGGCAAACGATAAATGTGGAAAATGCGTCATATTTATAGGTTCTTTCAGTAATCGCTTAAGAATATGAAAGCGACAAATATTATATGTGAAAATATGTGGAGGGGACTAAAATTCGTGATTTAGCGCAAATTCACCTGTCCCAATCAGTTTGCCTTTGAAGATACAAATATTTGAATAGCCATCCAAGAGCAACAGGTCTTGCTAGGGACAGCAATAAAACTATATATCTGGGAAATATATTGAAATATTAAATGTAGTTGGGAGTTTTGGAAAACTAGCTCTATAAAACGTTAATATAATAAAAACTAGCATCCGAATGGAGCTGATAATATTTGTATTTATGATTGATGACATACTTAAGAAGAAACTATTTATGATTGATTGATTGATGACATTCTAAAGAAGAAACTTAATTGTTTTAATAGACAAAATAAAATCCTCATCAATCATTTTGTTTGCCCCCAATTAAACTTTTCTTTCGCTCAGCAAAAATTAGTAATTTAAATATTTTAAAAGTGCAGAATGAAAATATATCACTGAAAATAAATTAGATGAAATATTTTGCCGTACAATTAATCGTTGTTTTATCTTGCCAAATCGGTTGCATGCACCACAAATCAGTGTGTGGCAAACATAACCCTGAAATGGCATAATGTTCAAGGCAAACGAAAAAAAGAGATAATATATTTCCGCAGATAGACGGTGATGAGTCCACTTTTGTATTTATCTGTCCCATTTCATTGCGGCTCATCAATGTGCATGGCCGCAGCAGCGACAGTCAAAATGATGCAAGCAGAGAACATGCAACAGCAAGCAGCACAAAACACAAAGCCAAAGCCAGCGTTGCAGTTGCAGTCGCAGTTGACGCCGCAGTCGGCGCATGACAAGCGAAAATTTTAATTAATTCATTAAAAACTTGCACATGGCGCCGACAGAGACAGAAAAAACAACAGCAGCCACAACTGCAACAGTTCGACGAGGCGACACTCAAAGCGGCAAAAAGAGCATCCACACACACACACAGATTCACACAGACACACCCACATAGACACACAATTACACACACAAATACACACACAAATACACACACAATAACACACATTCATAACTCACGTGAATACAGCTTTAAACAAGTTGCTATCTTTTTTTGAGTTTTTAGTTTGTGTCATATAAAAAAAAATGTGTAGAGAAAAGTAATCATATATAAAAGGAAAACAAAAAAAAATTATCTCACCTGCTTATATTAAAAAAAATCGATGTACAAAAGTTATTTTATGGAAATCGAGAGTTTCTTATAAACCTCAATATAAAGGAAAAACTTCCCTTTTCGATTCGTGTTCGAGAAAAAATCACCTATTAGCTAAAATGGTCAATTTGATTTTTACATTTTTTTATGTGTTTAATTTAATAAACTTATTTAAGCAATTTAAACAACTGCGGTTCCATTGTCTGAAGAGTTTTAAAAAGTATCTTAGAACTGTGACGTTTAACGGGTTTAATATGTTTTTTATTGACACGATTATGCTTATGAGGTTCGATAATATATCCGCCCACCGACCAATAAGTTTACCTATAACACAATTTCTCTCTGTGTACCTCCCCAAGGCGACATTAATGCGCATCTCCCAGGCGAAATGTGTCATTCGCTCAAAAATGTTTATCTTGCATTGGGGAGCAAAAAATAAAATAAAAAACATAATCTCATCGTGAATATAAAAAAAGAACTGTTGTTGTTATTATGGCAAATACTCGTAATTCAATGATGATGATGATTTTGATTTTGATTTTGATGATGATGTGATGCTAAAACAGCATCCGGAAGTGCGCATTTTGATGAGGGGGAAATTCTCATGGCATTGTCAGAATCTTCGCCTTTTCCGCTTGCGAGTGAAAGAAAAACCCAAAACCCGAAAATGTAAACAAAAACAAAAGAAAAATACTTGTGGTAGATGTGAAAATTTGGCAACTAAAGCAATGTAAAATGTTGTACACAAAAAAATAAAAACAAAGACAGCAATCAAAGACAAAACCAAAGAAAATCACAGATGAAAATTGGAAAAGAAAATAAGATGAAGAAGAAAAACACAAAAACCAAATAAATGCAGTTTCGAGAGCCAGTAAAATCTTGTCACGGCTGCTTTTCGAGTCCAATGTCGATGCTGAGATTTCAAATTTGTGATTTCAGATTTAAGATGCGGCACTTGAGATACATTTGGGATGAGCACCCCCAAAAACACAAGACACAAGTGATACAATTGATATATGGCCGCAATATAATTTGATTGCTATCTATCGCTATTTATATACTGAATGCATTTTTACAACAGACTTCGGCCCATTTGTCGAGTTTTCAAGTGGGCAGAGCAGAGGAAGTTTATTTTGTTGATGGTGTTGTTGTTTGCCTTTAATGTTTGTTTCTCTGTGATCTGGGCAGACAGTTCATAATAATTTGTTCAAAACGGAATATCGAATTGCTAAATGAATGTGGCATTTTTCGTATCGCATCGCCACAAATGGGGTCAAAAGCAAGCAATAGAAAATAATATGCATAGGAAATAAATAAAGGCAAGTACGAAGTTTAAATACCCTAATAGTTTTCCCTTCCGAAGTTTAAATACTCTTATAAACATATATCAAAGATTGCCTATTAACTAATGAATATATATAGTTATTGTAAAGCTTATGATCTCCCAAAATTCGGTTGTATTGTCACAAATTTAAACACAACACTGCAATAACTCTTGCAAGAGTATAAAAAGAAAAAAGAAATTAGATTTTGCTTTCGGCACAAAATTCCGAATGGGCGAAAAATTTAAATGAAGCGCAAAAGTAACAATCATAAAAATGCGATCAAAACTAATTTCTATTCAAGCAGGCAGACAGAGAATATCATTAAATTGTAGATACTTCGAAAAATGTGAAATATATTGAAATCTTGACGAGAAACAAAAAAAGGAAGACGAGAAATAAAAATGAGAGGAAATGGGAGTCAATGACATATTCATAGAATGAAATCATATACAATATATAATATGTAATCTTAAATATATATTATTATATTTTATTGTATTTATAGTATTTACGTCAGCCGTAATACAGGCAAATGAATATAAGTAAAATAACATAAATATACATATATACTTTACTTTACTTTAGCTTTTTATTTAATATATAAAAAGTATATTTATTTTTCTTAAAGAATATATGCTAAGAAGCATTTTTTAAGAATTGACAGAAACAAAACGTGTACCATTTCTGATGAGATGATTAAAGATTTAATATTACCATAAAATATATATTCTTGAAGTGCAGTCGCTTTAGCTTATGTCCATCTATCTATCTAAATTGTATGAAAATAAATATCTAAAAGCTTTGGATTTCAAAATTTGGAATATGTCTTCTCGCATGGCTTACAAATATCAAGTTTACTTCCTCTATCAATAACTTTCTGCATTGTTTTATATAGATACAAATGCCAATAAAAGCCACGATTTAAAAACAAAACAAAGCAAAACACTTAAAGCTATGATTTCATGTGGTTAATTGATTGATATGATCATAATTCGAAAATAGAGCATTATTTTTTATCATTTGTCAAGGCAGATCAGCTACTCGACTTCAAAGTTTGAGATAGAAGATTAAAAAAGTATCTTATCGCTAGTCGAGCACATTAAGAAGTTTATTTTCTTTTATATTTTTTGCAACTTATTTCTTTATGGTTTGCCGAACCGTTTGACAACAGTGGCTGGCTTCCATTTCCCCCCTTTCCCTCCGATTCTTCCCATGCCCCTTGGCAACATCCTAAGTCCCAAGGTGAATAATATATATGCATGTCGAGTGGCAATATTTTTTCTGTTCCGTCTGTTTTTATAGACACGCTGCACATTTTCCATTCCTCTCGGTTTTCTTTTTTTTTCTTTTCTTTTTGGCAACAGTTCAAATTTGAGCGCTGGGCTAAGCGGGGAGAGGGGGAAGGTGCACCTTTGAGAGTACTTTGTGGCCACTGCAGTGAAGACTGCTTTGGCAACTCCGTTCAACCTTTCAACCGACAAACAAAGATGGCTGCCTGCTATTGACCCTATGGATTATGTACAGCAGGAGAGAGAGGGGAGTTCCGGGGGAGTGGAGTGAATTGCCCACTTCAACTTAAGCTTTATTTTTGCTATCGCGCAACGAGTGCAACGGCAATAAATAAAATTTGCTCAAAAAGAAAATATGTTGAAATTGCTTGCTCTTCTTCTTCCTCTACATTAAGCCTAAGCAGACAGTGCAGCGCCAAAGAAATTCGCTTCAGCTGTATGTGTATGTGTGTTTGAGTGTGTGTTGTGTGTGTGACGCATCAATTGGAACTGGAATGGGTGATGCCACTGAACTCTGCCTATGACAAATATTGCATTGGGCCTTTCCACTTTGTTGATGACTCAACTCAAATGCATTGCAACTCTGTTTAAAGTTATTGTGTGTCTTTCAACAAACTCACCTTCAAAATTTTGTTACGTTTTAACAAACATTTGTTGCGCCGCTGCTGCTGTTTCTTCTTCTCCTGCTTCTGCTTGTTTTTCGTCGTCTTCGTTCGTTGTTGTTGTTGTTTTTCTGCTACCGCATTCGCACGCACAAAATAGAGACGGATGAGTAATAACACCCCCGCTAGCTGCCTCTCTTTCCCACTCCCGCACAACAATTATTCTTATTCTTTTTTTTTCGTTTACTTTTGCCACGCGCTTTCACTCAATAATATACATGTGTAAATACATAGATACAATGTATATGCATATATTTATGTTTATACATATATATATATATATATATTTATATATAGAAATACATATACAAAAAGTGGCGTTTTTCTATTTGTGTGTCTCAAAAGAGAACCGGAAAAAACCACTCAAATCACTCACATAGCTTTCGATGTTAATTCTCTGTTTTAGTTTAATTTTATGTTGCTTGCACCTATTGTTAAATATCATTATTTAATTGCATACAAACTAAAATATATGCAATAATTTTCGGACAGCAGCAGCGACTAAACATAAATAAACAGCAGTGTGACTGCACGCGACAAACACGTAAATACCACTGGCATCGACCACCAAAAAAATACCAATTAATAACAAGATATGTCGGCAGAGTTGCTCAGACATCGATAGCGCAGCTGTTCAATTTTAAATATCGGTTGTCTACGAGCACTTAAATCGAGCGTTTCAAAGTTTTGCGCTGCTTGCATAAATTTAACTCAGCTATCATAAATAATTATAATAATAAATAATAATTTTTTAATATGATTTTGTTTAGATATAAGGCTTCATATATTCGTGTAGCTGCAAAATGTTTTGTCACGATATTTAATATATATGGTCATCCTAGAAATACAGTGATGTAAAGTGTTGCGCACGCATGCAGTGACAGTTGGAAGCGCAGCCAACTTTGCTCACTTCTTTCTTTCCAAAACTCTGAAGATGGTGAGTGGACGTCAGTACAAGTTGTGCAGTTGAATTTTGGTTTTAAAACAAATTGTGCACTATGCACAAACAAATACAAATGTGCGCCGGTTGAGAACGCTAAATAGCAGCATGCTCGAGCGAATGTGAGCAAAGCAACATGCAAACATAACCTACAACAAGATGTTTCCACACTGGAAACCAGTCGCCAGAAATGCACGTGTAACGGGATTCAATTCAGTTAATAATATTTTCTCTCTCTCGCAGTCGAATATCAAGCGGAAGAAGACCAGAAAGCTGCGAGGTCACGTCAGTCACGGTCACGGCCGTATTGGCAAGCACCGCAAGCATCCTGGAGGTCGTGGTAATGCTGGTGGCATGCATCATCATCGCATCAATTTCGATAAATACCATCCCGGCTACTTTGGCAAGGTTGGCATGAGGAATTTCCATTTGCGTCGCCAGCACAAATTCCGCCCAGAAATCAATTTGGATAAACTTTGGTCGCTGGTCGGAGCCGAGAAGTTTGCTGAGCTCGAAAAGGAGAAGAGCACCAAGGCGCCAGTTATCGATCTGGTTCAATTTGTAAGCACGACATTCCTTGATGACTTGCCAATTCTTTTGCTGTTGTTATTATCGATATGAAGAGATCCCCAAGGCGATGGGCGGACTGAATGCGACCGTACAATTGCTCTTTGCAGTGTAGAGAAAGCCTTTCAGATCAATGATAACAAAGCGCGAAGATTGCATTCTCAAATTTTACTCAACACAGCATATCCTTTAATAATATATTTCTTAAATTTTTTAGGGTTACTACAAGCTTTTGGGTCGCGGCCACTTGCCCGCTCGTCCCATCATCGTCAAGGCCAAATACTTCTCCAAGAAGGCTGAGGACAAAATCAAGAAGGCTGGTGGTGTCTGCTTGCTGACCGCCTAAGTATAAGGTGAGTTTTAATTAATTCAATTTTCCAATTTAATTTAATTTTTATCTTATATTTATACTTTTTGCAGATATTCATCTCTTCTGAATGCAACTGAAGCTAATACGTTCGACCATCAAAAATGTATTTGTTTTTTAATAAATTTAAAAAGAAAAACAATCGATTGTATTTATATTTGCCATTCTAATGCAATTTGTGACGTCACATATTGTTTTGCTCCTAGTGAGTGTGTTTGTGAGAGTTGCATGTCTGATATATTTCCCACGCTAATTGTAAAATCGAATAGTCAACAAGTCAGAACATTTCATTTAAAGCAACGACTAGAAAATATCCTGGAAATCGAATAAAACTAAAACCAACTCACATATTTGTACGCATATTTCAAGCAAAAATACTTTATTAACATAAAGCAATGCACCAATTGTAATTATTGCAAGATAGATCTTTTTAATGTCAAAATTTGTAATCTACATCAAGAAACACACCCATTGTAATTTTTTATAGGGTATGCATATGGAAAATTTCTAACCTGTCAACAGTCTGGCATCGCCGCCAACGCCAACCCTTCACAGCGAAATTTCGCAAATGTGAGTTAGTTTTTCGTGTTCTGTGCCACTGAACAGTTGATTTCAGCTAGTCGTGGAAGAAGTGCAAAAAGTATATACAATATAAATATACGTGTAGGTCAAGGCTGAGTTTATCTGTTACATTTGCCGCTCCTAGTGTTACGAGTGTTGCTCGTCCTTGAGCCAAGGACACTGCGCCCAAAAAGTTTTCAATTAAAATAAAGAAAATTTAAATATAAATATGTAAATTGCCAAGACAAGCGACAAAGTTGATGTAAGCTTTTACCAGTAATTTAAAATTATGTTTACTTTACAGTTAATTACAAAGTTACATAACAAGTGTTGCAAAAATGTCCCAAAAAGTATTGCGAAATGTGACGCACTGCATCTTCGATATGGATGGACTGCTGCTGGGTGAGTTGAGAACATTTCGCAACACTAAACATCCTAACGACGCTCAAAATCAGACACGGAAACGCTTTACACAAAGGCCGCCCAAACGGTGCTCGACCCATTTGGAAAAACCTACACGTTTGAAGTGAAACAACAGCTGATGGGTTTTCAGACGCGGGCCGTTGCCGAATTTATGATTAAAACCTATGATTTGCCCATGGCGTGGGAGGAATATGCCAGACAACAGACGGAAAGTGCTCGTGTTTTAATGGAAAATGCCGAATTGATGCCAGGTATTAATTTTTGTTAATCTCTTTTACTTCCGGTATTCTCCTTGCAGATACGGAACGTATTTATGAGGAGATTACACGGCAAATAGCTGACAGTTTTGGTCGTCCGTATCCGGTGGCGGTGCGTTTCCGGGTTATGGGTACAACCGAAAGACGCTCAGCCGAAATCGCTGTTGACGAATGCCAATTGCCAATTAGTGTTAACGATTTCCTGAAACGATATCACAAAATGTGCGGCGAACGTCTACAAAAGGTGCCGTTGCTTGAAGGTTAGCGCAGCCTGCGAGGAGTGGGAGAGAGAGATTATTCATGCATATAAACATAACATCGCTGTCAAAAATCGATTGTGCGCTGCAGTTAGAGTTGCCAGATTGTTTTCAATTAAAACCTGCTGGCCGGCTTTGCATGAACAACAAATTTAAACAGCGAAAATGTTTATAAATTATATTCAACATTTTCCTTTAGTTTCGGCGAGAAAGCCGCGAGATGTCAGAAACTTATTTGCTTTTAAATTACGAATTCTATAAGCTGCCAGTAATTGCCTATAAACTGTCGATAGAGTTGCCAGAACGTTTTCAATAAGTACTTGCTGGCAGTCTTTGTATGTACTGCACACAGAGTTGCCAGATTGCTCGCATTAAGAATCTGCTGGCAGCCTGTGTGTGTGTTATCGATAGAAAATGCTGTTTGTCAATTTTATGCCATATTTTGTTTACTCTTGTTTGACTATATATATTAAAATATATAAATATATCGTAAATTTCTTTCAAATCTTTTGCAGGTGCTGAGCGCCTTTTGCGTCATTTGCACACCCATAAGGTGCCCATTGCCCTGGCCACCAGTTCCGGTGCGGAGATGGTCGAACTGAAGACGACTCATCATCGGAAACTCTTCGAGCTGTTCCATCATCGTGTCTGCGGCTCCTCGGACAGCGAGGTGAAACAAGGCAAACCCGCACCGGATATATTCTGGGTGGCAGCTGGTCGCTTTAGCGATAAGCCGACGCCGGAGAATTGTTTGGTTTTTGAGGATTCGCCGAATGGCGTCGAGGCTGGCAAAAGTGCCGGGATGCAGGTGGTGATGGTGCCCGATGAGCGTCTCTCCCCGGAACGTTGCGCAAATGCCACGCAAGTGTTGCGCTCCTTGGAGGATTTCAAGCCGGAGCAATTTGGTCTGCCGCCATTTAGTAATTGAATGTAGAATGTCGATTCATGTTTGTATTTATGTATATGTGTGTGCTACTTAAACAAATAAATATAAAAATATGAAGAATGTTTTAATTATATTTAATAATAAAATTTCATTAGATATGAACCGACTTGTCAAATTGTTTTCTACGCGAACTTGCAAGTAGGCTTTGTAATTATGCTGGTTTAATTATTTTAAGTAATTAAGAGTGGTAATGTACAGATTATTCTGTTTAAGTCTGATACTACAATTTAATTTCTGTGTATCTATAATACTTTAATTTTTAGCTGCGAGCTGCGCCCACAGCCTGCAATCTTTTGTGTATATCTGAAACATTTTGATGTGTTAGCGAAATGGAGATTTCCCTGCCCTCGGCTAAAACAAGAATATATTTCAGATATATACAGATTATATATATTAGCACACTTTACCATAGCGTACCCATAATCTTGGCTGGACGCCTTCGCATTCTCTGACCAAAATTGCCAAGTTGGGATTTTTCTTTTTCAGTTGGGAATAAAATTTCTGTACATATTCCCTAATTATTTATTTTTTGTTAAATATATAATGAAAAAGTAAATAGATATTAAATATGCACCTGGCACCCTTTGAAGCTTTGCACTTTGGATCCAATATAAAACGCAGTTCTTTTAAACCCGCCAAACGTGAGAAATTTATTTTCATTTTAATGTCAAATTTTGTTAAGCCGGAAAAAATCAAATATGAATTGTAGAAGTAGAGTTGCCAGATTGGTTTCACACGGAACTTTCTGGCAGCCTTTGTATGTGCTGAATGTTATCGATTACACATGTCAAACAGCTGCTTAAGAATTTTATTCTAAAATTTGTTTACGCGTGTTTGGTCGACCAAAAACTAAAAACAACTCAAAATAAAGCAAATTTAAGCAATAAAATGACTTCTGTGCATTGTCAACTGTGGATGGGCAGCGTAAGTGGACGCAAATTACACTTTAGGTAAATAAATTATAATTGTTGCACTTTTCAGCTGGAACCGTATATGACGGAGAATTTCATAATTGCCGCATTCCGGAAAATGGGCGAAGATCCGACAACTGTGCGCTTGATGCGTAATAAATATACGGGCGAACCGGCTGGCTATTGTTTCGTCAACTTTATATCGGATGATCATGCGCTGGATGCGATGCACAAACTAAATGGCAAGCACATCCCGGGCACAAACCCCATTGTCAGATTTCGCCTGAATTCCGCAAGTAATTCATTTAAATTGCCTGGAAATGAACGAGAATTTAGCGTGTGGGTTGGTGATTTGACATCCGATGTGGATGACTATTCGCTGTACAAGGTCTTCTCCAGCAAATACACCTCAATAAAGACAGCCAAGGTGATACTGGACAGTCTGGGCTTCTCCAAGGGCTATGGATTTGTGCGTTTTGGCATTGAAGATGAACAGAAATCCGCTTTATATGATATGAATGGATATGTTGGCTTGGGCACCAAACCCATCAAGATTTGCAATGCGGTGCCCAAGCCAAAGGCGGAGCTCAATGCTGCTCTCGGCAATGGTAGCAATAATTACGGCTATGGTGGATCGAGTGCAACGTCAGCAGCCGCACCATCATCAGCAGCTGCAGCTGCATCAACTGGCGCTGGTGGGGATTATGCGCAGTATTACGATCCCAACTATTGGCAGGGCTACAATGCCTGGCAGGGATACTACGAACAGGCAGCGGCTCCATCGATTACAGACGCGGCTGCCTACTATCAACAGGCCATGTCGCAATCCCATTCGAATCCACAAACGCTTGCCCAGCACGCCGAGGCGTGGAGTGCTCAGCGCAGTGCGCAATACGAGCAGCAACAGCAGCAGCAGCAACAACAACAACAGCAGCAGAGTGTAACTGGGAATAACAGCTGCTCGGTGGCACCCGTTGAGGATGATTATGGTCTCGAGGATCACAAGTTTCTGCTCGATGTGGATAAATTGAATCGGGAAACAATCGATGCTGATCGTCATTTGTATGATGCGTTGGAGAGCTCCAAGTGGCTGCCCATCGAACAGTTGGAGGTCTTTTAGATTTAACTCTTTTAATACGAATTATATATTATAATACTATCCTTAATTAACAATAAATAAATATTCAATCGGAATTGCCCGTTTTCAATTCATTTTTTTCGATGTGCTTATATCGATAGCTTTGAGTATATCGATTAGTGCATCGGTGGTCTTTAAAATTCAGCAATATTACAAATTATATAATTAATAGGAATCCTAATAAGCCATTACTTCACTTTAAAATGTAACTCGCTTGTCATCCTTTCATATATCTTCCCGAACACGAACAGTACATTATTCGTACTTAAGCCATTAATAAAGATTTATATCCATTTAGACCATATTTCAGGTCGATCTGTGTAACATTTGTAATTGACAATTGGCAACACTGCTAGCAATGTGCTTATATCGATAGCGTTGGGCGTATCGAAAAGCTGCAGTTTTGATTGTATCGCCAGGAGTACATCTCTAATTTGATAGACGACTTTTACAATTGCCAAGCAAAAAGTGACTGAAAAATTCCTATTAAATGGCGCCGTTTAAGCGCGTCCGACAGCCAAAAGTCAGCACACAGGCGCTGCTTGAATTCGACCTGGGCGAAAGTTCATCGGACAGTGATTTTCTGCCCGACATCGATGACAACTGTTCGGATGGCTCAAAGGACGAAAGCGACGGAGATGGCGGTAGCAGCGACGCAAGCAGCAGCAGCGGCAGCGATAGCGACACAAATGCAGATAGTGGTGACGACAGCGATGACGATGATTCGACACTGCAACTGCGTCAGCTGCTAAACGATAATCAACAGCAGCAAGAGGTGGCAGCACTGCTAAACGATAATGGACAAGATGTGGTTGCACTGCTGAACGATAATCGACGACAAGAAGTGGCTGCACTGTTAAACGAAAATCAACGGCAGGAACTGGCAGCACTGCTAAATAACAATCAGCGGAATGCTACGCTGCCGCCCGCAACAGTTGCGCAACAGTTGATTCACGTAAACGGTTACAATTCGGACTTGCCACCAAAGCGAATGTGTTGCGTTTGTTTGGGCGATCGAAGCGACGACATCAACGAAATTGTCGAATGCGATTCGTGCGGCGTTTCCGTACACGAAGGCTGCTACGGCGTCAGCGACAACGTCAGCATCTCCAGCACCAACTCCACCTGCTCCACAGAGCCGTGGTTCTGTGAAGCTTGCCGTGCCGGCGTTTCTGAACCGGATTGTGAACTGTGCCCCAATCGTGGTGGCATCTACAAGGAAACAGATGTGGGTAAATGGGTGCATCTGATTTGTGCCCTGTACGTGCCCGGTGTGGCATTTGGCGAGGTGGAACAGCTCAGCTCCGTAACCCTCTTCGAGATGCAATACAGCAAATGGGGCGCCAAGTTGTGCTCCCTCTGCGATAATCCGTTGTTCGCCCGGACCGGAGTCTGCATTGGTTGTGATGCCGGCATGTGCAAGACTTATTTTCATGTCACGTGTGCCCAGGTTGCAGGCTATTTAATTGAGGCACATCATGAGGATGATGCAGCGGATCCATTTTACGCCCATTGCAAGGTGCACTCGGAGAAGGAGATGATTAAGAAGCGCAGACGAAATTATCACACACTGCGCTTGAATATGCTGCAGCAGGCGAAGCAAAGAGCACAGCTCCAACAACAACTGATAGCAGCTCATCCGAATCCCGCCCAGGCGCGCATACAAAGGAAACTGCAAAAGATACAACATAAATATGCGCAGCACAAGCAACTCAAACCCACGCCCTGGGTGCCCACACAGAAGATGTCGCGTCTGTTGACCAGTTCCGCTTCTGCTTGCCGTCGTCTGCTGGATAAAGCGGAATTTATGGCCGTGGATGTGCAGCATTTGGAGCAGCGAGAGGCGCACATACAATCCTTGCAGGATATACGCAAAAAGTGGCACATTGCGCCCGCTTTCAGTGTGGAATTCACAGCCTACTACATGGATCGCATTGTGCGCATGGCGGACTTCAAGCAGCAGCAGCAACAACTCATCCTGCAGAACTCCCAGCTGAGCCAGCAGCAATTGGAGCTGCGTGCCATCTACGATGCTGCGCTGGATGAGCGCAAACAGTTGAAGTCCATCAGGGATGCTTTGGGTGTTGCTCTAAAATCGCTGCACGCCGGTTTGGCTGCCCTTTGTCCGGCTCTAATGCTGAACAGTTTGGAGTTGATTGCACGGCCACAGTTAGAGCAGCAACAGCAGCAGCAGCTGGTGAAGCGTCCCATTTCGGTGCCAACAGCGGCAGCTTTGAAAATGGGTCTGGGTTTTCCACTCTCCCAGTTGGCGGGCAAATTGGATAACTCGAGAATGTTGAGCACAGCTCAGCAGCAGCAGCTGAGTTCCTCCTCCTCCGCCGCCGCCTCCACCTCCAGCTCGTGCGGCATTTGCAAGCGCAACAATGATCAACATTTGTTGGTCAAGTGCGACACGTGCAATCTCCACTATCATTTGGGCTGCTTGAATCCGCCGTTGTCGAGGCCACCCAAGAAATCGAAGCAGTATGGCTGGCAGTGCTCTGAGTGCTGTGATAAATCCGATTGCTCCGATGCTGTTGGCATCTCGAACATTTCAACGGGTCCGCGGAAATCTCGAACGCGCTTCAACAAGGATGGGCACTTGGTGTATGTCGATCGCTATTCACTCGACTCCGATGTGAACAAGGAGCAACAGTCGCAGCAGCATCAGTCGCAGCAACAGCAACAGTTGCAGCAGAAGCGTTCGCTTCACAAATCCCTGCCAGCTGCCGACGAGGAACTGCTAGTCAGCAGTTCTCCGAAGCGCTCCAAGCTACAGTCGTCGCCGCGAAAGACTCCAGGTGGGTAAGAAAGGCTACCTTCTCTTAATGCCGAAACAAAACTCGCTTCTATTGGTTTTATTTGAATCTCCATTGGATCCTTGATTAAAACTTCTTTTTCTTTCTTAAATCTTATCTCCTCTTAATTAGTAAACAAAGATTTCCGTTCTTTTCCCGTTTTAATCTACTCTTAATCCTTAAACAAAAGTCGATTCTCTTTCTCTGATTTAAGCTCCTCCAACCCCTTAACAAAGCTTCCTTCACTTTCCCCGAATTATGCTACTCTTAATCCACAGACAAGACTTGTTTCTCTAATCTAATCTCCCCTTTAACAACAGTTCAAGCACCGCTGGAGCTCTTGGCACAGCCGCTAGCGAGTCAATCGATTCCATCGGGCTGCGAGGACTCCATCGATAAGCAGTTGTCGCGCAAGGGCAAGCGCAAGGATAAGCACAAGAGCAAGCACAATCTCTCCTCGGACACGGAAAAGTCCTGCACCAAAGAGCACAAGCGAAAGCGCAAGAAGCGAGCCCACGCGGATGAAACCACGCCCGACAAATCCAACGCTGGACGGCCCATTAAGATCATCTTCAAGACACTGCGACTGCCTGGCGAGGATGCGCCCGAATCGCGTAGTTTCTATGTGCCCGCCAATGCGGTCAGATCGGTGGATGAAGCCTCGCGGCCCACATCCGTGGAGACTGTCGAGGATATCAGCCAGCCGAGTCAGCCGGAGACGATCGCTGTGGCGCCACCATTTGTGACTAGTACACCACAAAAGCTCAAGGAACCGCCAAAGGAGACACCTCCGACATTGACTTCCCCGTCGCCAAAGCAGCAGCAGCAACGCAAGATTAGTCCACGTAAATCGACGCCACGCAAACAGCGTGTGGGAAGACCGAGAGTGTCCAATCCCAAGCTCAATCTGGAGATCAATTGTTGCGTCTGCTCGGAGACGGGCAAGGCCAATCAGGTGGTGACCTGCGATGAGTGCCACAAGCATTATCATTTCGCCTGCCTCGACCCGCCGCGAAGAAGTCGCCCAAAATACGCGGCTACTCCTGGCACTGTGCCGACTGTGATCCCACCGACGAGGACGCACTGCCCAAAAAATGAAACTGAATGCTACCTATTAAATACTACTCTAATTACTATAATTATATAAATAATAATAGTAATACTACAAATAATAATTAGGTTCCTAATTTGTATAATTTGACACAAAGTATCGGCAAATACTTGATAGGTATTATATATAAAGCTTTGTTGACCATCGAATTACATTAGATATATATATTATATTTTTATAGTTTTTATTTTATCTTTGCTATTTCTTTAATTTTTTTATCTGAGAAAGCTTTGAATTATTTTGAAACTGTTCTGTATTGTTTAAAGAATTAGTATGACAAAATAATTCAGAGAAAAATGCAATGCAAATTAGCTTATAAATATATTTTAAATAAATATTTTATTAACACAAACTTTACAGATATAGTTTTTAAGTTTGCTAGTCAAGACAAGTCGACTTTGAGATACTCTGCACCCAGCTGTTGAATACAGAGTATGCTCGCTAATAGTAGTTTCCTCAATATGAAAATATGTCAATGTATTTTATAAATTAAATGGGAAGCTAAATCACTAAACAGAAAATACATTTGTGTCTCGTATTGCTGTCGTAAATCGATTTGTATCGATACAGAGACAGTTATCGAGAAAATAAAATAAACATGATAAATAATGAATAAATTTATTTATTTACTCATTCATTCATTGTCTAAAATTCACATATATTCATAGACGAGTTCCGTTTGCATCGGATTCGATATGGGCTTGGACATATAGGGACCATCCAGCTCGTAGCCCAGCTTGCGATAATAGTTCCTTGTGCCGACGCCGGAGATGACGGCAATCTTGATGCTGCCGTGCTCCTCGCGAGCAATACGCTCCGCCTCCTCCATGAGCAGCATTCCAAAGCCCTGGTGCTGAAACTTGGTCGGATCCCGCGAACTAACTGGCACCACAGAGCCATAGACATGCAGCTCCCGCACAATTGAACAGCCACCCTGTAACTCCGGCCGGAAAGTGTCCGGCGAACATTTACGCAGGCGCAGCAAACCCACGAGTATATCCTGCTCGGGATCCTCGTAGGAGAGGAACGTCTCCCAGCCACCATTGGCAACGTAATCACGGCGTATCAATTCAATCTCATACGGACGTACTTTGTTGTGTATCTCCTGGATGCCCACCTCACGGGTGCGCACATCCCGGCACACCGTGCCCAAATCCTTCATGCGCGCCAGCGCCAATTCACGCAGATTGCCGTGCTCCACACCGGAACTAAAAATGAAGAGAGAGAGAGAGAGGGAGAGATCTTATATAGACTCGGATTACTGACTGGGATTACGAACTCACCTAACCAGCGGCATGGGTATATCTCGCTGTACACGATAGACCCTCGTCCAGGGTGGCACCAGTGCCAGTATTTTGGCCACCAAATCCACCAGCATAGAGGGTGGATACGACTTGTAACGACCCGTCTTCCACAGCTCATAGAGACCAGTGCCGCGTATAACCAAAGTGGGATAGATTTTCAGACCGTCCGAGCGAAAGGCGGGATTCTCAAAGTATTCAATAAACTGTTCAATATCACGCTCAAAATCCACATTCGGCAGATCGGGCATCATGTGGGTGACAATCTTGTAGCCAGCATCTTTGCCCATGTTAAACGTTTCGCAGACAGCGCGCACTGTGTGACCACGATTCGTATCCCTGGCGACATCCTCGTAGACGGATTGTACGCCAATCTCGAGGCGAGTGCAGCCATAGTTCAACATATCCGAAATGTGACGCTTTAGGCAATAGTCCGGTCGCGTTTCAATTGTGATCCCAATGCATTTGGTGCGTGATTTCTCCGAGTAACGCACAGCTTCCGCCACATTGGCACTGCTATGCCCGGAGAGTGCATCGTGAAGATTGCGTATGAAGTAATCGCGGTATTCCTCGGACAGCGCCATAAAAGTGCCGCCCATGACAATGAACTCCACCTTGTCTACGGAGTGCCCCAGTTGCTTCAGCTGCTCGACACGATGCCGGGTCTGCAGGAAGGGATCGTAGCGTGCGCGGATTGCACGCATCGATGTGGGCTCATAGCCCGTATATGATTGCGTGGAGTACTCGAAGTCGCTGTCCGGTCCGCCGGGGCAATAGACGCAAATGTTGCCCGTAAAATTGATGTGCGGACAACGATGCGGTTTACACATCACGGCCACAACAGCAATCTACAAAGTGGGTGAAATCTATGAGTATCTATTGTAAAGGATATCTTTGGGTTTTACTAAATACTAATGACGTAGTTGTGCTATTATTTTGGCCGCAACTGTATATAGCTACATCTCACTAAAACCCATTTACACATTTCTAATCCTCATTTCATCACTTACTCCACTCGCTGTCCTTATCGGTTTGGCGCGCAATTTGGGCAGCAATATTTTCTTGGCATCCTGCGGCACAGCTGCTATGATGTCCACCAGTCGTGGCGAGCTATCCAAGCCGTATTTGGAGGAAATCAGGGATTTCATGCGATTTAGATTCACATCTTTTTTGGCTTCGTGTGCCTTCAGCAGCTCCTGTATAATTTCACCAATGACGAGCACCTGGCGCTCCTCACGGCTGAGACCAACAGCTACCGTAAGAATAAATTAATATTAAATAAAATTGATTAAAGTGCGCATATTATTGGTATTTATTATGACGCACCAAGTTTCTTCTTCTGTTTCATGTTATTCGTTTGGAAACTTTATAAATATCGCACGTGTTGTTATCAGTTGTTGTCAGTTATCGATATACGATAGCAGCTGTGATTAACGTCACAACTGTTTTGCAGAATATGCATCAATTCCAACTGATTTTTGATGGTGTAGGCATTAGATAACCTCGCACTTGTTATTGACTTGAAGAGCAATCACAAACTCAATGGCTCATTTTAGACAGTTCAAGCAAATCAACTACTTGACAACTTAGCTTCTTTTTTTAATATATTATAAAATATAAATATATTAGAATAATACTACTCTTCTTTAATTTAAGAGGTCATATTCTGTGCGCAACCTCTTACATTGTTTTACCATGCAGACTCAAGCCTGACTTGTCATCGCGTATCGATAACATTATCGATGCCATTCACCAAGTATTCTACGACGAGAAAAGCATCGTTTTGTGTTATTTGTGTTTTAAGAATTTTTCAGTGCAGCGCATAAAGATGACTAGCTGCATACAGCAGCAGCAAAATGAACAGCAACAATTGCTGGAACAATTAAATGGCAGCGACGACGACGATGAGGATGAAATGAATGGCGACGACATCGAGGAGGACAAAAACAAGCAAATGCTAAACGAGTCTTTTAGCTACTCGGTGCGTAAAAGGGAAAAAAAGAAATATTTTGAAATGTGTGTAAACTTTATCCTTTTGCAGAATAGCCATGCTTGCTGGGTGTGCAATGGTTATTACGGTCCCAATTTTGGTGAACCGGTCTGCGGCGCATGCCACGCATTTCTGTATAATGCACAACGGGCCGAGGAGCTGCTGACGGAATTATCCGATGACGAAGACTCTGGCAATGATGAGCCGCCTTTTAAGGACAAACAGGAGGATGACGAGACGGAGAACGATGCAGACATAATGGGCTTTGAGGATCTGGAAGATGCAGCGCCAGCGGGAGACCAACAGCAGCAGGTGAACAATGAGCCAGCGCCGGAGGAGGACGAACTGCAGCAGCAGCAGGCGGAACAGCAACCTTTACCTGTGCCACTGGAGCCACCGCTAGAGCCAGTGCCGCTGCCAGTGCGTCGCGGCAGTCCGGAGCATGATTTCGAGCACGAGCGTGCCGTGAATCCATTTGTATTGCCCATTAAGCGACCGCGTCCAGCGGCGCCACTAGCACTGCCCCACTACATGCTGGAGCTGGCGGATGGCCGGGCGCGTGCCCATGAATATGATGCGGGCGGAGGGAGGAGCAACAGCAACAGCAGAGGGAGCCGCAATCAGTGCATCACTCGGCTCATACCCGTTGAGGTAATGCTTCAGATCTTTGGCTATCTGGATGACATGTCGCTGTGGATGGCCAGCGAGGTGTGCAAACAGTGGCATGAGATCATCGTCAAGAATACGGCGCAGAGCATGTGGCGTGCATATCTCAAACAACGTTGGCCACTCTTCGAATGCCTCGTCGCGGAACCGGATTGGTATCGTCTCTATGGTGCCTTGATGTCCTCCTGCTTTTGTCGCACCTGCCTCATCGAGTTGGGCAGCCAATCTCCGCCAGCGGCGGAGCAACGGAATGTGATGCGTTCGAATTTCTTGCGTGGCGAAGCGAATCTGTTGAATAGCTATGGAACGGAGGGTATATCGGCCATACCCATGGATCGACAGAATAACTATTGGCAGGCAACGATTTTGGGTCCGCCCGGCAGTCCGTATGAGGGCGGCAAGTTCTTTTTGTTCATTTATTTTCCGGAACGTTATCCGATGGCGCCGCCAACGGTGCGTTTCCTAACCAAAATCCTGCATCCGAATGTGTCGCGTCATGGCGATGTTGGCATCGATATATTCCAACAGCAGAACTGGTCGTTGGCGCTGAATGTGGCCAAGGTTTTGTTGTCCGTTCAGAGTTTACTAACGGATCCGTATACCGAGATTTGCATGGAACCCGAGGTGGGTTATATCTATGAACATGAGCGTTCGCGTTTCGAGCAACTGGTGCGCATTTGGACCTGGAAATATGCCATGCTGGAGCTGATGACTCCACTCTTAAATTGAACGATCTATCTATATAGTCTATAATATATTTATCCTGCTAGAAATCGCACGAACTGAATGTTGGAGAACCCCTCTTTTAAGTTGTTTTTTATGTGTATTTAGTTTAACGCTGCCATTTTGGATGTGGCTACTCTATTATTAACCCCCCAACATAGTCAAAATTATGCTTAAAATATTTATAAATATAATGCTTCGACCAGATTGAACCTTGGAATATGCATTTTAAATCCATTGTTGCGTGCAGTCAAGCCGGACTTGTCTTCGCTATCGATAACAATTTCGATGTTATTTAGCAAGTATCGAGAAAGGCATCGATTTTGGTTTGTTTTAACAATTTTGACTAGCTGCAAAAGTAAACAGCAAATTTTGGCTGTAGTTATTAAGCGCCAACGACAATGACATGAATAACGATATGAATTTAACATCATAGATATAAATGTATTTAGTCATAATTATGCTTAAAGTATGTATTAACATTAAACCCATTGTAATTTGCATTTTATTCAAGCATTCAAACCAGACTTATCATCGATATCGGTAACAATTTTGATGACATTTGCCAAGCATGGAGCATGCCATATATATATAAATATAATGCTTCATTTTACATGCTTTTTAATACAATTTCACCTAAATTACACTTAAGGTTGATCTATTTCGTCCAGGACACTTTGGGTATATCGAAATGTTCCGTCAATGTGTCCAGATGCTCATTGAATTTTTCCACGCGCTGTTTGTGTGTTGTTTGTGCCTTGTCCATGATGCGTTTGTTTCTCATCTTCTCCTGTTGCTTCTTGCTGGCCAGCTCGGCTTTGGTTAACTTTCGTTCATAGTTGCTGCTGGATGCAGTTGCTCCAGTTGAGGCTGCTGTTTCGCTGATTTGCTGCTCAAGAAAGGCTCGCTGCATTGCATCTTTCTCCTTATCCTTGCTCTTGTGCTTCTTCTTCTTTTTCTTCAATTCAGTGTCGCTTTTGAGCTTCAGTTTGCCTTTGGCTGCACACGCATATTCGTCGGACATTGTTTATAATTATTTATTTTATTTGCAACCCAATTGTTTTGTTTTCTTTTGTTGCGAGGGCTGACAAACTATTTTCTGCCAGGGCTGCAAGTGCTGTTCTGCGCTCAATAGTTGCGCTCAGCATCGATTATTAGATAATTATCGAATTGGCACCGCTTACAGTTATTTTTTGTGCTCGATAATTTTTTAATATCGATTCTATGTTAATTCTAATGTCTTACAGTTAGTTTTACTCAAGACAGAAATAAGCGGCACCTAGCAAAATTTAAAAAGTTTAAATAAAAATTAATTATAATAAATTGAATAACTTAATTCTTAAAAATTCGAAGACTAATTTATGCGCTAAGATAAAATTAAACAAAGTATACACATGAATATCAACATTGGCTTCAATTATTCGCGCGTATTTCGTGAATCTATTTTCTTGCATTGCAACGTGTCTCTCCTTTCCTCTCTCGCGAGAGAGCTTTCGCTCTTTCTGACGGCCACCCACGCGTCATTTTGGTCTTGTAAAAAGGAAAAGCTCGCACGCCTAATGCATATGTAATTGTGCGTGGCCAGGCAGCCGTTGACTTGTTAGCATTTCAGTTTCAGTTCAATCCCAACGAGCGACGGAACAGCAACTCGTGTGTGTTGTGTACACGCTCAAAGCGCGTTTGTAAATATTTAAAAAATTTATTCATAAATTACAGAAAACTGCAACACGAGGCATTTGTCCAACAAATAAAACCAGTGCGGATAGTTGTTCGTGACAAGTGTTTAAAAAAAAATATTACACAAAAAATAAATTAATTAAAATAAAAAATTTCAAAAATAAAAATAATATTCAATTGTACAAAAAAAAAGAAAACACACAAAGTGCTAAGGTGAAAATTCAGCCCACTCTCTGTTCTCAAAACTAACGGTTTAGACATTAGGTGCAAAAAAAGCTCGCTCACCTCGCACATGCGTCCATGTGTGTGTGTGTGTGTGAGCTCAGACATTTTGCTCGCATGCTGTGTGTCCGTTTGTGTGTGTGTGTGTGTGTGTTGGTTTTAGTATCCTGTAGCAAGTTCTTCACTCAAGGATAACAGTCGTAAAAGTACAACAATGTAATGAAAAATATCACAAAATATTATCATCATCATCATCGTTAGGCGAAAGTATTACATTTTTTATGTGCATGTCTTAAGCATTCATGTATTTGTGTGTGTATGTGTGGGTCTGTGTGTGCGTGTGTGTGTGTGAGTTCTTCTAATACTTCAGCTCTTTTCTTTCCCACAAATTTTCATTTCTTTTCGCCCCATTTTTATTTGACAGAATTCACCTTTCGCGAATTTACGATTTGAATTCTTGTACAACTAGCGAAACCGTTAGTCAAGAGTCGAATCTAACGGTTTACGAGCCGTGCATGTAACAGGTAACCAATATAATGTCGCTCTCCCTCTCTCTCGCGCTCTCACTACACTCTCTCTCTCTTTCTCTCTCTCTCTCTCTCTCTCTCTCTCTCTCTCTCTCTCTCTCTCTCTCTCTTCCCACCTCTCACACTCTTTCTGACACAGGCGTCGCATTTTTATGCAGGTAAAAATAAAAATCAGTTTCAAAGCAACATCAACAGCGGCTTTCAATGTCATAAAATTATGTTAAGTTCGCATTAAAAACAAAAAGCTGCTGTTGAGATTTTCTTGTGCATTGCCAGGATTTTTCTTGTATTATATATGTAGATATTTGAGTGACAGCAGCATTTAAACTTAGCATTTGAAAAGCTTTTACTTTGAGGCATTAGAATTGTTACAGAGTTTTTGGTTAATTTCCAAAACATTAGTAGACTTGCTGAAGTTTTTTAGGATTTTTAGCAGCCATACATAATGATTTTTAATATTTTAAACATAAATTAATAAATGAGTAGGGAATTTTCTCACGCAAACAAGTAGTTCATGCTTCAAGGATTTAATTGTATTTTAAATGCTTGGTTTATTAACTTTAGATAGATGAAAAAGGAGTACTATAAATCAGTATTTTTTATTGGCACTAAATAATATTTTACTTTATTTTCAAACGTATATTTATTAATTTTAGACTCATCTTGAGAAGTTCTACAAATTGGAATTTGTCTTCAGACACTACATTTTTCTTGATTCAACTTTGTTTATATGCCCAAAACTGCTTTTAAGCTTGAATCGGCTTGATTTGTGCTAGTATTTAATTCATTTTAGGATTTTATAACAGGAGTTATTAGTTTTGAGCATATTTCTTGATTTTTAGTAATTCCAAAAATAAGCTAGTTTTTGATGCAGATTGTTTGAATACATTTGATTGAATACAACATAGAAATCTAAAAGCTCTAAGCCCTTGATCAATGGAAAGATTTAAATTTGAAATATGTATATATTTATGATATCTGTGTTATATCTGAAGTTAATTCAGCTTAGAATTAATTCAGCTTACTGTGAAAACTCGCCGTTTGTGCCAACTATGCATTTATACGACTATATTCAAAAGTCACCACAAATATATATATTTTGTGTTGCAAATACACGGCTAAGCCACATGTGTCCTCAGTTTTTATGCCACAAATATATCTGTTGAAATACCCCCCTATATTTATTTTATTTTATTTTCAATTTCTTTTCTTTTTTGTCATGCCAAAAGTTAGTGACTGAAAAATAAACTTTTTCATTACCACTCGACCTTAAAATGCTGTCATATGCAAAATCGATTTGCCCACTTTGTGCTACAGACAGAGACAGACAGAGAGAGAGAGAGAGAGAGAGGAGAGAGAGGAGAGAGAGGGAGAAAGAGATACATAGATAGAGAAGGGAGGGGAATGAAACTTGTGTCAGATGAATTTTGAATTATTCAAAGGATGCTGGTAAATATTTTATTCAACACGTCGCTTTACCCAGACCAGATTGATTTAAAATTCCAAAAATGTTTGCTTGTAAAAAAGAGCTGCGGTTGCAATGCGTTATTGAAATGCCATTAGCGCAATTTCAATGGACGACAAACACAAACACCAGCAACACACACACACACACAGCGATTTTAGGCAGTTGAGTTCGTGCTCAAATATTTACATAAATGTGGGCAATGTATAACAAATATTTGTGTGTGCAACAGACAACACTTACACACAAACACACATGCACCCTTTAACCCACACAAAAATAACAAGTAATCAAAGCACAATTAAAATGCATAATTTTCCAGTGCAAAGTTCAGTTCCGCAACGAAAGCGTTTCTAATTGCAAAAAGTGTTAAACAAAGGCATACAAAATATATTAAAAAAATATATATATATATATATGTATGTATTAAATATAGCTAATTTAGCTGCGGCATGCTAATCAACACTTGCAACAAATATAATAAATAGGCTGCAACATTTTGCTGTTTGTTTTTAACCACTCGCGTGAAAATCCTTTGCCGGGCGCAGCAGCAGTTTCTTGTTGGTGGTGCTCTATGAAGGTGAGTCCAGTTTTATAATTAACATTTTTCTATTCTCTCAGAATTAATAAATATTTTGTAAGTTTATAAATATATATATTTGGTTGAATATAGTAAATATTCATTATGTGTTTTTGCAGAGGGCACCCCTCTAGCCTATAGCTCTTTCACAAATGAAAGAATCTTTGTAGAGTTGAGAGTTTCTATGTATTTCGAGATTAAGGATTCCGCTACTGACTATAAGTAATTTAGTTAGTTAACTTATAGGTCTTCTCAAGAGAGCGTATTTCAAGGCTATTTTAACCACTTATATTCATATTAAGATTTACATATTCTTATAATCATTGCACTTATTTTCCCCCACTCTAAATTTGAGTATTCAATATTTCCCATTTTTCCATTTACAACTACATTTTTTGTACTCCTTTTCCCCACATAAAGTTATGTTTTCCTTGATCCGATTTGATTTGCACTTTAACGCCTCTTAAAATTAACAATCTCGTTAAATCAGCAAACCCCAAGTTGCTCCATTTTCATTGGGTTAAATGGAAATGCATTTAAAAATTACGCGCATAATTAATAATTGAAATCAATTCAGCCACAACCAATAAATGCACATTTAAATGAACGCACTCTTTATTAATAATTTTATATATTTCCACTCAATGCTTTCACTGGATTTTTTAATACAAATCAAATTGAACAAAATTGCTTAACTATAATTGTAAATACGAATTCACAGCTTGTTAATTTTATGAAATAAATTAAAACATATTTGCATTATTTGATTTTGTAGAGTACTCATATATATTTTTCTCCGCTCTTAGGCAAAGTATTAAAATAAAGCTGCTACGATTATGGCGAGCTAGGAAACCGATTATATCGATAATTGCAAATCGATAACAGCACATATCTGCCACAATTGTTGAACTTGAATTGCTCGTCTTCACTCACCAAAGTTATTTTCATCTGGAATCAGTGTATTCCCTAGTCGACTATGCTCGACTTTAACATTCCCAATTGGTTTTATTCGGAATGTTTTCATTTGTGGTTTTGGCACACACATTACGAGTACTCATTGCTGTTATTATTATGAATCAATAATATTCATTGAGTTTTTGAAAATTTGTTTCTATTCGTTATTCATTATTTGTTGTTCCAAAATTGTTTGCCAAATGCCTCAAAAATATTTCAACATTTGTGTATATATATATATATATGTATGTATATGTATTGATGTACAAGCTAAGTCAATAAACTTTTGTGGCGCTGGCAGCAAAAATATTCATTAGTCTGTCGCGGGAATATTGTGGGTGGACGTGCCACTAATGGGCGTGTAATGAAAACTGTTTGCTATAATTAGCAACGAGCGCTCTGTCTCTCTCTCTCTCTCTCTCTCTCTCTCTTTGTCCCTCTTTCTTTTATTCTATCTCTCTCTGTCTCTATTGACCATTAGTTTAAACTGGTTATTGCTTAATTGCACTCACTGTTGCCTACTTTTGTGCGCAGTGGAACTCAGTGGCAGCTAATGCGGGTCTCATCTAATGACTCTTCAGTTTTGTTGCTGTATATATATGTTATCTTGTATACATATATATATATATTTAGCTCATTAAATTGATTAGTCACAGCCACTAATAATTGACAGCTAAATATGTCCAACAGCTGTTGGTCTGCAGTTTTTAATAACGATTGATTTAACTTTAGCCAAAAAACGAGCTATTTACTTATTGTGTAAACTATTATTAAAGTCAATTTCAAGGCAACATCATAATACCCTATGCAAGGGTATTAGAAATTACACGCAGTCAAAGCAAGGAGAATACTTTTGGAAACAAAAGAAAAGACGGGAAAAACTCAATATATAAGACTACCGTAACTTTTGTGCATTTTGTGGAGACAAAAGGGAAACGCACAGAGAGCAATGCGACAACTACAACTTATGCCAGATGTGAGCAACTGATGATAGATAACATAACTGAGCAACAATTATATATCTGATGAAAGAAATATAGTGAAAAATAACGGACGAAAGATAAAAAGTGAAACATTACTTATGAAAAAAATTGATCAAAAAATAAGTAAGTGATAAAAGACTACTGATAAAAAATAACTGATGAGATAAATATAATTTATGAAACATAACTTACTCCTAACAACATTTTTAGGTTTTATTTGTAGTTTTCCATTATTAAGTAAAAAATCGTAGTTTTTTTATTGATCCACAGACTGAGTCTAATTTAAGTCTCAGCAGGGCTATCCTAAATGAAAACCGACTCCTTTTTTTAAGTGTCCTTCTTTTTTTGGAATAACGAGCTCATCTCTGATGAGAAATGCGGCTGCTTTGGGGCATGAAATGAGGTTCATCTCCTGGGTGCGAATGCTAAAGAAACTGCTGCAAGGATTTCAATTCGTTTGGTTTCTGTGTGTGTGTCTGGGTTTGTGTATGTGTGTATTACTGTGTAAATTGCGGCAGAGTGGCGACCATTTTCATGTATTTTTTTCATTGGGTTTTTTGTTCTTTTTTGGCACAGACAACGCGTGAAAAATAATGAATAAGTGATGTTACTCTGCGCGTCATTTTATATTTTTGTGGCATACTTCAACATTTTATTTCTGCGCAGAATTGCGCTATGCTTTATTGCATATTTGCACCTTTTTTTCATATTATGCGACCAAGTTTGAACTAACGTTTTTTTGCGGCTCCTTTTTATGCCCTTGCAGAGGGTTTAAGAATTTTGTTGTGAAGCTTGTAGCGTTGCATTGAGGGAGATTAGGACTAATAAAATCGGTTCTATAACTTAACCTAATACCGAAAAATATGTGAAATCAAATCATAATCCTTAGGGAGTTATGAAACAGAAAATACGATTCTGTTTGTCTGTTTTGAGTAACATCACCAGTCGAGTCGATTAAGTTACACTCAGAAAACAAATCTACCTGAATTTAAGAAAGTCGCACTACTTTTGACGACAAGGTTAACTTACCTGCTTATTCAGGATACATTTTTTTAAAATATAGTAAACACTTTAATCATTTTCAAGGTTTATGTATATTTATATGTAGAATTCTTACATCAGCTTTTTTTGTTGCTATATTATTAATAAACATTATTATTTTATGATTTCACATATGCAAACATTTGAAGTAGTTTATAAATTGATATAATTTACGATTCGACTTCCCACAGAGCTGCTCGGGCCCTAAAGCAGACAACAACTAAACTCGAATATAATAGCAGAGCTAGTAAAGGATTCTTTCTAAAAATTAATGTTTGTTTTTCTACTTTTTAGAAATGCATATCTTACACCATCTTTTGGACATTTTTCAAGTTTTTAGAAATTTGTTGTCATAAAATTAGCTATTATTTATAAAACAAGAAAACATATCTAGTTTTCAGGACGATTACTATCATTACGTATTACTCATTAGAGTCTGTCTGTTGCGATGCAAACTAGTTCCTCAGTTGTAAACTTAATTTGCTGCAGGCAGTACAAATTACGTAGGCGACCAGATCGGATCACTATATCATAAAGCTGTCAGCGGAACAATCACTCGAAAGTTGAGAAAGTTGAGTTCTTGTATGAAAAACATTCTTAATTACTACGATATCCAGGACCAAACCGGCTAGATGATGCTTAAAATGAAACCTTTAGAATTGTCAATAATGGACTACTCTATAACTACACTGCCTTAAGTCTCCCATAGCTCTTCTATCGGTAAGAGTATTAAAATTTCGGCCTGTGTCAGTTTCTTCTGTTCCTTCTTTGGTTTTGCTTCTTTTATTATTATTTTTTGCGCGTGCCTTGGCAAAGTTTGCGGCTCGGTTTATGTACGAAGCTCGGTCTCGAATTTTGTAGCCTTCTGACCAACATTACCTTCACCTTTTCAGCATATATATATATATATACATATATATGTATATTTTTGTATATATATCAACTGACTGGCACAAGAGGTCACCCAAAAGCAGTTGCCTGCTTGCCTGCCAATTTACAGATGTTGTGTGTCCGTAAGTTTGTGTTGTGTACACACGAATTTTACATACACACACACACGCCACATAGACACACACACAACGCACACATTTACATATGTATGTTTTTGTAGGCTTAAACTTTTGTAGCACATTAAAATTGTAATATTCACTTTTTAGCTGAGTTTACCCATTTGCTCACTCTAAAAAACTTACTGCGGTCTTAGCTCACATTTTCACTAAAATTTCTTTTTCTTTTCTTTTTGGGTGCAACTTTGTATCTTTTCATGGTCTGAGGTTTGTGCTGGTATCACAAGAAAAAAAATTACTTTTTTATTTATTTATTTAAGGAAATATACTATGCACAAGTATGCAACTGAAGTGTGGAGAGAATGTCTTGACATATAGCGTGTGTGCTACTAACGGTGCTTTAAACTTGGCGAAACCTGTTACAAACAATTAAGAATGTTCTAGTCGGAAGATCATAACTAGGAGATACCCTGTACCTAACGTTTTTCTTAAATCTATAAAAGTTGGTTGTGTATTATCCAGTAATTCTTAACTCAAGCCTGATGAAATTTTGCAGCTGATTAATGCAGAATTAATATATGTAAAACTGACTGCATAATATTAAATTTAACTCGGAAATCAGATTATTTTTGGCGAATATACGAAATGGGAGTTTTGTTCGAAGTTTATTGAAATTTATTTGTATGTTTTAGTGCAGTATTGATATATATTAAAAAGCCACATAGCACTGAATATAACTATAAAAAATATGTTTTATTACATTTCATTAATTATATTACCAGAAAAGTATTATATTAAAAACATATACACTTACAAATTGATTTTTCATTGTAAATAGATTTTTATCGATGTTGGAGAAACGGAGTAGTTTAAAGTTACTAGCTGTTATAGTCCCTGAAATCAGTTTATTCTTAAAGAGAAACTTGACTAAATTGACTCAGCTTTTGATGCTAATCAATAATATATATATTCCATATGCTAAATTGCATAAAGGGTATAATAAATGTGCTAATCACTGTCAATATTGTTAGAAACAATCAGAGAGATTAAAGATTTGCTCAAGTGATAATAAGCAGCTTAGCTAATGAGATAATCAAATAGAAACGAGTTTGTTACTTAAATCACAAGTTGCATCTTGCGACAGCTATAAATACGATTCTGAACAAAACTTAGATAGTCAAAACGACTTCAGCTGTCAAGATGAGAACTGTTTCCCTAACAATTGGCCTGTTGGCTGCTTTTTTGCTCAGCGCCGAGGTCCTTGCTGCCGTATCCCGTGGCAACTTTAAGGATGCTGGTGCGTAGAACTTGTAGTGAAGTCTTCAGCTATATATCTATATGTGTATATGTATATATATATTTTAAAGCTCATCCGGGCAAATGTGTGATTAACGCCGATACCATTTTGAGTGAGGGTGAAACGAAAACGGACTCAAATTGCCAGCTCATCTCTTGTCATGCTAATGGCGATGCCAGTTTCTCCTCGTGAGTTGCCCACGCTCCAAATATCCTTAAATATATTATAATATAAATATATATATTCTCTATATAGTTGTGGTGTTAAGGGTGCGCCTGATCCCTGCAAGATTGGCGATAAAAAAGTATCCCAAGGCGGAATATCCCAAGTGTTGTATCAATGTCCTCCATTGTCCCGATGGAGATAAGGAACTTTAAGCAATCTATTAACTTTCTTTGATTTACAAATAAATACTGCATCTATATCGCTCTGAATATATACAGCTTATGATTTTTATTTTTTATATTATCGTCCATTTCTAATACCCAACTATTTAGCGCAAATCAAACATCATTAATCGAAACAGCTTCAACTTCAAGCCACAAGTAATTAAAGGAAGTGGTTTCTAATTGCTAATTGGCTAAAGTCAATGAAGGTTATAACACACACACACACACACACATACGCCTTAAGGTCATGAATTTACACACACAAAAATACCATTTACCCTTTGCCATATCTCAGAAATGAGTCTTTGCGAGCTTTAATTAGTTTCAGTTAAATGCACTGCATCATTTACAGCGTTCTGTGTGTGTGTGTGTGTAGTGTGTGTGTGTGCGTACCTTTTGGCAGTGTTGTAAGTGAGTTTAAAGTGCAATTGTCTGAGATTCAGGGTTAAAAAAGAACGAACCGCTAAATTAGAGACACCGAAGTTAATATACCCTTCTAGAACATACTCAACATGTTTTTATTATGAATGAAAAAATCAACCTATAAATACGCCTATGACAGCTATATGATTAGTATATTTATAGTATATATAATAAATAATATTCCAACAAAATCATTTTAAGACTGAGCAACGAGTTTGAATAGGAAAATACAGACAGATTGGCATGGCTATATCGACACGGTTAGTGATGCTGATCAAGAATACATATCAATAGATATTATATTATTCAAGTAATTAAGCCTAAATAATTTAATTTCGGCTGAAATAACGAAGTAATAAGTACTAGTTATTATAATATTGAAGAACGTAAATTACATGTCCAATAATACACCGATTCTCTAATTAATATTTTCCTGAAAAGAGCAGCAGCAATTTAAATAAACCGTAATTGCTGTTAATGAAATTCTTAGGTCAAAGTTTAACTTATTTATGGCATCGATTTGGTTGCTGTGACCTTAAATCGAATGCGAAATAATATTTAAAATAAGGTCAAACTGCAGTTGAAAAAAAATGGGCGACAGAATGAAACACACACAGCGGCACACACACACACTTCGAGAGACAGCTGGCAATTAGTGTTGTGGGTGCGGTTTCAGTTTCAGTTTCAGTTTCAGCCTGGCTGCTTTTATCTTTCCGCTTGCAGATTTTTGCTTATTGTTGTTGATGGCTTTTCGGGGGTCTCTTTTGGTCGCATGTCGCATGACAACAGAAATCGCCAGTCATAACGCCTATTTAGGTCTAAGCGTCCCAGCCCAAAACAAAACTCGACCCTTGCTCGTAAAAAATAATAAACAAACGCCAGTTGAGCACGCCAAGTCAAATAAAGTAAGAAAACAGCACATAATAATCTTACGACTTGATCTCACAAAATAAGTAGCCATAAGTATGACAAACTTACTTATAAGTTATGACACCACAACTAACTCACACAAATTGAGATATTCTTTCTATCTTTCTTTGATTCTATCTGATGGCACTAATTTCTATCAAATTGGGGTGTTCCATTTAAAGATGCAGTTTGACACACTTTGCCTGAAACTCAAAACACTTTATTGGACAACAAATATTAAATGTTTGCTACAATGATTAGCCGTTCATTTTAAAATGGGTTAATCATATATATATATATATATTTAGATTTCAGTAAGTATTATCACATTATGCATGTATTATGGATTAAAAATATTACTTTCTGTAACTGATTCTTTACAAAATTTTGAATTTCTATACCAGTTGTGTAATTCCGCAATGTGGAGGTTCCGGTTCTGATTAGATGACCCGCTTTTTTGACTAGTATTTAATAAATTAAATTAATTATTTTCGGGTCCGTTATTGTTGTATAGCGATTGACTATATCGATTCCTGTAAATTGTTCCGTAAAAAATGTTAAATTTCATTAAAGTTGCGGTTCGGTTCCGAATTGACCAGGTTGAATAAATTAAAGTTGTGGAACAATCATTGCGTTTTGTGTTCCTCAAACTTTGATTGAAAAACATATGTCGAATTTATATATAGAGATGCGTTTCAGTGTGATGATGTTTGGTGCTTAGACAGTTTTATTTTTAGATGTTCGATTCATGTTTCTGTGTAGCACAATCGCTAGAAAAACAACCACACAAAATATATTTTGTATATTGAAGGCAGACAACCTGACGAGGTTATTCACATTACTTGGGACAGATTACTTCACGTTCACAACATTTGGGATAGTCGGCATCGGGGAATTTCACGGCACCAAATGTACAGCCTTCAATGCTATAGACACCGCAACTGTAAAAAATAATAATAAAATAATAATCATAATAGAATATACATGTATCAACTAAATATCAAGTGGGAGTTTTGGATATATGTATTTAAACTCACGTATGAATTTCAGCCATGCTGTCATTTTCACAGATAATGCGCGCGCATTCCATATCGGGATATTTGGCCTTGTCTCCCCGATTCATGATGAGATTTGCATTGACGTAGCACTTGCCGGGATGTGCATCATTCTTGAACACGCCACGCGAGACAGCTGCCTCAGTTTGCGGCACGCTGAACGCCGCCAGCAGCAGCATCAGTAAAATTCCGTTCAAAAATAAATTCATCTTTACGTGGCGCCCTCAAAATGTTGACTGATTCACAGCTAAACTGCCAGCTGGTGGCGAGCTATTTTTCCATAGAGCCATGCAGTTTCCGTCCCAAGCAAGGGGGCCATGGGTCAAACAGGTTTCAGATTGCGTCAGTTTATTTGTTTGTTTATTATGAGTTTGGTTGGAAATATTAGCGAGGGGTGTAAATAGTGTAGGAGTATTAAGTACTAGCTCATACTGAGGCGTTTACTTGCTTAATTACTGAGTATATAATAAACAACTGAAATTGACATAGTTGAGACAACTCGACTGGGAGATATCCTAAACCCAGTGGGATTGCTGATAGTGATTGGCTCCAAATCAATAACAACAGGTCAGAGTGTATACATATATATGAATTGGAAGACAATATCTCTACAATTGGGCACTTTATTGCTATCGGTAATCGATTTGTATCGATATTTGTGAAACTGGGAAAGTTAACAATAAAATGAAATAAACCAATTTTTAATGTGTTAATGCGTATAAAAAGCTTCATGTTTTTATGTGGCACTTAAATTAAGAATTGCTCATAATTAATTGTCATTGGTAAAGTGTCATCTATTAAAACTAATTACTAAATTCCAAATGTTTACTATCTAATACAAATTTCAATTTGACCAATTCCACTGTAAATAAGTAAACAGTTTAATTGCCAAAATATATACATTTTGACTTTACTTTCCACTAAAACTGTTGCTTTAAAATGATTACTACAGATTGCTGCGTGTTCTACTTATATAATTTGGTTCTATACAGAAAAAAAGAATAAAATAAATATCACACTTAAAAACTAAGTGACAAGAAATTTGAAAATTCAATCACATCGAATAAAACGCTTGCAGCAATGAGGAAATTCCGAGTCCCAGTTCTTGAATCTTGTGTAGCGACAATCATTTGGAGGTGGCACATAATCGCAACTGATATATGACAGATGGATATAGTATGATATAATCAAATATTAGATTAGTTGATGATTAATTCACATACGTTTGTAGCATGCCCCAGCCATCGCCCATGCAAAAGATTCGAGTGCAGGGCAACGATTCCAACTTGACGGATTCAGCGAATTTTAGCAGCACTACGGAGGTGCCCATGTCCACAACACAGCGACCAGGATAAGCTAGATATGAGCATATTATTTATAATAGAAATTAATTTAAAAATATACAAGATAATAAATCGGTTCCGGTGCATAAATGTAATGAATTTGTTTTACTTTTTCGTTACCCGGTTTTTGTTTATTTATTATATACTTTTATACACATAGAAAAAGTCTGCAAAAAATGTCACTCTTACCAATATCGCCATAGTTGTTTAATGCGTTTAAGGCTTGAGTCTGAGTAAAGCACTCGAACAGAAAAATGATCACAGCTCTCAAAATAAACATATTGTGTAGTGTAGTTCAGGAAGATATATGTCAGTATTATAATCCACAGCCTGCTTAGTTAGCTACAGATCACTCTACGTTTACAACATTGCGGATAGGGTAGCTCCACGTTGACATAGTCGCCAAAGCGGCATAACGCGGGAATACCGCTTGTGACGCCACAGCTATTAGTGGGAATTTCTTCATTTATATATATTATATATATATATATATATACATATGTATCTATTTCGACCCACCTTTGAAATACTGTGACTCCATTTGCGCCACACACAATTTGGCGGCATTCGTGCGTGGGATCTTTTATGGTGACGCCCTCATTCAGTATCAGCCTGGACGTAATCGCGCACTTACCCGGAAAATCTACAAGAATAAGGATATTATTTGGGCAGAGATTGCTTTCCTATATAGTACATACCTGCATTGCGATAAAGCGCAACCCATTCGGCTGCTTGAACTACAATTGACCCAAATGCGATTAAAATTACAATAAGTAATTTCATTTTGGAGCTAAAAACAACAATATAAATTAAGCAATTATTTTAAAATGACAGATTTTTAAAGATGTGCTAGGTTTACGAGAAACATATGTATTAAACAAAATAAGAGATACCTTAAAGTAGATATTCATAAGACTTGACCTTAAAATTAGTAAAAGAAAAACATGAATTTTAGAAATATTCTTTCTAAATAAAGTTAAAATTGGCGCCAGTTTTCAAAAATTAATTTTGATTTTTTCTGAGTGTAGCCCAAGAGGGGAAGGACATCATGAAGAAATACATCTACTATGAGATTGACCTGACAACAGCCCTGCGGCAATTCAATATGACCCTAGGTTATTTAAGCTATTATAAAGGTCAATGTCAACAAAGTCCCTTCGGCATTGTGTGTGCAGAAAGTGAGAGCGCTTAATTGTTAGATGGCGAAGGCAAAATGTAGATTGAGTTGGGTTATGTTAATTGATTTTCACAAACAGCTGAAATCCTTCAACCAATTCAGCAGACGTTTACAAATACATTCAACGACTCAGTATTAAGAAGTGAATGGCAATCGAAAGGTGAAATTGAATACATTTTGGATACATCAGGAACTTTGTAGTAGGTAATTAATAATCAATTAAAATACACTTTTTGTTTAGCCACCTTTTCTTGATTTCAATTACGATTAATTTGACAATTAACAAGAAAATATAAACTAATCCAAACTAAAATGGGATTACTTTACGCAAGATTGCAGTCAAGGGGAAGACGGCAGCAATCGGGAAAGGTTGTATTAGCATTTCTTGATTCATCATATTTGCAGCCAGTGGGTAGATATGTATTCTCACAACTGGAAAAAAGTAATTCCTTAATGTAATTAAAAGTAATTAAAGGAAAAAGAAGACGACTTACGTGTAGACCAAAGCCCAACTAGCGCGACCGCAATAAATTTCAGCACATTTGCCCGGATAAGCCACAGTCTGATCACTATCGATTACCGATTGAACACCCTCAGGTGAAGACACAACACATTTATTGGGATGTTCTGTAGGGGTTAGAGGTTAACTAAATGAACTAGTTGCAAGTTAAAGTATTACAGAAGTAAGATAACACTAAGACGAAGAGAGAAATTTAGACCCCAAGTGAAAGAGGCACTTTCTTATACTATTAAACAGTTGAAGTTGAATCTTTTGTAAGATAAAATTAAGATGAGTTTTTCTTTTTTTAAATATATCAAATATTATATGATTAAAATTTAAATATCGACAATTTACGTACGGTCTGCCAGGGATTGAACTCTTTGGCTTGTCTAAGATTGTCGTTTATAGTTGATTGTTTATCAGTCTGAATTATAGTCTTGGACACCCTGTCTCTTTATAATTATGTATGCCACATCTTACCATCACTTTTAAATATGGCATGATAGGCACCAGCCTCGACACATCGATGTTGCAACATCGCAATGAGCAACAGGACCAAACAGGCAATCAGCGGCGACATTTTTGTGTGTGATTTTCTTACTTAAGTTGCTCAGTTGTTCAGTTGTGTGTTTTCAGGAAATTTTACTAACTGATTCAATTTACAATGTGTGTGTGTCAGTGTTTGTGTATGTGTGTGTGTGTGTGTGTGTGTGAAATGCCTGCTTCGATTGCTGGCTGTCGATTTCATATGCACATTTTAATTAAAAGCATCAGCAGCAAGACTGACACAGGGACAAATACAGCTAAAACTACTGCTGCAGATACACTCATAGATGTGCAGATACATTTATCGAATATGTTAATCCCGTTATGTGCATGTTACACACACACACACACACAGACGAAGAACAACAGTTGCTGTCGCTCTTGTTGTCGTTGCATAATTCGATTAAGCGATGTTAACGCCCATTTGCCACGCCTCTCCCTTTAGTGTAAATATTTGCATTTGTGTGTGTGTCTGTCTCATTTTGATTGCTGCTTGTTGCTCTGTTTGCCACTCAGACATGCTCCCTCCCCCTCCATCCCCCTCATCCACCTCCTCCGCTTGAGGCTGCCGTCTGCAATTATTTAGCTACCCAACAAGCCAAATGTAGACAAATTAGTGGCCATATAATTGATGCACCTGTGTGTCTGTGTGTGCTTTGTGTGTTTATACCTTGTACCCTGTAAAACGGTTGACCAGGGGTATCATAGCAGCAAAATAAAGGTTTAATTGACAGCAGCGATTGATTTGAGAGAAGACGCTCATCAGATTTGTTTATATTATAAACAGACAAACTCTATTTAATAACCCGTAAACGGTGCTGATATCATGATGAATATAAACAAATATTCAGAATATACAAATTGGAAAGGCTCTAATTCGACAATCCCATAATTCCGTCTCGGTTTGACACCCAGCTTTATTATTTTTATTCAATAAAATACACAAAATTAGGTACACCAAGTCTTGTATACATATGATGAATACTTTCTTAGATTTAAGTGAGTACTTTCTTCAGTCAAGTTTCCCAATTTTGCTTACAGTTTTTGTCTCCATAACTCCAAATTAATGTAACTACAGTTGACAGTTAAATATAGAGTATCTGGCAGTCGTTCAGTGTCAATTAGACCAATATTATTTGTTTGTGTTTCATGTGCTTTCTGTTTGTGTTTGTAGTTGTTGTTATTGAGTGTTTAGCTGTGTTGTGCCAACCAAATGTAAATCCATTGTTGATGTTTTTGTTTTAGCTGCAAATACTTCTGACTACTTGCTCTGTTCTCCTCTCTCCCTATCTCTTCTCTATGCTCGTCTCGCTCTTCTCGCTCTTCTCGCTGCTCTCTTCTCTTGGGGTACTGTGGCAATCGCCTAACGAACTTGATTACATTTGGCCATGCTGGCAATTAGGCTGGCGGCCTTCAATGTTTGCCAGCTGAAATTAATTGAATCGAACCGGCCTCAGCTGAGATTCAAATATGCAATTCTCCTCACTCCCAAGATGGAGGGCACATCTGTTTCTTTCGTTCGACTTTTTCTATTGTATTTTCGGCTAAACAAAAGCGAATAGTTCTTGAAAAGTCGAGACCTCAAAATGTGGTGCACATCAAAATATACAAAACGGAAATACAACAAAGGAAATGTAAAGAAAATTCTTACACACAAATTTTGTTAATTTTTCGCATTTTATTCAAGTTGAAATTTGAACTTTTAAATAACCACATGTTGAATAAATAAATATGAAAATATTTGAAGGAAAACCATTTAAAAGCAATTTTCTATTATTAAACTTGCTTAAAATATAAACTCAACTCAATGAAATAACTTATTTAGCAATATATTCGTATTGAACATGGCTAATATATAGACTCAAAAGAATTACAAAATGTGCTTAGCTTGTATTGCTTTAATATGCTTTGCTTTATTAATGAATCGATTTTAATGGTTTTCCTTGTATCAGCGAAATAATAAAACATCAACTGAAATGACCATTAAAATTGTTGTTGTTTGCCTTTTTGGTATATATAGAAAATAGCCATAACTTTCAGACAGCCCAGAGAGACGCATAAATTTAGCTGGATCGATAGACAGATACAGATTCAGATACAGATACAAAATATGGTACAGAAACAGATGCCCAGATCAATGTATTTAAAATGTAATTATTGCCTAATTTTGAATAAATAAATAAGACAATATTTGAACAACTGATTGATGGAGAACTATTATTATTAAACTAATCTAAAATACTGAATCAACTTGAAATGAAATAATTTATTTATCTTGGTTGTTTTAATATGAATTGCTTTATTAATGAAACGATTTTTATGTTTTATTTTCTTATCAGCGAATTAATAGTATACCAACTGAAATGCCCCGTTTAATTTGCCGTTGCTTGTCTTTTTGGTATATATAGAAAATAGCCACAAGTTTTGGTCAGCCCAGAGAGACGCATAAATTTAGCTGGATCGATACAGATACAGATATAGATATAACAAACACACAAAAAAAGGTACAGATACAGATGCCTAGATAAATGTACGAGTATATACAGAAATTCTATTCGATTTGCATATATAAGCAATCAACACGTAAACGCAGCATAAATAACAAATTGCCACGCAAATAGAAGGTGGAATGGAGAGAGGGGAGTGTGTGTGTGTGTGTGTGTGTGGGGAGAGGGGCGGGGCGGAGTGGGAGGTATACACACACATCTACATAAGGGTCAACATACGACGGTCAATGGCAACATTTTTTTTCTTTCTTTCTTTTTTTTTTTTGGTTTCTGCGTTTTTGCCCCAAATGAAAATCTTTTGGGCGCCCAAGCAAACAGCTTGGGTCCTAAGGGAACTTGATTATACATATATACCTACATATATATATATATATATATATATATGTATATGGACATATGTGTAAACTTTCTCTCTCTCTCTTTGTCTCTGTCTGTCTGTCTCTCTCTCTGGCTTTGCGTTTTTTTATGGTTGCACATAAAGCACACATAATTATAATTTCAATGATATTTGAGTTCATATCAAAGTGAATGAGATACGAGCACCCCACAAGCCAAATGCTTTATTTTTATCGCCATTTGTGTTTTGACCCAACAAAAAAATACAAATATGTATTCGTCTTCTTTTTTTGGTTATATTTTGCATTAAATATGAGTTTTTTTATCTTTCTTTCTTTTTGTGAACCCAGCGGTCTTTAAAGTTCATATTAGTTGCCTTATCCATGTTTATTTCGGTTTCTGCAGACTTAATATTAAACTTGTATATACAAACTTAGTGGATATGCTTTTCACTTGGTGAAACCAAAGTGGATTAATGGATATATATATATGCATTAGCATTGAAGTTTTGCTTAAATAGTCCTGGTTTTTCAAATATCTGAGAAGTTTTGACTAAGTTGTAGCTGTGGACATTTTAGACCTGTCCCAAGGAGCTTATGTGGACGGCAGAGGTTTAAGAGTTTAGAGTTATATTTTCAATCTGTGATGTTTGACTAAGTGATGGCTTTAGAAATTTTTGACCAGGCATTTAGTGCAATTTTTAACATTTAAATTTATATATAGTTTGAATGAAAATTTGATAACTTTTGACCCGACAAATTTAGACCCGTTCCTGCCTGTTGTCGAAAAATTAATAATTGAACTTACTACAAGTGAATTCATTTAAATTAAACAGCAACTAATTAGTAAACAAAAAGCATAGCATAATTATAAATGCACTCGCCAGTTGAGTTGTGAATATTTTACACATATACGTGACAAGCAAAATGCAAAATACTCAAAATCATTCAACATTTGCTTGCATAGAATTTTGAAAAATAAACAGTAAGTGTTGATAAACATTTTCTGTGAAATATCCAATATCTATTCGCTGCTTAAAATACTTGATAGACCATAAAATAAAACTAAGCCAAAAAAGAAGGAAAAAACCACAACAACAACAGAATAAAAAGGGCAGTAAACGTAATTTCTTGTTGCACTGTGATTTTTATGCTTCCAACCAAAAAGGGGGGAAAATCCAATAAGTTAGCCTGTCTCCCCCTTCCACCACAACTGATTCGCATCATTGCAATGCATTGTTCAACGGTATCTATCTATGCTGCCTGCTCACTCACTCACTCACCCTCACTGCTCTCTTGCTGTTCTGCTCTTGCAGTTTTGTTTTTGTGCGGTTCTTCCGTTGCTTTCTAGTGCACTCAAAAGTAACGCCAGCAACAACAACAAGAACAAGCAGCTGTGACCTTCAAATGCACAAATTGACTCAACTGCTGCTGCGGTTGCTGCTTGTTGTTGCTTTTGTTCTGCTTCTCCTTGTTCTTCTTGCTTATGACAGCGCTGCCATTCAGTTTTTGAACACTTTTGTTGTTGGCAATGCAAAATGTTTTTTTTTTTGGTTGAATTTTGTGCAAGCTGCTCGTTTTCTTATTTCTTGCATTTTCTTTTGTTCGCTGGTCTTTCTGTTTTGTGTCAGCTTCCCCAAAATGTGCAACAACAACATCAACAACAACAGCAACCACAACTGTAAATGTAATGTAATTTGGCAACAATTGCGCTTACAACTACAACAATAACAATAACAAAGTGAGTGTGAAAGGAATATGCACGTGGAACTGAGTTCTCTTTGGTGTTGCTCGACTAGCAGATACTCTAGAAAACAAGTGTGCGTATTTGTGTATCTATAAAATGATGGTTATTTATATCTACCGACAAGTTATAGAGTAAATGAAATTAAATCGTTCTGCGTATGGGACACATTAAGAAACGAAGATGTTTAATTTGAAAAGTAACCAAACTACTTTAATCAATTTCACAATTTGTATTAATTTATAAACTAATTTTTGAATTTTAAATTTATTTTACTTACAGGTAAGACTGCCATTGAATGTGCGTGAACTGTGAACTGTTGATATGTTTGGCAAGTAAACCATCTTAAATCGTATTTAAGTAATGATTTATGAGCTCAAGCTTTTAGAGTATTTTTAAAGATTTGTCATCTGAATTTAAAGCAGCGTGATAACTAACCTACTAAAATATATTTAGCAAGTCAGATGTCAAGTGATTATTTTATACTTATCTGAAATATATTTAGCTAGGTGTGTTTATTCAAGGTGTGCTTTATTCAAATCATAATATAAGTAAAATATACATACCATCCCAAGTTCAAGTTGAAATATATTTACCTACTCACAACTCAAGTGATTATTTATTCCGAGCTGTACTTTATTCAAATCTACTTGTGGATTTCAATAATTTATGCTGACATTTAAATTGCTATTGTGTCTCATCTAATAAGCACGGCTCTTTATTATAAAGATATGCTATATGCATAGGTATATATACTGTGCCAAAAAAATGCTTGGCACTGCAGAGAAACCGAAGCAACCCAAAAGATTGACATTAAGCGAAAAAATTGAAACCCACGCGTTTATCCTTGGCATTTAAAGGTGCAGATGCTGCTCCTGTTTGTTGTTGTTTGTTGTTGCTTATTATTGTTGATGTTACTGTTGTTGTGTGGCACGAAACCGCGTTTGTTGAATTATTTAAGAGACAAGTGCGCAACCCTTATTCCCTACCCACACCCCCCTCGCCCACCCACAAAGGATCCCAGGCAGTCGAGATAAAAGTGTCCGCAGAGCTACTTTAAGGCGGCAGCTTGATTATGTCTCAAATCAGTCCACAAAAAAGAAATTAATTAATTTTTAAGCGTAATTAAATGCAAAGCAGCACTTGGGCTCAAACACGGTACAAACACCGAGCTCTGTCTCTATCTCTCTCTCTCTCACTCTCACTTACTCTCTCTCTCTCTCTCTTTCTGGTGGCTCTCTCGCTTTGTTGTTTGTTGTCCATGAACGGGCAAGGCTATGATGGTGGCACAAGGACACCAACGGCCATATAAGAAAAAGAAAGAGAAAATTCACCCTCCCCTCAAATGAAAGCAGCCCGAAAAGATTACAATAAGCAAAAAATCCGAATATTAAATACACTTGCAGAGTAACATGTAAATTGGCATTATTTATACAAAATGCAAATGATCAGGGATACTGAGAAAAAAATTATAATGAATTTTATAATTTGGCAAATTTGATATTTCTGGAAAGCATCCTTTTTCTTTTCTTAATCAGGGTATAGTTTTCTAAAATTTAGAAGAAATATGTTTAATATTTGGCATGTTTTTTCATATCATATATTTAAAAGAAAATAAAAGAAAAACACCACCTTTTTAGGATAATTTAACAATTAAAGCTAGCTTACCTAATTTTTAGTATATATTTCAGAGTGTAGTTAGGTGGATTGATAGGAACTATCTTTTGGGCTTGCTTTTCATGCTGGTCAACAATCGGCATCGAAGGCATCCACAAATTCAAATATGCTCTGCAATGGCACAAATAAATTGCAAAAAGGTATTTATTTATTTTTTTTTTGACGCTGGCAATTAGAAGAAATATTGCAAAGTGCCCAAGAATTGTTAATCACTCGAGCGCTGTTAATGGCTGGAAAGGTCTTTAACTTTTACGGTTTGTTTGCGTTTGGGTTTTTGTTTGGCCAAAAAGGTTCGAAAAGGTTGCCCAGAAAGTCAAAGTTGAACACAAAGTTGACAATTTTCACGCAATCACTGCGTTTCCCTCTCGCTCGCTCTCTTTCTATCGCTTTCTCTTTTCTGGCATTGAGTTCGGACTGGCCATCAACACGCAGGCTGCGCTGCCCAATTCCAATACCAATTCCAGTACCATTACCAATTTCCAACGTCAATTCTCAAAGCCCATTGCCCAAATCCCAAATCAGCCAAAAAAAACAAAAAAATACAAGAATAAGTACACATTTTCTAGTTGAAAGCATTCGACGATGAGATACCCTGTTGATTGACTACCATATGCTGAAAACAGGTCGAGCTGTGATGAAAATTGTGATTAATGTTTGTTTTATGATAATATTATCTCTCTTAGGATGTTTTATATATAAGCATCAGGATGTTAAAGCGGAAACGGAAATCCGCCATTTTTAAAGAACCAGTTACAGTTATCGACTTTATTACTTCAGATAGCATTAGCTCATACCACAACGGAACTGAGAACCGATGAACAAAATTGGAACTAATTTATTACCCTTATCGGAACATTCACTCGTTAAGCAACCATTTACAGTAATCGATATTATTGGTTTAAATATGACTCTGTTTGACACACTGTTAACTATCTCGAATTTCTTTCTGGTAAAGATAAAAATCTTTGATGATTTTTGGGAGTCAATTGAAAGTCTCAGCTTTCAATATCTTTTGAGACTTTAAATGTATTATTAATTCACAAAATTGAATAGAGAACTTTGATGACTTCTGTGATTTAATTGAAATTGTATCCCATCAGTATCATTTCAGATTGTTAACATATTATCAGTTGTGATTCTAATGAATTATTGTAGATTTTTTCCCTACAAAATTTATTAATTCTGCAAGTTAATAATAGAACCTATTTTCCTAGCAATTAATTTAATTACTACATCTATCTTCAAAACCAACATGCCCCTTCCGCTCACCTTTGTTATATAGAGAGTATAATAAAGTTTCCTCTAATTCGCATACAAAAATTTTGTTTGTATGGCTTTCATTTCGTTGGCGGCTTTTTTCGATTGCCTTTCTGGTCAATTTCACTTTTATGCTTGGCAGTCGTCAGCTAAATGCTTTTACTTCGAGCCGAATATCTACACACTAGCTACATAAATATATCAATATATACACTGTATAAAATTATGCATTTATATATTTATATACTATATACTTATATATTTACAGTACGTTTTGTTTGTATATACATTCTAGACAATATTTACGCGTTGGTTATTTTTAGGCGCGTGTACACAAAAACAATTACGTCGACGTCGACGTCGGCGTTGACGTTGCAGTCGCAGTTGGCGGCGCAGTCGACGCTGACGTTGAGGCTTTAATTGCGCGCCTGCTCATGAATATTCAGCACTGGATTTGGTTCCATTTCCACGTTAACGAAAGCCGCAACGATTTAGCCAAGATAACAATATTAATAAGGAGCAGCAGCAGACAAAATTCACGTTATAAGCTTGTTACACACACAAGCAAGCACACATACAAACATACACACACACACACACACATACAGCAGTGTGTGTGGTTGTGTATCTTAAAGCTACAATGTTGGATATTGACTTAATGACTTTTGTCTAATTTTAGTTTCACTAAGGCAAATATAATTGGTTTACCCTTGTGCAGAACATTATACTTTTGTCATGAAGTTCGTTGGACAGATTTGTATATATTATATATATATTTATTTATGAATCGAACTTACTAAACAAGTTTCTTATTATGCTCCTCCTGGTCATATATTTTATAGTGAAGTTTAGATTAGACTGTCTTAGATAACCCATTTTACTTATTGTTATTTAATTATTGTTTCTGTTGAGCTACAAGCCAATGCCTCCCAAATTTAGTTGTTTCCCAAAAGTTTGCCAAGTTTTCTCGGTAAATGCAAATTAAACTAAAACTTGCCACAACAAAACTTTTGTTAACTGAAACTTTATTTTAGACTAAACTATATCTGAACGCTGCATTTTAGAATATCAACTCAAAAAAGAAAATAAAAGTCTTTCTTGTTTTTAGAAATAGTTTCGAAATATAAAAAAGCAGTTTCCAAAAGTTAAGAAGATTTGATAGAAATATATTCTATGAATTTAAAAAGCAGAAATGCAAACCCTCATTTTTAGCATAATTCCTTTCCGAAAGTCAGAAAATAATAATGAAATTTGCTGTCTCTTCTTCAGAGTGTATGCAATAACGGATCTTTCAGTTATTTGTTTGCTTTTGCTGCTGTGCTTCATTAATAGAAGCTGACCTTAAATGCAGGCAACATTGCCGCATTGCCAGCTTGCCACAATTCAGCCGCGCAACTCAATTAAATTTATGCCAATGTCATGCGCTGTGTGTTTTGTGTCTGGTGTGCTGTGTGTGTCTGTATGTATGTGCTGTGTGTGTCTGTATGTGTGTGTTTGTGTTTGTGTGTCTGTGTGTGCTGTATGTCAATAGCTGTTTTAAGTTAATTAATCAAAGCCGAAGCAATTTTTGCAAGCGCTGCGGTCGCTTTGGCCAACTGCCCAATGCTCATTTAAATTTTGACGTGTCGGGGGGAGGAATTTGTAGGCGGGGCTAATTGAAGTCTCCCTGTGGTTCACGTGTTCGCGGTTTATGTGGGTCCCTTAGCTCGCCAATGTTCAAAAGAACCAAGAAGATATAGCAAATGTTTGCCAGGTGTTTTAGGCACATTAAAAATATGTCAAAGAGTTTAATGAAGTTGTGGAAAGCTAAAATAACAGGCTGAAGAAAGCATCTACAAGCTTATAAGGTATATATATTCTTGATCAGCAACAAGAGCAAAGTCGATTTAACCATGTCCAACTGTCTGCCCTTCTTCTGACACTTTTAGAGCTGGAGTCTTAAGATTTGGAATATAAGTTCTTCAAGATTAAGTTCGTTTCATTTTATCGATAACTGTGACCACTTCCATTACCGATGGCAATAAAATTCGTTCATATCCATTTATAATATACCCAGACACATTATTAATTGACCGCAAAAATTTCGTCACGAACTCATGAGAAACAAAGAATTTCCATAACGTATTTTCACATTGAGCAAACTGATATCGGCCATTTTTATATTTATATATCTATCTATGTATATATTTATTAATTTTTATATTTATATACTTATGTAGTTATATATTTAGGTGCAGCGTATCTCCAAGTCGAGCTCTTTATTTACTCCAGTATTCTTACTTGTTTTTTACTGTGTACTTTGCAGTTTTACACAATTCTTTTGTTTGCGGAAAATCAAAAAAAAAAAAGGAAAAGAAAGAAAGGAAAATTCGAACACGTTTCTGTGTAATTTAAGCGCAATTAGTTTTTCGGCACATTTGTAAACAATTTGCAATGGCCTGAAATATTTTTCGCGGCACATTGTTGTGCCACAAATTTGTTGATATTTTCTATTGCTATTTTTGTTATTATTGGTTTGCTTTTTCAAGGTAAAATTGATTTTTTGTTGTTAATTTCCACTATAGCAGTGTTCATTTGGCAAGCTACTTGAAACATTTGAATGCGTGTAGCAAAAGAAAATGCAACTGATTTTCTTGGATTTTCTGTATTTCTATTTTTGTTTTTTTTTGTTTGCGGTCAAGTTGCAGGCTAGAAGAAGAAGATAAGAAAGAGAAAGGGAAAGGGAAGAAGAGGTCTGCTCAAAAAAGAAAAAAGTGTGGGTGACACACACGCGACACAATTGTGTCCTTGCAAGGACACACACAAAACATCTTCGGCCTGCTGCTGTGAAAATATTGATCCATTTTCTTGCTTATTTTTTTTAAAAGCCTTCAAAGGGACTGATGGAGTGGGGCAGAGGCAGGGGAAGAGGGATTGCAGCCAACCCGGGCAATGTCTCTGCATGTCCTTTGCACACCAAAATTTATGAATTGCGCCTTCGCTTGTTTGTCTTCCACTGTGCGTGTGCGTGTTGGTGTGTGTATGTTTGTGTGTGTCCTGCTTGCGGCTGCGTCTTTGCAGCCAGAGTCGGGCACACGTTGCGTATACGCCGTGCTTTTATTGATTGCCTGCCAAACATTCACATTCAAAATTTGCCTTTTCCTTCCTTTTTTTTTTGCTTTTAGTTTCACATCAATATATCTTTTAACTGCCTATATTTGCTGAAAGCATATGCAATCCATTTTTAAAATTCGTTAAGCTTTATTTGAAACTAGAGAGTTGCGAGTGCTTAACTGGGAGATACTTTCAAGCCAAGTCTTTATATGTTAGAAATCGAATACGTTTTAGTCCCCCAAGTGAACCCATTGATAAATCCGATTATGTTGTTTGTATATGTGTCTTCTATGTATATACACAACTGGACAGCTTGTGAATTTTATAAATAAAATGTATATATTTGTATATTAAAGTATGGCAAAATTGCCTTAGAAAGCCTGCAGTCAAATTTGTCAAAATGTAGACTTTTTATATGAGAGCTTATAATTCAAAATTAAAGTCTCTAGGTTTTATAGTCTCTAAAATCTATTGATACTAATCAATAATATATATATAACACGTCGAGTTATAGATGCCTCCTTATGTCTTTTACATCCTTTCACACAACTTTATTAAAGACATTTATTATTATACATATAAAATCTGAGCAAACTCATATAAAGATACCATTTTTATTCCAGCTCATTTATTTATTTGCTGCACTTAATGTCAATTACCTCTCCCAAGGACTCAACCACGAGTTGCCTGCTGGCTTAGGGCAAAGCCCTGTCCACAATTTGGTTGGCTCAACTTTTGCGCGACACGCACCAATAAAAATAATAATAATGTTTAATTTGGATGTGCTGACAGACAGTATGCGCAATTTGAGTGGCATTTGAGTGCTAAGCTTGAGTTCCACTTGAGCTGAGCTGCTAAATGTTTAATGAACTCGCCCTGCACGATGAGCCTTATCAATTTATTTCGGTTGTTTTTAGGGAGATACTAGGGTAGGAGGCGGGTAAGGGTGTTTGAAAATGGCAGCAAGAGTTTCCGGCATCGACATCGAACGCAATTATACTAAATTTCCGAGCGGAAATGTTATGCGCACGTTGCTGTCGAATTTTTGAATGTCTGCCCAACCAGCCACCCACAAAATCAACACCTTATCCCCCAACACAATCGCTTCAATCCCTCCAATCCCTCCAATCACCTCCCCTCAATACTCCCAGCTGGCTGGCAAAAGTTCAATTTCGTATTCAATTTGCCATTTCCACAAAAGTTGCTCCGAAAATTGCCAATGTCCAATAAAGAAAACAGAAGCAAAAACACTTTTTAACACTGAAAGCTGAACGAATACTCTGTCTGATTGGCAAAGAGATTCTTGTGCTATAAACCCAATCGTATTTTGTTTCCAGTAAAATGTTCCAATAAAGTCTATGAATTAGCTCGATATTTTTTTTGATTTCGTTTTGATAATTCATTAACTAATTCTATTTATTTCGGTAAGTAGTTTTAAACAAACTCTGGTTCTGAATTTGAATCGGTAAAGTTAGGGTTCCGGTTTTGGTTCCGGTTATGCACACTGGAAAATACATATATATCAACATCCTGTCTGAAAGGTCACGAGTAATCTTTACGAAACATTCTTTTAATTAGAAAATTAAAGTTAAACTGAAATTTAAAAATTTAGTAAATTATATTAGGCAAAGTTATTAGGGTTCATTGTTTGGTTCCCTGCTTTCAAATACATCACATATTAATATACTATATATAGCAATATCCTGACTGAAAGATCATCAGTTATCCTTGAGGGACATTTTCTTTAACTAGAAATAATTCCAATCAACTTTCCAGCCTATATACACTTTTCTTAACGGAAACAGCTTATCAAAAGCAGCGAGTTCGAGCAGCCAGGTATTCAAACAACTTGAATGTTGTACGAATACGTATGAGTATTCAATACTCATACCCCATTCGCATTCCCCTCCCCTCCCCTCCTTTCACACCATCTGCATGGATATTTGCGCCTTTATCGCTCGACGACTTTGACTTTGGTGCCGCGGCTTGTGGCGTGTGAGTGTTGTCTGTGTGCGTGTGTGTGTGTTGTGAGTGTGTCATATACAGTTAAACGATAACAAACACACCTACACACACTAATACACACCCACACACACAGTCACGCCTGGCGTGCAACGACAAATGTGCGACGTGTCGAGCATAAGTAATGTTTATTTCATTTTATTTTCGCTCATGTTAAACAAGCCAAAAAGAAAAGAGAGAAAAAAGCTAAAAGTATAAAGCGCCGCGAGGCGCATCAGAGTTTACTCAATGAAATTGCCAAAAAATTGCACATTGAACAGTGGAGCCGATAAAGCAGCTATAAAAAATTCAAAATAGTTATAAAAATATATAGAAAAGTTTTGCATTTGCTGAGCGCTGTGATTGTAGTTTCCACAAACTAAGCTGCCCAGAGCTGGGTAACTTTTTATTCTGTATCAAAATCCAATAGACCATATTGTTTTCCGAGTTGCAACTTTAAATTTATTAAACAGTTTAGTTTTAGCGAATTAATGGAAGTTTATTTGATTGAAAATAAGTAAGAAATGTTTTAACTGTTAAAAACTTTTCACATGGAAAAGAAGAAAGCATCTCTGATGCCATAAGGTATATATATTAAATATATATATTACATTAAGTATACGGAAAGAATTTTGAGGACACTGTGCACAAATAGCAGCTCTGCACTTTAACTGTCAATGTTATTTTCATGTTGTTTTCTGTTGTTTGTTGCCGATAATATTGAGCTGTATTCAATTTAACAAAATTGACACCGAAGACATCCTCGAAATCGAGTTGCGATAAGGCGCCTGAAGAGAATGAACCAAATTATGGCTGAGTAATTTCGTTTCGCGCTTTTGGCTGAAGAGGAGAAGACCGGATATATATGTGGATATATGCATGCATGTGATTGCCGAAATCGATAACCAAAAAAAATATATAAATATTTGCCTTATTTATGGGGCCTTTAAGTGAAAGACAGACGCAGTTGTTGTTGTCTGAAATAATTACGAGCTTAAAATGCAGCTGGCATTTATATAGAAATTTTAATAGTCCGCAGCAGGGAAAATAAAAATTTTAATGAAACAAAAGGCAGAAAATACACACATACACGCTGAGAATTGAAGCTATTTTCATATGCAAAGGTACATCACTCATACGCCACGTGCAGCAGCTTCTGTCTACTGTCTGTTTAAAGAACTCGACAGCCCCAGACATTTTTTTAATTAAAATATGTTAATCTTGCTACGACTTAATGCATAAATATAAATATGTATATGTAAATGTGTGTGTATATGGATATGTATATATATTATTTATATTTATTTGTGTATGCTTATTGCCGACTTTTACACAACTCCAACGCGAAGTCGACCTCGCTTTTATTTGCTACCAAAAAGCTGCTTAAATGGCAACAAAGTCTTCCATTTGCCACATTTTTCATTTTTCTGGTATTGTTAAGGTCATGTGGCAGCAGCAACAGGCGAATTTGACAGACACATACACAACATCAACAACAAAAACAGCATGAGGAACAATAGCAGCATCTGGGTTCAATTTAAATAATGACTGACGCAGTTAATGTAAGGCTCTTATTGCAGGCATTAAAGAAATTTAAATTTAGTTTATTTTTAAATAATATTTAAATCATGTATAACAAGAAGCAACGATTTATAGTATAGTTATTAACTAATTGAACAGTGACAAGAAATTTTTAAAATACTTCATTTGTTGCTGCAAATGTTTAACTAGATAAGGTCCTTGATAGTTTAAGATAATTTACGAGTTTTCAATAAACCATTTAAATAGCTTAGAGCAGTAAATAAATATAGTTTACAGCACATACAGTTTACATAGTAGTTGTTTAGTTTGTGTTTCTAAATTGTGCTCGTGCTTAGAAGTTGGCATAATTATGCTCTGATATCGAAGGCAGAAGGTCGATGCAACGTCTGTCCCTCTGTCCCCATAAGAGCAACTTACTTCAACAACCTTGAAATTTGAAAACTATTTACGTTCAAGTGCAAATCAATACAACGAACAGATGTAGTTTCCTTAATGGAAGCTCTCTTTGGAAGCATGTTTACTGTTAACTGTCTGCTAATATTAGTTTAGCGGTAAATCGAGAGCACCTATACAAACCATAGTATCTGACTATATTTGCTAGAGTTTGTGTAGAAAAGTATCTTCAACAACTGTTATCGTTTAGCTTTATTCGATATGTGTTCTAGTTGCACGTAGCACCTATCTGCAATCCATGCTCACTTTCGCTACTTATCATCCCATATTATGCGCTATTTTAGCTTACTGCTCTCTCACACCAAATGTAGTGAATAATGCGAAATGGGAGTGTAAAAATCTAAGAGCATTATAAGCGAAAGTTGTAAAACTCAAGCTAAAGACTGCCGTGGGACTCGTGCACTCTGCTGCACTCTGCACTCCTCGCTGAAGTCAGTTTACGAGTGTATGGTAGCATAACACACACACACACATACTGCGCATTCACAGACTGCACACACACAGACTGCACACACACAGACTGCACGCAGACAATCCCAATGATTTGCCAGATCACGCTCCATTTGTTGTTAGCTCCCAAAAGTATGCAATGAAAAATTGCAGCGAAAATTGTTACACAAGGCAAGCAGCGAGTGGAAAGACAAGCAGAAGAAGAAGCGTTGGTGGAGGGAGGTGGGGATGCGCGGGGGTAGCCATGTGCAATCGAACGTAAAAGCCACACACACAGACAAACTCACCTCCTCAGACTTGTGTGTGTGTGTGTGTTTGTGTTTGTGTGCGCAGCAAATCAAATTAAATTATCTTATAGCCACGTAAACATCAAAATAGTTACCTTCGATTTTTTACTAGCTACACTAAAATATAAATCATATGAGTAGATATATATATATATGAAGAAATGGCAGCACATAAAATTGAAAATGCTGATCAAACTAAATAGAGTGCACACACACACACATATAGCTATATATGTATATGATATATTTGTTTACATATATTTGTGTGTAGCACTGTAAAGCGCTGAAAATATATCGCCAGCAGCTGCATTTCTTTTTTGTGTGCTTTAAATTGCACCCAAATGACACCGCAGCTTTAGATTGATTTCGTTGTTTGCCTTTGATTTTAGTATTTGATCAATTAAGTTCTTAACGAGCTGCAATTTTAACATAACAATTAAGATTGATTATCCTATGCATGTTGAAATTGATATACGATATATAAAATATTGTGATCTGTTGATGATGATTGTGATTATGAATAGCATAATAATATTAAATAGGTTTGGTTACACTTTGTTGTCTTATTATTAAACAAACATTGATATTGAATGATGAATAATAATGAATTCGTATTTGAACCCAAGACACTTGTTTCTGAATTTAAGAAAGTGTTTCTTTTCTAAGAATGAGGGATTGCATTTCTAATTTTAGAAAAGATGTCTTAATAAATTTAAAAACAAATACCATATTTTTGGGCTTATCTATTTAGGGCAGTCCTTTCTAATTTGTAGTAATTTTCTAATTTTATATCCAGAAATTTTCTCGAAGAACAATAAAAACTTTATCAAATTCCGGTTGTAGTCATGCCAATCGAGAATATATATACGCCAGATGGGAACGACGAAATCCTCTTCAGTTCGTAACGAACTGTACAAAAGAACAATAATACCCTCCCTAAGAGAATAGTGCATAAAAATCGACCAATTCAAATATTTTTAGTTGCATAAATGCTCGCCTCATTTGGTGCTCAACAGCAGCCTGCCAGTCTATGAGTTTCAATGTATATGTGTGAGACTGTGGGGTGTCTGTGTGTGGGTGATGTGTGTGTGTGTGTGTGTGTATCTGTGTGTGTTTGTCCAATACATGCAACAATTACACACTCATGGTCACAGCAGCTGCATTCCGCTGCATGAACATATTTCGATTTCAATTCGAAACTCGCCTCGCTTTGCCAAAGTGTCAAAGGTTGTTTTCGACGGTTTATTCGAAGGACGCGTTCACAAATGCGTTTATCCGAAAACGGGAAACGTGGCCAAATGGCAGCAGCTAAAGTAAAAAACAACGTTGCTGCTGCTGCCAAGGTTACTTAAATGGCAAACAGGCAACGCAGCTAAAGTGCGCAACAGGACAATGTGCCACACAAAGTGGCAAATATTGTGTGGCTGGCATTAAATGTCTATTCGCTCTTTTGACTTAATGATACTTGTCATTATCAGCAAAGGAGTGGAGAGGAGAGGGAGGAGAGTGAGAGGCAGCTGTCTGTCTTATCAGCCAAGCGCGACATTGAGCACAACATTCATTAAATCACGAGACCAGATTACGTATACGCCCCGCTCCCCTCTCTCAAGTGCTTTGTGTTTTTCTCGTTTTTGTGGCACGTACCCTCTTAAGGCGTATCCCCTCTTTTAAGTGATACAAATATACCGTGGCATAACCTTCACAGTTCTTGTTGCTGCCACGCCCACAATTTTGCGCTTTAGGAGGGGGAGGCTGGCGTTCTGTGCACTTAAATCTGTTCTTGTTTTCAAGCATGCACAGCGCTCAGTTTTAAGACACGGCTTCGGCTCGTCTTAAGTGACTGTTACTTGGCACGACATCAACTTTGCCTCACCCCTCCCCCACGTCACCTCCCCCGCCCCTAGGGCGATCCCTCGTCAGTCTTCATTTCATACACTGTAAACAAATTTGTGTATTCATTTCATTTCCTGTATTATTTATGTTTAAATTATTCTTATGTTTTTATATATGTTGTTGACTGCTTACTTTATTAATCAGTGCCTAGTTCAGTCTCTCTCTCCCTCTCTGTCTTTCTATTTATATCTCTCCCTCTCACTTTCCCCATTTCTCTCTCTATCTTTATTACTTTCTTCCTCTGCATCTCTCTTTTTGTGAGTCTTTCTGTCTTTCCATCTATGACTATCTCTCTTTCAATTTCTGTGTTTTTCTCTCTTTCTGTGTCTATCCCTCTCAGTCTATCTATAAATTTTCCCACTCTTTCTGTCTCTCTGTTTCTCTTCTTCTTTCTTTTCTCCCAGTCTCTCTCTTTTTCTCTTTGACTTTTGTTCTCTGTCTAACTATCTCTCTCGCTGTTTTTTTGCTATATTTTTCTATCGCTCTCTCTCTCTCTGTCGCTCATTCTCTGTATCTCTCAGTCTCTTTCCCTCTTTCTATCCTTTTCGCACTCCCTCTTTCTCCATTTCTTTCGCTCTACCTCATCTATCCCTTCTCTATCTCTATTCCCATATCCATCTCAAATCTATCTGTCTCTGTCTCGTTTTTTTCTCGCCCTTTCTCGCCCACAATTTATATTCAACAACTTAAGCTATAATTACTTACAGTGTATTCACCCTCATCTCTACCCCGCCCCCTCGTCATTCTGTCATATTAAAACTTGTTGCTTGTTGCTAAACTTTGCTCTCAATGAATTTTGTAGTTTTGCTTTCGCCTTCGACTTCAACTTTCCGCCTGCTTCTTTCGTCCTTGTGCTAAAACTGTCCTCTGGCTTCCCTTTGCTGTCCCCACTATACCCCCCTCTATCCGTGCTGACAATGTCCTGGCTTTGGCCATGCCAAAACTAATGTTGTGTGCATTTTGAAGGAGCCCAAGTTGTCCTTTTAAATATTTAACAAGCACAATTATTGGGATGGCTATCCGAGTAAGTCGGTATTCATTTGTGCAACATCTAATACATATATTTTATGGATCCAGTATTCCCCCCGCTTCTCCCTCAAAGAGGAAAACTTTTGCTTATAGTTGATTTTGTCAATTTAAGTTTAACTTGCCATGTCTAAGCTATTTATAATTTGGCATTGATTTAACTTTTAATAATAACATTAACTTTTATTGTTATCAACATTTTATTTGCTTTCATTTTCTTGTGTATTTACTTTTTTGACAACACAATTGCAATCATTCAAATAAATCTGGCAAGTTGAAAGAGCCAAATTAATTGATTTTGAAATGCTTCTTCTTTCAATGCCTTTGCTTCATTTTCATTTTTCTAACAACAGATTATCTTTGCCTGACTGAATCTATTATAAGACACGCTGAGAGTTTATAAACAACTCATATTTATTGTTACCCATTATTTTCTATAGCAGGCATCATTCAATGCTCAACTTTATGTATATTTTTGTATACTCACATATAAATATATATACGAGTATATATATATGGCAATATGAGTAATGACTGCAATTGTTCAACAAAATATCCCATCAAAGATAATTTACGAGCGTTTTGCACAACAAAAACGAATAAATACATTTTCTAGACACCTTTCCAAGTACTTATGGGCCACACACACCTTCAAATAGACACACAGACACTCACACACACACCTACACCCGGAAAATATACAAAATTTGAATGATGTGTAAACAGCTATTAGATAAATTTGCATACATAGATTATACAAGTATCTGTACAATATTTATTCACGTGTGTTTTCTATTAGATTTGCGGAGAGTGTTTTATGTTATTTTGTTATGGGTTGAGTAACACTTTGAGGCATCATAACTAAGGCCAGCTATATTTAAGTGCCTGTTATTTGAAATAGCAATAATTTTTAACTAATTCAAACTCCAGTTACTCAGATAGACAAATGATAGTTGATAATTTTAGATTTACATTTAGTTCCACTTTATAAAATATTTATTTAGTTTAACTAACAAATAAGAAGCAAAAATAGTTGACTTTATACTAGAAAAATGTTGAAATTAGTAATAAACTATATATATTTAATTAGTGAATATTTAATCGTTATTATTATATTCAGAGTTTGTATCCTGATAAGTGAGCAATAGCTCTTAGCCCACATGGACAGGGTAGCTTTGATTGTTCTTGGTCTCAGAGTACTCATTACTCTAGCGTTCTCTAAGTTATTCAAAACTAGTCGCTATAAATATAGGAACTAAGGAAGTAAACTAAGTAAGAAAGACAGAGAGGGAATGACACAATTTTTAGTTTGCTTTAGGTTGATCATTCATCAGGACACCTGTTAGATATGATAAGCATTAACACATTTCTGGACTGCCTAGCTCTTTCTCTTTTCTGGTTATAAGGCTATCTAAATTCTTGTCAATAATCTGCTTGACTAATACTTGTCTAATTTTGTTGTATACTATTTCTTTCTGGCTGACTAAAATGCAACGATTTAGCCGATAGCCAAGTCTGTCTCAGAGACTATGGACCTAAAGACTTCAAATTTGAGACTAATATCCCAAGTATCATAGGTAGATCAAGTAGATAATTAACTCTTGGTCCTATCTGTTATATTTATTATAGTTAATCTATTATATAGTTTAATCATAGCCTTAGCCTCTTTTGTTTTATGAATTGTAAATAAATATATTTCATATTTGCGTAATCCTTTATTTATTGATAAATATTTATTCAGTTTATTCAGCTTTTTTTATATTATATTTTTGACTGTATGTAAGTTGATCTGTTTTTTTTTCGTAACTGCCGTTGCCCAATTTAAAGAACATAGTTATTAAGAGTGTGTTTTTTTTCAAATTGCTTGTCACACCAACTACAGCTGACCCCCATGCATACCCCCAATTCACCTCTGACTTCTCGACATTGTGACCAACTGTCGCCATCAATTTGCAGAGCGCTCCGCCAATCAGAATCCCAATTCGAATCCGAATCAGAATCAGAATTGTGAGCTGTGCCGTAACCTCAAACACGATACGTATTTGTGCCTGCCACCGCTTCCCACCCTCTCCTAACTATGCCTCAGCCCCTGCGCCTTCCCCCCACAAATGCCACAATGTTGGCAACATTGTAGGCGTTGTGATTGTATTTTTGGTGGGTCAACTTTTGCCTTTGAATTTGGGTTTTTTGGGTTTTTTTTTGTTGGCAGCCAATTTTTTATAGCTGTTGCTTTTGCTGTTGCTGTGTTGCCTACCAGCCAATTAATCATATTAATTTGCTGCAACTATTGATTTTCTGTTTATACGTAAGCCTAGCAACTAAAAGCAAACATAAGAATAATAATACCACTATAACTAATTTATGGCAAAATCAACACGAAATTATGCTTTACGACAATTGGACCAGCTGCTAACAATAATAAAAACAACAAAAACAATAAAAAAGAAAACAATATTGTAAGTCGCGCTTAAAAAATCTAATTATCTGCTTCAATGGCGAAATTTAATTAAATAAGTTTTGTGCAAACTGGCGTCGTTGTTGTCACTTGCTGTCGATGTTGCAAACTTAATTAAAAAGGAAACTCATGCCACACATACACACACACATGCTCACACACACATACAATACATATATATATATAAATGTTTTTTTTTTGCTGTCCTTCATGCTTACATATGTCAGCAACTTGCGAAAAACTTCTTGGCGAATATTTGTGGCTAATTAGTTGTGTGATGTTGCCAAAAGTACTAAAAGTCACACAAGCTTATTCAAATAACGTATACATAATATAAATAAATAACGATGAAAACTAGTTAATATTAAAAGAAGAGATTCTTTTACGTTGAACCTATAGAAAAGGGGGAAACGGGGTATAATGAAGCTGTGCAATAATATGTAACAAGCTGAAGGACGCATAGAGCAGACATGTCCGTCTGTCTGTCGGATCTGAGATATAGCCCTCCAATTGATATCTATGTTATAGCCTGACATATTATTGATCAACTGTAAAAATTTCATTAAGATCGCATAAGAAATAAAACCAATTTTCTTATTAAACAATTTACTATTTTACCCAAAATCCAATGATCTTAAATAATTTTTAAACGCACAACTGAAAACCTTTTGTTGCTGCTGCTCGCAAAAAAAAATTCATTTAACTTTTTTTGATGGACAATGAAAAAGTTTTTGTTTTTCCTTTGTAAGAGACTTTATTATCGAAAAATATGCTAGCCTCGGAAACCTCTTTGTCATCGAGCCAATTACGAATTTTATCTGTTTAAAGATTGTCTTAACTTCTGCTTCTTTTAATATGCATATATAAACGAAAACTTGCAACACCGAAAACAAGGTTTATAAGTTTTTTATGTAGTTTTTTCCTGCTTTTTGTTTTGCATATACATTTTTTTTGTTAGTGTTGGCTTTGCTGTCTGTGTCTATTTCCGAAGCTACTTGTGTTTGTCTTAAGCGAATTAAGTGCAACTTATGTGAGAGAGATGCACTGAGTATGAGGAGTGGCAACTTAAGACAACAAAACGCTGAAAAGAGAGAAATACTTAAATACAGTTTGCCCAAAGCTGGTAGAAGTTTTTCACTCGAATGTCATTGAGAAAAAGCAAAGAGTCTAAAAGAGTACCCTCAACTTTGAGATTTCACATGAGCTTTGTAAGGGTTTTTTTATACCCAGAAACCATTGACTATGGTTACAAAGAGTAACGTGAAACTATGCAAAAGTACGTAGCAGGCACGATGAGGTATTTACAGTCGCATAAAGTATTTTTATATATTTCTTATAATTTCTTCATCAACATCGAAGGCCGAGTCAATTTAGCCATGTCCGTCTGTCTATAAAAGCTGGAGACTTCAAATGCTTGTTTCCCATACGCAGATCTAAGTGATTTAACTTTATCGATAACTTTCATCGCTTACACAATACCAATACAACTCACTTATCGGTAGCAATAAAAGCCACGTTTTTTTTGTAGATAAAAGGCCTGTTTTCAGATCGACAAAAGATCGTAGAGGTGAAAAAATTAGTTAATTCATTTTTGCTCTTAGCGGCCCTTTTCCTTCATAGTTGCCACAAGCGAAATATATTCAAATTTCCAGAGTGAGAGTTTTTTTTTCGATCTGTAAATAGGGAACATGCTTTATGCTCGGCTATTTATACACCTTGACATAATGTCAATCATATGTTAAAATATTGGTAAAATCAATTAAGAAACAGTAAAGATTCATATCTATTATTCATATTTACCACCATATCTTTCTGGTTCTGGGTTTCATTTAGACGAGCTGTCTCGACTGGAGCATTCTTACTTGCTTTTATCTTTTTTTCATTTTGTCAAAGCGAAACTTTTGTTTTCACTTGCATTCAATGAAGGCAAGCTGTGTGCTTCTATTTAAATTTGTGCTTAAGTATTATTAAAAACACATGCACATCGACACACACACACTAATACTTAACTAACTAAAAGTAAAGACCTTCTGGCAGGCACAAGTAACACACACATGCATCCCAAGCTGGGTGAGAAAAGTTATTTGTGGCTAAATAGGAAAAAAGGAATATATAAAAACTATTTTCCCTCTCGATTCGCCTCTCATTTTTTTATTTGAGTTTCACCAAACTATTTCCTGCTTGAATTTCAAATGTGCAACTGTTCAGTATTTACTACAGTATGTGTGTGTGTGTGTGTGTGTTTGTATAAGTAGGGGTCTTATTAATGTGCTTGTGTGTGTGTGTGTGTGTGGCTCCCTGGGGTCTTTACGCCTGGATTCAATTACATATTAGGTTATTGAAGCGTGTTTTGCTAAGTTGGCAGCTCAAACCAATCAGATAACGGCAATAAACGCCAGTTTCTTGTTAGCAACTTTATTCGTTTGATGCGATTAACAATTATTTGCCTATTTTACTTCAACTAGCTCGACTAGCTCTGTAAGTGTAACAATGACTGCTAAGTTATCGACATATATTATTATCTTTATCACTTTTGACTATCAAATGTATTTAGATTCACTTCTGCAGCCTTCTCAAGTTTCTTGCTAAATTATCGATTTTTACTTTCAAGAGTATTTCCATCAAGTTATCGATTATTCAATAAACAGCTATGGGATTGCTATCAAATACAACTCGAGTATATGAAATCAATCATAGATTGATTAAGACGAGACGTCACTCCATAAAATTGTCACATTATTTGTAAAAGTTTCTGGGTGACGCCCGAGTTTTATCTAATCTAATATTATTACTAACACGCGTCTGTCCTTCTCGACTACGTGTACACTACTAAATTTAGACTGGCCGACAACAATAAACAATCAACAGCAAACTACAAACCAGCAACTACAACAATTATTCTAACAGATAAACTAAACACAGCAAAAAAAAAAAGAAGCCAGAGCAGAGCAGACTGTGAAAATAAACAGAATACAGAAATGCGAATTATTTTGTATCATTATTTTTAGGCACGCGAGTCAGTAAACAGCAGAAAAAACAAGTTTAATGGGAAAATCATTGAAGTAAGCTGAATTCAAGGTTTTTTTTTAACTTTTATTTCATAAAGTTGAGTTCTTGAAAGTCCAATCTATTTGAAGAAAAAGTCAAAATAAAATGTTATTCGTTTTAAGAATTGGTTTAGTTTATTCAGCTCTTAAGTCTGACAATAATATTTATTTTTTAAATTTTATTTAATAAGAAAAACTTAAGAGAAAAACGCAGAATACTTAAAAAAGAAAGAAAGAAAACTACGCAGAGGATAAAACTTAATGCGATGTTAGTCTTAACGCGATTTGTCAATTAACTGGCAGAAAGTCAAAGTGAAAATCACTTAAGGTATTTCATTACAAAGTGTAAAACAAGATTGTACCGTTAAAACGGTAAAAGGGAAACAAACACGAATACGAATACGAATAGGAATACAAAGCAACTGGCAAAGCGAAATAAAATCAGATTGCGAAACAAAATGAAAGAAAGAAGACGCCAGCTGCACAAATGGGAAGGAGACTGTGAGTAAATGGGATGTTAAGGGGGAGGGGGTTACGGAAATAGCATGGAACAAGTGCAGACACTGACAGCAACAACAACAAGAACAACAGGTGGCAGAAACAGACAACGCACAGTGATTCATTGCTGCTATTTCTAATACACACACATTCAACAAAAGAGCAGAGAACCTTTATTAATTTTTAGACATAAATAAATGTTGAACATATGGCAAATATTTATTATTAAATATAGTTCAAGTGTTTTTGTTTTTATTTTATCTTCTGTGAGCCTAATCATAATAGTATTTTTATATTAATAAAACAAGTAAGAACATTAGCTTAATCATTTTAATTACGGATTGTTCTATAAATCTAAAATTATTTCTAACGCTGTTGAAGTACAACTTCAACTGATTTATTGCTTAAAATACTAGACTTATAAAGCTAATAATAGTGTTCACATATTATCTACAGCAGGTGATCAATTCTAATCCATACAAAGTATTATTTACTTATCTACAATAACCAATTTTGCATCTAGCAGCCATTTTGTTTGTGATTTGTACTTAATTTCAGTTAATAATCTTAATTGCAGTTATGGCAACTTTTATTGCTAATTGTACGGTTACTACTACTTTTGGCCGTGACTGTTAGTTTTAGTGTTACTGCTACATTTAATGATATCTGAACCACTGTGCAAGTTGATGACCTTTCGTTATTGCAAAGTGGTTATAGTAACGGTCGCTAGATGGCGCGCCTGCTGACATTTTGCAGTTTCAAATTATTCCGCCAAGCGTTGTTTGTTTTCCCCACAAAGTGTTTCTGTGTTTCTCTGTGTTCTGTGTGTGTGTTGTGTCTGTGTGTGTTGTGTCTGTGTGTGTGTGTGTATTGTGTGTGTGCTGTAGTCTCTGCTGTTGGCTTTAGAATAAATATTAAGTATGCTCACTCACCGCACGTATTTATGCAAATAATTGTTTTTGGCGAGTCACGAGTCGCGCGTTGCAAGCGGCGGAAACTGAGCCAAACTGAAAGCTGTTGCTGCAATTTTAATCTTGCTGCAACAGCAGCTGCCCAAGCAAGACAAACAGTGTGGTTGGATGAGGTGGCCGAGGGGCAAGAGGGAACACTGTGAGACAGGCTGGCAGGCAGGAAACCAGCAGCAGTTGTTAACTCTGATTTAATGGCAATGGCGCAATGGTCTAACTATTAGCTACCTGTACTGAACTGCTCGACTGCCCAGCACTGGCAGATACAAGTACACTGCGCGAAAAACAGCATAAATAATGCTTATTTAAATAAGCGCATCTTATTGTTTGATAAGCGCAAAGTATTTCATAGGTTTTTTTACTTTACGTCGTTCGTTTTATTTTAGAGAACATTTATAACAAAAATAAGATGCTTGAATCAAAAGCTTAGTTTTAAGAATTTTATACTTCTTTCAAGAAATCTCTTTTCCACATTCTGCACTTCAAGTAATTGAACTTTACTCTTCAACTTAAATGTTATGTGGCACAGAAAGAATATTAGAGAATATTTATGCCAAAAATAAAGTATTCATGCTCGAATCAAAAGTGTTTTTTTTTTATAGTTTAAGCTTTTCATACTTCTTGAAAAAATCTATGCCAAATCGTGCTGCACATTTCAACTAATTTAACTTCAACTATATGTTTTTTCTTGTGTGCTGACTGTTCGCATTACACCTCCATCCCCCATCATCTTCCCCTTCCGCTGTGCTTCTGTGTTCTCCTTGGTCCTGATGCTGCTGCTGCTGCTGCCGACGTTGCTCAACGGAAGTGGCAACGTGCTGCGTTTGCGGCTGTTGCAATACCCGATTACCCGGTCCCGGCTACGTCTACGTGCCTCCGGTTGGCTTTTTAATAGGTTAATGGCAGCACAGATGCTGCCCAGCCAGCTCCTAGCTACCAGCTACCAGCTCCTTATTGCTCCCAGCTGCAGCATGCAATATGTTTCCTCTTAGACCCCCTACTCCTCCTCCCTCCTGCCTCGCGCAGCCGTTGGCATTATGATAAATACACATTTGGGCTGCTGCTCTGTGTGCTGAGGCGAATGGACTTTTAAATTACTTGGCCAGCTGAGAGTTTAAGATATGACTCCCTCTCTCTCCGTCTCTTTCCCCTCTCTCTCTCTTTCTCGCTCTCTCTCTCTCTCTCTCTCTCTCTGTAAGATTGGACCCAGTTTGTTGTTAAGTGCTCTGGTTTCTGGCCTTTGGCTATTGAATCAAGGCAAAAGCATTTCCGACTGCAAATTTTGGTCAATTTGGACCAACAAAGTTTCTTAAACGAGTCATTTACATGAAATGTGCTTTGGACATATAAGCCTGACCAGCCTTAACTTAACTAATTGTAGGAAATGCGTATTAGACAGGTAAATGCCCTATTCCGTAATATACTCTAAAATGATAGATATACATGTAAAACAAATTATATTTTATAACAAGGATTCAAACAGGAATCAAGTGAGCTCTGAAGGGCCTTTTCACTCTGTAACCAAACATTTTAAATTGATATGTTTTTAAGTGATTTTCCACAATAAGTATCTTACTTTAAAGAGCGTAAAATATATTTAAAATAAAAATATGTAATTCAAATTTGGTTCTTAAGGTAATAACAGAATTTTCTCTTTAAATGTGCGTATGCAATGAGACAATTTAATAAACATTGAAAACTGTAGCTTCCATAATGGATTTTGAAATAAAAATACCATAATTAAATATATCTGAACCCATGTTAAATATAAGTTAAAACGGAATTTAAATTAATTGTTTTTATGATGGAAGAGTTTAAACAAAAATAGAGAAAGAAAGAAAGAGTTAGTGGAGGTAAAGAAACTTATTTTTGTTGCATTCTGTCAGCTGCAATCAGTTGAAGAAACCGGTTGCCAGCGCCTTGAGTTGTTTAGTGGGTAAACAAAAAACTAAATAAAATATGTGTGGCAAGCAGGCGGACAATGTGCAATCTGCGCCAGGCACATGTCAGCCACATCTGCTTGCCACCACACACACAGCAAGACAAAGGCGAGATGTCAGCAGCAGTTGTAGCAACGACAACAACAACAACAACAATAATAGCAACAATGAAAACGACAGCAGCAAGAAAAACTATAATGACAGCCTTTAGACAAAAGGCGTTGGATTGTGCCGGAGTGTTACGGGAAGGTTGGGCGTTAAGTGTGGGCGTGGCAGCTGCGAGTGTTGACTGTGGGCGTGGCAGCAACAGCATCAGCAACAGCAGCAGCACAAAACTTTAATGGTGTCAGTAATTGTTAACTCAAGCGACGTTTATTTCCTGCTTGGCTGTCTTGCAATTCAAACAACAGCAACAACAGCAACAACAGCAGAAGCATTGCATACTTTGTGGCGATTTTATTATACAATACTGTCGATGTCGATCTTTGCTTGGCACTTTTACGCCACCGTTAAGCATATATATAAAAACAAAAGTCAAGCATAATATATATGTATATTGTTTTGTTATTGCTGCAAGTAAATTACGTATACGCCATGTGGCTTGTATAGCAGCACATTCACTTTTAGTGCGTAAATTAACTGTCGCTCGCATCCCATTTAATTAACCCTCAACACACACATTAAATTGCGCACATTTGTCAGTATCGTGTCAAAAATGTGAACTGACCAAAAAATAAAGAAATAAAATAAATAAAACGGGAATGCTTGGTATGCTGGCTGGCAGCCAGAACAACAACAGCAGCAACAGCAACAAGGCTAACAAAGTCGTTATAAATTTGTCTAGACGCCTTTGTCTAGCAAGATGACTGGACAGGCCAGTGGATCCCGGCGACATGCCTTGACTGACATTATTGTCCCCCATTCAAGCCAATTCCCAGCAATTCCAATTCGGGGCCCACCTTTTTTTTTTCTTCTTTTTTTTTGGTTGGTGTCAGCCGCCGGGTAGCCCAATTTGTCTGTCTGCCAAGCAGCGCATAAAAATTGTTTTAAATTAGTTCGTAATTTGATTTCTTTTCTCTCACATGCTTTGACAGTTTCGGTCGGTTTATTGGCCCTATCCATGTATATATATATAGAGCTTAGTAGGCTTTTCTTGATGTCCTTAAAAGGTAATATATATTCACCAGCTGAATTTATAGACCATTAGGCTTATTTTATGGCTGTTTGGCTTTGTATTCCAAATTAACTACTTACATTAGGATACTAAATTGAGGACTCTCTTTTCTGCAATCTTGAATCTGCTTTAAAATTGTGCCTAAAATAATATTATATTTTGAAAATATTTTACACACTTTGCTCTTAAGAGATTCTTTTTATTTTGTATGTTTGCCTTTTTAATATTAAGAGTTGACTGAACTTCTTCTGATGTCTGATGGTTATGCCTGAAATTCAATTAGACTTACTTAGCCTGTTAGCCAAAAGCAAACACCATCAAAAAAGAGAGCCTTAATGCCAAATATTTTGAAAAGCACTTGCGCATAGACAATGCAAACAAAAACAAAAGATTTGCACCGCATTGATTTAAGAGCTTTTATTTCAGTGTAATACATTTGAAGCCACAGCAGAAAACTGATGGAAAATGTTGTTTAAATTTGGTATGCAAATGAAAATCCAGTTATTAAGGTCAGCCACGTGTAACTAATACAAAAAGCAAAACTGCCACTTAATCCGATTAGATAATGCAGGATAATTCATCCATTATTTTTGCTAAAGTTGTTTGACTTTGCTTACGAATCGAACTCATTGCGCAAAGAAATATTTGCTTGTTTGTACTTTTTGTATATATCCTGAAGCCATTGATATGTGAGGAAGAGCATGTGTTCTACGAATAGTAATAAGTATATATATATATATATATATATATATATATATATATATATATATATATATATATATTGGATTAGTCTATAGACTGTAGGAACAAGTCGTTCTCAGGCATATCAAATTTGGAGTAAAAGTTCTTTTAGGATCAAGCGATAATTGCCTTTGTTTCACGAATATCGATTTAAATCGATATCAATAAGTGACGCAATTGTAAACATATAGCAAATATATTCCTATTAATATATAATTCACCCAGATCAGATTATTGATTAACTGTACAGATTTTGTTAGACAAAACGTATTCTTATATTGAATAAAATACTAAGCGCTTTATTTAGCAGCCATGTTTAGGGTATCGTCTAATCGGGTTCTGTCATTTAGAGAGCATTCCAACTTGCTGCGTGTATCTATCTATTTATAAACATATATTTTATACATGATTTATTGACTCGCCGACGACAACGATATGTGCGTAAATGGTATCTGTGGCCTTCCAAGTGATTAAGCAATAAATTCACAAATAAACGACATATTTACACACACACAAGGACACAAGGACACACGCATACACACACACACACACACACACAAACACAGCAGTTGACAGGGAATTATGAAATGTATGTGGAAAATGCAGGATTGAAAATGCATAAGAAAAGCAAAGCAGAGGAGTGCAAATAAAAAGAAAGCCAAAAGGCATTTCGAGTCTTAGCAACAGCTTATGGAGCAACTGGACTCATTAAATGTCCCTTGTGGAGGCATTTGTAAGCTGAGCACGTTCTAGTCTTGATTATTTAATCAAATATTGAAAGTAGACCCTAAAACACAAAAACTCAGACAGAACGTGACACATTTATGGGAGTCGAAAATTGAATCCAATCTTGACTTTAAGCGCATAATTTTCGCTTCAGCGAGTAGCAAAAAACAACAATGAAGCAAATGCAATTTAAAAAAGATATTTCAGTTTATTTTGAATGGGGAACATTTGCCAAATAATGAAATAAATGATGCACGAAAGAAAGGCAGCCTCTTCTCCTGTCTAACACTCATGAAAACGTAAAACGCTTAGTATTGAAGACAACAACAAATAAATACACATACACTCGCACACACAGACACACACACACACACACACGCGTGCACACACACACACACATACAGATGAGGGGGCATCGCCTAACAATGCCGCCAAATGAAACAACACAAAAACATGGCCATAACAATAAAAGCACAACAATAAGCAGTAACAACGAGCCGAGCGTTTGGCAAGGATGAGCACTCGCAAGGACGTGCACTGCAACAAATTGGGTACAAATACACGTCTTTTTTTGTAGCCCATCATGTATACAATGAATGAAAGAAAATTAAAAGCTATTGAAATGCTCATGGGAATCTTTTCTTTCTGTAGAAATATTACCAAAATCAAGCAGGCAACAACAAAGTTGAAGTGTGCTAAAAGTAAGTGTGTGTACGTGTGTGTGCATGAGTGTGTGTGTGTGTGTGTGTGTGTGTGTGTGTGTGTGTTGCATGTGTGTGAGCGAGTGTAAAAGTACTGAAAGAAGAGCATAAGCAATGGATAAGAGCAGATTGTCAACCCGAATCGAGTTTTGGTTCCGATAAAAACTCTGGTACGTAATGGGTTAAAAATCGGAAAAAATTAGGGAAGAATTCCTAATTGTTGTGCCGGATTCAGTTACATATTGGTATTCAGATTTTTATAATACGTTTCCGACTTCAGAACCTTTCGATCACTCTTAAGTCTCACAACTTAAGTCAAACCGATTAAGGCAAGTTTTTTTTTCAAACATTGGTAGCTATGAATCTAAGTTTTTTTTACGGTGTAATATATGTCTCATTTATATATAGATATATGTGTACATAGATGAATGCTATAAAAAAATATATAAAAATACGGCTTTTATTTTTGCCTTAGAATTGTCAATTGAGGAAAGCCTTTCAAGCTTAGACAAAGAAAATCCTTCTAAGATATGAGTTGATTTAATTTTGTGGCGATTTCAATTTTAAAGCAATTTTCCAAATTTCAGGTTGCTTTTTGTTTTCGCAGTGTATTCGCTAGAGGAGCAAGCACACGGCTAGATAGATATGCGCCTCATGGCCGTGTGGCTGCCAAGTGTAGCAGATTAACGGAATGTTTGTTAAATGGCGCAGACAGTAGGACGGTACGAGGGGGGCGTGGCACATAATTCGACAGTGAAAAATATACCCAAAACAGGGCATAGACAAAAGCAGAAAACAAAAAGATGGAAAAACACGCTAATAAGCCAGACAACTGCCTGCTGGCATCGGAAGTGCTTCTGGAAAAGCGAAGTTCTTCTGGAAAAGCGAACATTTTGCGGGTTGCCTTTGCCAAATTTGTAATTCTAATAATTTCGTCAGCTTAGCAGATCTTTTAATTAATTAAATATAGTATAAGCGATTATGCGCCAACAGCCAACAATGTTCTCCATTTCCATTTGAATTTCCATTTCCATTTGAGTTTTCATTTTCATTTGCTTAATGCTTTTAAAGCCGCTTATAGGGCAACTAAGTGTAGCCATTGGTTATGCCACTTGATTACAGTGCGGGGCATTGAATTAGAAACAGCCAGACATTAACAGCAGACATTGAGCAACTTGCATCTGAGAGTAATTAAAGTGTCTTCTATGTTTCAGTGTGTTGGAAAGTATATATATATGAAGATTGGGGACTCGGGGCAAACATCTGAGTATAGTACTAATAATTTCATCGATTTTATAAATGTGTAGTTAATATTTTAAATGAAGATAAATACACTAACAAAGCGAAAGATTGGAGTAATATGTATTGTGTTGTCAAAACGCAACCAGTTGCAGGAATCGCTAAAAATATATCAAATAGTACAATAAGGAAACAGAATACTATCAAAATTGTAACTAATTCATAAGTCTGACTTGATAACTTTGACAAAAATATGTTTCAGATCCAAGATACGATTCAGTTTGACATCCTGATAAATATGTTTATAAGTATTACTCCTATATATGAGACATTAATTAAGACATTATTTGTTGTGCCTTAGTTTTCAGTATTAGTTTCGGTGTTAAGAAATTCATTAGTTCCTTTTTCTAAGTTCCTGATTATAATATAATGCATATATTAATGATGCACATCATAAACTTATAAGTATTGGGGCATGACTAAAGTGTTAAATTATTTTACTATAGTTCCCTGTATTAAGAAATTCACTAGTTATTTTTGTATATTCATTATTATCATATAAATATAGGAAATATGCCTAAATTGTGACTTTATATGTTGTGTCACAGTTTCCGTGATTAGGAAAATCACTAGTTATTCTTTCTACGCTCTTTCTTCTATATTATGCTATTGAAATGTACTCGAGTGTGTGTAGGGCTTACATATGTCGATTTCTTTGTATAATGCCTCAATACACATGAATGAATTCTTTGTTGTTTTGGGGGCCACAAACTGAAACCGAACGTGGCAAATATGCAGCGTAGAGCGAACAAACACATTGTTCATGATATACACATAAGGATATAAGGCACATATATATATACAGTTACAACTATGTTCAATTGATTTGCCGTCAATTTCATTTCGGTTGCCGTCAAAAGGCAAAAACTGCACACAGGGAAAAAAATGGCAGTCGAAAACACAAAATACAAACACAGACAGCAGAAACATGACGCTAACATTGATGAATTATTATGCCGCCATAGTCCTTCGGCACACAAACACACACACACACACACACAAGTATTACGCATACACACAAATATTACGCATACGCAGCATGTGCCAAGTCAAGTTGAGGCCGCCTGTCAGCAGAGTGTGTTTTGTGCCTCTTGCCGCGGCCTTTGGCTCTGTTTCTGCCACTGCCACTGCCCCGCTGTCTAACCGCAATCATTCATCATGCTGCAACAACAACAACAACAACATGTTGCTCTGTATTTAGCCTACCTGACCATTTGCCGCTCAGCAAGTTTGCCTTGACATCGATATGTTGTTTGATATACACTTTCAATGCGCCGACATCGTTAATGTTAATGTTATTCTATCTATTGTCCATCTCTGTTTCAACCTCTCTCTCTCTCTCTCTCGTTCTATCTTTCTCTTTCGCTTGCCCAACACAACACAATTATCAGTTTTCGCAAATCCCCAAGAGCTTTGTAATCCATCAATTCGTTCAAACAAGTAACTTCAACACTTTTCTGGGTGGCGGGATATATATATATATTTATATATATATTTTTTTGTTGTTGTTTTTTAACGCATGTATATATATATAGTGTATATATCTTTATATATATTTCATTCGTTCGAGCAATGCCCAGTGGAAGCAGCTACCTTTTAAAAGCAGTAAACTGAGTTCCCAAAAAAGGGTTGTTAGTTAATTGTTGCTTGTTGAGATGTGAGTTTTTGTCCGACTTTGAGTAATTGACAATATTAAACAGAGTTTGCAATAAAAAATAAGGAAATTTAAATATAGCAGGGGTTGTGTGTTGAGAGACTTCTCTGCTTTTGTTTGAAATGAAAGTGGCCTTAACTGAAATGGATAATAATAGCAAAGATATAAACAATCTTGGATGTACACTACTATATATTCTAAATTATTAAATTTCAGCTCTCAATAAGAAAAGTTTTCACGTCTTAAACCCTTTTGCAATTAAGTTCTATGTATTTCTTTATACAACTGTTGGATCTATTATACATTTTTCTTATCATTACTAGCAGATTTGCAAGCAGTTTATTTAATTTTATTGTCAATTTGTTTGCTCACAAATTTGCCCATTTGGGCTTAGAAAAACCGCTATGAAAAAGTTCAACAGCAACTGGAAAGACGAAAAAAAAAACGAAAAAGCTGAAAAGTCATTAAAAATCACTTGAAAGTGCTTAGAGTGCAATTTTGCTCAACGTTTGCGGCTCATTATGCTCTGCACAGGGAAAAGGAATACGAATTATGGCCAATGCATAATGGCCATTAAAAGTTTTCCTTTTTTCCTTCTTTTTCCATTTTCATTTTTGTCTGTCCAGGCAATCGGAAAATGGAAACAAGCTTCGAAAAACAGAGCATGAAAAAGTGAAAAAAACACATAAAGAAATGAATACGAGAACATTAGACCAAAAACTTTTACAATAATCATTTGGAAAGCAACGACTGATGGCCAGCAGCGCGTCCTTGGACAGGACGGGAATAAAGAATGCCAGAGATGTGCGGCACACACACACACACACACACACACACGCACGCAAGTGGAATAACTACACAAAACCAAACTGAGAAAATTTACTGCAAAAGAAAAGAAAATACTGCTTGCCGAAGTTTAAATTCCCTTTCAAAGTGAACACAAATCTGTCCATATTTAACATTTCAATATATTTTTTAAAAAAAAACCCCATAGATTGTACTTATGTATGTGACACGCTCTGAAAGAATTGTTCTTAATTTCAGAAAATCTCTCTCAAAACTAGAATGTTGTTTTTTTTTTGTTGGTTTTTTAGAATAATTTGTTAATATTTTAAATACATTTCTAGATATTAGAAAGTCTTGCCCAAATCTACAATCCCAAAAATATGGTGTTTCTTTTCTATTTTTTAGAAATAATTCGTATCATTAAGAAATGAATTTTTAAAAAGTAGAAATGCAAATCAATATTTTTGGTAGAAATATTTTATTAAATTCAGAAACAAGTCTTGAAATATACTTTTTGCTGTGTGTATATAGTCGAAAATCGTTGATTTTTTGTAAGAAGTATATCTATTAACTTTGCGCTGCATGACGAAACGATAAAGGAAATAGTTTTTCTCTTTTCAAGAACTCTACTTTCCATATTTCTTGTAAGAGCAACCTTAAGATATATTTAGTGTATTTCAAGTTTCATCGAGATCAATATAATATATATCCACTTAATGTCGGATATATCTGCTTCAATGCATTACAAATTGCATAAGTAAATTATAATACGCGCTGCAAGGGTATAAGGAACGAGAGCTCGGATAGCAAATTCAGCCGAGCAGAGCTCCGCAACTGCGCGACTGTCAATACAAAAGCGAACAATTAGATGCCCGGCAAAACAAGGAAAAAACAAAGGGGGCGTGGTGATTGGGGCAGCTATATTCAGCTCAACAACTGGCTGCCAATGACAATGAGCCAACGGGCGGCGCGAGGAGGATAAAACAACAAACAACCAGCAGGCAGAGGGGCAAGCAGCGGGGCAGGCAGAGAGGCAGGCAACAGGCAACAAGCGATTCGTCCTTCTGAATTATTGAGCGTGCAACTTGTTGAAAATCCAAGGATGCAATGGAGCCAGCCACCTACACAAATACACATCTATATATAAATATACATATATATATATATACACACACCTACACACATATGTAACTTTAATTTACTCATTTCAAAGCGGAAAACGCGTTGAAAAATGTGCCAAGTTATTTCCCCAAAGGGAATCTTAAAAATTGCCGTCTGTGAAGAGATGCGTAATGAAAAACGCTACAAAAAAAATAAAGAAAACAATTAAAAACTTCTGTGAAAGCTTTTTAAGGAATGCGCCCAACAAAATGTGGATAAGCTTATGGATTTTTAATTGCTCGCTGCGAAGTGGGGCAGGTATGGATGGATGGAGGGGTGGCGGGGGCAGCAGATGGCTGCAGAAGAAATTTTAGCTGTCGCTTTTCATTTTCTTATCTATGTGCGCCGAGGTGTTGGCTAATTTTCCAGCTGCGGGGGCTTTCTTTTCTTGGAATTTAAGGGGCCACAAAAGGCGCTCAAGAAATTTTTATACATTTTTTAGCAGATTCATTATAAAATAAATTACAGTCTTGTTAATTTGAACAAGCTACTTACATTTTTTATTATTTACTTCGTAAATTGATTATTTATTTATTTCTTTATTTATTGTTATTATAAATAAAAAATAGACAGAGACAGTAAAGTACAATTCAGAGTGTTTAATAGCAAAATTCGATTGATTTATGGATGGAAATAATTGTGTAAATAGATTTTAAAAAATTGTCTATAATAAATTGTCAATTGCAAAGCTTATAAATTTTGTTTACCTTTGCAATAGAGATGGTCAAGCTTTTAATTATTTATTACTAGAGAAGGTCATTTAAGATATTTGGTGGCTGAATTTGAATAAAAGTTGAGCAAACAAAAGGGGGAATATTGATTTACCTATTCTTATTGGAATAATTAGTTTCAAACAATTGTCTATATTTAATTGTTATTTTATTATTTATTCTTTTGCAGACAATGTTGCAATAGAGATGGCCAAACTTTCACGACGTGCGTCGTCGTCTGCAGCAACGCCGTCAACAGCAACAACAGCAACAGCAACAACAACAACAGCAACAGCAACAACAACAGGAGGAACAGGAACAGGAACAGCAGCAACTGCAACAGCAACAAGCACAACTGGAACAACGACTGTTAAACATGCTCGAGCAGAGCAACAACTGCAGCGCATTACACGTGCATCCTCCTCAGTCTCAGTCTCATCCTCATCGTTGTCATCCTCTTATTCCTCCTCCAACACTCAATTTGCTGCCTTCGTCGATCCGAATGCAAATGTTGCCTCCGAGGATACATCATACTCAGCACCCGCTTCCGCATCCGCATCGGCATCCGCATCATCATCGTCATCGTCGGCGCACTCGAATTACTCGAATAGCAACACTGCCTCGACAACAACGCCAACGGCGATTTACGCCCACGCCCGCACCACCGCCCCCGTTACAGCCACGCCCTACATGCCGCTGTTGCCGCCCGGCGAACGTAATCTGACCGAGGCGGAAAATGCAGCGGAACGCGCCCGCATCCGCCAGGAGTTCTTTGCCACCTATGACGTGATGACGGGCGTACGGATTGCGGCCACTCTGGGCGGCTTTTTTGGCCTGATGGTCTTCCTCATCGTGTGGAAGAGTCGCAGCAGCAGCAATGAAACCCTCAAGGTGCTCAAGGATCCCAAAATGGCAGCCGTCGCCGCCGTCTGCATGCAGGAGGAGGAGGAGCGAGAGTTGCAGGAGGCCATCGTTGCCACCGGCATGTCCATCTATCCGGATGAGTATGATGCACTCGTCTATCGGCGGCAGCGCATGCTCTCCCTGGGCAATGTGAGTGCGCCGCCGTTGCTGAATCGCGGATATCGCTGTGCCTCCGTGGGTAAGTCAGAGTCTAAACAATCTACACTCGCAAACATTTTTCTTAATATTCCTGAACTGCAGCTGGTGTTGGTGTGCCCGGTGCGACTGGTTATAGCTATCTGCTGGAGCCACCGCGTCGCTTTTCCTATTCAGCATTGTCCGCTGGAAGCGGTGCTCCTGGTGCTCCTGGCAGACGGAAAAGCGGCTCGGAATCGTCAAGGATCTTCAGCAATTATCCGATGGGTGGCAGCTTTGGACAAGATGATTACTTTATGGAAACGGACGATGAGCTCGACCACGAGGAGTATATGCAGAGGGACGCACACGATCAGGATCCGAATCAGGAGGAGGAGGAGCAACTGCATCAGCGCACAGATTCCACGCGCAGCAAACCCGGGTTTCTGTCCGTCCCAATGGCGGTGAGTGAGTGAGCGTCAAGAAAGAGAGAGAGAAAGTAAGGAAGCAGAGGACAGGGCGAGAATAAGAGGGAGAGAGAGAAAGACAGAAAGAGAGAGAGAGAAACAGATAGATGAGGATCTAAATGATTTTAAATGCTGGTGAACTTTAAAATAACTCGTGAGGATTTCTGTTTACAAAGTATAATGAAGAAAAGATAAAGTACGCTAAAAAAGAGAGCTCGACTAGGAGATACTCTTTTCGCAGTTATTAGAAATATCATCGAATTGCTGATAGTAGTTTAATTAAAGTCTGTTCGGATAGCACATTCTATATTAACAACCCAGCAAGTCGGGAAATCAATCTGCATATTCTCAACCAAGCCGATATTCAGGTGAGAAACTGTAAAAACTATTGCAGATCTCTTCACGAGATGTCGGAGCAATCCTCTGAGCTGTCAGTGAACTAAACCAAGTAATGGAACAAGCAAGATTTCAGAGAGATTGCTGGAAATAGCGAAATAGGGGAAATAAAAAGATTATGGCCCAAGTGGATTGGAGGAGGGCGGTTTCCCCCTAATCTAACTTACCGGAATGTTATCTGTTCTTAAGACTTGCCTGTTTTTTATATATCGATTGAAAGGCTATATTAATAAAAGTAGATACGTGTTGAGGCTTATTCTTTTTATAAGCAATGTTAACCAATCCATACTAATCTCGTTCTCTATCCATCCACCACGACAGGGTCACGATTCGCGTCGGAGCAGTGCGATGACCTGTTGCAGCACTGATAGCTCCTATCTGGAGCGACGGACCTCTGCCTACACGCTGGGCATGAGTAATCTGCCGCCGACGCTGCAACGGAAGCTGTCGACTGCGTCGCGTACATCGAGCATAGAGAACTGGGACTACTACTATCCGGATATACAGGTGATACAGCCGACGCCAAAGGCATCTCCCTGTCCCTCGGAGCGGAGCATACACGAACCGATGCCAACGCCGAGTGTGAAGACACGGGAAGTGCCTCCGGCTGGATTGGGTGCGCCCAGTTTTAAGCGTAAGCACAGCATTGTCTCCTATGATCCGGATAGTGCCCATGCCGGACGCAAGCAGCAGATACACTCGATCAGTGCCGACACTGTGGATGTCTATCCGTACAATCAGACGACGCATCGAATGTCATCGGATTTTGTGGATGATGTAGTTAAACCGGTACAATCGGCACCGCCCATCAGCCCGGCGCAGCAAGCGTTCCATTTCTGCGAATCGCCGTCGGAGGAGCTGCGTCTGGGTGTGCGCCGCAAGCTGACGCTGGTCGAGCTGCAGCGCAGCGTGGAGAGCAACAACAACAGCTATCCCTACACAACAAATGCCGGCACGGGAACGGCTACAGTAGCCGGAACGGGAACAGGAACGGGCACAGGCACTGGCACAGCTCCGGCCACATCCAGCAGCATTAGTGTTGACAGCACGCCAGTTAGTTTGGATCGGCTGGAGCGGAATGGCAGCGGCGCCAGTGGTGTCAGCTTGGGCAAGGTGCTGCAGCAGGCGCTGCTCCAGGATGGCAAACGTGCGCCGCTCGCCTCGTTAAGTTCCTTTAAGATATCCTCTCTAGAATGCGGCGACTCGGAATTGCGCTCGCTCGATGAGGATTCGGTGTTTGGCCTGGCGGAGGACACCGATGATGATATGCAGCAGCTGAGCAGCGATAGCGAGGAGCAAATTGTGCCGGCAACGTTGCCCACAACAGATGCCCATCAGCTGCCCGGCAAGCGTTTGAGCTTGGGCGCTGTGCCCGCCGCCGTCGCCGTTGGCTTGATGGGTGCACGACCTCGTCGTCCGCTGCTGCAACGACATCGCACCATTGGCGGCAGCTGCAGCCGCCATACACCAACAACTCCTACAGCTGCGCCAACAGCTGCTCTTCCTCCTCCGCCGCCGCTGGAGACACATTTCGGTGCAGTGATTAGCAGTCCGTCACAGCGTCGCGGGCAACTGTTGCAGCAGCACAGTGATCCGCAAACGACAACGACGACGACAACAACGACAACGACGACCACAACAACCGAGGAGGACACCTGTTCCACGCTCAACACAGAGCTGGGCCTGCTCGAGGTGGCTCCCTCAGCTGGCGGGGAATCTACACAATACAGCAGCCTCAATACGGTCATCAGTGTGGGTGCACTGTCCACGCCAAGTCCAAGTCGTGCAGCAGCTCCAATTCCAATACCCGTCGCACAACTGCCATCCAATTGTAATAGCTGTAGTGGCAGCAGTAGACTGGGCCACGATCCGTGCCCCACCTCAATATCGGACTCGGTAATAGCACGGCCACCAACCATTTGCATGCCCAACTCGCTCAAGGAGCTCATCTTGCGCGGCGCCAGCAAAAGTGCCCACAATCTCAGCTTGCACAGTAGCGAGATGACAGCGATGACAGCGACGCCAGCTGTTATCCTGGAATTGCCACTAATCCGACTGCCCACAGATGAGGATGAGGAGGATGCAGCAATTGCCGTTGGGGCTGCGAATGTGTTGGAGGAGGAGGACGTTCCGGATCCGGATCCAGATGCAAGAAGCGATGATTCCCGGTCGCGTGATCCCAGCCTGCCCGGCTCGGCCAGAAAGTGGTCGAAGGAGACGCTATTCTAGCCCAGTTTGTTGCCGCGGCTGTTCCATTCAAGAGCTTAACAACTGACTTTTTAGGCTAGTCCACAGAAAAAAACAAAACAAAAAACGGAAGAAAAAAACACTGCTAGAAAAACAAGTGTAACTTTAACAAAAAACATGTGTTTGTTAAAAGGCGATTTTTCCACTGCAATATAAGAATTAAGCTCAGCAAAAAAATAGAAGAAATTATTGATTGTTTTTTTTGTTTTTTTTTTTTGTAGAAAATACACTGTTATTTTTGGTCTTCCAACTGTTGTTTTCTATTTGCCATTCACATGTCAATAAATGAAAATTTACATTCGCAAGAAGGGTATTTAAATGATATATATATTGTGGTGGAAATATAGCATAAAAGAAGAATTATTTGACAAAAGAAAAATAAGGAAAACCGTTAAGAAAAAGAAAAAGAAAAAGAGTTGTAAGAAAGTAAGAAGAGATTAGAACAACAACGTATTCGTACTTAGAGACTGTTGTCTATTAATTGTTAATAGAACTCTAAAAGTTAAGTAGTGATATTCGGATTTATTTTTCACACTATATCTATTAAATATAAACATGTCAAAATTCGGCAAGTGTACATTTATATACACAACATTGAGCAAATGCTTATACATTTACCTATATATATATATATATATATATATATATATGTGAGATATATATATATATATATAATATAATTCTATATAGTACTCTTAGAATGCCAGCAGCCAGCAAGCAGCCGATATCAGTCTCCCTAAATTATTTCAATCATTCTTCTACTAGTGTCTTAAACAGCAGCTCAGCAAACAAAACAACAAACACACAACAACAAAATGAATACTTCAAGTATTGTAAATTAGAATTTTTTATAGGTTGCACACAACTGAAAAATACTTTACAACTGATGTACACTGACAGAAACAGAAGCCTACAACAAAATATATATATATATATATACATAGATGAGAACTTAAAGACCTCGTATAAGCGTTAGACGAACTATTGCAGTTGCCTACTTTCTAATTTTATAAACTCTTTATTTATTTCCTTGCCATCTAGAAACTTGAAATTTGACTTTTCTCAACAAACAATTCTTGGAATCACTTTTCTTCTATTGAAATCGAGACAAATTAAAAAAAGGTCATTCGCATGCAAATTGTTGAAAATAAAGTAAAAGAAAAACAACATACTATAATAAAAACGAATTGTTGTCAAAGGAAAATATATTGATATATATATTTAAAGAAAAAAAAGAATATATATAGCATTACTTGAGCATATGTTTAAATAGTATGAACAATTTCCTAACTCATCCCACCTACGCATCTCTATTTTTCTATGAAAATGCATTTGCTCCACAAGTGAGAAAAAGTTATAGCAAATTAATGAAAATTAATAAAGGTATTATTAATGATAAACTTGTATTTTTCAAAACCACACAAAATTTGAAATCAAAATACAGAAATAATTATAGAGAAAAACACAAAACCAAAAATATATATAATATGTAATAATGAAAATTAAAACTAGAGCTGCATTTTGTCGTTTGTGGGGAGAGGAGAATTCAACGAAGACCTATTAGAGACTTTCTCACATGCCTGAGCCTAATTTGTACCTATCCTATTGCATAAGTGTAAATCAAGCCCTATTTAAATATTTTTGAATACTAATAAGTATTTTATACGATGCAAAAAACAAAAAACAAAAAGAACTCAACAGGCGCCTAGGAAATGGTATATCAAAATTAAAAACAAAAATCAACAAAACATATACTTACAAATAAATATTTAATTGTTGGTTATATGCTGAAGTATAAAAAAAAACAAAAGTCAATGAAAAAATATTAAAAGAAAAAACATAGTAGCGTTAAATTTGTTTCAAATAAACAAATATATACATATATATATATATATATATATATATATATATATATATATTTATTTATTAACTAATAATGTAGCTATATATAAATATATATATTTAAAAGCAAGAAAAATAATAAGCAAACCTAAGTTGTATAAGTCGAAAAAGAAAAAATCGTAGCAGAACCAATTGTTAAACCTAAGCTTATAACAGAGTTAGGACCCAAAATAAAAAAAACGAGCTGTTGTATTAAATGAACAATAATAATTAAATGAAAAATGTTTTGGAAAAAATGGTTCAATAATTCATGGGGAGACCTCTAGAAATACTTTACAAAGTGGTTTACTTTATTCGAAATACTCTGAATACTCTTTTGTTGTGCCGTTTTCTTTTATACTTTTGTACTAATACAATTTTCCTATAAGTATTTCAAAAAACTTCCAAACTTCTAATTTCCATATGTACCTTTAGCTAAATTTAAAAATCACAATTTGGTAAAACTGATGATGAAACGCATGAAAAGCAATGAAAGCAATTGAAAAAAATATACTATTAAATATGAAGTTATGAAGCCAAAGAGCTATTAAAAAACAACTTAGTTAAATGTTATACATATATAAAAGGAAAAAAGAGAAAAAACAAAAAACCAAATTGATGTAAATGTTAGCGATATTATTGAGAAATGTGACAAAAAAACGAAAGAAAAAACAAATAAACCAAATGAAAAAAATATACACACAAGCTGCCAAGACATTTGTTTTCATTTTATGGGTGGTTATTATTGTTGCTAAACAAACTACGACTTAGTATCTATATTTGGTCGAGTAATCCTTGGGTGAAACGACTAAACCACGACCTTTGCGTGCTCCACGATAAACAGTCTCCACAATATCAATCATTTCCTGTTTGTCCTCCAGCGGCCAATTGATTTTATTATTGTTGCCGGTGCCCAAATCAATCATGATGTGTTTATTGCGGAAAAAGAACATAACGGTGCAGGGATCGTATAATTCGTACATTTTATTAAAATCCGGCACCTCCGTGATGTCCACCAAATAGATGACGGCAAAGTTTTTCACCTTCTCCGCAATGCTGTACATCACCTCATCCATTTTCATGCACGCCGGATCCCAATCGTGCCCAAAACGAATTACCTAAAATAAAGTATTTTTATTTATTGAGACTCCGCATCTGGTTTGTTTTATATACGTTTATAGTTATTATTTATTTATTTACTTACAACCACGCGATCCTCCTCGGAGAGTATGGCCTGGTCCACTTGCCAGCCATTGTGTAAATGCGGTAGCATATACGACATCTTTACAAATTGTTTTTATTTATATTTTACAGCGGAAAGAATAAAATGTAAACAAATTCCAAGTGAATGTGGCTGATTAGCAATAAGTGTGACCGTGCGCTAAGCAAAGCTGTAATCTGCGCTGTTATCGATAATTGAATGTCAGCAGTGAAGCGCTGCCAACTTATTATTATAGTGCGCCAAAAATTTTAAAATTCAAATGGAAACCCAACGAAGCGTGTTTAAAAATTACGTGTTTTATTAACCGTAACTAGAGTTGGTTGTTGGTTTCGTTAGTCAGTTCAAATACTTAAGCTTAAAGTTATCTATCTGTTCCAGCACCTTGACAGTCATCTCATTGATATACTCATCCCGACTCTGCTGCGAATAGTCGGGCAAACTGCGCCGTGACACATAATGATTTGGTAAGTTGACCTTATGTCGTCCAATCGACTTGATGATAAGCCACAAAATATAGAAACTGAACCACACGGTAAAGTATAATGGGATATACCACAGTTTGCGACCAATATAGAAATAACTGTACTTCTTTACACGTGGCTCTGGTGGTGGTGGCGGAGGTGGTGGTGGCGGCGTCGTTGTTGGTGGCGGCGGTGGTGGTGGATGATGATAATGATGCGGATGATGATCATCGTAGATTAGTTCGGGATACGAGACTTCCGGAAAGTGGGGATAAGTGGGAAAGGCGTCCGAATAATGATCGGGATAATGATCGTGATGAAGATCGTCGTGCTCAAAGTGTGGTGCGGGATGTGCATGCTCCGGATAATCGTGATCATGATCGTGATCGTGATCGGGAACATGATCGTGATCGGGAACATGATCGTGATCGTGAACATGATCGTGATCAGCTGGCTTTGGTGCTGCTGAATCCGGATGCGCTTCGAGCCAGCCTGGAGGAGGTGTTGCATACTCCATTTGAGGATCGTATTTATTGTCATCGCTCGCCTGCTGACCTCCACTATTACTCAAGGCGGGCAGTGGTCCATCATCGCCAGCAGGTTTGGCATCATCGCCCCCATCGGGAGGGCCATCATCCGAAGAGCCGGCATCGCCGCCAGCACCACCAGCATCCTTGCCCGCCTGATTGTTAGTCGGTGGTAAATTGTCCTGTGCACTCGCAGGCAAGACGCCAATCGTATCATCATTGCCCGGATCATCATCGGGTGGAACGGCGGACATCGTACTCATTGTGCTGGTAGCTTTAGCCTTATCCCCTTCATTTGGCTTGGGATACAGATAGCCCGAGGAGTCAATGGCAGGACCAGGATAAACATAACCACCACCCGATGCGGGTGGCAAATAACTTGTAACCGCATCCGAAGATTGACCCGTCTTGGCATCATCCGATGGTGATGGATAGTTGGTGTTGAGTGGCGGAAAGGAGTAGATATTCTTGGGTGGGACATACGAGGGCACCGCATCGGAGCCAGCTGCCAGTCTGCCATCGAAGCTGTGGTCATGATGACTCTTAAATAGGGACGAGGCGACAGCTTGGCCAGGCGCAAAACGATCCGCAATTGAACCTGGGAGTGGAAGGGAATTTAAAATAAATAGTATAATAAAAAGGCAGCCATCTTTAAACTAACCCCGTCGATAGCCTTGTTTGGGCGTCTGGTAGCGGTTGCCCTTGGGCCGATTGCGTTGCTGGCCGGGACGCGACTTAGGCTTGAACTGCTGTGGTCGTCCCGTCTTCACCAGTGGTGTTATGAGCTGGCCAAAGGGATATTTAGTGCGATAGTCGACGGCACGTCCCGTGGCGGTGGCTTCAGCCAAGCCAACTGGTGGCTCCTCGCTCGAAGCTTCCTCCTGCCCCTGCTCCTGCTCCTGTTCCTGTTCCTGCTCTGTTCCTGCACCTGTTGCTGTTGATGCGATGGCGTTACAAATATGAAGGGTTCCTGCTCCTGCTGATTATAGGGTATGGGCGGAGGCAACGAAGTCGTCGTTGTCGTTGTGGTGGATACCACATTATCGGTTGAGTTGAAGCTGTAGGATTAGTTGAGCTATATGATATCTGGTTTCCCTTTATTCCAAAAACAAATCACCCTCAATTACAATAAATCGCCATACTTTTGGCGCCAATTACTCAGAAAATAAATTTCTTAACAATTTATGGCTGTAGCTTTCCAAAAACTAGGGTTTGTCAATTTTTATTTGGTTTTGTATACTTCGAAATTGATGGACAACTAAACTCATTTCATTACTTGTATCTAAATTTTAAAAAGGCATTTTTTCTAAGAATTATGTTTAGCATTGGTACTTTTTAGAAATGTTTTTCTTAATAATAAAAAACATTAGTAAAAAACACAAGCGACATATTTGTTTAAATTGTCGCTTAAGGGCAAGTCTTACTAAATTTTTGAACTTATTTCTAAAAAATCAAAAGCTTTCTATTTTAATGTTGATTTACTAAAATGTAGGGCGATTATTCTTGTCTGAGTTAGCACTTGTTCGTCAACTCACATTTTGGGAAATATCAAATCCGTGTTGAGAGCTTTATAGATGCGCGGCCCTTGATCTGAACCATCAGTGCTGCCACTGACCACAACCTGTGAATAGCCGTCAGTGCCAAGGATCATGGCAAGCAGCAGGATTAGGCCCAAAAGCAACGCACACTTTGCGCTGGCCTCTTTCATTATATATATATTGTATATGTATATATTTATGTATTAACCACAGGACACTGTTTATATATATGTGTATGTATATATTTTCTTTTCTTTTATTTTATTTTATTTTATTTTCTTTATTTCCGCACTCGTCATATCCGCTTTTTGGAGCTCCGTAACTCAGCGTCTGCAATGCGCCGCGCGAAATTCTCGAATCGAGTGAAAAACAGTTGCTGGATTGGTTTTATTCATCGCATTCTTCGGCTTGGTTTTTGTCGAAATATCGTGCATGGCGGGTATTTGATTTCATTTTTTCATGACCCACTTAAGGTGCTACTAGAAGTGATCCATATACACGATATATACTATATAAATATCATGCACAGACGCTTAGGCCAGCGAGGTTCGTTCCATGGACAGCACTTTCATTTAGCTGTTTGTCGCTGCACAGGTGCTAATTAATTCTTACTCCACGTATTTGTTGGCCAGTTGGATATGCCGTTAGGTTCTTTATCGTTCATGCTGTGGCATTAAAAAAACCTATGTGTTTCTTAGGCCTCCTTCACAAGAGCCATGCTTGGAGCCAAGTCGTGTGCCTGCAATTTTCGCAATGAATTAGAAAGCAATAATTGACAGCACTATGTGTGCCTACAAAAGTTACAAAGTTGTCTACATAATTGGTATGTATTTTAACAACGACATTGTTGCATATTACAAACGTAATAAAAAAAAAAACAAAAAGTTTGCTTTAAAATATAAGTTGGCTTTACTGGTTTAAGGGTGAATATATATTTAAGATTCGAATGTCAACTCCACAAATAAAAGAAATGAAGCATACTTTTAGGCATTTCAATTTTACTGGCAGCTGCAGAGGCTATTAAAACTCCTTACAAAAATGACTATGTCGGCCAAATCATTACACATTTTTAAAGAACTTGGTGTATTCAAGGTCATCAGAGCCCAAACTCTTGTAAAACTTTCACTTCACTCCTTAAAACTGCTTACAAAAATTGCTCCAGCTCGGCCAAATCCTTGCGGATTTTCAAAGTTCACGCTGGCTGTGAATCAACTTTATAAAACTGCACTTAATGGTAATGGAGATAGGATCCCAAAGACATGTAAAAATCCCACTCCAATCAGACCAAATAAAAAGTTATCTTGTCAAAAATAAAATTAAAGCCATGCGATTAATTGTGATGCGTTAAATGCATGGATGTGGGTCAAAAAGAATGCTCAAGATGATCGCCGAGTATTGCGTGCCAGAGTCTATTAACACCCAGTCAAGCGTGCCATGCATTATTGATACAGCTCATTTACAACATTCAAAATAATTGTTAAACGTAAGTAGTACTCAGATACATACAAAAAAAATGGAGAGATAACTGGTTTCTGGCCCGCACTTTTAGTTGTTTACAAGTTAAAAGTTAGTTGTCTTCATGTTGGCTTTTATTTACCAGTAATACGTATATTTCATATAATAATTGCAAGTCTTTTTAGTGTTAGTACATTAATGATTTGTCATTGAAACAAGGAACAATAAAATCGAACATTTTACAAACTAGCAATCAGTTGAAAATGTTAAATATGTTGCATATGTTAAATAATAATAATAGATTAGTAAAATATTCACAAAGACAAAATCATAGAATTAAATTATCAAGCTGTTGTTGTTTTTGTTTTGCAATACAAATAATAATAATAATAATAAAAGTAAAGGGAATTTATAGAATAAATATGTACATAGAGCCTTGGCACTTTGGCTGGCGTAATTTTTTTCATTTGGTACTCGGCGTTGATCGGTGGTAAAAAAGAGTTAATTCTTAAAACGGCGAATTCATTCCCAGTTTGGTGCCAAAATCGAGCGCGCTCTTCGCTGATAACGCGCATTAACTCTGCAAAACAACAACAATTAAAAATACTAGTAACATATATATAGAAATAAATATTTATACTTGTTCTCCTGAAGCTTGGCCAGCTCGCTGATCAGCAGGCTAAGCAAGCTGCTGCCAAAGAGCACGAGTATGGGCAGCCAGAGCTGTGGCAAGAGCTCCGCTAGTGATTCATCCAACAGCATTTGGAGGCTGCAGATGAAGCCGTGGAGCAGCAGCAGCGCCAAGCAGGTCGTCGCCCAAATGCGATTCCTAAATGGATTGCGCTGCCAGAGCGCATGATCCCGATGCACAAACGATATCGAGACGAGCACTGTTAAAGATATAGTTTGCAAATAGCAACTTAATAATTAAATATATACTTAAGAATATTAATTTCATTACCGAAATGTAAAAGTACAGCAAACAAAGCACAACTGCGCGCTATATGCAGACACTGATAAAAGTCCGCATCACTATCCGAATCATCCACGTCCAGCTTCAATTCAGCTGAGCTGTTGACTTTGTCCACGCCACTGGACAACGACTGCGTCATGCACATCCAGTAGGCAACGAGCTGCAAAGGAGCAATCATTTTTATAATAACAAATTTAAATACAACTCCCAAAACACTTACCACGGCAACAACGGGCACAAGGATTGCAGCCATAGCACCACATGACAAAGGCAAAGGCACGCGAATCGTATTCGGTTGCTTCTTGCTGGTGGCACGATTCATGATCTTTGGATCGAGATCGATGTGGGCCAGCGAGATGGCAATCAACGGCACCGGCACACACATCAAATATATGCCCAGCAGTGGAGTTAGCAATGGCGGCAACGACAAACACGCACAGAGCACATTCAAAATGGATATGGAACCGGCACAGCATGCCCAGAACTGTATGGAATTCCAGAGGCCCAGCGAGAAGCGACGTGACAACTCAATGATGGCCACCAGTGACAAGGGGTCGTCGCGACAAATGGCTATCGAGCAGGGCAGTGAGTTGAGCAGCCGGCTCAAATAGATGGGTGACACGGTGTACGCCGGCGATTGCATAGCTCGAGCAGCGCCGCCCGACTCGAGCAACTGTTCACTGGCAAACGGCTCGGGTTCGTCCGTTGTGGATTTACTTCGCTGCTGATAGTGGAGCTTGTTGTGCTGGATATTGGCCTCCGTGTAGGCATCGACATCCTGGCAGACCTGCGGATACAACGGTTCCACAGCAATACTGCAATCTGCTTGCAGAAATATATTGGCATTATCATTGCTCGCCGAGCTGCCCAAGCAGACGACAATCTCTCCGTAGGATTGCATAATGTCGAGCATTTGACGGGTTGCCTCCGCCGAGCAGTCTGTGAAGAGGGACACTTGCAATGGGACATTGTCCACCTGCTCCAGATGCGGACGTATATTCTCAATGCCTCGCGGCAGCTTCGCACGATTGGACATATCGAAATTGATGGGTGCACTCTGATCCGTGCTCTCCGTCAACGTGCTCAACGATCGACAATTCTCGTCCATGGCCGAGTCGAGAGAATGACGCTGGTTGTGCCGTTCGGAATTGGGTTCATTTTCAAAATTTAATGCCTCAGTCTCGCCACCCTGATCCAATTCATCCTCACCCGTTGGAGCAATAGGCTGCTCGCATTCCTCGGGATTGGATATGGCACCGGGCGCCGAGCAACTGAGCGTTTTCGAGGACTCCAAATTGTTGGGCGTCGGACTCAGTAAATAACTCAATTTGGGACCATCGCAGGCATCACCTACAAGATCAGTGCATGCAAACATGACTTGTTCACTGGATGGATTAATAGCAACGTTCGTGGTGGTGGTAGTGGTAGTGGTATCTGTGATTGTGGTGCTGGTTGTGGTTGCTATGCTTGTGGTTGTGGTTGTGGCTGTGGTGGTTGTAATGGTTGTGGTTGTGGTTGAATTATTCTCATGCATTTTACCAGCAGTCTTTGATGACTTGCAGGCGACAATATTCTCTGTCGCCTCCTTTTGCTTGCTGGCTGCACCTGGCAACTTTTCACGTTCCTCCGGTTCGCTCAGCAGCAGAAATGTGACAATTCCAGCCGGACTCGAGGCCCATCTTCTCGGAGAAGACACGCGAGCGCAACTCATTCTCCTTGCTGAAGTGCACAAAACGAGATGACATGCGCGCTCCAACCGCTCGACGAGATGCACAATATCATTTTGGGTTCGATACTGCATGGTGACCATGCCAATGAGAACCTGATGGCACTGCATCTCAAAGCAGCCCTCCACTCGTTGCAGTCCTCGTCTTGTTCTCCGAGAAGAGCAGCGAATCAGTGCTAATGCTGTGGCTCAATTTCACGTGATGTCCGCCCTCGAAATCACAATGGGATTTATCCACATGTTGCATACGCAACTTAGACTCGGGTGGCAGTTCCAAGTATGCAATCTGCCCATTGCCGTGCAGTGGTCCACTCAGTGCTCCATGGATGCCATGACGCAGCGGGCGATACGCGAACGCTGTGCAATACGAGGTTAATGCGCTGCGCTGATAAAAGTCCAAGGCACGTTTGCGATCCTGCGGCGACAACGGTCGCAAATCCTTGCCATCCCAGAAATCATCGCAGCAATCGAGTATTATGTCAGCGGTGCCCTGTGTAAATAGTGACAAATATCCGCCAGGATTCTCACGCATCACCACGGACAGCGAGTGCGGAAATGGCACCTTCACCTTTGTAGACAGTTGCAATTGCCTCGCAAAACGAATATCCCGACGCACCACATCCGGTTGCTGTAAAAGGCGGAGTGGTTACTGATTTTAATGCAGCACATACGTGGTGATCACTTACCAAATGCCTGTAGCTGGCCAGTTGACCCTCGAGCGCAAAGCGATCCGTTGCATGATTGGTGAAGCCAATTTGTTTGGCCAGCTCGCACAAACATCGTCTGATTTAGCAAATCGCCAAACATATATGTTTATATAGCAGAAAAGAAGAACCGATTAGAAAGGCAGCAATTGTGGGTTGCTATATGAATGTGGGTGGTGGTGGTGGGTTGGTGGGTGATGGTGTTGTTGACCCGTGAGAGCATGCAGGCGGCAGGCAATCAAGCGGAATTGCGTGAATCTTTACAAATTGATATCGACAATAAAACTTTTAGGCATTCTGGGCAACATAATAATTGGCTGTTCTTACTTAAAATAACAATACACTTTACTATAGACAAATGTGGGGCGGGGAGGAGGTAAGCATAAAAAAGATGTTTAAAAATGTCATATATACACAAGTGTATTAATATTAATAAAAACTAAAATTGCAAATTGCAACTAAAAAAATATTATGGCCATTTAGAGCAATGAAAAAAATGAGCTTTTAGTAAATTTGTACATTGGATAAGTTTGGGTTTATATATCAATATAATTAGTCTGCAATCAAATAATCAATTGAATTATAAAGTTAGCTGACAAATTATTTGCATAGTTTTTGAATATGTGTGGAAAATGATAGATACATTTAATTAAGAGTCGTATAACTTTACCAATTGCATGTTTGTTTCTATACATTTTGGGGGTTTTTTGTCGTCCAATTGTTGTGTTTTTTTTTTGGGTGTTCGTTTTGTTTTGTTTTGTCTTGCAATTAACAAAAATCAAAAATCGAAACTGAATTTCAGTTTATGGACATCACATATTGTTTGTGCGCAATATATATATATATATTTTGTAAAATATATATGCGGTTTGAAAAAATCATTGATTGGTATATAATCGATAAACATATCAGAGTTTCAAAGTATAAGTATATTTTTAGTTAAAAATGCAACAATATTGGCTAATCGGATGAGTATGGCAATGAACTACGTACCCATGCAATAGGCATTTCATACTGGACTCAAACATCGCATACCGGTTTGTCACTGGCACCAGATCTTTGTCCAGCATCGCCACGGCGCTCACATGACCACAGAACTGCGCATAATGCTCATGCGTTAGCGGCGAACAGGTGTTCAATAAAATCGCAAGACCTGCAAAGATTCAAAGGATTAACAATTGATCGATTTATAGTTAAAAACATAGGTCAGACTTGGCCAGTTGTGATACCAATGATTTCTTGACACTAGTAGGGGGAGACTGTATCAAAAATGAGTCCAGCCCCATTTATGAATTTCGCAATGTTATTTGGTGTCAGGATTTGGCACTTAAGATTTGACTGCTAAGTTTAAATAGACTAATTGTGATCAAAATAAAAATTCTGCTAACTGTGACAAATTGTTTAATCTTTTAGTGGTGCTTAATCTCTTACAGGAACAAAAAAAGTGTTCAGCAGATTCTTCTGCTTCTTCGTTGCAGTTTATGCATAAATCATTATAGGAGAGTCTTGAAGTCTATTGGCAAGAGAACCGACTAGCCAATGGTTGGTTAAGATGCGGACAACTGCGTAGCACAGATCTCTATTGTGTTTTGTACTTATTTTGGACTAGATTTGGAGTGCTTGCGGACAAGCTGCCTGCAGTCATCTATTGTTTGACATGCGTCTGTTTTGCTCTCTGACAGTTTAGCTTGCAGTTAGCTAGGATCATAAATATCCTTCCTTAACGGGGAGGAGGGACACATCAGTCTAGCATTTCCTGGCTAGCTCATTAGCTTTAGACATCCATAACTGGCTGGTCAAATGTTGATTTGCCAGCTCTTACCGATATCGATTTTGTTGATAACGCGCTAATCAATTTGATTACCGCTTGGCTATCAATATAGATATTGAGATTACATGGCAAGTTAGTTCTTCGCTTCTGCATATTACTTTCGCTTGAAATACACAAGCAAAAAGAGAGAACGTACCCAAAGGCTTCAGAGATTTGATGTGTGCCTTCCACTCGTGATCGTCGAACTCCAGTCGAAAGGGGCAGTGTTGATCGTGTGTGAGATCAAGTACTTCGGCGACAATGCCACGTTCCTTGTTCTCCACATCGTCGACATTGTCGCTTTGCGTGGACATGGACAGTTGGCTGGCATCATCCTGCGGCTCCTCATCCGAATTGTGCAAGAAGAATACCTTTTCTGCCGTTGGATTTGGCCAGGACAATATGCCCTTCTTGTCCACACAGCAGAGAGCGGATATGGAGCCCAGCACCTGGACAAGATTCGCTGAGCGTGGCAACAGTTCACTGTCACCTTGCCACAATTGCGTCCAAATACGCAGCACATTGGAGCGCAGCAGCGAAACACTATCGTAATTATAGCCAGGTGTATCGATATCCAAATCCTCAAACGATTTACTCATGCCCTTCTCGAGTATGGCCTGCGGTGTCTTTAGGAAGCATTGCAACCGTGCCACGCCCCACAGATTCATGGAGATCCACAGCAGTGGAAAGATGAGTGGCAGCAATGGAATAACTGCAGCTGCTGGGGAACCAATCAACACATGACGCCAATTGTGCTTCTCATCGGTGGCCAAACCATAGCCATGAAGACGCAGCAGACCCGCAAAGAGAGTGATGATTAGGGCGCTGATGAAGCCCCATTGCTGGATGTATTTCGTCACCAGCTGCGGGAGGCAAAAATATGTCAAAGATGGGAATAATTTAAATACAAAACAAGTCTCACCAAATAGCGCTGCTGATTGTAAATGGTTGGCGGTCGTTTTAGCGAATTCTTCAAGCATATACGCAAATTATCCAAATAGGGCGTGCGATCCAGACAACACACCAGATCGGGCAGTGGAGCACGAGCCATGGGCTTAACGGGTGGATCGCCGAGCTGGGCAGCAGAGGCGCCATAAATTTCGCTGGCATTGAAGAAGCGCTTCGATTGCAGTTCGTGGCAAGGGCCGGGAGATATGTGACCCGGCCGCAAAACAATGCAGTCGCCGCGCACCAACAGCGCCCACGGTAAATTGACAATGTGTCCATCGCGATAGGTCCACTGCAGTGAGACGCAAGGCGACATTGGATTGCTCAGATGTGGATAATTCGAGGCATGCCAATTGTCGCTGAGATGTTGTTCAGCCAATCGAATCTCAGCCAACGCATGCCGCGTCTTGCGATAGATTTCCGTGCGACGCAAATTACTCTCTCGGATGACGACACACAGATCCAAGATGAGAATGACAAGCAAACAGATTGCTGGCCAGTACATCCCGGTGATTAGCAATGCTCCACTGGTCAACAACGTTGTGCAAATCGAAACCCAGCCGAGTGGACTATCATAGCGATTCATGAAGGCGGCACGCAATTTACAAAGGCACCTAATGAATTAATAACAATAAGAGAATTTATTATTTATTGTTTACTATTATTTATGGTATTTGTTATTTATTATTTGTTATTTTACTATTTATTAAATGTTATTTGATAGTTTTTATTTGTTTGTTATTTATTGTTTACTATTAATTATATTTTATTTATTAGTTACTACTTTGTTGTTATTTATTATTTATCATTTATGATTCATAATTTATATATTATCATTTATCAATTAAAACTTAATATTGTTTATTATTACATGTTAAAGGTTATTCCGATTTAGGGACGAATTCAAAAATTTGCCTCCTTTCGTGTCACGACCCACGCCAACCATATGTCTTACCTCTCCGCCGCATGCTCCCGTTCCTGCTCCAGCAGCACATTCTCAATCTCCTCGTGCAGACGCGACAGGGCCACATTTGTGCTCAGTCCAAGCTGTATATTGTGCTTGTGTGGGTGTGCCTGTGTGTGTGCTTGTGCCTGTGGTTGATCAGTTGTTGCCTGTGGTGTGGCTGCAGCAGCCGCAGCAGCAGCAGACGCGTCCTCAGTTTCTTTGTCACTGCTGCATTTTGCTTTGTTTGTTGCCGTTGCTGTCTCTGTTGTTGTGCTCTCGCTCTGCATCGTACCACCACCAAATTGAATAACACTTTCAGTAAACACACTCGCTTAACGCATTGTTGTTAATTTAATTTCCTTCTGTTTGCTTGTGTTTATTTGTTGCTGCTGCTTCACTTTGATTGTGCAAATACACATAGACGCGCGTTGCCAATTGTGCGTATTTGTATGCAGTTGGCAACGCTCGGTACTGATAAGAGCACATAGGGCAAACATTTGACGTAGAGATGAGCACGCTTTAACATTTTGTTTTTGAATGTATTGCCTTCGCATTCATCTACGTTTTGTTTATATTTAATCATTGGTTTGGTTTGGCACAACTAATTTGCATATCCATTCATCATTGAACTGGTAAAGACATCAAATCAACCTGATCGACACGAGCTTATCGATAAATTATGTTAATCAGCAGTGCCAAATGAGCACAAAACTGGTGGCCAGCAACGGTCTTTCTTTAAATCAAATTAAACCGTTTGCAGATCGCTCTCAAAATTACAAGAAATTTCGTATATGGACTTAAAAAATAAAAAAGGGCTGCTGAGTTCCAAAAATTAATTTATTAATTTTTTTCCTCTACAGCTTTTATGAATGGACCTATTTTGACGATTAAAATAATTTAATCTGATTTCTCTTTCAGAACTTTATGCATTTAGATTTGATATAAGGAGACTACCGATAAGACTTCGAAATCTAGGCAAGATAATCTGCTGTCTTCTTTGATTACACAGGTAAGAATTGGTGAACCACTCGAGTCTAGTAATTGTGATCTCCGTCCTTGTTCCTCTTGTGACTTTGATGCTGTTGCGTCTCGACTCTCTACTGTCTACAGACGTAAAAATTGTGGATAGCTTTGTTCTCTCTCCTTGTCCTCCTTGTGCTTGTGATTCTTGTGCTTGTAATTCTTGTGCTTGTGATTCTTGTGCTTGTAGCTGTCATTTTGATGCTTGTGCTTTTTCCAGTCCTTCTTCTTGACTACCTCATAGGTCTCATCATATTTGTGATAATTATCAGAAATTGGGAAAGAATTCTCATCCACTTCGGTCTCATAATCGTATCCTTGCTCTTCAGTCTCTGTGATCTCCTCCTTCTCTTGCAGATCTATGGCCTGATTATCACTGGGACTCCACTTCATTGAATCAATCTCAGCGAATTCAATCGATTCCTGGAACTCCTCCATTTCCATTAATTGATTGTCGCTCACTTCAAATATGGAAGTGCGGGGATTCCCCCATATCTGGGTTTCATTCCCCACAAATTCATTTTCGCTATTCGAATGACTGCTGTCTTCCATAATGTGATCCATTTTCGGGAGCCAACAATTTGGACGCTCATTGACATACAGTTCATAATACAGATCTACCATGTAGCAACGGAGTTTCGTGTTCCTGGACAGGCTATTCATGTTCTTCCAGATGCGTTCATTGAGCTCGGCTTGATCCAACCGATTGGAAGCATCTTTTGTGAAAGGTGGATTATCAATGAGCAAATGGACGAGCCCATAACGTGCCGCCGGATCTGGATCGGTTTCGAGCAGATGCATCAAATACTCCAAATCCTCGCCACTCTCATGGACCTGCACCAAGTCCACCAGACATTCCATGGCCGACAGACGCAAATCCAAATAGCTTCTATACAGCGAATAGCTGCGAAATATGTGCGGCAGCGAGGGAAGATGTCCCAATTTCTGTAGACGCCTGATGACCTTCAAGCAGGCCACCAAAACCATGTATTTATAGGAGGGTAGATGATGTTCACCACGCAGGAAACGGGCTACGGCGGACAGCACTAGTTTCGGATCTGTGGAGATGGTGCTGCTGCTGTCCGTGGTCAGTGTTTGATAACCCGGCGAGAGGGTCTCGCCCAGAGCTGTGACTAATGCCGCCCTATAATACGAATCCGAGTAGGGATTCTGCGAGTTCTCATTGTATTTGATCAGATCGAGCAGGAAACGCACCACATCCGGCGGACAAATGCCATGGAGTGTGCGCAATCCAGCCATCGCCACGGGTATCGCCCTTTGCAGGTAATACAATTGAAAGTTGGAAAAATCATTGAGCCGTACAATGTGCGGCGCCTGTATTGAACCAAACATCTTTATAAAGATGTCCAGCATGGGTGGTGGTCCGCTCCATGAGTCCACCATTTGATTGGCCACCTTGGTGAGACAATGGGCCGCCTCGCAGCGCACCCGATAGAAACAACACTCATTCTCAATGGTGTCCTCCAGTGCAGATCGTGTTGCAGTCGTCGCATACATTTCCAGCGCTCGGATTGCCTGAAATTGGGCGGTGACATCGCGCTCGTGGCGCAATTGATATTGCCACTGGAAGTCCGGCTGCTCAACAATCAGATCTCGCAACAGAATCATCTCTGGATCGATGCGTATCCACAGCACAGGTGAGTCACTAAAAAGTAAAAAGGTATAAAATACACTTCTATCAATTCTATCAATTTAAGAAGTAAACCTACTCCATGGCCGACAGATCCATGTCGATCTCCTCTCCCGTCCACAGTGGAATCTTCTTCTTCTTGTTACGCCTGCTCTTCGAGTGGCACGAGATGACCGACCTGGTCAGCGTATCCTCAATCTGCAACGTATGCTTAAAAGTGCCATCCAACTCCTGTAGCTGCACCATCAATGGACCATTATACTGCCTAACGCCACGTTCCCCAATGTAATCCTGACGAATATCCAGCTCGATGGTATTCCGTTTGCAATTGAAAACGGAAATGACGGAGAACTTGACATGTCCCCCAGTGCGCACCCATTTATCCATAAACAGGGACATATCGCTGCCGGTGACCGTAAAAATGGACTTGATGAAACTGTTCGTCGAGATGAGCAACTGGGACCACAAACCAGCCTCAATTTTCGTGCCCGCCGCATTTGTAGCCAGCGCCAATTGCTTGTTAAACACCCGAAATAGCATCTGTTGACCAATGCGATGCTCCAGCATCCGTATGACCAAATGGGATTTACGGCGCAGTGCCTTCACATAGTTGGGGGAGACCGTGTGCGAACTCTCTTTGGGAAAATGATGTTGATGATGATCATGGCTAAACTTGGGAACCGCTGCTGCAGCCACAGGCTGACTACAATCGAGTATAACGCCGCCATAGCGTTCCTCATATTTGACGACTTGGGACAACTCTAACTGTATCCATTCCCGATACGGATTATTGCCAAAACATTGCCGTGAATGGAGGCCACATAGATAAGTGGCTACGCCCTTGGCCAGCCACGTGTCCGACCAGCGATGTGGACAGATAAAACAGCCATAAAACTGCTCTGCCACAGCACGAGCCATCTTGGTGCGTGAGCTATAAGTCTGATCAATGATCTCCTTCGAGTGCAACAGATTAACCGAGGCTATAGTCATGGAAGCATAAGCGCTAATCTCCCTGTCCAGTTCGTCGACAAAGACCTGCTTATAGCTGGCAAAAGGATAACGGGTCGCAAGCGTCTCCTCAAAAAACTCAAAGGCACCATGCAGATATTGAACCGTATGCTTTAACCAGGGCAACATGCCCGGCAGACAAAAATGGGTCACTTCGTGCGTTGTCTGCGGATCTGCATGGATCTCAAAGGGACCCACGGCGAGTGCAATATTTGGTGCACTCACTGGCGTTCGGAGTTTATAGTAAAAGGTCTTCTTGTTTAAATCGGATGAGCTGATGACTTGGACAAGTTCCCCACACGAGACAGCAGTAAAATGTTTGTCCACAGTGAATTCCAGTTGCCAGGTGCACGGAGCCGCGTAGCTATCGACGCAGGGGAACCACAAACGCGATGAGTTCTCATAGCAATTGGTGTACATGTGTGCCCATTTCCAGGCTGATGAGGATGAAGCTGATGGTGGCCTCAAAACGAAGTGCATGCCACTCGTTGGATTAGAAAAATTGAATTCGATGCGTATACGCAAAGTGAGACCTGCTTGAATCATTGCATAACCAGCTGGCGGCACTTTAATGAACAGTTCACCATTATTGAGATCGGGATCGGTTATCTTGGCGGCCATTAAATGTTTATTCGCATAGATTTCCAACGAGCGATTTTCCATCTCGCACAAATTGTGAAAGGAATCAAAATAGATGAATTCCGCTTGGCAAACATCGTTGAGGAGAACACGCTCAATATTCAATTGTTTTGCATTGAGGCGTATAACACGCAAGCTGTCATTATTTGGCACTATTGTCAGCTCCACCATGCCCTGTAAAATATTATTAAATATGCATTTCTTTGCTAAATTGTGAATTTTCCAACCTGAATTATGCGATGCTCCAAACTAATTTCGGTTAGACTCAAAAGTTGATGTGACAATTTGAAGGAACGCAGTGGTGTCTCGAGCAGCTCATTTTGAGTTTCCATTGTTTATTATGCACAATTTCTCAATGATTATTCACACTATTGGTAACAGTATCACAATTTTTACCAGTTTGACAGTTGATGATGGCGTCGAGGAAGTGAGCGCCAAACATTTAGTCATGGTCAAATGACAATTAGTTATATTTGAAAATATCGCAGTTGTTATATATCGATATTTATTGCAGCGCTGGCTTTCGATAACTAGTATTCTTTACTGTTGTTTGCTGTTGTAACGGACCTGAAAATTTGAGACTTGCTACTTTACCGCAAAACTAAAATCCACAATGTTAACTCAGTGTTGACCAGTGTGGAAATTATGAATGAAAAATGATTTTAATTTTGAAGAAAAAAATTGACTTATAATCGCCGTAAAGGCGAGAAAATGAACTCATTCCATTTTCGCCTCTCAGCAAACATTTATGTTTAAGTTCCACAAACGAAACATATTGCAAATTTCGGTCGCGAAATTTATCGTCGATCTGTAAACTGAGCTCAAAAATAATTTGTTACATTTGTGTTTAAAGTGAGTGATCGCTGTTAATAACAGCTTAAAGTTTCTGGCATTGTACTTTTATCTTTGCATAATTATTTTTTCCTATTTTGTCATATGTTATTATTAATATAAAAAATAAAGTAAAAAACAGGTTCTACGAGTATAGCGGCTTTTCTAAAGATAAAATTAAATTCTTACATTTGTGGATAAAATGAATGATCGCTGTTAATAACAGCTTAGCAGCATGTTAAGTGTCTGTCTGCTTAACATTTGTCTGTAAATAAGCAAAATATAACAAAATATATTTCATTTAATATTTATACTACGATTCTGACGATTTTTTCTTTGCAAATAAATGGACGAGCAAGCGCAACACAAGAAAAATGGCAGCCAAGCAAAGAAAATAGCTGCCATAGACAATATACTGCTCCTTTGGCGGCAAACCGTAACCCGTATCTAAATGAAGAATTTCAAACTTTATAATAGATATATACATATATTCGTTTTAGGTGCAATCCACTTACCCGTGACAGCAACAACGGTTAGTATGGTTTGCAGGCCGAGTGCGACAAGCATATTGATGCCAAAGACCAAACCGAAACTGTCATCTACGAGATTTTTGGCAATAATCGCAGCCGCCACCGTAATGATGAAGAAGAACACGGCGCAAAATATGGCATATCCGATGTAGGCCAACCAGACGCTTTCACAAAGTGCCGCCAGCAGTAGAAGACCACCAAGCAAAGCCACACACAAGGAGTTCATCAACATATAGAAATTTCTTCTGATATTGCTGTTGAGCATGCCGGCAAAGAGAGCTCCAATTGCGCCCAGCAAAGTGGCGACTGCCTCAACGCCACCATTATATTTACTCTCATTATCCGGTGCAAGATCCTTCCACAAAAACTGTATGTAGGTAATGACTTGGACTTGCCCGCAAGTCGCCAATGTCCACCAGATGCTCCACGTTAAAACAATCGGATTCGTATACGACGAGGTCAGATGAAACCACAATAAATGCCAGGCATTTTGCAAAGAAAACTTTGGCGCCATAGTCGTCTCCGTGCTGGCGGGGAGTGGGATTTGTGCAGGCTTTGCCGGAGCATAAAAATAAAGACTCCGCGGCACACGCGGCAACAGCAACGCAATCGGTAACGATATAATCTGTGTGGCCAGCGAGATGAAGTGTAACTGCCGAAAACTCATGCTATCCGTGGAAACGAGCAACTGGGCCAGAATCCCGCCCAGAAATTTACCACCCAAGATGGCGGCACGTGTATGCCCTGTGACGATCTGATATCGCTCCCGCTCCACCTTGGCATACATATAAGTGTAATAGGCCACCTCGGCGGCGGTGAAGAAGCCAAAGAATATCTGCGCCAACTGCAACTCGAGCAGAGTCCGTGTCCAAAGCAACATGGCAAACATTGTGATGCCCGCCAGCGAGGAGAGCACAATTATCGGTTTATATCTCAGCAGATCGGTGAAGAGAAAGACCAGGACGAGTTGCGCGAGCACCGAATAGGTGCCAAATGGATACACCTCCTGGTAGACGGTCTCTGTGGTCAGATTGCGCCAATCCCCGGCCAAATATTCGGTGACAAACGGCTCAGAGGGACGCATCTCGCGAAAGAAACCAAATGTGCACAGCAGCAACGATATCTTCAGCCAGGTATCCATCTTCTCCAGATGTCTGCTAAGAGCGGGAATGAAATAAATGTGTCTCCGTGATTACGACACAAACACCACAGAGCGGGAGAGAGATGTTAATGCCACGAACGCCACACAACAACTGCTTTTTATCCGTTCGATCGCATTCAGACGAACTGTCTCTTTCTGTCTCTCAGCTGAAAACAACCTGTTGCTTGCTCTCCCTCTGCCTTGCTCATAAAAAGCACATTTTGCACACAGTGGCAATAAATACAACAGAATTGACACATTACAAATAACCATACCCTGTAATAAGTAATCTAATGTATATTTTGTACATTCTACATTTAGTAGTTTCCTTGTATATATTTGTATTGTATTGTTTAGTCTTATATAGATGAAGTTGAGCTTTATATTATATTGAGTATATGTTACTCAATTTTAAGCAGCTCTCTCTTTTTGTATACTCTTAGTTGGTGCTAAAGTTCAAGGGTATTAAATACCCTCAATTTAAAATTGCTTTCTTTCCCTCTAAATTATATTGAATTAATTATTTATTTACGTACTTAATTAACATAATGGAAATTGTGTATACTCTAAATTGTTGCTGATTTTACTTGTATATAGATAGACATCAAGGGTATTATATTCGGAAAGCAAGAAATTCAAGAACACAATTAAAATATTACAAATTCACATACCCTGTAGTAATTAAACCTAAATATTTTGTATTCTCTGCCGGCAAAAGATGCCAAGTGTCATTGTAGTAACGTGTAAGTATACTCCATGTAACGACTATATATATATCATACTTTTGAGAAGTGCTTACTGCACACTCAGCAGATCTAAATGTAATCAGCTGCTCAAACATTTGTCAATATTCAACTGATTCAATTGGGTGTCGAATTGGTTGATTGGTGATTGGCTTGTTTCAATATCTTTTTATTGAGTATAACAACTTTTTCATTATGTTTGCGACATCAAATAAATAAAACAAATGTGGGAAAGACTTATGATTAAATAAAGTAACAATGAGATATGTTATCAATTTGATAATATTCCTATTTGTTGCTGAGCGCTTATCTATTTGATTGTCTGATGATTAATCAAGTTGATCAACCGCCCACCTAAGATTGGAGAGAGTGTAGAGGCGAAAAAATTCACATTTTCGAAATATTTCAAGAATAGGCGAAGAGCACGATCCGCTGATGGACATAAAATTGATTTCCACTTGAGATTTGAAAAAATCAGTTGCAAGTGGCAAATAAAAATATATTAATCAATTAAATAAAGTAGTAGTAATTTTGCACAAAAGCACAGATTAAAAAAGCTGAATAAAAAAATAATACGAAATATTATTTAATTTGTTGAATTTGTTGTGGCACAATTTGAATAAAAACAATTACAGCCACAGAACCATTTGTGCAATACTTCAAATAATTTAAAGACGGCTAATTACTGAAAAAACCTGATAAAAAAAAACTAAATACCAAATATATTTTCAGTCTCCATTGATATTTGAAATTGTTATGCTATCATTTTAATAAAAAACAATTTATAAAAATCACTTGATAACATTTCAAAGAACTCGCTTATGGGTACTACTATTTGTATATAATACAAATTGTTAGCTACTTCTTGAGGTAATCCTGATAGAGTCGCAGCAGGTCGGGACTTGTGCGAGGGGGCACCCTGTCCAAAGCCGTCTCAAATTGCGCCCATTGGACGACGTCCACCTCGAAGCTGTGCTCCAGCGCACAGATCGCTGCCTCATGACAAACGGCCTGAATCTCAGCACCCGAATAGCCATCGGTGCGCTCCACAAGCCGCTCTACAAGGACATCCTCAGCCAGGGGCATGGCGCGCAACTTAATCCCGAGGATTTCACGACGAGCCTTCGCCTCGGGCAAACCCACATAGCAAACACGATCGATGCGACCCGGACGCAGCAGAGCTTTATCAATCATATCCGGACGATTGGTGGCGGCGACAATGGTCACATTATGCAGCGCCTCAACGCCATCTAGTTCGGTGAGCAGCTGGGTGAGCACACGTTCCTTGACAGAGGCACCAGCTCCACCCTCCGAGCGCTCGCCACCAATGGCATCGATCTCATCAAAGAAGATGATGGCGGGCGCCACTTGACGTGCCTTGCGGAATACTTCGCGCACAGCACGCTCCGATTCGCCCACCCACATGGAGAAGAGCTCTGGTCCCTTGATGGCCAAAAAGTTCAGCTTGCTCTCGGTGGCCAGCGCCTTGGCAATCATTGTTTTGGAGCAACCGGGTGGACCAAACATGAGTACGCCACGTGATGGCTTAATGCCCAAACGCTCGAATTTATCCGCATGGAGCAATGGCCATTCGATGGCCTGTTGAAGGGTCAAACGTAGTGCGGATTGGCCACCAATATCCGACCAGAGCACATTGGGATTTTCGATGAGTACTTCGCGCATAGCCGAAGGCTTCACTTTTGTCAGCGCAGCCAGCAAATCCTGCAACTGCAGCGGATGCTGTTTCTCGCGCAGCGCTGCCAGCGTTGCTGCATACACCAAACTGGCCAAATCGGCGCCAACATAGCCATGTGTTATGGCCGCTATTTGCTCCAGTTCCGCATCCCCGAGCTGATCTTGCAGCAGGCAGCGGAGTATCTCTTTACGGGCAGTTGGCGCTGGTGCACCCACTTCCAGTTCGGTGTCGAGACGACCCGCGCGTCTTATGCTCGAATGCAGTGCATCGATTTGTGAAGTGGTCGCCAGCACAAAAATTCGATCCGCTTCGAGACGATGCCCGCTGCTCAGTTGATCGAGCAGCGCGAGCAGAGCGAGTGAAACACGCTTCACCAGATCACTGCCTCCTTCCTGCTTGGGACACAGCGTGTGCACATCCTCTAGCAGCAGGAGTGTGGGATGCGGATAATGGGCATAGGCACGCTCAAAATGCGATCTCAATTTTTGCTCCGTTTCGCCAAGAAACTTGCTGAAGACATCACCGCTACTAATCCGCATTATTTGCACCTGACCATCGTGTTGCTTGGCAGCGGTGCACATTGCCTCACAGATGAGGGATTTGCCACAGCCACTGGCGCCATAAAGCAGCAATCCACGAGAGATTTTGATGCCTGCCAAGAGGGGGAGGAACAGAATTAACAATTATTAAAATAAAATGAGATAGTTCTACCCTCTGGCAATGCCTTGTAGCCCAGTGCGTACTCCATGCTCTCCTCCACCAATGAGAGCTGTTTATCCAAGCCACCAATTTTGGCTTTTGTTGTGCGTTGTTCTGCCGGCAATTGCTCCTGCTTCGCTTCCCCGAGCTTCAGCTCTAAGCGTGTGGCATTTGTGACCAGCACAAATTGCGGGGATTTATTTAGACTCAGTCGGGCTAGCGCATCCTCCATGGGGCTCTCTTCAATGCCTCGCCAGCTCTCCATGCGGAAGACAAGCGATTTACAAAAGAAATTTAAATGTAAAACGCTTTGCATGCAGTAAACTTGATTGATCATCTGTGACTTGAGCACAACAATAGCATCCATGAGTTGTATGTTTTCCAATCTGGATTCAGTGGCATTTAGCTGCCTCAATCTGATGCTGCCAGCGGCAGAAACGTGTCCTTTGTCCAGTGCGGAAATGTGCAGCAATTTGCCATGCAACGGCAACCAATTCAATTCGTAATCTAAAATAGAAATGTTAAGCAATTAACAAGTAGATGAAGATGGCAACAACTCACCCTCATCTGTGGCAAAGACCGTTGTAAGAAACTGCTCCGGAATTGCCCAAACAATGCGAATCAGAGGCGCCTCCATTTCATCAACAGCTTTTGCTGCCTGTCTAATAACCACTTGTTGTCCAATGTGCAGCTCAGCTAGTTGCATGGCGCCTTCTGATATAAATACGAGCATGTTGACATATTTCTCTGGCAGATCCTTTAGTGCATCCACCTCAAAAGTGCGCTTTTGTACGCTGCTTGTGTAAAGCGTTTTATTTCTCACAAATTCCGCATTTAATTCTGTGCTGCTCACATCTGCTTCCGGGGCAATGGGGCAGATGCGCTCGTGTGTGTCTCGAGATTTGGAGGTGATGTGCACGTCACATGCCTCACAGTAATACCAAGTTGCTTGGTTCTTTTTGTTGCTCGATTTTGGCGGCATTTCAACAGTAAACAAAAAAGGTTTTCTGTTTGTTAATCTTTTGCCGGCGGCAATCAGCTGTGCATTTGTGCACGTGCGTTGTGAATGGCAAGAAACCATGTGGCACATGGCACCTTATCACTTATCATATATTTCTCCCTTTTGGATTGTGTCAGCATACCAGCATTGACCGTTACAAATATTTTCCATTTAAAACTGAGCCAACTGCTTTTTAAACTAATTATTTATTTGTACACACATACTAATAGTAATAATAAAATAAGTTCATTGCAGAAGCAAATCTGTTTCACTGGCATTGGCCGACATCAGATCCCGTTCGAGGCTTGTTGTTGCATTTGCTTGATTCAGGAACAGATCAAAATCGTAGCCATCATTTTGGGCGGAAATCGAATCCTTTTGATTGCTAATCGTTTGCGGATTCGACAACAAATCCACATCCTGCAGTCCCAGCTCCTTGAGCAGCAGCGATTCATTCTCTGTCGAAACCTTCGCCTCCATGTGGATAATCGGAGCCGGTTTCTCCACAGCTTCCAGGCCATAAACAATTTTATTATTGGCAGTCGGCTCGTTATTTGCTTCTAGTTCGTCCTCATCCAATTCCTGGGGCTTCAATGTGCTCGACTTGTATTGGAAATCGGTCGCTTTAAAGTCCACCTCAATGGGAAAAAGGGGAGGCAACGAATCTAACCGCTCCACGAGATTACGATGCAGCTCTGCAAGGGATTCGAGCAGACTGCGAAGCTGTTTATTCAAGTCCATGGCGTGTTTGCACTCCAACAACTCCATTTTCTCCAGCACATCGGTGCGCAATTTGGCAAACTTGCTGCGTGCATCCTGGCGACAACGCAATATCAGCCGATACTCATAGTTCCCCGTCTCCACGCGGTACAGTGGCTCCTGTAGCGCTGCAAAGCCATGTTCCTCATCATCCATTTCCTTGACTTTCAGGCAATAGGATAAATATGTGAATTTGGCATCCGCATAACGACGCACCGTCAACTTGGTGTCCGGTATGGCCTTATTCAGATATGTGCCCAGATCGGCAAGCACCGGTTTGATCTGCTTGATGATCGCCAGTCCATCTTTCTCCAGCGAACGATGAAATTCCCCGAAAGTACGAAATGCTTCCGAGGCTCGCTGTTGCGGTTCATGTGCGGAAATTTGGGTGAAGCAGTCGCCAAAGGATTTGTATGTCTGCAGCAGATCGTAGTACGCCTTGAGCATGCGACGTGCATGCTCTACGAGACCCTTGTACATCAGTTCAGTGCCCTCGAGTTCCTCAAGTCGTTTAACCAGCGAATCATTGCACAATATGGCACGGGATAAGCCCAACGTATCTGCCGTATTGCTCGACAAACTGTCCACGATGCGATGCTTTAGCTTTTTCAGTATTATGTCCAGCGTTTTGCCCTGCTCCGGATCCGCGTGCAGTTTGTTGTAGTGCACGGTGACCTGATCGGTAGCTGTTTGGATCATTTTGGCCACCTCAACTTTGGTCTTGCCCTTTACACTGCTTGAATTGACGGCGAGCAGTTCGTCGCCGGATTGCAGCGAACCCTCACGTGCCGCTGGAGTGCCATCAAACACCTGCAATGTATGCAAATGATGAATAAATATCTAATTTATGAAATGCTTATAAGATTAACGCTTTTGTTTTTGTTGGCATTTTGCCGGCAATTAGCTGTGCGCGTGCATTGTGAATGGCAAATAAGCAAAGCTTGCAACGGTTATTTGAGCGCAGTATGCAGCTTATCACGGGAGTCAGTTTAAATATGCTCTCAAGCTGAGTTACCAAAGAGTGTAAATAATTATATTACATCAAGAGCCATATAAAAACATTGTATTAATGTGTTTTTGCTTTAGTAAAGCTCTGTTACCGTGGTTTTACCCTAATTTATATTTTTGCGGAGTATGCAGCATATGTGAAAATTGAACTGTTGTTTTACACTATAATTTGAAATTTCAAAACGAACGGATAAATATCTAATATGATATGCTTTTATGATTATAAAAAGAAAATATACAAATTGAATTAAATGGGTAATACTTTTACAGATCTGAGAGCTAGAATGGGGATAGTATTCGAGTAATCCTTGATTTTGTATCTATTTTTATTCTAAATGTAGCTTTAAATTTCATTTTTGGCATTAATTTTAGGACAAAATTGTATATTTTTTTTTAACCACCATGGCGCCCTCGCAATTATTTAAGCAATTTGAGATGATGACATCGCCGCCGCCGCCAAAAACAGACGAAAAACGGATAACGTTGGTGGACAACAAATTGCGATCGATTCTGCTGGAGAGCAACTCCAAACGGCTGCTGCGTCAACAGGCTGGATTGGATAACTCAAGGAAGCGGCGCAGTCCGCAGAAGGTGGCCGTACCGAATGCTTATAGATTGCAGGCAGAATACAACCGCAATCGGAAGCAAAGACAGCTGCGCTTGAAGAGATCGCTGCGACCGCTGCGGAAACAGGTAAACGCACCACATCCTGTGCCAAACTTCAGTGCATTGCATCGGCGCTGGGAGCACCGGAATAGACTGCGTCAGTTGCGCTCCGCCCAACAAGTGACCGAACCAATAACACCGCGAACACTGCTCAGTTCCCAGAGGTTCAGGGAAAAGTGGGCGAGTAAGCGAATCCATTGGAAACGGCAAGAGGAACAGGAGTTAACCCATCGTCCCAATCTGTGTAGCAAATTTTTCGACCCATGGCGCAAGCGACCGTTTGTGCCACGCATCACTTCCACCATTGTCCAGACGAAGCCTTTTAAGCTGCGATCCGTGGAACGAGGTGTTCTCCGCAAGAAATTCGATATGTGGCACATGGGAGAGCAGAATTCGCGGGAGCAACTCGAGACTGGGGAGTCGACGCGTCGCTGGAAGAACGAGTATCGAGAGGCGCGCAAACTGACCCAGTTCAAGGCTCGACCGAATCCATGGAAACGCACTAAGGCACCAGCAAATCAATGATTACAAGTACAAATTCCAAAAATTACACAAGTTCGTTTTTTAATGTACTCATTGAAGATGAGTAAAGGTATATTGTTTTTTGTAGGACTGTGTTACAGGCAGCTGTTGGGTGCAGTGTATATCAGAGTCGAGTTCACTTCGACTACAGCTTATATATATAAATCTTCTCTCTCACCTGTACTATATAGAGGCAGGGACACATTGGCGCTCCGCCGCCGATGCTAATCCCGATTAGGTTGCTCTGATCCTTGGTGATGACAACGGCATTGGTGGTCACAGTCATGCCCCTGTTTGTATAAGGAACATAATCGGATTAGCTAAAGTTTGGTTTGCTTTTGTATATACACAGTATATAGTCTGCTGTCTAGACCTAAGTTGGAGCATGTTACATGTAATTAATAAGCGTGCTGTACTCACTTCCTCAGGTGCAGTCTTCTAAAAAGCCATCTTATTAGTTCTAGCAAATCCATAAAATCGTTTAAAAAAAAACTTTTATAAAATTTGATACTTAAAGCTGAGCCTATTACGGTTTCCACTAAAGTCTAATTAGTTCCTAGCATAATTTTTAAATTAAAAAAATATCGAAATGACTAATCTATAGGAACTGGTCTAGAACTAAGAACTGCGAACCACTTTATTTTAATATATAAATTCTGTTAAGTTGAGAACGTTCTAGAAATATTTTCACCCTCTATTTAAATTCTAAGAACTTATTTACATTTAATTCTAGCTACACATCAAGACAACTAGTTGCTTACAATATAACAATTGGTGAAAACAATATATATAAATAACAAATATACACATGTTGAATGCTTTTAAATTAAGTCTGGCGCCGGTTTTTCTATTGTTTTTTTTTTTGACTCAGTCTCCGTCTATTTCGGTTAGCTTTGGAGACACTACATAACGATTAAAATTAAGTAATAAACGCTTTTTTTATATCGAGCTAATTCGAGTCAAGGAATTGACTTACAAGCGATCTAGCTCATATTTCTGTTTATTGTATAGTCCAAATTTCTCGGCAGCCATGTCGAAGTTGGTGCAAAGATGCACTGCATCTGCATCCGCATCAGCATCAAAGTACGATTTCGATTCCTGGGCCGCATCCTTGGGACTTTTTTTTTTGAGAATTCACTTAAAGCTATCTGTCAAATTGGAATATCCTAAATACTTACTCCACAAAGGCCTCATTTAATTGGATGAGCATTGGCTCGGCGCCGCTTGGCCGAGTTCTATCAAAAACATTTGTGTTTTGCAATTTCAAAAAATAAATAATCATGTACAATATGTTGACCCAATTATTGATTTTTTTGTAACAACCCACTGGGAAAATTCTTTGCACGCTCACAATGCGATATAAAAAACATATAACAGTACGTTTTTTTGTGCACATTTCTTACTCACATTTTATCCTCGTAGAAGAAGTCATCGTCGTCCGTTAGCATCTTAGCAATTTTTATTTATTGTTTTGTTTTGAACAAGGCAATTAAGCCTCCTCAAAATATGGCGTGAAGTTGGCACCAACGGAGCTCTATGTAAGTTGCTATCGAAATATATCGATATATCGTTTGATGGCTACATTACTGTTTTTACCCATACACTTGCAACAACTTGTTGCCTAGGCAACGAGTGAAAATATAAACAACAAAGAATTTTCTGCAATGGATTGGGCTGAAGAGCTGAAAATGACAATTAGAAAGGTAAAGTAGAGAAATAAAAATACTATTTTAAGTTAATTTTAATTGATATTTATAGACAACGGCGCGAAAGGGTCGTCGTTCAAAAAGTCGCGATGTGCTAAATGAAACTCAGGCGGGGGCTTCGAGTGCTGCCTCGACGCATAAGCTTGCTAAGGATTTATCGATAGATATCACGTTGGATATACACAATGAGAGTACAGGCAGTCCAACAACAACGACAACAGCGGCAACAACACCAACAACATTGAATAATGAATTTGACTCAAATCGACCGCCAATTAGACGTGTCTCAGGTGGTTGGGCAGATTCTGGCCAAAAATCCCTGAAGTAAATAATAAATTCACCAAGACTATGTTTTTTACTAATCTTTATTTATATTCGCAGATCAAAGAAAAATTCGTTTGATGAGTAAGTTGCAACCCTATTATAACAATCTTATTTCTAAAATTATTACATTTTTAGCGAGCGATTTCAAATAACAAAATCAGCTACGAGCACAATACCCACAGATGATATACCTATTGTACCAGATCTTGACGATATCAGGGATGAAATTTTGCTAAACGAAATTGTCGAACCGCCTTCGTAAGTATTTTATTTTACTGAAATTAACAATAATAGTTAGTCATAAATTTCAGCAGTGTTGCCATCAATCGTGACGTCACATTTAAGGAGCTCAGCTCTGATTTGCTATCGCAGAATGCGTTTTCAGCTATCGAGGATGTCGATTTATCGATATTGACGCGTTGCCTGCAGGCCCAAGAGAATCTGGATGAACCCGATGAGGTTTGGGAGTGGGAAAAACTTTTTACAGAGATCACGGCTCAAATCAATTCGGACAAAACGTCGAGCGTTGGCATGCCCGAAAAGATTGAAATTGGTCCCGACGAAATACCGCCAACGGCTAAACTCAATTAGTTATGTAAAACATAAATAAATGCAATGTTTAAATTAATTCATTTAAAACGCATTTGCCATTCAAATGTGCGCCTGCACGAAAAAAAATATCAGAGCAATCGATAGAAAATATCGATAGCATTGTGTGTCATTTTCTTCCATCACCATCCGTCACGGGGCAACGAAAAACACAGTTTTTAGTCATTATTTAATCTGTGTGAATCGCGTTGGAAATTGCTCTGAAAAATTGCAAATTGTTAATAATTGTATAGTTAACACAACAATGGCACCGAAAGCACGAACAGTTGGTATTAAACCGAAAGCACAGACCTTCAAAGACAAGTCGAAACCGACCGATGTGCGTCTGTCCAATATACAGGCGGCCAAAGGTAAGCAGAGATATAAAAAAATATGAAAAGATCATCACTTAAGACGCGCATGAGACGATAATTTATGTTACAAATAGCAAATTGCGTTGCATTTTACTGATTGCTAAGGTGAATTGGTGTGGAAAAATGCATAAAACAAAAGCAGTTGCCGGCTGCCATCTCGAAACTTCTTAGTGATGACACTTGCTCAAACCATATGACTCATGTGATGCAAGGAGAGAGAACCATTTTAATTGATACTTTTCTTGCAGCTGTTTCCGATGCTATTCGCACCAGTTTGGGTCCTCGCGGCATGGACAAGATGATCCAAGCCGCCAATGGTGAAGTATCGATAACAAATGATGGCGCTACCATTTTGAAGCAAATGAATGTTTTGCATCCGGCTGCGAAAATGCTTGTCGAGCTGTCCCGTGCTCAGGATGTGGAGGCTGGCGATGGCACCACTTCCGTGGTGGTCATTGCTGGCGCCTTGCTCGAGGCATGCGAGAAATTGTTGCAGAAGGGTTTGCATCCGACTGCGATATCGGATTCATTTCAACGTTGCTCGAACAAAGCCGTCGAAATACTCACCCAGATGTCAACGCCCGTTGAGATCACCGATCGTGAGACTCTGATCAAGAGCGCCTCCACATCCCTCAACTCCAAGGTGGTCTCGCAGCAGAGCAGTCTCCTTGCTCCCATTGCTGTCGATGCGGTGCTTAAAGTCACGGAACCGGGCAGGGAATCATCGGTGGATCTGAAGAACATTAAAGTTATTCAGAGTTTGGGCGGCACTGTTGAGGATACTGAGCTGATTAATGGTCTCGTCTTCACCAGTCGCTCGTCGGGCACAAATGCCCCCAAGCGCATCGAGAAGGCTAAAATTGGTCTGATTCAGTTTTGTATCTCGGCACCGAAAACCGATATGGATCACAATGTGATTGTCAGCGATTATGCGGCCATGGATCGTGTCCTCAAGGAGGAGCGCTCCTACATCCTCAACATTGTGAAACAGATAAAGAAGGCCGGCTGCAATGTTCTCCTCGTCCAGAAGTCCATTTTGCGGTGAGTTTAAATATAAATACCAAACAGTATATATAAATATAGATATAAATATCTACATTTGAGAAAATTGAAAAAGTAATGGTTGGATTCGTAAGAAACAATGTCTGAAGGTTTTATTATTATTATTATTATTACTACTGTTACGATATTTTAATGATCACCTTCAATTAATATCCTCTCTCTCTTTTAATAGTGATGCCGTTTCGGATCTGGCTCAGCATTTCCTGGACAAGATCAAGTGCTTGGTGGTAAAAGATGTGGAACGCGAGGATATTGAGTTTGTGTGCAAGACCCTGCATTGTCGTCCGATTGCATCGCTGGATCATTTCACCGCCGAGAATTTGTCCAGTGCTGATTTGGTCGAAGAGGTGGCCAGTGGCACCAATAAGTTCGTCAAGATCACCGGCATACAGAATCAGGGACGCACCGTCTCCATCATTTGCCGGGGATCCAACAAGTTGGTGTTGGAGGAGGCGGCTCGTTCGCTGCACGATGCGCTGTGCGTGGTGCGTTGCCTGGTGAAGAAACGCGCTCAGATTGTGGGCGGTGGTGCACCCGAAATTGAGATGGCTTTGCAGCTGGCAGCGGCTGCTCAAACTGTCGACGGTGTCGATGCGTATTGTTATCGTGCCTATGCCGATGCACTGGAGGTCATTCCCTCAACTCTAGCCGAGAATGCGGGCCTCAATCCGATTGCAACGGTGACCGAGTTGCGTAATCGTCATGCTCAGGGTGAGAGGAATGCCGGGATTAATGTGCGCAAGGGCGCCATTACCGACATCTTTGCGGAGAATGTGGTGCAGCCGTTGCTGGTCAGCATCTCGGCCATCACTCTGGCTACGGAGACAATTCGCTCCATCTTGAAGATCGATGATATTGTATGTTATTTTGAATTTGATATCTGATTTATGATTTGTATTTTGTTTTTAATTAATTATTTCTCTTTCAGGTTAATACCTTCAGCTAAGCAGTTTGTTAGCTCGACAATATCTCAAAATACTTTGTATTCGTGCCTGCAGCGCTTCAATATCTTTACTTATTTTTGCATTTTCATCTAAAACAAAAAACACAAAAATACACAACAAACAAAAAAACACACTTAACACACATTAATAAATCGCACACATAATGCGGCTGCGCACGTCCGCAACTAAATTGAATAAAATTCACTTAATATATGCCACTACAAGTTAATGCAACTTATCTATTTACCCTTTAATAAAACCAAACTAAACTAAATTAAATGGAGTCTTTTTATGAAAATTTGATTTCCGCGCTGCAGGCATTTTTAAATGTGATCGATTTTTTGCCCAACAATTTGTCATTCACAAGCGCACGTGTTTTAGACACAGCGCTGCCAGACTTTTCAACATTTCTACGCTGGGCGCCAAATTCAAATTGCTGCATGCAATTTATGAAAACGATTATTATTTGTATTGGTTTTTATTGTGTTACGATGAGATTATATATAATTGAATATTAACAAATGAATAAGTATATAAATAAATGGTTAGCAAGCGCAGTCGTGCAAGACGCCATCAAATATTGCTATAATTGAACCAACGTCATTTCAGTTGAATTTAATTTTATTACTGTCACCTTTGGGTCATCTGATTGTCGGACTATTTTCACGCCCATTGGGAGTGCTGCTTAAATTTCAAAGGGTTTCTGTTTTCTACTCCAACCCTTTTGGGCTAGCCCATATATTTTGAGGCCCCCTTTTTTTTTTTGCTGGCATTCTTTCTTTTGTTGTGAGTGTAAATAAAAATCACTTGATACGATTTTTATGATGTGCGTTAAATGATTAAACCACTTGAAATGGTCTCAAATTGTCCAACAAAAAAAAATGAAGCATCAAACACGGTTTTCTTAGCCCCATTTTCGGGTTTTCGCTTACACTTTTGGCCAAAAAAAGGGGTAGACTGACAGGAAGTTTTGGGCGCGTGTAAGTTAATTAAATGTGTAAACATGTCAACAACAAAAAAAAAAGGCTGAACTCTCAGATTGGTGTTGATTTCAGTTTATTTCACGCCCAAAAATACTCATCCACTGAACGGGGTAGTTTCTTGTTGCTTTGATCAAAGTTTTCCAGCTAATTGGCTGAAAAATTCTTGAGTTTCCCATTTTGTTGTTCACTTGTGGGGGTTGTGATTGATGCATGCAAATTTGTGAGGCTGCCATTTGATTTTTTTAGAGTTCAACCATTTTAAATTTAAATTCGTTCTGGCTTTGGCTTTTGTGGCATACTTTTTGGGGCGTTCGCTTTTTAGGGTTGCAATACCTAAAAAGACTTGTTGGGATTCCTATTTTTCTTCGTTTTTTATATAGCCCACAGCGTTGAGAACTTTGCCACATTTTATTGGCTTTATTTGCACTGACCTCATCTAAAGCGGGGATGGCGTGAGTGGGTGGGGGAGGGGGAGGGTGGGGGGAGGGAGTGAGGAAGGACTTTGTCTAGGGACTCACATTTGTTTGTATGCGCAAATATTGAATTTGCGCTCTTTTTATTTTGATACACTTGCAGAGGGTTTTATAATTGTGTCGTGAAGTGTGTAACGTGTGTCAAGGAGACGTCTCCGGGCTTAAAAAGTAAATATAGCTGATTCGATATAGCCATATCCGTTTGTCCCTCTGCTTGTCTGTCCAAGGAATTGAGGAGGTTAAGGACTGTATTTGAAAAATGAATGAAAAATACTCGAGAATTTTTGAATTTTGAAATCCAAAATCCATGTCTACATCATAACCTAAAGTTATTTTAATAACATTGATTTTAATATTATTTTAAAACTGGTTAGTAACTTGTAGAAGCACCAAATTCAGTCACTATGGGAATCAGATCTGGTTGATTGCACCTGGTAATAACTATATGTCTTTGAATTGCCTACCAGACTGATACTCTCCTCGTCTCCTCAATTTGTATACATTGCCGATAATATTTATCTCCATAAAACTTAGGTTTTGTTTCTCAATCCAGCTTTTTGCCACTCGAGCTATGTGAATTGGAGCATTATCCGGATGAAAAATCCACGAAAGTGTTTGGAAAATGCCGTTGTTGAAAGGAAATGTTTTCTCGTGCAGGATTTTGTAGTTCATTCATTCAGCATAATGTTATGTGAGAGTTCTTCCTTGCAAATTAAATGGACTATAGTTTTAGGCAAATAAAAACATAATTGTCGAAATATATTTTCTTCTTTGAGTTACCCTTCTAAAATTGACTCCAGTTTTGCTGTGATTGCTGAATCCATTCTGCTAGGGTATGTTATATTCGGGTAACCATTAGTTAAATGTTTTTGCTCTTGGCTTTTTTTGTTTTGTTACTATTTAGCTAGTAGTTATGTTTGCTTCGCTTGGTCCCACACTTTATAATTTTGGAATTGTGGTCCATGTTGGATTTGTGCTTTGTTTCTTTGTCGCTGCGTTTCTTTCTTGCATGTTTGCTTAATTTTTTGTGCTACTGCAAGAAAAAGAATAAGAGAAAAGTAACTTTTTCTTTGTTGCTCATTTCATATTTTCATTGTAATTCAATTGGGTTCTCCACTTTTCCACTTGCCCACTTTTCCAAGCAGCATCGCTCTCTTGTTTTCTTTTTTTGGCCAAATGTTTGCACAATTCTTGTATTCACTGGACAACAAAGACCAGCTACCAGCTATAAAAAAGGGTGTATCTCTCCCTCCGCGCCCTCCTCTTGTCAGCAGCTTCCTTTTTTTTGCACAAATTGAAATTCAAAGCATATAAATTCGCATGCAATCATCCAGAAACTGAACATATGCTCGCCATATAATTTTCACTTGACACAGACATCTCCGTTCAAATCTATTTAATCTTCAGCAATTGCATTGATGCGCTCACAAATTAGAATCACTTGCTCGAATACATCTCAAATACTCTGCAATTTAATATTTGTGTGCCTTGCTAGCTTTAAAAACTTCAAAATCCTAATACACTTGAATTTGTTTTAGCTATTTTCCTCAGAATCAGAATCAGAATCATCAGTGCTAAATGCTTACTTATTAAGTATTATAATATGTAAAATATGTATTTTAATTATAACAATAAACTTCCAATTCGGTTGTTAAATCTTAATTTAAGAATGTGTCTTACAAAACGAGAAGAAAGAAGAAATATCTTGTCGAACAGAAAACCAAATTCGTAACAATTTCGAAACCCGATAATATTAGTATATATATTAGCACAATTGAACCGACCACCGAACAGATGTGGAACCAATTCGCAAACTTTAATGGAGCCTTTACATTTTATGTGCCTGAACCGGTTCTGGAATACGATTCGATTTGACAATTTGACTATGCATTAAAAAGTATTAAGTGCTGATTTTTTTATTCTTTTTTTGTTTTCTGAATTTTTTAAAGTTTTGTTTTGATTTTTCCAAAGCTTTTGTTCTTATAGAAGTTTAATAAACATAATAAAAAACTATAATTAAATATAATACATCAACTAATTTTTGCTTTTGAATGAGGAACAAATAAATTTTACAAAAGAACATATTTTTGGCTTAAGATAGTTACTCTGCTCAGTTCTACAATTAAATTAATAATTTATTATTTTTTTTTTTCCTTTTGACCTGATCTCTTGGCCAATTTGACAATCAAATATGTTTCCCATCATATTCATACTTTCCGATTAGCCGCTCTGTTATGCGGATAAAAAGATAAGCTGCGGATTTAACCAAGTTGAAACGCCCACCAAATAGGAGTGGCACTTAAGCGGATACAAAAAACACAAAAATAAAGCGAGACGAAGCAGCAGCAGAAGAAAAAAAACTTAATTTTCGTTAGTCCTGGCAGCACTTGTGTGATTAATGATTTGGCCAGCGATGAAGAAGCTGTGTGAAGGGGGGAAAATGTTATGAAAACGCATTCGAAAATTTCATTAAATTGTTATAAATGAAGTTTTAGCAAGCAACAACAAAAAAAAAAAGCTAGCAGAGAAAGCGAAAAAAGCATTTCTCAAAATGGAATGGAATTCAATTTGCAAATGCAGTGGGCAAAGTGGGAAAAAATCTATCAAAAGGAGCGCTCAAATCAAATCTTTAGCCGCCGATCTGAAACATAGTCCGCCGGCTTGCCACACATGCCACATGCCGCACAAATAATAGTACCACCACTCCCCCAACCCCTGGGGCAACATCCTATGCCTAATCCCAATTCCAACCCGCTTCTTCTGCTTTGCTATTTGACCAGTTAAATGACCAGAGGGCTGCTTAGGGTTTGAGGTGGGGACGGGGCGGGGGGTGCGGTTTAAGGCATTTTGAATATGGGCTGAAAGCGTTTTCTTTCCCTTTTCCCTTTCCCTTTGAACGCCGTCTGCAACGGACTGATAACATTCAAAGAACGGAGCCGAGATGCTTTCGAGTGTACCAATTATTCGTGAGTGCTGAATGAGTGCTGAATGAGTGTGCCTTCAGCTACTGTTCTGTCTGCAGCTTTAGTCCTTAGTCCTTGCAGTTGATAAGCCATTGCTTCAGGGCGCCCTTGAAACGCTTTTGATGTGCAGCCAAATTAAATTGGGCACTTTTTAGTTTGATATTTTTAAGGGGGGCTAAAGCGATGATTGAACCTTTAAAATTATTATAGAATCGTGGGTAGAACATAGGAAAATGCAATATTTTCTCAAAAAACCTTTTTGTTTAACAAGATATACTCAGCAAACTTATCAGTTATGCGTTTTATAATACTCCTAAGAATAATTGGACAAGTTTCACAAAAAATTCATCGTATGCTCTATCAAAACAAGTTTAATATGTAATGAAATTAAGTATCGGCAGGTCTACAAAGGTCTGTTATCTTCCCCAAGTCCAAGATAGCTCTTCTAACTTGTTTTTCTTTTTAAATGAACAGGAATTTGAGAATATCGGCAGATAACTCACAACTGGGACACAAGACACTAAATGCTTTCACTAGTAGCTAAAGGATACCCAAAAAAAAAAAAAACAAAGATAAAAAAACAACAAGAGAAATAGAAATAGAAACAGAGAACAATTTCCCCCTCTTTAGTAGACCATATGACATAACTATGTGTGAATTTATGGCATAAACCCTTTTCTGTTTTTTATTTTTTTTTGCTAGAGAGTTCTCTAAGCGAATCAGGAAAGGGCGAATCGGAGGGAGGAGGGGGAAGCAAGTCGCTAAAACTTTTGCTGTGAGGGGGAAGAGGGAGGGGATTTACACGCTTGCCTCAATATACAAATAAGGGTTTCACTCGGTTCGGTTCGGTTCGGTTTGGTTCGGTTTGAGTGTCGCAACGGCAAAGATGAAGTGATTTCTTATCCAACAAATCCACTCCCGAGATTTTTACCAACAACAACAAACAACGAAAAGGGGTTGGTGCGGGTTAACCCCCACCCCTCCAATGTGTCTGTGTGTGTTTGTTGTGTGTGTGTGTGTGTGTAGAGGAAGTTTATTAAAAAATGGTGTGTTTGCGCTTGGCGCGTGTCCTGTCGGATGGGATTCTGTTCGATTTTTTGTTGTTTTCTTCTTTTTTTTTTTGTTGGCTGTGATGCGAAATCAGTTAACTAAATATGTAGTTAAATATTTATTTAGGGAGCTTCTAATGAGATTCAAGTGTACTTAGGACTTAATATAGGGCTGTTGCCCTGCCAAATGGCACCTAATTGAATTATAAACCAAATCCGAGGCTTAAATCGTTTCGAATGAGAGTGCCAGCAACGCAGTTTTTAATGTAGGGTATACAAGCGTGTCTTGATTATTTATTTAATTATGCGAAGAAGAGAACAGATAGCATTTAATGGGATTTTTAGTATTATTTTTAGTTATTGGCTTAAGGCAGCAAGAAGCATCTTCGACCCCAAAAAACTCTATGTATTCCATATATTCGTCTCTTCGTCTGTTTGAATGAATATTCCAATATAATAATGTATCGAAGCTAGATTTTATTTAAGAGCTGCTTTAATCTAAATGTTAAATAATCGGTTTGAAAGTCGTTAAGAACCTGTAACGATTTCAAAACTGGATTCACCAATTTGAGCTGGTGATGTTCTTCAAATTATTATTTAAATAATTGACATCAAATTTCCTTTCTCTTGTTTGGGATCGATTTTTGACATCAATTGCATTTTTTTGTTTACAATTAAATAGTATATTATAGCCTACATATTTGCTGCTGAAAAGAATAGTTCATACGAGTATATCTATTTTTCTATTAAAAGACACCTTTAATTTTACGCTTCATTAAAAGAAATTTTGTTTAAGTTTATAAATAATTTTTATTGAAATTTGTTTTGTGTGTGTTTTTTGTTGTTGTGTGTTTGTTTGTTTGTTTTGTTAGATCTAAGAGTTAAGATCAATTTACAATTGGACATTGTACAACAATATCTTTAGCATTATAATATAGTATACAAATACATAGGTAGTATGTTACATTGGAGTCTACATGTAATATTATATATAATGGTATAGGGTATAGGGTATAAGGTATATATATGTGTGGTATATATAGATACTTGATAGATTGGCATGCCGAAGAGATACACAATACATATACACATATACAGGACACAACAGTTATGGCTAGTTATAAATATTTATATATTCGTATAGCTAGGAACTTGGGATCTGAAATTGTATACTATATATATATATATATATATAGTTGTAGTAGTATATATAGTGTTTATGCTGTATATATGTATTTCTTTTAAATTCGTTATGGAATGCTTCTTGATACGACTGTCTATATCACCTAGAGTGGGGAGCGGGCTTTACGATATGCAGTTTTTTATGGGATTTCTTTTTCCTTTTTTCTTTTTCTTTTTCTTTTTCTTGTTTTTTTGGAATGTTTTTGGAAGTTCTGGAGCTAAGTTTTGCTATATATATTATATACAGAAGAGCTGATTGTACAGTTGGGCGGACATTATTCCCCCGAGCTGACAGAGCTGCCACACAGCGATCCCCCCGCCTCGTGGAGCAGCAACTGACCGTTGGACATGTTGAGGGTTTGCGGTGGATAGCCAAAGGCATGACTACTGAGAGGAGTACCCGTTGGACTATCCAAGTCCAGCGAGGGATTAATGCGCTTCTCCTTCTGCCGGCGATTGCAGAACCACACACGCACCACTTCCTTATCCATGTGGAGGCGTTCCGATAACTGATTAATCTCCTCCGAGGTGGGTTTACAGTTCATCATGAAGGCCTGCTCCAAAGCACCGCGGATCGTTGTCTCAATCGAGGTGCGTTTCTTGCGCCTGCGTCCCAAAATGCTCTCCGGCGTGCTGCTCAAATTGCTCGTCATCGAGTTGATGTTGAAGACGCCGCCACCCGACTTGGCCACACCCGAATCCGCATCCTCGAGCCACTTTTGGAGCAGTGGCTTCAGCTTGCACATGTTCTTGAAGCTCAGATTGAGTGCCTCGAAGCGAGAGATTGTTGTCTGGGAGAAATCATTGCCGTACAGTTTGCCCATGGCCAGACCCACATCGCCCTGGGTGAAACCCAATTTAATGCGACGCTGCTTGAAGGTCTTGGCGAACTGTTCGAGCTCCTCCAGGTCGGTGGTCTCCTCGGGCGATTGCTCCAGTTTGGTGGCCATCACAGCGGCAACTGTGGCGCCCCCAGACAAAGGCTTAGGCGTACTCGAGGCAGTCGCTTGTTGCAGCTGTTGCATGCTTGGTGTATTTGGTGTCATGGCAGCGCTGCTCAAACCCAATCCGCCCAGTGAATTGGGCGGAGTGCGCTGCTGCTGCTGCTGATGCTGCACTGGACTGAGGGAGGGACTGCGCAGTGGAGATTTACTCAGCGGCGTTGAATAGTGGCGACTCACTGGCATTGTCGTTGCCTCACACGTTGCTGGCTGCTGCTTGAGTTGTTGCAATGCCTGAAATTGTGCCAGCGCCTGCAGCGAGTTCTGCAACAGAAATTGTGTGGCCAGATTGGGATTGGGAAATGCATCCGGCGCCAGTTGACGCACCATTTCAATGTAGCTGTGCAACTGCAACTGCAACGCGTGTTGCATATCCTCGGCGGCAAAGGCGAGTGCGTGTGTTGCCACCGTTGATGGTGCTGCTGGTGGCGCCTCCTCGTGCAGTGCCTGCCGTTTCTTGGGCGGCTCCTCCAACTCCAGCTCCTCCTCTGCCTCCGCCTCCTCTTCCTCATGTCCATTGCTTCGTGCCAGATTTAATACCTCATTTGTCCCAGCCGCCGCTGCCTCCTCCCTTGCCTCGACTTGTGCTCTGCGTTTGTTGCTCAAATTCTGCGGCGTCTCGCAATGCGCCTCCGCCAGCTCCGCCTCGAGCTCTTCCTCCTCCTCGTAGCTCTTGCCGCAGTCTGTAAGAATATAGAGAAAAGTTGTTTGCTATGGTTAAACTTTCAAGAGATTAATTGCTTGAATTATGTTCTTTATATTGCTATTTAAATAGCCCATCTCGTCTTCTATCTTCTCTCTCTCTTCTCTCTTCTCGTCGAGCACTCTCGACTAGAGCATTAGTATTAGTTCTAGTTTAATTCAACTTAAGTCAAGCAGATTTAATTCGACATTTATCGAAGTTCTTTGTATTTTCTTGCAGTGACATTATTCTACATATATTCGAAATGTATTTTCTTTTTCAATTTTCCAACTCAGTGAAGTTTGAAAGTGCCAGGACATTGCAGGACAACACGCGTCGCATAATTCAATTCACTTCCTTTCTCTCAACCTCTGCTCTCTTTTTTTGAGCAGTTTTCAATATTTCTGCTATTTTAAGGCAAATTTTATTCAATCTTCCAATTGAATGCGCCAACTGGTTTTCTTATTGTTGTTGTTGTTGTTGTTGTGCTGGCTTGTTGTCCTGCGGTTGCCGATAGACGCTCAAGCGGAAGGGTTTGCTTTGTAGCCGTGCCCCAACCCCCACAAAAAACCCCCTAGCTTTGCTAGTCCAAAATTCAATCATGCATAATAATTGAAAAATCGCCGAGGCACAGGATGCAGGACACAGGACTCGGCAAGCTTTTCTCAACTTTTTTGTTTTTCTTTTTCTGCGTTTTTTTACTTTTTATTTAGATCTACGCAGCTCAAATTTCATAATGTGTCATGAGCATTTATTGATTTGCAGCCCATACAATTTAGAATAATAAAGAAGGCACTTCCTGTGCTTGCTGAAAGATAATACTTGAAATAATTGTAAGCTTCCTTAAGATCAATCGAAGATCAGAAAAATTAATTGAACACAGTGGTATTCGTGCTTTGATTTTTATTTTTAAAAGATCTGTACTATGTATTGAAAAACCCAGCGAGTGTTCTAGAAACTTCCTTATAGATTGTAAAACACGCTAAAAATACTTGTTGAGTTTTTTATACTATCTTTTTAAAACATTTGCCATCCTTTTCTTTTTAATTTAACTGCTGTATATTGAAAATACTCGCAAAAGAATCTTTCCTATAGTTGTCAAAACATGCTAAAAACACTTTTAAAAATTAAAAGCTATAAAAAATGATCGAGTTTTTGAAAACTCTTCTTCGGTTTTCACCCTGAAAACGATTTAATTAAATGATTGTTTTAAGCGGATTGTTTTTGGCCAACAGGATAAGTCATTTGTTTTACAATGCGGGTGGCTTAAGGGGGAGAGGGAAAGGCTTTAAATTTTTATGGATATATATATCTAGATATATGTGGGCAGCTGTTTTTATGACTTATAATGTGAGCACAAAAAATCGCCTAATATAATTAGCAAAAAAAAAATATATATATATATATAAATAAAACGCAGTCAGCTCTAAAAAAATCACATACATAACTGTATATAAGGGTTATGGCTGGCCCTGATTGTAAAATTTGTTGCACCCTCCCCGCGCTCGTTGCTGCCACCCCATGTTGCACGAATTTTAAACAATTCGCTACAATTGCGCACAATTTGAAATGCACGAGTTGAGGATGATTTGCAAGGGTGGAGGGAGAAAAATCAAAATACATATAGACTTATATATATATATATATATATATATATATATATATATATAGGCTGACTGCAACTTGCGATTGGCGGAAAGGGGTTTACAACAGCGGAAAAAAGGGGTATTGTTGCAAGTTGCATAAAGTCAAGAAGCTGCAGGCAGCAAGCAGCAAGAACAGCGTGCCTGCAGCGTGTTCCCAAATTCAAAAGCTGATTCAAAAAAGAAAAAATGCAAAAACCCGAAAAATTTGAAACCAGGTGAAATTTTGTTGCTGCTGCTGCTGCTGCTGCGTTTTGTCTTTTGCCACAGAGCAGATGTGTTTTTGTTGCTGCTGCTGCTGCTGCTGATGCTGATGCCTCAAAACACAATGGTTAAATGTGTGAATGTGCGTGTGTGTTGCACTGACAAATGAAGTGTTGCCTGCCCCTGGTTGTTGCACTCTTCTCTCTTGTCTCTATCGACTGCAGTTCTAGGGGTTGATTTTGAGGAGCTCATGGGGAGTTCCTCGTTTTTGAATACGAACTACGAAATACAGCGATTTATGGGAAAGATATAAAAGATCGAGTTGGTGTCTGCTGTGTGTGTGTGCCACAAACTGTTCAATTGTAGTGTGAATATTTGGCCAAATCAAATAGAATTGCAGGCAAAAGTATATATTTTTAATTGGAAAATTAAATCAAATGATAGGAAGTTATTGAAAATTGAATACATGCTTTAATAAGCGTGAATGCTGATTTCAAATGTTTGCTTTCATAATTAAATAACCAAACAAGGCTCTGATATGATCTAAAAGTCCAACCTCACTGATTTTTTGTCCAAATTTAAGCAGCATTATTATAAATATGTTCAGTGATTTGATTTTTATACCAGAACTCAACGATCTACAGAATAGACCTAGTAAGTCGCTGTGCAGGTATTCCAATTATAATTATGATACTCGTTTGTATTTTGGATCATTGATTAAACCATTGCAAAGCTATGAAACAATGATTAGACTATTTTCCAGTCGCAAAAATAGCTTGAAAATTACAAATTTATAATATTTATCAGCTTTAAAAACAAATTCTTAGTCTACATCTATAGAGTTTAGATATACTAATTAATCTATTTAAATATATATATATGCATATCTCTTTCTTTTGTTTCCTTTATTCTCCACATTATAATTATTCTGCGTTGAGAATCACATGGATAAATGCCTTGATTCCCACTCTTACTTTCAACTCTCTTTGTCTCTCTCTCTCTCTTTTAACTATCTGAATACTTTTGTAAATTTTAATCCCTCCCCACCCCCCAACCACACCCCCTTCCACACACACACATACACATTCTCGATGCTTAATGTGCGACACCCACAACAAAAAAGGCATTTGCAACCCTGAAAATTGTGATGGCAACAACTGTTCTGAAGTATGCAAACAACCCTCAAGCCAATATGCAAAAGGTTATGCACACACACTCACACACACTACACACTACACACACACACACACTCTCACTTTTGACCCCCGCCTGACCCTGTGCCCCTCCCTCATAAACATACACAAAAATAACAATTTGTCAAAATGTAAATTTTCTCGTTTTCCTTTTGCATTATTTGGCAAAACAACTGCGCATTTAAATTTGATTGTGCCAACAATTATATAAGAAGGGGAGGGGTTGGCAACCCTAGCTGGCGACCTTAAACCCCCTGCCCTCCCTTCTCTATACGCTTAACAAAGTGCAACTAATCTATGCAAAAACATGCCTAGAACATCGAAGTCATCCCCCCTTAAAAGAAGTGCTCACATTTAAATGACAACCCTCCTCATTTAAATACACATTGGACAGGGTTGCCTGCCTGCCAATTAAAGTTGCATTTTTATTGGCTTACACAAAATTAACAACAAGGCGCATATTCAAATGTGTCACAATAACAACAACAACAACTATTATGTGAAACCTTAAAAAAGGGTTGCTCTTAAAAAAAGAAGGGTTGCCAAAGCAACAGTTGTTTGGTGTTGCCTGCTTAACATATCATTTGAATAGTGATGAGGACGACGATGAGGTGTAAAGCGAGTCTGTCAAATTATTGTTTAGGGGGTTCCCTTTCTTTTTTTTTTTTCCTTTTTTGCTCTACGTCACCCTAGCACAAGCGTAACCCTAAAATAAAATGTGCTTACTTTTTTATAAGTGCCCCACTTGTTGACTCTTGTTGCCTCTTATTCAAATTGAACGCCTCTTCCGCTTACTTTTTTGTTGTTGCTGTTAGGGTTACCCCAAAAGGATTATGTTGCGTGAAGCTAATTGTGGTTTTCCACATTTTGATAGGGTAATTTGTGTGTGCCTCTTGTGATATTATTATTATTTTTATTTTCTGCTCATTGCTGTTTTTTTTGTTTAGTTTTGTTTGATTTGGGGGCGTTACGAGGGCGTTTTACTTCTTTTTGAGTTGAGCATTGTGTGTAGAATGGAAATTATAAGGTGTTTTCAAAAAGAGTTGTTCAGTTATGGAGGAATTGAAGTGGGCCTTTTTGTGGAAAGCAATGAAGTAATTATGGGTTGAATATGAGTTAAAACAGTCAGCGATGCATAACGGATTGGCTGAAGGAACATTACAGGTTGCTCAAGGAACTAGCCAACCTCCAAATTGTGTAAGAATCCATTTGTAGACTCTGCCTGGGTCTCTGGGTAGAGTTGTCCAATCTTCTTGCAGCTAGAAATCTACACCGTCTTCAACCTTACAGAAATAAGAACCCTGAGACTAGGAGCGCCATGGCATTTCTTCACATGATAATGCTGAATCAAGGCAAAACAATAATTCCGGCTCACTTATCAGAGAAAAGCACAACAGAAGCAGATCACGGACTCTAATAATAATCATAATAATATGTTAAAAGAAATTAAGTAGGTATATAAAGTAATATATCTATATGATAATCATAATAACGCTAATAAGCAACTCAAAATTTGGATATTTAGTTGCCTCTAGTATTATTACAATATTATATATACAAGCAATTTAGATTTTCTATAAATTCACAAAATTTAATTTGAAAACTTTTCAAGAATCTGGATTTGCCATTATACTTTTCAGAAGTGCATTTCCTGATAATAGAAAATACTTATTAAGAAAACCATATTAGCCTCATTTTAAGAGTTTTTAAATATTTGTATTATAATTATAGAAAAGAAAAACTTTCGTTTTCAAAGAGACTCTAATTTCAGGGCGGTTTTCTAAAATTCAGCACTTGCCTTAATTTTGGATACACTGCAAGAACGAGCAGCTTAATTTGCATAAGAATATGATTATTGTTCACTTTAACATAAATCTTGTGATAATAAGCAAATAATTACTTAAGTTATTTCCATATCTAAGCCGCGCTCAACTTTTGCCACATACAAATTCATCGAATTTCATGCAACGTTTGCAAAATAGTCAATGAGTGCCACATATTGTTGCACAACCAAGTTTAGGGTCACACTTTAGTCACGTGCGTGGCAGCTACCTAAAAACCCCGACCTAAACCCAAACCCAAATCCAGATGCCTGCCTCAAAGAGCCAAACTGACACGCTCGGAGCTGAGGCCCAACCTCATCCTCAGCCTCAAAATAACATTTGCCTTTGGGGTTGTCTTTGTCGTTGTTGTCTGTGTTGTTTGTGTTGCATATTGGCCTTTTGCAACAAACTATAAAATGTTCAGCTCGCCTTGCCTCCGAGCGCATCCCTTCACTCTTTCAGGGAGAGAGGAGAGAGACATCAATAAATTGGCAAACGTAGCTCGTGTGAGTAATCAATTTAGCCACAAAGTAGCCACGTTCCGAATCAGACACGAGACACGAGTCCCACAAACTCCTAGCTATCGTATCTTTATGCTATAATGATTCCTGGTGCATGTCTGCTGAATGTGGGCAAAGGATTACATTGGATTGCATACCTGACAGGGATCGCAGCGGAGATGGCGGTGTCGGTGAGTTTGACATGTGTCGCATAACTGCAAGGAAAAGAAGTAAGAAATGTATTTAAACTCAAGTTAATTTTTGGTAAGTGAAAAGGAAATTCTCTGAAAAATTTGAGTAATTATAACAATTTGCATAAAATTATGTTATCGAAAGATATCTCAAGTTGAGTAGTCCTAGTTAAGTTAAATGAATTATTCAAATTAAATTTGTATAAATAAACCAATTCAAAAAGGATAACCCTTCTTTTAAAAGTAGTTGCCCCTCAACTAAGTTAATTGAACAATAAATAAAACACTTTTCCAAGACACTTTGTGGTAGCAGTCAAAGCTAAATACAGCTTAGAAAGCTATCAAATTGTGTTGAGTTGCCTTTGGCTAATGTTGCCTTTTAATTAATATTACACTTTCCTTAACATTTGCATAGTAATTGTCAAAGCTAAGTACTACATATACAAGTTATCGATAAGTGTTATCAAAGCATAAGCAAATTTGACTCCTCTTTCACTAGAACATTAAGTTGTTCAACAATTAATCATTTTCATTCCTTGCTGCTTATCATCGATTAATCATTAAGTTGGCAACGCTTGACCAATCATTTGCCTATCGATTATTTCATTCACCCCTCTACTTCACCTCCCCCATCGCTATAAATGCAAATGTCACGTATGTCCTTTCGCATAGCTTTCAATTTGTGCCAGTTTCTGGGGCTGGGGTTTCCGTCTGGGTGTTGTCTGTTTTTGGCGAGTGTAACTGACACACACACACACACACATAGACACACCGACATTTTGGTCATCGTTTGTCCATTTCGAGCTGTTGGCCTCGGTTTGCCCACTTGGCTCGTAAAATGTCCATTAGTATTTACGGCTCCAACATGCAAAAATTGTTTGTGTTTTCTTCTATTTCTCTGAGTGCCTGAAACGCTGTAAACTTTTTAAGACTTTCGTGTGAAGCTAAATTCAACTTGAAATGAGTCCAGTTCTTAAAGTTCACTTGAGTAATGACATTCGTAAATTGCAAATCGATTAGAAGTGAGTTTTGTGAGGGTGGTTTAAAAGCACAGAGTTTATCAAGCTGGGCAACTATTTCCAGAATGAGTTCTCTCATTAATTAATCTTAAATAAATTAAACAATTTTCTTTAAAATATGCATAGGCAAAGCTAAATATAACTTTTAAAAAGTTAATCATCAGTTAATTGAAAGTCAAGAATAAATACAAAATAGACAAATTATCGATAAGTGCTATCGAAGCATAATTAAAGCTACTTTCTCTTTCGTTAAAAGACAAAGTTACACACCTATCAATAAGTAAACACGTTTATTGTATTAGTCAAAGATAATTACAGCCTAGACAAGTTATCGATAACTTCCATCGAAGGATAGCTAAAGTTAAAGCCGCTAAAACAGAAAGTAGCCCATCAATTAAACATTAATTAAGCTGCCAAAAAATGCTTTCTTCTAAAATGTTATGGTATTAGTTAAAGCTGCATACAACTTGAACGAGTTATCGATAAGTGTTAAACATTAACTTTTGATATTTATAAAGTGTATAACTATGCAAAAATCAAGTACACGACACACACACACCCATAGACACACACACGGGATGTGTGTACTTAAAATACACACATATGTGTTTGAGCTGCTCTCTCTATCTCTCTCTCTCTCTCTTGGACACCCGTTGTTGTTGTTGCTGTTGTTGTCCATTGTCCAGTAGTGTCCACTGTAACGTTCTGAGTCCTGTTTTTTGTGCATGGCATTTTCGGGGTTTTTTGTTTTGCAAAGTAGATATTAAATTTATAGCTCCCCCGGGGCGTAAACAAACTGTGTGCAGCATCCTTGACTAAGACAGAACAGACAGACAGACAGACGGACGAATAGACGGAAAAAAAGCAACATATTTTTACGACAATATATGGGCAGAGATGTAGAATGTTTTGGAATCCTTGTGCATAATGTCAGCCAGCCAGCTTGAGCATTATAAATATACAGATTACCCAGAGAGTAACACACTGTGTGTGGTTCATAATGGACATTTGCGGGTGTGCGTGTGTGTGTGTGTGAGTGGGCTGAGGGTGGGGGCGTGGCAGTTGGGTGTTGTGCTGGCAGCGCCAGGCTTAGCTTGGTGTCCTTTTTTTTGCTCATAGGGTGATTACAAGTGGCATTAGGGGTGTTCCACTCAATCTGCATGTTGCCTTTTTTCTATTTTTTTTTCTCCTTTTTTTGTTATCCTTATGCAATTAAAAAGGCAACGCATATCCTTGCACCTTCGGCTTAAATGTAATTACAACAAATTTGGCTTTTGTGGCCAGTTTTTGTATTTTTTTATGGTCAGCAAAATTATGGGAAAATTGCACGCCTTGAGGAAAAGGAAGAGGAAGAAAAGGCACAACTATTTTTTTAAGACTGCCTTTTTTAGGGTACAGAAAAAAAAAGTTTTCCTTTTTCTTGGTTTCTGTTTTCCTTGTTCTTTTTATTTTTGTTTTCTGTGATGCGCATGCAAAATACCTGAGACAGGTAAAAAGGACCTCGGTTCTCTCTGACCAGGATGCAAATACAAACAGTGGGCAATGATCACACGCACAGTGGGGAGTGCATCAGCTGCCAGAGAACTAAAGGACCAAAGGACTACAGGACGACCTGACTACAGGGGACATCATCATGATGCCATATCAAAACTCTACCCATGAAATTGTAGATCTGATAGCACAAAAACCGTAATTCCATAGGATGAGCTCGAGATGTGTGGGCGTGGTCTGCCGCCTTCTATTGTAATCAGTTCATGCGGCATTTGGTTGCAAGTAGCTTGCACTGGGAAATGTATGCCCAAAGAGAAAGTGAAAGCCACAGGTGCGGCAATAAATGCAACTCATCTCTGGCTATATGTAGATAAATCAATTAATTATATAGAAATCTGTTGAAATCTATTTTCTAATATTTTATATTTATCTCCTGTTCTTTTGTAAATTTACCTACAAAATAAATTAACATAGAAAAGGATATCTGAATAATTACATTTATCTTCGGTTTAATCTTTTAATTAATGTTCATTTCGAACTAGAAAATACTTGTTTCAGAACTAGAAAATAGGTTTTTCTAATGATCTTTTTGGAAAATGTAAAATTAGAAAAGTAATCCAATAATCTCCATTTTAGTCAAATCGTGAAATCTGTCAAGAATTACTGAATCAACAAAAATGTAATATTAATTCTCAACAAATAAATATTCCAGCATCATAAATTGAAGTTTGTAAGCAACATAAGGTGCTTAAAAATATATTAAATAAAATAAGCATTTAAAAGAATGTAAAACCTTTAAAAAGTTGATCAAAAACTAACGAGAAAATCACAATAAAAATCTCTGCTTATGTTTGCAAGTTGCAGCTGGCAACACTCTACTCAAAGCTTCTGAGTGGGTTATTCAGATTTGCTGGCTGGCAATGCTGTTCGCCATTGTTGCCCGAGAGCTTATTGTAAATTTAAAACTTGAAGTTGACAATGCTGTCCTTTAGCCGTCTAACTAGCTTAGTCAGCCTAGTTTATGTAGCAATGCTGTTTGCTAAGATTATGTTAATTTACTCTTTACAACACTCTGCTTAAAGCGCTTAACTAATTTAGTATGCCATGTGCAGTGCTTTGTTCATTTAATATTTAACTGTAATTGTTTACATGTGTGTGTTTTGGCTGCATTATTCAAATCCAATTCTGCTTCCGATTTTGTTGTTATTGTTGTTGCTGTTGCAGCAGCGCCTGTTGTTGTTGTTGCTTCTGTTGTTGTTGTTGCTTTGGTGGCTTCCCACAAACGTTGCTGTTGCTGTAGCACCATCATTTTAGTTTTTTCTTTTAGTTTTCTTTTTCCTTATTTTAATACACAATTCTCTCAATTAAATCACTTGCACTGTGTAAATGTGTGTGCGACAGAGAGAGAGAGAGATAACTGTTAGCAGTAGTCAAATTTTATTTGCAAGTCACAGCAAACGATAAAATAGACACACACACACACGCACATACATAGAAATAGATGACGAAGCGTTGCCAACTTGTTAAACTTTCAAATGAAGCTAGGCGGCCTGCTAACGCCAAATGTAAATTGTAAGTGGAGCCGAACCGACTTCGTTCGCTTGCCGAATGCAACTGACAACCGACGAAACGACAAACGGTACAAAAATAATGCAGCAGTTGCGAGCACTGCTGCTGCCGCTGCTGTTGTCGCTGTGTGTGTGTCGGTGTGAGTGAATGCTTTATGATTTGCAGCAGCAGCAGCAGCAGCAGGAGTTGTTGTTGTTCTTCTTCTTGCCTAGTTTTCTTTGTTGCTTTGCACTCAGTTTCATAGGTGCTCTCACTCACTCACTCACTCTCTCTCTGCTCAAACTCAAAAAAGTAGATCAACCCTGGCACCGTTAGCGAGCGCACTTTGAGTTTGTGGAACGTATTCGGCCTGCATTCTGATTAGACTTGTGCGTTTTTGTCATTGTTAGCTGCATCTTCTTCTTACCCATGCACAATTTCCCTTATGCATTAGCATAGAGTTTTTTTTGTTTTGAGTGAAATGGGTGTGGCTAAGTGTGCATGTGCATGCGTGTGTGTGTGTGTGTGTGTGTGTATGCACATGCAGAGCAGCGTTGCGCAGTTGCCGTTACAAATTTTGTTCCTTTTGCATATTCTTTCTGCTTTCTCGCATTGCACTCAAGTAAATAGATCATAATTAAGATTGCTCGTGTGTGTGTGTGAGTGCTTGTGTGTGTGTTTGTGTGTGAGAGAGCGCATAAAGGTGTCTGAGCTTATTGGGTGCCCGTAAATGAGTTTATATGTATATATATATATATATGTATATGTGTGTGTGTGTATGTAAGTAGTATATAATAAGTGCAAGGAGTAAAGCAGAATGCAGATATATTTGGCATATTATTTACATATGTATTTTTGCTGTTCTCTTTTACTCTGCATAAATATTGAAAGAGTTTTCTTGCTGCAGTTTGTAGATTTATTTAATGAGTTATTTTTCTGTTTAATTTCTGATTTTTTGATTTACTATTGTTTTTGGATATTGCGTGAGTTTTCTTTATATGTAAGGATAGTATTTGATATTAGAGATAATTTTACATATAATTTGATAGAAACTATGTCTGCCTTAAATGATAAATTTTTATTGAAGGAATATGTATCAAAAATATTTGATTTGATTTTATCTTTTTTATTAGGCATTTATATTTGAAGCTATTTCAGTTTTCAGATTTACATTTAATAAAATATATACGAAAATAAATATTTAAATTGATTTAACTTTACAAAATAATTAATTTAATGTAATAATAACAACAATTGCAACAACAACAAGTGTTGTTCTCATTTGACATATATGTATATAAATATACACATATGTATGTAAATGTATATATGTGTGTCTGCACGTGCATGTGTGTGTGTGTGTGTGTGGGGTGCAAAGGCAAAGTTTTTGCAGCGCTGCAAAAGAAAGAAGCAAAGCAACTTGCAAAAGTCTTTTTTCCCACATGCAAGCTACGTGTGCAAAAAGAAACCAAGAGAAAAAGGGAGCTGAGTTGGGAGGGAGGAGGTGGGGGTGTTAGAGGCTGCCTCGGTGACAGCGCATACATTTTATGATTATGAGTGGGCGGCAGCGACGTCGACTGCGACTGCAACTTGAAGTTGAGCGCCGGCTGTTTCTGCTTTTGTTTAACAGCAAGAAAAACAACAAAAAGAAAAAGGGAAACAACGAAAGAAATGCGAAAAAGTCTAAGAAATGTGCAGGATATGCCGTTGGATATCCTCTCTCAGTGGGTGTGTGTGTGTGTTGAAATGTTTTAATTAAAACTGCAAAATTAATGTTTGACTACAATCAGGATATGAGTGAACGCAGCACAGACTTCCACTCTCTTTCCCCCTTTCCCTCACGCTACCCCTCTTTCTCTTCCTCTCTTTTTCTCACTCAACATTAAAGTGCCAACATGATTTAAGTGGCAAATGGAAAAGTGTGTAAAAAATCAATACAGAAAATGCAAAACATATTTAAGTATTTTGAATATTAATTATAAATGATATAAAAAGGTTGTTGGCAAATGAGAACTTTCAGATATAAAAATATTTTAGAAACATTCTGTATTGTTTGTAGTTGGTGTTTGTTTTGCTTATATTTTGATATATTTTATAGCTGGGACTCGGGGCAACTTCAGTCGAGCTCTCTCGACTGGCGCAGTCTTAGTTGTTAATTAATTAATAAATCTTTGCAGAAGTGTGCTCAATATTCGGCTTACCCAAGCTAATCATTCTCAATAGTTTTTTATTATACTTTCATAATGAATTCACTTCGACTGAGCTCAATTTAAATTACTCAAACTTAGCTTGTTATCAGTAAATTCATAAAAATAAAGTGAGTAAGCAAATTGTTCCTGTTGATAATCTCAAAATAGAAATATGTCATATTTATGATATTGTTAGTTTAAGTGTTATGCAAACTTCCGCCATAAATTCATTGGAAAGCCAATAATAAAGCGTAATTATTGTTCAAATTGCAATTATAGTACTTGCTTATTTGTATTGCGGGCTATTGATCTAAAATATATATATACTTTATGGGCTTGCAAAATTCCACTAAACCTTTTTGTCCATTTTAAATACAAAATTCGATTTCTGATTGACTATGCTGTTTTTTTACCAAAGCACTTAAAAGCCGTACTTTAATATTTATATTTAAATGCATAAGTCTCATAAAATATGCCCATATTTCGCATTACTTTTCAAAATGTACCCATTTGCAATTGAAAAATGTAGTTCTGCAAACTTAAAGTAAGCTGAAGCCCAAAAGTAGAAACAACAAATTAAAGCAATCTTTATCTATATGGAGGGGCAGACAGACAGCTGTACAACCCCCAGCAAGGACGCAAAGGAAGACAATTCCAACTAGTCTCATCTTATTTGCTTAACGCAAATTGGTATGTCATTTTAATGCATTGCAACAACACCAACAACCAGAAGATGGACAGAGAGAGAGAGATAAAGGGGCGGGGAGGGGGGAAATCCACCCACTGCGCATTTTGTGTGGCATTTTTCCCTGCTGCTGCTGCTGCTGTTGCACTCAGAAAAAAACGTCACCATGAATTTTAGAAAACTGATATAATTGTTTACATGTTTTTAGAAAGAATTTCTGAATATAAGAAAACATATTTCCAACTCGACAATCCCAAGTGGTGTTTGTTTATATTCTGTAAAATACTTTTTTTTATTATTGATTAATGCTTTTCTAAAAAGTTGAAAGGAAAAGACTAATTCTTAAATTCGGAAACAAGTGAAATCATTTACAAAATTAATTTATATGAATTTCTGTAATCTTCAAATACTAAGGCTTAATATATAATATATATATATATATATATATATATAAGTAATAAAAAGCTAAAATCAGTACTCCTTTCAGAACAAACACTCTGCGAATTAGAACAATTCAACTCGCAATTTAGAAATTTATTTCCTAAATAATTAGGTGAGGCACCCGTGGAGAATTGCTAAAAATCACTCTAGATTTTTTCTGAGTGTATTGCCTGTGTTTTCCTTGCTTTCCTTTTCTGGTTTCATGCAAAGTGTGTGGCGTCCCTTTTTGTCATCGCTTTCGATGCTGCCAAGCGTTTATTTTCTTGATTAATTTCAACCAAAAACTTTGTTGCCTGCCCCCTTTTGCGCTCTACATATTTACATGCCTCTCTTTGTGTCCACTCACTCCCTCCCCCCGACAGCTAGAGCTGTCTGGGTCTGTCTGTTTTTGGCAAATAATCAAATTGCCCAGTGCCTCAGACTGGCAGACACTGGCAGAGCAGCAACTGCAGATTGTTTATCTTTTGGTTTCATCCCGTGACAAGTTTAATCAGGCTACGTGCAAAGGACACACACTCACACACAGACAGACACTCCTCTCTCAGGATAGCCAGTCAAAAGGATAACTATTGAAATTAGTTGGCAGTTGGCAGTTGTTCAGTTTCTGATTTTCTATGCGTTGATTTTGGGGGGATTTTTAGCTACAGTGGTGATTTTAATAGACGAACATTTCTAGAGCTGAATAGAGGTAAATAATAAAACCAATTAATAATAATAATAATTAAAAAAATATATTTTTATTTGATTGTTTTTTCTTTGGTTTTAAGTTCTGGTCTTATAAGTTCATACTTAAAATAAACATGCTTCCCTTTCGACATTTATTTCCGGAACTTCCACGAAACTCCTCAGCCAAACCAATCCTTTCTATAAGGCTTCACTTTCATTAATTCCTTTGCTCAACTGCTCAAAAAAGGCGCCAAAAAAAAGGTAAAAAATCCGCAGATATTTTTGATAGGAAATCAAAGGCAAACCCCAAAGCGATTGTAACGGAAATCAATGCATGAAAACAACATCAAAATATCAAAGAATGACAACAAATGTGCCTTTACTTCCGCATTTTAGCGCCGTCTTTCTAATGATCCTGATCCTGGCAGTGCCTCGTCCTTGTCCCAGTTCCGTTCTGGTCTCTTTTTATTGAATTCGACTTGCCTGAGAATCAGCCACAAAAACTCCTCCTCTGTCAACTGCAACCCTTCGAAAAAAAAATTCACCCAAAATTCAAGATGCATTTTCCTCGATTTTTTTTTGTGGAAATTGCGCGCCGTTTTTTCTTCTATTTTTTGGGCAAGAAAAAAGGCAAAAATAATGTAAGAAAAAAACTCAAGGGTAAGAATTGAGGATCATTGTCAAGGATTACCAAAGATCTTCGACAGCTTAGCTGCAGCGCAAACACAAGGCTAGGGGTAGCCGTCTGTGGTAGGGGTAGTAGGGCAGCAACCCCTAAGCAACTACCAGCTAGCCATTATAGGGGTGAATGTACGCCAATAATGCGCAATTTTTTAATGTAAAAAATTGAGAAAAATTTACAAATAGGTAAAAATTTTATTTCAAACAATGCAATTTTTTCTTTTCCACTTTTTGGGTGATTTTTTGTGTCTTTTCTTTTAGGGTAAGAAAAGGTATTGCGGTATTTCTTGGGTGCCGTTTCTTTGATTAACTAGCGTTTGTCTGCTCTCAGTTCTAACGGAATTTTTGCCAAATTTTCTCACAGTTTTTCAAAACTAACGCCATTTTTTATATATTTGTTTAATGCAAATTTAACCCTTACAAAAAGTGACGCCATTGAAATGAAATATTTTAGGAACTTTAAAAACGGGATTTGTAATCGTTCTACCCCCTTATACAAATGTAACCCATTTTTTCATATTTTAAATAAATCTGAAACTCTCTTTAGCTGTATTAGATTAAATAGATCTTATGCAAAGTTAAACCTTAAACTAAAATCTGGCAGTAAGTTTATGATCTTTTCTACAAACTTAACTCTTGGAGAAGTGGCACAACTAGAATACAAATTTAATTTTTAATAATTGACTTTAGTTTAAATGTATTATGAGATCTTTACTATTCCTTTAATGCAAAGGAGAGTCCAATTATGGGATCTAAGATTTAAGCTACACCACATGGCAATTTAACCCTTACACTAAATATGGAATATGGAATAAAATCTCGACATTACTTGACTTAAAAATGGGGTTTCTGATCTCTAACATACCCTTATGCAAATTGAAGCCTGGAACTCACTTTAGTTGTTTTAGGTCAAACTCGGGAAGCCTGCCAACCCCTTCATGCAAATCTAACCCTTATTGAAGCCATTTCATTTTTTAAATATTTAAAAAATCTGGAATTCATTTTTACTGTATTAGGTCAAATAGAAAACGCCTCCATGCAAATTTAACCCTGGAGCGAATCGACGCCATTATGTAAACCATTTTTGAAAGCATTTCTATAATCTTTTTAGTTGCAGTTCAAACGGATTTATGATCTTTGCTTTACAGCTTGTAAAGCGGTTTTATTGGATTTGTGAGCACACACACACACACACATACACCTCAAACACCACCCTCAGAGTGAGGGGGTGGGTTGGCTCAATTGGCCATAAGCTGCTCAGGACCTGCACAGTCACAGTTGGTATTGACACCGCTGAGCTTTTCTATTCCCTTTTTATTTTTTAGAATTTTCAAGGGTGTATTTTCTACTTGTTGTTGTACCTTGGCATGTTCATGTCAAAGGTTACCTCATGCAATTGTGGTTCGGTTGCCGCAGGGCAGCCATTGAAACAGCACCCAAAACCACCCACTGAAAGTGGTTTTAAATTCCATTAAATAAAGTTGTTTAGGTTTTGTTCACAGCTTGCACTTCAGCATTTTCACGCATATTTTGTTCGCACTTTTGTAAAATTTATTAATATTTTAGTGATTTTAAATGGAGTTTGTGTGTTGCTTGGGGTTAAAGATGAAGAAAAGGGGGAGGAACTGGGTGTTTATTTTGAGTGTTTGTGTGTTTGTGTGTGTGTGTGTGTGTGTGTGTGTGTGTGGCACATACCTAGACATTTACGTGTGTCTACTTTTAAGTAAAGCGCCTGTAATTGAGTTGAGAGTTTCGAGGTGGACAAGTTGGGGGTTGCTTTTTTGGTTGGGGTAGTTTGTCACACGGGAAGTTCAGTAATGGATTCAAGAATGGAAGTTCACCAGTGATTAGTTCAAATGTAAATCAACTAAGAGCTTATCTTGAGACACAGCAGTAAAAATGATTGAATACTTGTAGTAAGAGATACTTATTTTGCATTGGAAAAAGGAATTTTCAGTTGTAGATAGAAGTATAGATATAATATAACTAGAATATTCAAAGTTTTTCAGGTGACTGATCATTTTTCCATAGCTAAAAGCATTACATCAAAATAGGTTGTTGTGATATCAAAACTGCTTACTTAGAAACTAGTGCTGACTTGGAATAAGGAATTAAACAAGTCGATTTTGGGATGCAACATTTCTGATCTAATTTATGATGTATACCCAGCTTTATCAAGTTAACTTCAAAACTAACAGATTTCACGGAGTCAGGCAGATAGATAGACTTCAAATAAACCAGATATATAATGAATAAATCGAAAGAACCTATAAGTTACAGCTTTAAAAAGTAATCTTTATTTTAGATGGGTAGATTTGACATGCTTGAAGAAGAATATGCATAATCTATGAAGTTGGTTCAAAACTTTGGCTTAAAGCAAGCTTGCCTAATTATATTTAACACCCTTAATAAACATCAAATATATTATATTTATGATTGCCAGCTGAATGCAAGAAAACAAAAAAAAGCCCGAGACGACATCAATTAGTAGCAAGAATGGCCATAAACTTACCTTTGTTCGTAGTTGTTGCTGTTGTTGCTGCTGCTGGTGCTGATGCTGTTGTTGCTTTGGGGCTGCCAGTGTTGCCAGGGTTGCCCACGCAACAAAGTAGACCATTTGGCTGCTCGTAAATACGCGAGTCCTTGTGGCAGGCAACAGACGTGGCAACGAGAGTCAAGACTGCAGCTGCCTGTAGGTTGTTGCTGTTGGAGTTAGAGTTATTGTTGCTGTTGCTGTTAGAGTGGTTGTTGCTCTTGTGCTTGGCTGTTGCTTGTCATGCGCATTGCCATTACCGTCATAGACGACACCATGCCAATGATGATTATGATGGCCAGTCGACTCCAACTGCTGCTGCTGCTGCTGTTGCTGCTGCTGCTGTTGTTGCTCCGACTCCAATTCCAGCTCCACCTCCAGCTCCAGCTCCAGTTGCTGTTCCTCATCCTGGTCGCGGAGTAGTTGCTGTTGCAGTTGATGCTCGCGTATGAGACGATCCCGTTCGTGAAAATGACGCACGAACAAATGTTCGCCACTGTGGCGAGGACGTGTGGCAGAGTGTTGTTGCTGCTGCTGCTGTTGCTGCTGCTGCGGGGTTAATGACTTTGTAGCATAGCAATTGGTGGCAATGGTAGCAATGGGAGCACTGTTGAATGTCTCTCTTCCGAGTCCAGGCAGACTATTAATTAATGTGCCCATTGTGCTGCCTGCTGTTGTTGTTGCTGCCACAACTTGTTGTCGTTGCTGTTGATAATGATGTTGAAACATGATTTCATGCAACGGTATCAGAAATTCGGGCAGCAATTTGTGTGCTTTGGCGGAGACGGTTGTTGTTGACGGCATTTCCATTTCCATGCCAAAATATGGCAGACATGTCTGCGGCGACTCCCCCACAACCCCCACTCCACCGCCACCCCCAACCCCAACCCCAGCCACGCCCACTCCTAAGCCCAAGCCCAAATTCAAACCCATGCCAAAATCGACGCCAAATGTTGTTGCTGCTGTTGTCGTGGTTGTTGTTGTTGGTGGCACGAAGGACAACAAATCGGTGTCCTTGCTGCTGCTGCTTGTATTATTATTATTATTATTATAATTATGATATCCAACGGGACGCATGTACCAGGGATTTAGCATTGTTTTCGTGCGACAGCTTGTCAGGCCTATAAATCAAAAATGGATGAGAAAAATTGAGAAAGGGGTATTATTGGGAGCGCTATAACCATGTAAAGGGAGAGTGCTTGAGTCGTGAATGACCAGCAGATACCCTTGAAAAGGGAGTGTGGCACACTCCATTTATTATTCAATTTACTTATCATATTTATATAAGTGTATTTATATCATAAATATTATTATTAAATTCATGGCGTAAGTCGTTCGGAATCGCTCTACTTAATGCTTAATGCTCTTAAAATCATATAAATAAATAATATAATAAAGTATATAATTAATGAATAAATACAAAGTAAATTATAAAATTTAATTATTATTTTGTTAGCAAAAACATAATATTATAAACAGTAAAACAGCATTAAAAACAGAGTTCCACAATTCTAATCAAGAATTAATCACTCTAGAAGATCACCCTTCTAGCTATTCAGAATATTTACAGGGTATCAGCAATAAATTGGGACAAAAAACGATTGCATTTTTTATAGACCGAAAATGAAGTGAAAATTTGTTGTTTTGCACCCAAAAAAGGCGCAAATATGCAGAGACACAGAGACAGAGAGAGAGAGAGACGGAGACGGAGAGAGGAAAGGGTTGCAGCACATCATCATTATCAACACTTGCCGCATCATAACTAACCCCTGTTTAGCAACCCTGCCCCATCCCAACCCTAAGCTAAACTGGCTGCCATATTGCTACAACTAGTTGTTGTTGCTTTTATGTCACTATCAATTACTCATCATTATTGCAACGCCTTTTAGGCACATGACATCTAAAAAAGAGAGTTGTAGTTGTACTTGTAGTTGTAGTTGCCCCTCACCCCCCGCCTTGTTACTGAGGGGGTTGCACGCCATTTTCCAACAAAAAATAAAGAAAGAAAAAAACGCTGTTTAATGCTTAATCAGTTTTGATCGTCATTCGATTCGATTCGTAAATGACTTTGATTGATTATCAATCTGTTGTAGAATTTGTAGTTTTGTGTTTGAAAATTTGAACATTTGCTCAAAAGAGGCGTGGGCGTTACAGGCGATAAGCGTGCCTGCCGGGACACGCCTACTTTTCGAGGCAATTCACGTTTGTGACTCTATTAAGGAAGATATGAGGAGATTTATTTATGAAATCATATGTTGAAATATGTAATGTTTAAGCAGAAAGTTAGTTTGATATCAGAATGCATTTGTATCTTAATTATTATTATATTATTTTTTATTTATTTAAATCATATACAGGATACAGCTGATGTAGTCAAAATTGGAGATTTCTAGGTCTTAAAGTCACATGTTTGATATTATATATTATATGTTATATAAATATGGTTGGAACATATTTATTTAATTAAATAATTATTACAATTATATTCAAATATTAAGGCTTATTTTCCGTGTGGTCCCAATTTCAAATGTCTCTTTTACTACAGAGAAAAAACTGAGAAACTACCAATTGTTGGCAGCACAATAAAAAGACAGATATAAATATAAAAAAAAGAGAGAAAGAAAGAGAGAGAGAAAGAGCTAGAAAGAGGGAGATAGTGAGGGGGAGGAGTTGCACAGTAAAAAATAGATTTAATATTAGGGCATAATTGGAAATCGTTAAAGGATCTTTAGACGCTGGAAATGCTGTCACTTTTAGCTGCAATTGCAGCAGTAGCTGCCGCTGCCCCTTTGTTGCATTCAGCTCGGTTGCAAGTCTAATGTGTTTGCCAGCCGGTGCATGCAACAATGGGACAAAGGATAAAGGATATTGCCGCAATAGAAATCAAAGCGCATATAAGAAAGCAATAAAGGCGCTCAGCTAAAAAGATGTGTGGCAAGGCTGAGGCGCAGCACACCAGGTACCAAGGATAATCAAAGGATGTGTGTGCGAGTGTGTGTGCGAGTGTGTGTGTGTGTGTGTGTGTGTGTGCCGGCGGGTGCGTGTTAATCGCCGTGTTGCAGGTAAAGTAATCGCAATGTAACAATGCCAAAAAAAGAGAGAACGATTTAAACCGCCAAATAAAAAATGTTTGATGGGCCAGAGGCGGGGTGGTGAGCAGTGGTAGAGGGGGGCGGGGGTATTTGTTGCACAGGATAACCGCTTCGTCTTTGTTGGCGCAGCTTGCCTTAAGCTGCCTGCCCCGCACGGCTGCAACAAATTGAGCCTGAAAAAAGGATTTAATTTGCAGTTTTTTGAACAGTGGCTTGTGTAGCCGCAGCTGCCACAGGATGTTGCAACTACTGGCAACTGTTTAAGCAGCAGTAGCAGCAGCAGCAGCAAGAAAACGAAACTGCTCAACTTTCACCTTTAACCTTTAGCAACTTCATTTCAGCAAAATTGAAATGCTGAACTGCTGTTTTCAAAGGACTCTTCACAATTGACGGACACATTCATTCAGCGGCTTTGACAGCCTTTCAGCGGCCATAATTAAAAGTCAGCTAAGCCCCGCCCCCTGCTCTGCAAAAAATCCTACACTCTCTTCCACTTTTTCTTTTTTGTTTAATTTCCATTTCTACACTCTGAAAAATATTGGGCCTGAGAGGTTGACATTTGCCACACTTTTGCCGTTAAGATTAACTTAATTTTTTATTCTTTTTGCATTTCTACTTATTAAAAATGTACTTTTTAATAATATCAAATATTTATATATACTTTACTGTGCCTGGCTTTTTACAAAAATCAGTGCTATTTTTTTGAGTGTACATAAATGTTGGCACACTTTTCCGCAGCAGCAGCTGGCGAATATCCTGTCAACCCCTCAAACCTTAACCCTTAACCCCTTTTTTTGCATCTTTAAGAAGCGCGTGTCAGGCACACGCCTCACCCTTTTTTGTGACTGGGGTTTAAATGTTAACTAATATATTCCAAAAGTATTTATATATCTGTATATATAGAAATTTGTTGCTGCCGCGTGGCAAAGCTTGTCGTTGTGACTTCCTGGTTCTTAAGCCTTAATCTTCCGCTTTGTTCTACCTGACCATAAATCAACGAAATATGCCCGACAATAAAATAACGCAACTCTATTATAGCCCGCAGCTATATATGATGTAGATATATGTAGGTTGTAGTTGCGGTTGTCTGAATCTACACTCATTATTCAAGCAGTTTCATTTTTTGAATGCTCTAATGAGCATTTTGTGGTCAGCACAATTGGGAATTTGGTTGTACCTACATATTTTCCATGCATCATTAGCCCGAGGTTTACAGACTTAAATCGAGTTGGTGTTTCATTTTTTGTTGTTGTTATCATTCATTCATGAAATTGCGATTAGCTTCAAATGCATAAGGTTAACACACAGCATAATGAAATGATCTAACGCAAACACGGCAAACAGTAGCTGATGACTCTACAAACAAATGAGAAGCGCCGAGAGAGGCCCATTCATATTAATTGAACTAACTGCAGCTAATCAAGGTCAGCCCATCAAATAATAGATATTTTATTACACCTTGTCATGAGCGATTTCATACAGTGTATATGCTACATAAATATGTATATATATATTCTTGATCAGCGTCACGAGTCTGTTTCCATGAGAGCTCCTTCAAATTGAGAACTTTTTTCTGCAAGGATATGCACAAGTCAGAATAGCTGTTGTATCTTGTTATAATCTCTTAGAAGAAACAAATCCGATCACATAGGGTATAGACTCATGATCAGCATAGTCAGTATATCATTATTACACTCATTTCATGACTGAGATAAACTACCTCAGTTTTAGGACTAGTTTATTGAAGCTTGGCATGCATTCGTATTCTTGCTAAAGGTGCATAGTGCGTAGTGCATAGTGCGAAGACGACAAGATCAGACAACTATATCATACAGCTGCCATACGATAGCTGGACTATTTGTTGTCCAAGTTATTTTACTACATTTTCTCTGATGAAAATATAAGATATTTTCCTATATTTTCGTGCTCTTCACACATGTTTGGCTATTTTTGAATTGCAGAAACAAATATCAAACAAAATCTGTCCGTAGCACGATTGAGCTACTTTCATAATGTGTCAATTTTCATTGGGAGCGGAAAAGAGGTTGGAACAAACAACCGAAAAATTGAAATCAAAAAGCTAAAAACTAATTTTTTAAATCATTTAGAAATGTTTTGCATTATAATTACGGCTATTATTTTGTAATGGGGTCATTAACATGTCACAATCGGCCAAAAAACTAAAACAAATACAAACACAGGCCAAATACAACTTTGATCTATAATTAACGATAAAATAGGTTATAAAACAAATAAAAACAACAACAACGAACGAATGATAAGTGAGGAGTGATAAGAGAATGAGGCAAAGTGCTTAAGCAAAACAGAATAAAACAAAACAAAAGCGAGAAGAAACAGCAAATAAATTAATTGGAGAATGTGTTCTGCCGTCGAAGAGAGCCAAAAAGATTTCGCCAAAGATTTTCGCTTCAAATCTGATTTAGAACAACCATAAATTTTTCCAGCAGCTAATTGTGGTTTCTGTGGTGAGTTTGAAGAATGACTGCGGATTTGTAAAAAACCAAAACTAAAAAAAAAATTCTGAAAAGAACAACAAATCAATGCGTCAGCTGTGCCAAGCTAAGCGTAGCTTGAGTTGATGGCTGAACTAAGAGATACCCTGTAGTTGATCAGAGCAGTGGTCAAAGAATTGGTTTATTGTCTTCAGATGGTTTTTTTTTTATATTATCAAATCAAGCAGTTTAAAATTGGATTAAGAACCAGCTGCAAGAACCATCTTATTTTGTTGAGGAACTGCTATTAATATGATTTTAAAACCGAGCGCAAAAAAACGGAAGCAACTTGTGGCCAATTCATAAACTTTATCAAATCTATTACAGCTAAATTTGGTTTACACCCTGATTTAAGTAGTTTAAATTTACAGGAGTATTCCCACATAATTAGTGTATTTTTCTCAATATTCAAATATTTCTCACAATTTGTCTTTCTACAGAAAAACAATGCAGAGTTGCTTGAACAGTGAAAATTTGTTTGGTTTTGAGTAAAATGTATCTTTATAGGCATTTATAATTAATAATATATAAATATATATTCAGATCTGATTTGATTTCGACTCTCTCAAATAAGAGGAGTATAATAAGAAAATGCAAAATGAATAGTAAATGAATATATTTAAATTCAGATTCGAGTTCTTTGCTCGACGAAACCCTCCACACCCACATGTAACTTTTACAGGGTATTTGAAAAAGTGCCCCGAACTGTTGTTGGTGTTGCTGCTTCTGCTGATTTTGTTGCACGTGCTGCTGTATATAAATTGGCCTAGCTGGTTGCCATCGAAGTTTAGAACATTTGCGGCAGTTGGCGAGCGCGTAACCCAAAAAAAAGAGGCAAAATCAAAAATAAACTTATGTTAATTTCTGGCTAGATACGCTCAGATCATGGCTAACGCGCTGTTGGCCACGTTAATACAGGCAGCCGTTGTGGCATCGGCCAGCATTTTGCCATCGACATTTAACTACAATCAAAGTGACTTTTTTGCGCCACCCAACAGCGATTTGAGGCACAACGAGGAACTGCTGGAGCACTATGGCAAATTCATGCTCTCCACAATGAATCACAGCGTTGATCCTTGCGAGAACTTCTACGAATATGCGTGTGGCAACTGGAAGGAGTCCCCGCTGCTAACCGATGAGGCAAAGAACTCCAGCTTACTGCAAGCCATCCAGCAACGCATCAATGGAGTTGTCCTGGATTATCTGCAGAATACAACGCAGTTGGCGAGGAATGCCTCATCGGCGGCGGCATGGAAGGCCAAGGAATTCTTTGGCACCTGTGTGCAGATGAAGGCGAATATGTCGAGGGGCTATGAATATCTCATGATGCAGCAGGATGATCGCTTGAAGGCACGAAATATTACTCAAGATTGGATCTATGTGAATTTCATGTCCAGCTACGAGTTGTTCCCACTGCTGCCCCTCAAGGTGCACTATAATACGGCAAAGCGCAAGTTTGACATCCTTATTTCGCCACCCACAAAAGTGTTGGCCAATTACAATGAGGAAAAGTTGCTCAACATGACGAAGGATCTGCAAATAACGGATGAGCTGAAACGCAAGGAGTTCCTAGCACTCTTTGCCAATCTCACGCAGTTCGAGCGGAATCTCACCCAACTGGCCAAGCCGAGAAATGAAACAGAGAAACTGACTCTGGACAAATTTCTGGTTCAGCACAAGGAGGATCGTTTGAATTGGACGCATTACTTTCAGGTGGCCTTCAATGGCAGTCAGCAGGGTCAGTGGCTGGTGCTCAATCAGTTGGAGCAGGTGGGCGAATTGGTGCATCTGTTGGAGCAGAGTGATTTGCAACTGTTGCGCTCCTATGTCCAGCATCGAGTGCTGGTCAAATTCTACGCGATGTGGGCCCAGCAGCAGAGTAGCAAGAATGCGAGCATACCCAACGATTGTCGGAGTCTAACCGAGAGCTACTTCAACTATGCCCTGTTGCCATGGTTTATAGGGAAGCTCTTCGATGAGGAGCGGCGAGCCGATGTCCTTGGTGTGGCCAAGGAAATTAAGGATACCTTCTACGAGCTGCTCGAGAATTATACTTGGCTGGATGAGGAGACCAGATCGGAGGCCAAGACCAAGTTATCCTCCATGGATTTCCTTGTCGGATATACGGATGAATTTAGGCATCCCGAGGTGATCGATGCCGCTTTCAGTGACCTCAATATGACCAAGAATTTCTTCGAGAATCTGGCCACACTCGAAGCGAATCGTGCCCGGATTCGCATGAGATCGGTGGATAAGGCGCTGATACCCCAACTGATGCCGACGCGTACAGTGAACGCCTACTATGCGGAATTCCTCAATCAGGCCTTCATCACAATTGGCCTGTCCCAGTGGCCATTCTATCATGTTGGATTTCCCGAGGTGCTCAAATATGCCGGCGTTGGCAACATTATCGGCCACGAGATGGCTCATGGCTTCGACTCGTATTGCTATCAGTTCAACTACGATGGCAAGAAGGTCAACTGGTGGTCCGAGGCATCCTTGAGGAATTTCAAGGAACGGTATCGCTGCCTCGAGTCACAGTACAACAAGTTTATCCTGCTGGGCATTGCGACTAACGGCACTCTGACATCGGGCGACAATATAGCGGATAATGTCGGCACCCGAATGGCCTATTACGCTTACAAGCGACGCACCAAGGATAAGGGGTGGCTGGAGAAGCCATTCCGTAATGTGAATTTGAATAATAAGCAATTGTTCTTCTTGAAGTTTGCACAGACTTGGTGCTCGGGTCGGGATACGGCATCCAAGTTGAGAAGGATCAAGACGGATGTGCATGCCTATGAGGAGTTTAGGGTTGTGGGCACCCTCGGCAACATGGTCGAGTTTAGCGAGGCCTTCAACTGTAAACTGGGCGCCGATATGAATCCCCTCAAGAAATGTGTCGTTTGGTAATAAAATATATACAGAAGCTAAGCTAAGCTTAGTGTGTGAGTTTCTCAATGGGTTCCACTTGATGGGTTGCTTTGGGATCTATTTGTTGGTTAATATGAATCTTTGCTAATCTTTCCCGATCTTCCGCTGCTCTATTTTAATTTTATAGCACAAAAGTTCAGGCAAAAGTTTTTCTGCTTTCTGCTTTTCGATTTGTATTCGTAAACATAAACATTTGTTCAATTTAATTCATAGAACGCCAAAAAAAATCTAAAGTTTCTTTTCTTTTTAGACAGAATTTCCGTATCTTTATTTTTGATCTGAAAGTGGCAGAAATCAATGCAAAGATTCAGCAAGATAAGAACCGTTCTCAAATCTGGTTTAGTGGGCTAATGCCTAATTAGGTCTCGGACATTGAAGTTTGTATTTTTATAGGTAATTAATATGCAATATCAATAACGAGTTAGAATGCTCCACTCGACACAGACAGACAGACAGAGATAGAGAGACAGACAGAGGGACAGACAGAGAAACAGAGGGGGACCCTCAACACAGCTGTTAAATGAGACAGAGTCTTGTGGATATTTGCTTGTTCAGTGGAAAAGTACGTTCACGTTAATAAAATCTGTGTTTCTTGTACGATTTTAATTAAACTTTGTACAGTTAATCCATAATATATCCGGTTATATAATAGATTTATAGAAAGGCTATGGAACTGTTTTTAGAACGCAACAAATTTCGCTCAAGAAATTAGAATACCTATAAACAAAAAGGTTGCTGTGACCCAAATATGGACGAACATGACAACTAAATCGACTGGAATGTTGATGCTGATCAAGAATATATATATTTTTATATTTTTACTTTTTATGGGTTGTTTCCTCACCTATGTTTCCTTTTGCCTGTTGCATACTTTTGGAGAAAAACTGTTCGAATGGCTTCAGGGCTTCAAAATCTTGCCATTAGTTGAGCTATTTCTCTTTATTTATTATTATTATAGTTACTACTATTATATTATTATTATTATAATGGCGAATGTGCTGCTAGCTGCGCAGATGAAACCATAAATCAGTTGCCACTTCTCAAAATTGCCAGCTGAAAACCAATGAAAAAAGGCAGCTTCTAAAACATTCGTTCTACATTTTTAGTACAGCTGAACACGATGATGATGTTGATGATTTCGATGATGATTGTCGTATAGAATGTGAACTAATTGATTTTAAGCAGAACCTGCAGAGTCCTCAAAGTGGGCGGGTCCCGTAATATTTGTCTTTGACTTTGCGCCTGCGACACCTTTCTCATTACGAATTAATGGCATTTGAACAATAGCGAACAAAAGGACGCAGACAAAAAGGACGAAAAAACAAAGGACAAGGTGTAGAAAGTGTGTGTGACAGATAGATAGATACACACAGCGAAAGAGAGAGAGAGCTGAAGAAAAATAGTTTTACTATCATTAGTCAGGTCTGGAGATGATCATCTTCATAGTTCATACTGAGAAGTGAAGTCAGGAAGCGATTGCTGCTGCATACGAAATGAGCCCAGATCTCCTCATCTCATCCTTATTTGTTTAAGGATCTATCTGTTTCCATTTGCTGCTATTTTTATGTATTTGTCTGTGTAACGGCTTTTCATGCATTTGTTATGGATTTGCGGCGCCAGGCCTCTTATTAGCTGGACTCTCTTCTAAACTATGCAGGTAAATGCTTAAACTGATCCTTGCACACTCAGCAGGGGCACCAAATGCGTGACTTGTCTGACTTTGGGCCACAATCTACTGGCAACAGCAGCAGCAGCAGCAGCACCAGCAGCAGCAGGTCATAAAATCAGCGCTTTGTGGCATACATCATTAATTTTTACAGTTTTTCTCTTTTTGCTTTTTTGACTTTTGTGCCGAAGAAAAATGCAAAAGTGTTTTTACTATTTACCTACAGCAATGCTGCTTGCAGGTGGTCTCTTATCCTTCTCAGTTTGCAAATCTTCAATTAAATATGTGAAGGGTTCCAATTTGATGAGCACTTTCCCACTCTATCTCATAATTGCATAGAAAATACTACGCACAAATTGCAGCCACAAATCGACAGTCAAATTAGCCAAAGTCGAATGCAACCATTTGTAATCTTCTAGACCCAGGTTGAAGACTCCAGTCTCCTGTCTCTGCCTCAGTCTCTGTCTCAGTCTCCATCTCTCTCTCTCTCTCTCTCTCTCTCTGTTCAGCTCAGGTGCGGTTCATTTATTTAATTTCATTTATGTAAACCACTCTGAACTGCGAGCAGGGCTTGTCTTTTAATATAGAAGGCGTACACCGCGTAATAAAAAATCAACTTGTGCTCTTCGGGTCTGAGTGGGAGCCGCTCCACAGTAATCGACAGTCGGTACGCATTAGGGTTGCCAGGTAGAGAAGCACATAAACAGATTGTATACTTAAATAAATATTAAAAAAACCAACTGCAAATATTGAATGTGCAGAGGAACACAAATATATTGTTGACTCGGAAAACTAATAGGGAAAGTGTTTCATATTTTTGAGTAAGTAAACAAATGGAGATAAATTTAGAGTTATATTTGAAGCACCTAATAAAGAACTGGTAAAGAAGAGATTTTTGATAATTGATTTTATGAATTTCTTCTTTAAATTTATAAATTTACAATTATATAAATATCAACTCAAGTTGGTTTAAATACAGATAGTTGAATGATTTATTTTTATTACTTTGATAACTATTAGCTGAGAAATTATTTTAAATGACCAAAAAATATCTGCAGATTTTAAAATATATATAAAAATGTATAATCTAAAATTTAAGTTTACTTAAAATTGTATAAAACTAAGCTAATTTTAAGTATCAGTTGAACAGATGACACAATATTATTTTGATCAGTATTGCACTCTAAAATAAAGTCAGCAAGCTCGACAACCCTTTTCTGGTTGGTCGAATATTGTATAAGCAACTTGCCAAAACCATGTTACCATAATTACATGCAGAAACTCTTGCCGCAGCTTAGCCAAAGTTCAGAGCGCGGCATACACACTTCCCCATACACCCACACACACACACACACAGGTAAAGTGTGGCTCATCATCTTCAGTGTAGCAGCAGCAGCAGCAGCAGCAGAAATTGAACAAATGGGGCGTCACGGCAGAGATGTGGAGTAGAAAGCAGGAGTAGGAACAGGAAAAGGAGCGAGGGGGGCAGAGATAGAGTAGCGAAGAACTACCAAAACAGTTGCAGATGATGCGACTCCGAAAGCCACCGGAGCAACCAACCAGCCGCCACCACCACCGGGTGGTGTTCATGGTGAATTATGAAAATCGTTGCGAAATTAAGTTAAGAACTTTTTGCAGGCAGACGAAGCTAAGCAAAGGTAAAAGGCATAGGACAGAAGACAGCGGACAGAAGACAGCAGACAGAAGGCTCAGAAGAGCCACGAACCGTTTCTGGAGGATTCAGGCTTTTGCCTTTATTAAATGGAGATGATCAATTTAAATATTTTGCTTTTGTTTTTGTTGTTGTTTTTGTTGTGCGTGTGCGCCTGACCCAGGCTTGAAGATTGGAGCTGACTGCAATTCGCATCTTGATGCAGTTCAGTTTTGCTCCACAGCTGGCTGCTGCTGCTGCTGCTGTTGCTACTCTTTCTTTTGCTACTCCTCCTTTACCTCCTCCTCTTTCTCTGCTACCAGCTCCACAGCTCCTTAGCCGTCCCTCCACCTCCTATTCCGATTTGTATAAAAAATGTGCTTCATTTTATTTGGTTGCTGCGCCGTCCGCCTTCGTTCAGGTAAACGCCCCACAAAATAATATAAAACAAGTGAAATCGATGCAGTTGTGAATAGCATCTACTGACTGCGAGATACTCTGTTTTGGCAGTGCTCAGCCAGAGATTGAAATGAATGTGGAAGAGGGTTTATTGTGATTGAGGAGAGCAAAGGTTAGTTAGGATTATGAAGGATGAAGGGAAAATGAAAAGAGCTCTGTGTAATCCTTGCATTCTATATAAATTTCGATTCTATTCGAAGAGTTCTAGTAAAAGCTTGAATATTGTGATAGATAACTAAATCTATAGAACTATATAACTATATAAACCCCATTAAGTCTACTCCAACTGGGTGGTCTACTAGAGGCAAAGCAGTTTCGTTTTAAAACTGACATTTCACACGAAACAACACATATACCCCATTCACAAATTACAAAGCAGGGTATCTAAGAAAAAATGCAATGCCCGCCGCCGAAAAAGCGGCAAGCAAATCGCATATGGATCGCTTTGTTGCATCTTCTGGCTTCGACTCGACTTTGTGGCTACTGCAAAGAGCCAAACCTGTGCTTCTTCTTCTGCATTTTCGAGATATTTCCCCTCCTATTCCTTGCATCTTTTCATATTTCGTAGTTTATTTTTTGCAAACGATTATCTAAATTGCATATGAAATTATTTTAATTAAAAATCTAATTTTGTTGCCGCCGTTTCCATTTGGGGGACTCCTCCTTCTGCTGCTTGCCACAACTTGTTACTTAACATATTGCAGTCTTAGATCGATGGGAATTACTCTCGATGGCCAGGCTGCTTTTGAACCCTTAATTTGGTGCGATTAAAATGATATTAGCCTGACTTTAAAATGCATGTGAGCAAAGTATCTTTGTATCTTTGCCCCATATGTTGTTTGACCCTTGAAAAGGTTTCAAGAGCGAGGTGTGAAGACAAACGTCAGCTGTGCTGCTCCTTTTCTATTTTTATTTCAAACGTGACCATTTCTACGCCATTCATTGATTAATGATCCATTATTGTGTTGGGCATATTTATTTGTGCTACTTGGCTACGAATATTATACGTCGAGAAGTCCACTCGGTACTTATTCCAATAATTAACGCCTTTCCGGTTTGTCCTGGGAATTTCTTTGGCGGTCTGGGAGTGTTTAAGTGTAGAAGCAACTGTTGTACAATTGTTTCTGCTATGGAATAGTTTGTGGTATATAAAATTCAAGTATTCCAGTCGGCCACAGTTTGAAAAAGCTGGGAATATATTATTTTTTTAGCTTAACCCATGTCGAACTTGGTTGGATCGATTAACTACACTAAAAAGCTATCAGTCGTAAGATTCTGTAAAGGTTGATTTCTTATATGAAGACAGTTTTTACTTAACAAGCCTTGATAGCTCAGTAAAAATATGATATATATTCTGTTCCGATCTTTGGCTTGCTTTAAATACATTTTTTTGCTTGTTTAATATTCAGAATTATATTCAGTTAGTTTGCCACAGCTGCAAAACTAAGAGTAAATCTTAAATTGCTCTTTTGCTTTTTATTGTACTCTGTTACGGAAGGTGGAAGAGTATATTGGTCTGCCTGTCTGCCTGTCTGCCTTCTCGACACTCTTGAAGCCAAAGACTTGTAACTTTTGTAACATATGTACACGTCTAGTGTTAGAAGATAGATGCCGCACAACCTACAAAAATTGTGAAACAAAAATCTATATCACATTGATAAATTTAAAGGTTATATTCGAACTTGGATGTTAAATAACAAAACTTGGGAAGTAGGTTCTAATAATAGTGCTAAGATTAGGCTTAGGCAATCGATGGGGGCCAAATTTGTAGGATAGATTATCAAATTTGGAATGTGGATTCTAATAATCAAAAAATGTAAGTAAATGTGAATTTAATCACCAAAATCAGTATCACTCACAGTTTTGCAGGTGTTTAAATAAGCATTCAATGGTCGAGGCAGACAATAGTTCGTTGCACCTGTCATCAGCTGTTAACAGAGCATGGCGCAGTCGGTTACGCCTCGCGACTTGCAACGCTTCTCTCACTTGTTGTTCACACATTATAAACAGATCTGTGCAGCTGACCCAAGCTGAGATGCTGAGGGTAATAATAATTGAATTGGTATGCAATCAACCACCAACCGATGCATAAAATTTAAATAAATGTTTGATTTGAATTTAATTGCAAGCCGAGCTGAGCTGAGTTGAGTTGAGTTGAGTTGAGTTCAACTCGCTCGCATTACTGATTGAATATAAATCAAAACTGGCAGCTCATCATCAACATCATCAGCATCAACATCAGCAGCAACCACATCGAGAAGAAAAGAATAGAAGCCTATCGGATGATCAAAGGGATGCGCTAATCACACGCTGCGCCAAATAGGATCTAATTTCCCCCCAACCCCACCATCTCCCCCTACCCCTTAGCATATTCAAAAGAGGCAATGCGATATATATATATATATAGAGAGAGAGAGATCAGCTGGTAAAGAAAATAATGTATCTGACGGATATCTCGCTGTCTGCATTCAAATTTTGCGCAGCGCAGCGAAGATAAATGATGAAGGAAAATCATTTGGGAAAACAGGTAGTGGAAAGGCGCTGAGGGGGTTACAGTTAGAACAGAGACAGAAACATAGAGAGACAGAGAGGTAGTGAGGAACAGGTACGATTTGAATTTGGACAAATAATTAAGCGCAACAATGGATTTATTGAGTTTTCCAGCGGCTTTCCATCATAATCTTCGGCTTCCCCTGCCATTGTAGTTAAACGTCGAGTTTGATCTGCGGTTCGACTGAGCCCACAATTAGTTGTCTCTCCCCTCTCCACCCCTCATCCACCAGCACTCCCCTCCACACAGTTGCCCCTTCAGCAGCAGTTGCAATTATCATAATTATTTTCATTCATGCAGCGATCAGCTTCAGATACGCATTCGAGTTTTCAGTTTGAGTTTGAGTTTGAGTTTGGAGTTTGAGCATCGCCAGATGCTTTGCTTTAGATACGTTTCATATAGTCAGTCTGTCTTGTGTCTTCTGTGTCTGTCTTGATCTGATCTTTCAATGAAATTGTTGTTGCTTGCCCACTTCTCTGACATTTCTCTTTGGAGTTTGACGCCGTGCGTTTCCTTTGTGCCTCCTCAGGATGTGGCTGGTTGCATGTGCATTTCTCTTTTCCTATCTCTATTTGTTTTTTAGTTCGTTTTTTGTATTGTCTGTCTTTGCATTTCCTGCACTTGTTTAGCTGCTGCACTTGTGGGAAGCAGGGGTTAGTTTGTAGGGCAGGCAAATTGCTCTGCCTACAATTAATAGTAGAATGGTCAAAACTGAATTGATTTGCAAAAGCAGGTTTACAATTATCTTAAAATATGCACTATTCATTTGAAAAATGTTATAGACAAAATAGTTAAAATGTAGTTCTCTTTACTGAAGATAAGTAAACACTAAATGATGTAATAGCTAAACAAATATTAACCAACCAAAATTTGTCTTCAAATTAGTCACAAAAGAACCCGTTAAAATAATTGCAGTAGAAAAGCCGATAAATAATATTTCTATAAACAAGTATGTACTTATTGTATTTGAAATATTTATCAACCTGTTAAACATTGATTGGTACAGGTAGAAATATAGTGTCTACTCAAATACAAGTCTACCTTTTCACATTCTGCAAGAATTTCACATAAAAATTAAATGAATACTTTTATCAACATTTAAATTGAAGAATTACATTTGCTGTTGCTTAAATTAATAACTGACTGAAACGGTTGAACGGTGAAACTTGCAAGTATTTACTAAGTTCTCTCTTTATCTGATTCTAAGGATCCCTGTATCATATACAAGATAAGATAAGCAGTCGGTTGAAAGGCAGGCTCTTGTATAAATAACTCTTTGCAAGACATCCAAAAGAAACTCCTTAAAAGTCTTATACTTCGATTGATTTTTGAAATTTGTAGTAAAACTTCGCTCTACAAATGTATTTTGTGTTTCGGCATGCTTCAGGTAGGCTTTCTTTCCGGTTTGTTGTCATATTTTAATTGACAATTAAGCAATAAAATGATGTTCTCATATTCGAACCGTGTTTAAATCGTTTTAGACGCCATTTGCGCCTTTGGGTAATTAATTGCTTACTGTTGTTGCCATATATAGCTGCAACTGCAACTGCAACTGTATCTTTATGTGCATCGCAAGGCTGTATCTTTATGTGCGTATCTGTGTCTGTGCAGTTGTTGCATCTGCAGCTAGGCGCCACTGTTGCGAGCTGTTGTCGTTGCGCATGTTTTCCATGGCCAAACTGACAACTGGCAACTGTCAACTGGCAACTTAAAAACCCGACTCGAACTTCAAATGCAGTGAAATTTGTATGCTTAAACTAGCTGCACACTTAAAGCAAATTAGTATGAGTTGGCCAGTTGGCTGTAATGATGCCAATGAGCCAAGTTAGTAGCTCAATAATAAACAAAAAACCGAAAATCTAAAAATACAAAAAATATTCATCTAACAGCAAAAAAAACGAAAAATGTTTCGGTCAAGTTTCGTTTCGTTAAATTGCTCACAATTTCCGGTCGCGTGTTGATATATCTCTGCTGCTTCTCTTTAGTATACCCTGTAGCCATTAAGCAATGAGTAAAAGGGGTATACTGCTGCTGTGGCAATGTGTATAACGAGGCAGAAGAAAGCACAGGATCAGCATCAGAGACGATAAAAGTGGGTGCATTTTTAGTATTAATTCTTTTATATCTGATCATTTCAATTATCGAAAATAATCGATTGGCGATTGATATCAATTTTAGCAAGTTGTATTAAATTTTGTTGGTAATAGAGATCGTCAAACACTTAAAAATCATTCAATACAAGTTTATTCACTCGATAAGTCTTAGTCACTGTATAGTATCGATAAGTATCGATAATTAATAGCAATCAAATTTAATATTCTTCACAATTAACAACTCAAAGCTTGTTGGGAATTTAATTTGGAAAACACTGCAAAATATTGAATATACGTTTTTGAGACCGCCAACGCTTAAGGCATTTTATAGTATTGATAAAAATCGATTACCGATTGTCGTAAATGGTACAATTTTTGATAGGTATCAATCAAGTTCGTTAGAAATAGAACTTTGCAAAATACTGAAGCGATATAGAAATACATACGGATAATATACAATCCATAAAAAGGTATACAATTACGTACAGGGTAGTCTGCTAGTCGAGTTTGCTTTATCTTTTGCTTTATTTTCTTTTTTTCAACATTGTTTTACATTAAAATTGTGGATAATTGCGGCACTTAAAGACGCTTCGTTTAAGCTGATGTTTGCTTTGTTTTGTTGTTTTGCATGTCAGCAGCGCATTTCCTTTAGGAAATGGATTTGAATCTGAAGATGAATGTGGATCAAAGTTGATTTAAATAGTAAATATATATATATATATATTGAGGAGGGGGCTGCATAGTAATTTCTGGTCTTTAAACACAATTGAGGTCACGTGTGTGTGATGAGAAGGGATGGGGAAGACGCGGAAGGGCAGAGTCAGAGAGATCATAAAAATGGGCATTGCCGGCAATTTCAATAATCGAAAGAAAACAAGATGTTTCCAGCAGCAGCAGCAGCAGCAGCAGCCCCTTGAGCAACAGGACAATTCCAGCACCCTTTTTTACCCCCTTTTCTTTTTTTTTCTTCTTGGTTTTTTTTTGGGTCGCGGTTAAGATGGATGAAGTGTTTGACAACCCTTTCAATCTTCATAAATGTTGGCACTCGTGGCCAGGCGTCGATTGTGCAAATCTCTTCCTCTCTCCCTCACTCCTTATCTCTCGCTCTCGCTCTCTCTCTCTCTCTTTCTCACTCACACTGTCTGTCTCTACTTGAGCAATATTAGCCAGCTTGTCCCTTGTGTCACATCGTTTTTGGGCTCTATCAAGATGATGACGTCGTCGACCTTTTGCCTTTTTCTTCAAGGGTTTCGATAGCAATAAAAAAATACAAAAAAAGGGGGGAGAAACCCAACTGAAATCTGTTTAAACGCATAAAAAATTGAAAATCTCATAAGCATGCGTTTGGCACACGAGTTCAAAGGGGTTAAGGCCATGAAAAATGGCAATGTTGTTGTTAACACATTGTAAATACCTCGTTTTTCACTTAACGGGTTTTTAACTACATACGTATATACACATACATATATATATATATATATATATGTATTTGATGGGGCTGGTGAACATATTGACTGGATACAACTTTAATTTCAGTTTGGGCAAGCCATGAAAATCTTCTTTGTAGATGCTGAATTAACTGAATTAACTTGAGCTGAATTAAAATTCGATTAATTATTGTAATTAAAGTTACAAATAAATTAGGGGATACATCTTTTAAGATACTCTCATATTAAGAAATTATAAATAAAGTAAATATTTTTTTAGAATTAATTGCTTTATGTTTGTCAAAAAAGTATGCAAACAGTTATTAGTCGTTATTAAAATAAATAATAAATACATATTTTAAATGATATATAGATACTAAGAAATGGTACATATATATAATAATAATAATAATATATTAAATATACAATAATATATATAATAATACAAGCAACTTACCCGAATGTTTGTTGTTGTTAGCCATGTGGCCGTTAATGTTGCTGCCACAAATATTGTTGTTGCTGTTTTGGAAGTGGTTGTTGTTGTTGCTGCCGTTGTTCTTGTTGTTGTGGTTGCTGTGGCTGCCTCTGTGCTCCATTGGCTCCATGAACTCCTGCTTGACTTGGATGTGTGGCTGTCGTAGAAGGATTTGCTCAAATGGATTTTGGCTGACTGTTCGCTTGTTGTTGTGGTTGTTGTGAGTGTTGTTGTTGTTGTGCTTTGAGTTAAAGCCATTCAAATGTGCCACGTAAGCGGCATAATTAAGAGATGCGGCAACATTGGCAGCAGCGCCTGCTGCCAGTTGATCATTGACTGGAGTTGGTTGGCGAGCAACGCCTTTGCCAGTAATTTGAACATTAACACCTGTTGTTGTTGTTGTTGTTGTTGCTGCAACATTTGCTGTTGTTGTTGCAGTGATTGCTGCTGCAGGCAACGTTGTCTTTGCTGCCGCTGCTGCTGTCTCTAGCAACAACATTGCTGTTGGTGCCCCTGCTGGCTGCAAGTGCTGACGATGGGAATTATTGTGTTGCTGTTGCTGCTGCTGCTGTTGTTGTTGTTGTTGTTGCTGCAGCAATAATGACATTGTTGTTGTTGCTGCTGATGCTTGGCGCAGTTCGTCAGCAGCAAATTGCGTCGCTTTGATTTATGACGCTGCCGTTGTTGCTGCTGCTGCTGTTGCTGCCACAAACTTGTTGCTGCTGCCTCAGATTATGATATTGACCCATGCACCAGCGGCAATTTTTTCTTGGGCAAGTGTTGCTGCTATTGTTGCTGTTGTTGCTGTTGTTGCTGCTGCTGCTGCTGTAAATGGTTGATAATTAAAAATGTCTTCTTTTTGCTGTGCTGGCTGCTTGTCAGCTGGCTGCTGAAAGCTTAATTTGCTGTTAAGTGCTTTTAAAATGTCGTTATTAAAAAACACAGAGAGAGAAAAATGGCAGTTGCAACTGGCAACAACAGCCCTTCAAGTTAGCTTCTTTCCAGCCTAGCCTAGTTACACTCAGAAAAAACGTAATGCAATTTTGAAACTTCCCAAGGTTAGCTACTAATGCAGAAAGTATATTTCTAAATCATAATTTCACTTCTCTTATTTTCAGGCAGGGGTAAATTTGTCTAAAATTTAGAAAATATATAACTGATTTTAAGGATATTTCAAAGGATTTTTCCGTAAAAAATGTCTACATTTTAGGAACGCGTTTCTTCATAACAGAAAATAGTTCTAAGCGAAATAAAGAAAGACAGCATATTTTTGGGATAAGTAGATTTGAGGAAAGCCTTTCTTATTTTAAGAAATGTTTGTTTTTATATTGAGAATTTATTTCGAAAAACAGGGAAAACTTCCTAGTTTTCAGCGGGATTATCTAAAATTCGAGCCGATGTTTTTTCTGAGTGTAGCCCCATCTCTTTCTCTGCTACTGCTTCTCTCTCTCTCTCTTTCTCTCTCTTAGTGGCCTTGCTGTACTTTATCATTTGGTTTGCTGTGGCGATTTTACAGCCACGATAACAGTAAATTAATTGATTTGCCGCCTATTCCAACTCGCCCTACAAAAATAGAGGGGGCACCCTATCAAGTACTGGTGGTATTCACGTGACCAGCAGTGTGACTAATTCGCAGTTGTTTTTTCACTTGGCAATTTCAACAATAATTGCGTTTGATTGTTGTTGTTGAGTCTCCAATAAATTTATGGCGGAAGTTTGCATAGCTCTAAAAATATTAAGGGGAATACCAATAATATAATCTTAAATGTGGCATTTGTATTTCTTACGATTATCAGCAGGAACAGGTTGCTTACTTATTTTAAAATTACGTGGAAGTTTATGAATTTGCTGATATCACAATGTGTTTCAGTAATTTAAATAGACGTCTGTCGAAGTCTTTTTATTATGAAAGTATAATTTAAAACTAGTCGGAATGATTAACTTGGGTAAGCCGAACATTTAGAGCCCTTTCGCAAAGGGTAAGTAAGAAAAACTGCGCCAGTCGAGAGGGCTCGACTGGAGTTCCACTGAGATATATAATAATATATCCACATATCCAAAAATTTCAATGCCAAATTTGAAGTCTGTAGCTATTATTGTCTCTGAAATCGAATTTTTTATATAGAGGGATAGATGGAGATGGCTAGATTGACTTGACTTTTCATCTAGATCAAGAATATATATACCCTATGGAGTCGTTGATGCTTCCTGCTTCCTTTTTTTATACTTTTTGCACTTCATCATTAAACCCCTTTTACATTTTCAATAGGTTCCAGACGTAAAAAGAGCAATACTTGTTAATTTCCTGCAAACCCCGTTTTCCTAATCAAAGTGCGCAACTGCTTAAAAAAAAAAATGAAAAAGAGAAAAACTAAAAATAACTGTTGAATATGTGCATTATGCAAACAAAGACAACGCTGAAAAATCATATTGACAAATAGTTAAAACGAAGCGCGCTGAAACGAAATTATTTGTAAATTGAAAACAAATTGAAGTCAATGCGATAAGAACTGAGATATATATATATATATAAATGTATCTATGTGCGTGTGAAATCAAAGGAAATGGAAAATTCAACGACAGCAACTATTGATGTTTGACGATCAAAAGCGAACCCTCCCCGCAACAAAACTTGACATTTAGGCAAACAATTTCGATTAGATAAGCGAAAGTGCAACGAGTTCACTTCTCTCTGCTGCTCTATGGAAATATTGTCCAAAGGGGGCGGCATTTACATACACCTGTCGAGAGGGGGAGTGGCAGAGGTTGGTTGGGGAAGGGGAGGGGTAACATTATTAATGGCACTTGTAAACAAATCGATTGACAGCGCAAATTACTCGCAAAGTGCCTCATTCTTGCTTGATTCTTATCAATCAAATATGGTTTGGGGGCAGAGTGGGTGCGAGGGGAACAACAACATTATGTACTTTGCATCTCAGAGAGAGAGTGAGAGAGAGAGAGAGAGTGAGTAATGTTGTTTTAAGAAGCCGCCCTGCACTTCAAAGCCAAAGAAACCGACAAATTGTTGCAAGTTTTTGCTGCCTTTTTTGTTCTTCATCTTTTCAGCTATTTTTAATAATAAAATTGCTTATTTTTGCTTTGCTTATGTTAAATTTTGTGCTAGTGTTGGACAAGTGTTAAAAGCACCTGCCCCTCCACTCTTAACCTAGTTTGTGGTGATAACTGCCGTTATTTTTGGACTGCTTCGATTTGTTTTTATCTTGTTTTAAAATTAAGCACACACGTCATATTTGATTTGGTTAACGGTTAACATAGATACACACACACACACACTAACAGGTACACTAACACACGCACATAGCTAATTTCTGAGCACTGTTTTCATAATTTTTCAACACTTGCGAGTTGTAAAGATAACGGTTTCTCCGTCTTCATTTGCGTTTGTTGTGATTTATTATTCGATTTGAGAACTTTAGTGTGAATTATGCCAGTTTAAAAGTAATTATTGCAGTGTAATAAAGGCATAAACTGTTTAATGTGACAAGATTATGAAAGATGCATGAAATGTTATGCAATTTGTTAATCAAAAAAGTATAATTATAACGGTAGTTTCACCCCTAAGATGTTTACTTATGGTTGCAGATATGCGAATCTATGATTATTGAGTGATGACCCGATTAAAAAGCTATTCGATTAATATATTTGATCTATTTTATATAGGTCCTTGCTACAATCTCTGTTTTTCTCATAAAATATTTTTCTAATAAATTCTGAATCTATAAAAAAGTGATTGAAATGGTTTGAAATGTTAATTTGTCTTGTGAAATATATTCCCTTCCGTTATTTCTGAACTTTGAACTTTGTTTTTCAGTTAGGACTTCAAAGACACATATTTTTATTAAAATCATGATGTAATCCCTTTTAGAATTATATTCTTAGCTGAGTTTTTTTATTATTAATCATTTCTAATTTGACTTACCTAGTTAGCTACAATTAAATAAATGATAAATAATATATAAAAAAATTATTGGACTACCAGATTTGTAATTCATGTCAAATTATTTGAGGCAAGGAAACAATTTAGAAGCACTTGTTGTTGTCACTTAGATGCACACACACCCACACACATGCACACACACACACACACATACACACACACACATGAAGCTCATTAACAGTAAAATAGAATTATAAACACGACAAGAAAATGTCAACAAGAATCGCTGTTTAAGATTTTAGAGCGAAGGCGTCGAAAGCAAAGCTCCTAAAAAAGCACACACACACACACACACACACATGCACACACACACATATATATATATATATATATATATATATATATACACTTACACGCGTTGATCGCTTAGCCGCACCTTTTCGAACTCGACTTCAACTTCGAATTCGGATTCGGATTTAATTTAATTGTTTGTTTTCGGCTTAAATTTAATTGCAATGGCGTCGCTGCTGCTGCTGTTTTTGCTGCTGCTGCTGCTGCAGTTGTTGTTGTTGTTGTTAGTGTTATTTTCATCGCCTTCTGCTGCTGCTGCAGCAACAACAGCTGGGAGCGAGACACGCTTTTTGATTGACTTCCGACAAACGACTGACTTAAAAAAAAGCGCCACAAGATATGAGCAAAAAAATAAAAAAAAATAAAACAGTTAAAATGGGGGGAAAATAAAGCGACGGCGACGTCCACAAAATGTCAAAGCGAACAGCAAGAAAAAAAGTAGATGATGTTGCGGCAGCGCAGCAGCAGCAGCTGTGTGTGTATGTGTGTGAGTGTGAGAGCTTTTCGCTCTGCCAGCAGGTGGCTCTGTGCCGTTGTTAGCGACTGCAACGGCGACTGCGACTCCAAGTGCGACTGCGACTGCGACGCTTTGGACTTGGCTTTGGAGATTCGCTGGCATTTTGGGAGTTGGGCGCTTTTTATCGTCGTTTTTGCTGCTGCTGCTGCGCTGCTGCTGTTACTTTTTTCTGCCGTTTTTTTTCAGGTTTCTTGGCACGAGGTTTTAAAATCAAAAGCGTGTATTGTGTGGGTGGTCAGTGAGCGTGAGTGTGTGTGTGTGTGTGTGTGTGCGTGTGTGTGTGTGTCTCTTATCGGGTTTGAAGCTCTTCATATATGTATTGAGCGCCTTGTGGCCAATGGGGACGAGGAGGGGACTTTTAGCTTGATTTGTAGACTCCTTTTATATATTCTTATTTGATTCGTTTTCTTAGGTGCCAATAAAATGTATTTGCAACTAAATCAAATTTTAAATGAACAAATTCATAAAAATGAATAATTATTATATTGAAAAACCTTAAATTTAAATGAAATATGTATAAATTTAAATTATGTTATTTATTACTATGTGTTTTACAACAATTAATATTTGTCATATTTATAATTTATGAAAAGTATCTGAAATTTGATAAGCAGCTTAAATGTGTTATGCTAAAAATATTTTAATGGTTTCAAAAGCGAATAACTCTAATTTTTGCTATTTCTCTTCTTTAATACCACCAAAAATTAGGGTTTATTAAATATCATATTTATTTTAATGAATTATTAATATATTTGAATTACAAAGGAGTTTCAAAAGTGAAGCAATTTCAAAAAGTTTTCAGAAGTAGCTTAAATGAAAAATTTTATTTATTTATGCCATATATTTATATATATATATACATAAATATGTATCTATATATTTAGCAAAACATAACAGCAATCTTCTTTTAAATTTTATATTTTTTTCAAATATTCTTATACAATTTTCAACTTTTAGAATGCTAACAAGTTGCCTTCAAAATGATTACGTATACGTCACATGTATCTTAATATCTATTTTTGATTATTTATTTATATATTTTTTTTTTTCAATTCAAAGATAAATATTCATTTGTTTTCTGTGCAACAAACAATACAAAATTGTCACTTGTCATCATAAAAAAATAGAAATAAGCAAAACTGCAACTGCAACTGGAGTTGAGTAAAAACAGCGAACGACAAAAAAAGAAGCAGAACACAGAATGAACTGACAGATTGAAGAATTGGCGAACTGATGCAGAAACGCGAATTATTCGCTGCCTGTCTCAAAACCGAATGTCAAGCAAAACAGCAAAAAACAAAAGCAGAAGAAGAAGCGGCAGAGGGAGCAGCAGAGGTGGGCACAGCAGTGACGCCAACAGAAGCCAATGGCAGCCGCAGCGGCGTTAAACGCATAAATTAAAATAATTACAGGGCAGCAGCAGATTTCAATGCTGTTATTGCTGCTGCAGTTGTCAAACACACACACACACACACACACATACACACATGCACACACACGCACGCACGCACAGGGAGTAAGGTAAGAAAAAAAAGCGCGCGCGTCGCGTCAACTTTTGCGCGTATTTGTTTGCTGCTGCTGCGTTGGTTGCAACTGCCACATGCAGCAGTCGAAGCCAACAATTTTTGCACTTGCGTTCCACACACTCACACACACACACACTAACACACACATACACAATGCAGTCGTTGATTTTATTCAAAATGGTTTGTTTATGCTTCAACAGCAGCTGGGGAAATGCGCGCGCTCTCTCTCTCTTTCTCTCTCTCTCGCACACACACACACAAGCTTGCTTGGGCAGCCAATGGCATTTGGCGCTTTGGCGGCGCATGTGCTTGGCGCTCTCTCTCTCTCTCGCTCGCTCGCTCTCTGTCGCTGTGTTGCGCGCTCAGCTCCGCTGAATTCGCCGTCTGCCTTGAATTCGCCTCGCAGCATCAGCTTTGGCGTTATTTTTCTGTCTACCTTTGCATTTTGCTAATTTCCGTTCATTAAAGTTGCCTTTAGTGGCAGCGACGTCAACGTCGGCGTCGTCGGCGGCTTCGTCTCGTGCACTATTTTAACCATTGTCGCTCTGGCGACGCCCCCACCCCCACCTCCACCCTCGTCCGAGCTTAAAGCTCGCGCTTTGCGTTTATTTTTGGTGTAATTTCTTTAAGCTTTAATTTCATTGATTAGCAAAAATCGTCTGCTCTGCTTCTTCTTCATCTTCTTCTTCAACATCTTGTTGCTGCTGTTTAGTTTTCCTTTTTTGTTTTTGTCCTGCGTCTGTCTGTCTGTGTGTATTTCGCTGCGTATTTGTGTGTGTGCGTGTTGCTTTGTATTTTTAGTTTCACTGCCAAAACTGTAACTGTTTATTTGATTGTTGTTGTTGTTGTTGTTGATGTAACTGTTGTCTCTGCCTCTTCTATGGCTCTCTGCATTAAGCATTTGAGCATTTAAGTCTTTTTCGTCTTTCTCATCTTTTTCTCGTCTTCCTTCTTAAATTAACTAATCGATTGGAATTCTAGTTTCTGTTGTCCTTTCTTTCTTCCTCACATATTTAAGAGCAGCAGCAGCAGCAGCAGCAGCAGAAGAAGAAGCAGCAGCTGAAATAGTTGCCTAAGTTGTGCGATTAAATCGGAGTTTGACTTTGGGTGTGGGAACTTTTCTTTAGTGTTGAATAAGAGAGGAGAAAAGTGTTGGCAGGAATAGTAAGGCTTTAAGTTGTAGTAAGACTTTAAGTTGGAAAACAACGTAAATAAAGTAAGTCTTGTATGGTATCAGTGTGATATTATTATTATTATTATTGTTGTTATTATTATGATAATTATTTATTAGAGTTTCACATTAAACTAACATTGTCTTTGCAGTGTTTCTCAGCAAGTCGATTTATTTCATATCAAGTTCCTTTTATGTTTCTTTCATTTGTAATCTAAATATTTTTGTATACTGAACCAATGGAAAATTGGTAAGAAAAGTTTATCCAAACTTCTTCAAACTTAAAACTTCTTACTTCGAATTTTCAATTAGCATGAAAAATAAAGTTGATTTGACGTTGTCCGTCTGTCTGTTTGTATCAACAAATCGATATCAGAGACTTTAAACATTGATATACCACAGGCAGATCAGGGTTATTTCATTTAATAGATAACTGTCTTTCCAAATATCGATACAAATCGATATCCTATGAGAGACATATAAATCTAGCAATGTATATAATATCCCTAGACATATTATTGAGACAACGTAAAGACTTCATCAACATTGAATAAGAAACACGGAATTTGTTAGCCAAAGCAGATTTTCACATTGAATGAACTACTATCGGACAGCGTACTGTATCTGCTATATCGTAGACGAGTTCTCTCGACTAGCGCATCCTTAATTATTTTTAATATTTCATCTTAACTACCTATCAAAATAAAATAAAAAACAATGACTGTAATTGAATTCAAAACTAGCCGACTAATCTAGATTTGAATACATTCAACCAAATCGCATTCTCTCCCCTTCGAGCTCTCTCGACTACAGTAATCCAACTTGTTTTAACGTGTTTTCCCACATAAAATATATACAATATCAACAGTTTTTTATTTCTTTCTTATCCAACCTTTAATCTATATATATTCAGCAATTATCCATTCATTTTACCTCTTATCAATTCGCTCAATGCTTAACCTCCTTTTGTCCATTTATCCCCTTCCCAGAAAAAGAAAATACAAATTTCATTAAAACTTTCATTGTGTGTGTACGCTGTATGCATGTATTTGTGAAGCCCCTTTCCACTACCTCTTAATCCACCTACCCCATCTGCTCACCCCCATTCAAAGAAAAGGCCTGTACAAAAAAAAAACCGCCCCAAAAAGTTTTAAATGTATTTTTAGCATATATGCAGTGCGTTAGAAAGAGACAGCACCTATTTCTTTAAAAAAAAACATTTTAAATAGAATTTCGGCATTTGACTATATGCAGAGCGTGCCATGCATTTGTCTCTTTCACACACACTCGCTATTACCACATCTTTCTCTCGCTCTCTCGCTCTTTTTATGAGGCGCACACAAAAGATTGTTTTGCCATGATTTTTTATGTGTGTTGGGTGGTTGGGGGTGTGTGTGGCACCTAACTTAAGTTATGGCAAACTTCAACAATTTTTTCAACACTTTTTCTTATTCTTTTTTGGTATTTTTTTATATATATATATTTATACATATTGCAAGCATTTCCTGTCTCTTTTTATTTACATTACGCTCGGGACATAAGCGACATAAAAAGTGCCCCATGTGTGTGTGTGTGTGTGTGTGTGTGAATACAATGCCATATAAGGAATGCCGAGCGCCGTTTGCCGTGTGTTTTCTCCCTGCTTGTGTGGGTGCCTGGGCATTTTCCAACTTTTCTTTTTCTACATATTTTTTTATTTATTTTTTTCGCTCTGTGACTTTTCATTTTTCATATGTTGACTGCCCTGTACACACGCACACACACACACATACACACACACATGCATACTCCTCTGCCTTTTCTCTCTCTCTCTCCCTCTTCCTCATTTTCCTCGCATTCCTCTTTGCTCCACAAGTAAATGGCTTTTGCATTGTAAAATGTTGCATACATTTTCCTCTATTTTGCCTTTTGTGCGCGCTGCGTAGGTGTGTGTGTGTGTGTGTATATATATATGATGGTACATATATGCTGTTCAAATCTGTATACTTCAGCAAAATATATATATATATATAGGTACATAATGTCGACAATCCGACAACGAGTGCGAGTGAAACGAGGCGAGTTTTCCTTTTCGGCTCCCAGTCGGCAGCTTTGACTCGGGGCTTTGGGCATTCTGGGGCTGCTCCTTCGTACGGTATATTTTAAAATTTATGAAAAATAATATTTTCCATCTCTCCACACACACACACGCACGCACACACACACATTGCAGTGTTTAGGGCGCACAATCAGAATACAATGGCTGCTGCTGGCTGCTTGGGGGCAACATTGTAAACTAGGCGCATTTAGGGATGGAAGGGGATTGTCGAGGGGAGTGGGATGTGGGGTGTGGGGTAGGTATAGCACACACTTTGTCTTGACTTTACTCGCATTTACGTATACCCATATTCACACACACACGCACACCGAAATACGCAGGAGAATTAAAGCAGTTGCAAGCAGAAGATGCTGCTATAGATAGGGTTGTCAAGCTAATGGAAGAAAAAGGATATTCTATACATATATATATATATTATAAATATATGTATATACATTTAGTTTTTGCTATTAGGGATTGGCGAAGACTAGAATTATTTGAAAGTATGAAACAAGTTAGAGAATATTGTGATAATGAAGCTGACCAGTGGAAAGAGATCTCAGACAGGCCAAGATTTTGAGTACTCAGTTATCTCAGTACAGATTATTGTAGACAGAGAAATCAGCCTATCAATCTAGGTATAATGATTGTTTCTTAGTCGGCTTTCATCAGAAACTATTTCAACTTGTAATATCAACGGGGAATGAAAATACTTAAGGAATCCCCAATAATATAACAAAATATGCCGCCTTAGCCAGTAGTACCCTAGGGAAATATGTTAATATCAACCCGACAAAGCTTTATGCATTCTTTAAAGAACTAGGTTTAATAAAGGAGCTATAAGTTCAGAAGAGGAAGAATAGGGTACAATATATCTAATAGGAAGTCCCCATTAAGGTTGTATCCAGCTCTTCGAAAAGGGTTCCGTTTATAATTAAAGAAATCTTAGGACAGGGTCCTATCACTAAGTTCTAGTTCTTCAACATTTGAAGTAGGGTTGGCAATGCAAAATATTATGTAAAAATAATTACAAATCTTAACTATAACTAACTGTAATTTTAACCATAGCTAACTATTTATAATATTGATTCTATATATTTATTTGTAACTATTTTTCATATCAATAAACTTGTATGCGACAACTCTGGCTCCCTCAAGTCAAAACCATTTCCATTATGATAATGTAAGTGCACAATTTACCAACTTGAATGCACGAGTCACACACACACACAAACACACACACACACACACATTGTATGTGTGTAGAGGGATACAAAGTGCAAGAAGAGAGAGCTTTGGCAAAAATTTTCATATCCTGCACATGAACATGAAAAACTGCACAAATTGCAGAAAATGTTGCAAAACGACGTAGCACACACAAGTAGCATGCATCCATGTGTGTGTGTGTGCGGCAAACAGAGGTGGTGGGGGCGGAGACAGAGAAGAAGAGCACATAAAATACGATAACTGTGCAGCCAAAGTGCTACATATGAAAGGTATTTCTTGCTGGCTTGTCTAATGCTACGACCAACCCCAACCCCCTCCAATCCTCAGGCAGTTACTGCATCCCCAACCCTTACACTCAGCACAAATCTAGCTGAGTTTTAGAAGTTTTCCCAAAAACTTCTTTTCTCAACTTCAGGGTACATTTTTCAAAAATTAAGCACGAAACTTGTGTAATTTTAAAGTAACGTTAGTAATTTCAGATTTCATTTAAACAAATATATTTTAAATATTTCATTAATTCAAAGGACCTACTTTGATGAAAAAAACGATTTTTTTATAGAAAGGTTTTGCATTTTTACTTTTTAGAAATGCATATTTTTGGGACTGTCGATTAAGGGAACAACTTTCTTACTTTTAGCATTTTTTTTCTTATATTTAGAAATTGTTTGTAATTTTGTAGTCTTATTTCTGAGTGTGGCACAACTTATAATGCTCCGCAACATATACATATGCAACATTTGCAATGCATGTGTGTGGTTTTAGAATATAAAAGCATGCCAGCTCCCGCTACTCACTCCGAGCTACTCGTAGATGCCACCACCTTGGGCTTGGGGGTTGGGGATTGGGGGTTTGTATGTAATTACAGCTGCTGCTTCAGTTGCGGCCTTCTGTTTGCACCTTGGAGAACCTACTTGCCACAACTACAACTACCACGACAAATACACACACATGAAATATGATGGCACCTTTTATATAACATACGTCTCTCTCTCTCTCTCTCTCTCTCTCTCTCTCTCTGGCTCTCTCCCTCTCTCGCTCTCGCTCTCTCTCTCTCTCTTCAGTTATTGCTATCCCTCTTGTCTACATAGAACATAAAATTAAGTATGAAATTGAAAAATGACTCGCAAGCCAAAAAAAAAAGAAAAACGAAACGAAGAAAAACGAAGAAAAAACGAAAATCGAGCAGCATATTGTGAAATTAATTTTTAAATATTTATGAGCGACTGTTTTGGGGGCATTTGCTTATGGATAAGGGGGCAAGCTAACGGTGGGGTGTGGGGACGGGGGAGGGGCACAGGGAGGAGGAGGAGTTGAGTAGAAAGCAGCTCACATTTTCAATTTGCCCAATTTTTATTGAATTTTCAAGTATAAGTAAGAGGTGTGCGAGTGTGTGTGTGTGTGTGTGTGTGTGTGTGTGTGTGCACGACTACATTTTAGTTTTTTACATGAAATATGAGAATTCGGTTGCTCAAGGGGGCGTATGAGTAATGTGCTTCTTGTGTTTATCGAGAGCCGAAAAATAAATTCGATTTTCTCTGAGTGTGTGTGTGTGTGTGTGCACCTATTGAAAGTGCTCAAGTGACTGTGTGTGAGTGTGTGTGTAGAAAGCACGTTGGACAATATATAAATATGAGCAATATACCCAAAACAAATGTGAAACAAGCCAAGCTATTATCGAAGGAACATGCGAGCTTCTGCTAAAAAAATATTCACTTTTTTAAGTCAACAATTATTGCTTGTAAACTTAATATGCAACTGCCTTTCAATGTCCTGCTTAAAGAAATGAACATAATTCTTAGCCATAAATGAAATCCACTTTTTATTTAAAATATCTTGGAAAAACATATTTCTGATGAAAGACGCTTTAAGTCGTTTTTACAAAAGTGAAAATTCCAACCGTTATATAATGAAAAATACTGTTTCAATCTCCGAATTACTTTCAATTTTATGCAGGCTTTCTCAACTGTGTGATGAATTTTATAATGTATGTAAAATACTTTTATAAATACATGTCATCTTTAGAGTCTTCTTGTGATTAAGCTATTGTTCCAGCTAATGAGGAAATTGGGCTCCTTTATCAACTTGGTAGGGTATTCACAATCAAAGGGATGCTAAGACCTGCATAAATGGTCTTATTCGAGATCAACTGGTAACGGTTTTTTGAGGGGCTTGAGATGTTGCGTAGCAGTTTACTTTCAAATTTTTGGGTGAAATCAATGTTTTTTATGGAACATTCATAAAAGTATGTTTCTTATGCCATAACTTATGTATAATCTATATAGTCATATCAGCTGTATATCTACCTTCATGAAACAGATCGGCAAACTATATTTTATAGCTGTTATAGGATCAGTCCTTAGACACATGTATGCGTTTTTATATGTTTTGTATCTTTTATTATTGTAGATATATTCGCCAAACTAGATATGAGTACTACTGATCTCTATTATTCAAATTTTGTAGTATTTATCACATTGCGTTTATATCAGTAATCGGACGATCGATGAGTTTTTGTATGGAAAACTTTTTTAATCGATTAAGTAGTTTTTACAGAAATCACTTGAAAATCATTTAAATATATTTCTACTATATCATATAGCTGCCATGTAATTAAATTTAGTAGTTGGCAAACGGACTTTGATCTGCGAAGGGAACTTAATGTAAAGCTAACCGATCTTTCTTGTTGGCATTCAAGTTGATTGCCCCCTTTTTTAATTCAGTCCAGTTCCGTTCCGTTCCGTTCCGTTCAGTTCACATCCTTAATCTCTCAGTTTTGATCTTGACGTCCTGTGCGTGTTTAACGCGCTCTGATAAGGCAGCGATAATGATAATGATAATCCGCCTACCTTTCAGATCCACTCCACACGCTTGATTATGATAATAATGCGCTTAAGCAGGGCTCAAGCCATGAAATTGTTAACTTGGCCAGCAGCAGCTGCAGGCGAACTACGCTTTATTTGCCTAATAAGCTCAGGCAACAAATAAGAAGAAAAAAACTCGACTGGAAACTCGAGCAGACAATGTGCCACTAAGTTGTTGTTGTTGTTGTTGTTGTTGGTGGCACAAGTGCTTAACAAGCTGTTTTGCATGGCAAGCAGAGTTACCAAAAGACCAGTAGCCGAGTTCCGAGCCACGTTCCACGTTGCGAACAAAACCAGCGAAAAAACAATGCGGCTAATGTGGGAAAAAACGTCAAGAATGCGCGTTGAAAATTGCACGTTCCCCCTACACTCAGAAAAAACCAGGTATTTTAAAAATTTATCAAATTTCATTATTCAGAAAGTATATTTCTAAAACGCAATTTCTTTTCCTAATTTCAGGGTGCATTTTTCTAGAATTTTTGAAAATAATCTTGTATCTTAAGATTTCAAATGTTTAAATAATTTTAGCAAGGATTTTTTTCTAAAAATTAAATGTATTTCTAAATAATATTTCGAATATATATAAAATATTTGATTTACAGCAAGTCTTTTTTACTTGTGAAATTTGTTTTCCTTTATCTATATACGATTTCTGAAAAAGACAGAAAACTTTCTAGTTCTACGGGTGATTTTCTATAATTGAGTTAAACTTTTTCAGAGTGTACCCTTCGCCTCCCCCTCCCAAACTCTTTAGGCCTTGGCTCGTATGCAAAAACTAGCAGATCAGCTTGCGCTTTTGGCTTTTGGCTTTAACTGCAGCTGGCTGCTGACTGCGGCTGCTGGCTACCTGGCTACTACCTCACTTATCTGTCTTTGGAGCTGGCCAACGCTTTTTGCTCTTGGCCACAAAACAATTCACACTTTAAGCTGGCCAACTGATGAGGAGCTGGGAGGGGCAGGCAGAGGGAGAGGGCGGTTCACTCGTTGCGTGTTGGCGGCAGCTGCTCATTGGATTGCTGATCATTTGCTTAAATAGCCCAAAGGGGACACAAGGCAAACAGACAGATGGAGAGACGGGAGAGGGACGGGGTGGTATGCAGAGAGCCAGAGGACCAGTGGAATATGGGTGGCTGGACAAATCTCGGCCAGAAGTTGAGCAAACAAGCAGCAAAACAAAAGGTGTTGACTGTGGCAAGCAAAGATTTTGCGTGTTTATCGCGATGCCACAGCTCCAAAAAATTATTAGGTCCTTAATGGCACAGAAGCAGCCAACAGCCAACAGCCAAGAGCCAGCAGCCAGCAGCCAACAGCCAGATGCGTGGTGTGGATGTGGAGAGCCAGATATTTGAGATATTTAAAATGTGGCCTGTGATATGCGTGGAGGGGCTTAATAATACTGATTCAAGTATTGAAGTGTTTCTTGCATAATTTAAATATTATTAAAAGAGCTGAGAAAATAAATGTAAAGCTATTTTCAAGACTGGAGTCTAACTTTCCTAACTTTTGGGTACAAGGAAGTAGGGAAGTAGATATATATATATATATATATATATATCTTTTTAAACAGTATCAACAACCAAGTCGATCTAGTTATGCCTACTCGACTTATTCAACATTCTGACTTGGATTAAGAATATCTTCAATCTCAAAGGTTTAGGGTGTCTCCTAATTGGGGTCTCTGGACGAAGTTCAATATATCTACTATTGAGCTTAGAGTATCTTCTGAGCAAGGTTCAGGGTATCTTCACTTGTCGAGTTGAGTTCTCTTGAAGACTTTATGTGTACCTCCGCCTATGATAAGGGTATCTCCCAGTCGAGATCTCTCGACTAGCGCATTCTTGTTTGCTTAGTCTGCAAGTAAGTTTTAAGTTGGCATGCTTCGAGTCAATGTTGCTTATTTATAATATAATAATAAAAATAATAATGAAAATTGCTTCGACTTTTCAACTGCAACCTGTGAGTAAATGCAATCTGAAAGAAAATTCCCAACCAGTCACTTTTCACTCCGTTCTTATCCCTTAGCGTTGATATCGCATCGCAGCGATCATCGTTGTAATGCACAGCTACCGAGATCATCGGTAATAAGGCCCCAACCAAATTATTATTATGACTGCCTGGCAACCACCGAACCGCAACTGAGCAACCACCGAGCAAACGCTGAACCACCCGCAGTAGTCATTGACAAGCATGTATTTCCTGTAGCCAAGTCTTCTACAGGCTAGGCACTCAGAAAAAAAGCCATCTGATTTGTAGAAAATTTAATTGAACAAATTCTACAAGGTATATTTACCTTAAAATTAAGAAAAGAAAAAGTTTCGTTTTTCGAAATATACTTTCTGAATAGTAAATTGACAAAAGTACGACAAATTCCTAAAGTTCAGGTCGATCGTTTTTCTGAGTGTCTTCAGACACCCACACACAAAAAGACGGAAAACCGTTTTTATTATTGGCCACGTTTTGTGAGCCCGGTTAATAGACATTTTGCCTATTTTAATAAGTGGCTAAAGGCGTGAAATACTCCTCGTGCTGCTTGTTGTTATTGTTGTTGGTTGTTGCTGGTTGTTGTTCGTTGTTCGTTGTTGTGTGTTGGTTGTTGTTGCCTTTGGGTTTAAAGCTGCTCCTATCGCTGGCCCAACTATCAGTGTGGCCACCGTGGCAGTTGTTGCCCCACGTTGCAAGTTTGTGGCTGTAAATATGATTTTTTGTTTTTGTTTTGCAGTTTGTTTGTTGTGTCTTTCCCTTTTCTACTCCCCTCGTTCCGCTCTCTTCCCCCACTGTTGCTGCTGCTGCACTGCCAATTTGAGGCAGCAGCCACAAGGTGAGAAATGAGATTTTAATCGGACGTGTCTGATTTCAAATGAGCTTTAATGGGGAACCCATTTAGCAGCACTTACCCTCGACTCGCAGACTTGCAGTCTCCATGGTGCTCCCTCCTCTTCCCCCTCTTCCTTCCCCCTCTCACCCACGCCTCTCTTCCACTTCCCCTTCGATTTGCTGTGACCGCTTTTAGTTTAGTTTATTTATATTTTGTTTTCTTTTTATTTATATATATTTGCAAAGGTCTTTTCTTTTTTTTTCTTGTTATTGTTTTTTTCTTCTGTATGCTTGCTGCTTGGGGGCAGTTGCTGCTTGTTGTTGCAAGCTCTGGAGTCGTCTCCTGCTGCAGCAACATTTTTATTACATTGTTGTGGCATATCATTTTTTTGCTTTTTTTTTGTGTGCTGTTTGCTTTTGCTATTCTATTTTGTTTGGCCAAATCGTGTTAAAATTATTGAAATCATCTTATTTTTTTCCATCTGTCAATTTTGTGGTTTGTTTGCTGTTTATATAAATTTTCCATCAGTTTTTTAATCAGATTAATTTTTGGTTTCAATCGATTCATTTTGGATAACGATGCTTTTTCTGGCTTGAACTCACTGCTTTTAATGTTGATTGAATAGATTTTGTACCCGTTTTAAACTGTGACTATTTTTGCAAAGTGCTTAATAAAGATTTTTCAATTTCGATGCCAATCCAGTGGTTGCAGTGGATTAAAAATTGATTCACTCTATCAAAAAGTTAGCTTGTGTTTTTATCCATTTGATTTTGTGAGACTTAAATCGCTTTTGGCTTAGAAAATAGCCTATCTCACAAGCCTAGAACAGAACAGTTTCCCCATCCAAGATTATTATGTACTCTCCTTTTATTTTGGTCACTTCCTAGCTGCAGTCCTTATCAGCTTAGTCATCCAGCACGCAATAAGAAGCAAACCCAAACCCAAACCAGAAAAAGGGGGAAAAAAGCGAGCCAAGCAAAAGGATGAAAATTTTCGCAATTAACTTGGGCAATTTTTGTCGATTTTTAAATATTATGGAACACGCACAGAAGACACACACACAGCCACATACACATACACACACACACACACATACAAAGTGGAGCAGTGGGAAGAGGAACAGCGAGCAATGCTTGCGCACTTGCCAGCATAGCCAGCATTGCCAGCCGAGCAGCGTCTGTTTTCCCATTGCGATCTGGCAGCACTGATAAGCGCGTAGTCAGCCAGGGCAGCCAGTCAGCCAGCCAGCCAGCCAACCATCCAGCAATTTACAGTCGATCCTCTCCGATACTAACCTTACACAATCCAGCCAGCTGCTCCTGCTGCTGCTCCTCCTGCTGCTGCTGCTGCTGTGCGGTCTGATCTTGGCCAAGAGCGTTAAACGTGGTCAACTGTGTGGAACTGCACTCAGAGAAAAGAATCGAACTGAATTTGCGAAATTCCACTAGTGTAACTCACCTCATTATTCAGAAAGTATATTTCTAAATATCAGTGTTGTTCTTTAGTTAATTTCAGTGTAGACTTTTCTAAGATTCAGAAAAAATATGTCCAATTTTCAGTGTGTTTTTGTGTAACAAAGGAACTGTGAAAAATTAGCTTTTTGGCTGGTATGATTTTTCTCAGTGTGGCACTGGCGAACTGGTCTCCAGCTTAGCCAGCTTCCGCTCGCCGCCGCTTCAACTGCAACTGCAACTGCAACTGCACCTCGGGCTCTGCTCGTGGCTACAATTTTATTTACGAGTCATGCGCGCGATCGTCGCCTTGCAGACGGAGCTTGACACGGCTCCCCTCCTCTCCCCTCCCCTCCCCTCTCTCTTCCATTCCCTCTCTCCGGTTGTTATTCATATACGAAGATTCATTCATGCCCTGGCAGAGGGAGCATGCCGTGCCTCCAAAACACACGCACCTAATATGTTTTCATTTTGGAGTCCACCCTCAACCCCACCCCAACTTCCTCCTCAGCTAATGTGGGAGTTAATTAAAAAATGGTCAGTGAGTAATGTGGGTGGGGGATCAAGAGGGGGTTGGGTGTCTTAGGTATCTTAGCTACTATAAGTATTCAAGTAGATTTTATAGAGATATGTGTGGTTGACTGTTTATTTAGATATGCGAATCTCAAGTTAGAAATGTAAAGCGATATTTGAGATGAAAATATATTTAGAAAATATACATGAGATATTTGTATGAAGGAAGCTGTACTTTGAGCTCATAACACTTTTTCAGGATATAACTTTGACATGAAAATTAATTCAGATTAGCGTTTCCAACTTTGAATGTAGTATTTATATATAGACAAACCCGTGTTTTATAAGCCATCGTTTTTAAAAATCTGTGGAGTTTTAAGAAAGTTATGACTATGGAAAGTTCTGCACTCTCCCAAGGGGCACTTTTTGGGATTTAATGTTAACAAGCGTTTTCAGCCAGAATATAAATATTTTTATGTATATATTTGTATTTATAGCTTTATATATATATATATACCTATGCATATATACCCTTTCGTTATCTAAGATTCTAACAGCTCTTCTAGAGCAAAGTTTCACCTCTCCAAAGTTCAGCTCAGTTAAAAATATATATAAATCGCTTGTGATTTACCGTCGGCAATTGGTTAAGGTCAAATATCAAGGCCTTGGCGCACTTTTGTCCAAAGACCTTGTGGGATGTGGATGCAACATCAACCACAACAACAACAACAACAAGTTTGATTGTTTCACTTTCACTGGCAAAGTTGATTATATTTTCGCGCGAGAATTCGCGCGCTTGAACTTTTGACTCAACTTTGACCTCTCAGCAGCAGCAGCAGCAGCAACAGCTTCCACAGCGTCCAGCTGTCTGGCTAAACCATTGGTCTGTCTGCTGGGTGGAGTGGGTGGTGCTGCTGGACTTGGCTTGGATGCAGCGCAGAAATTGCCTCATGTCCTTGACTGCTTGACTTGGCCATTGTATCGTGTTCACTCTCTCCCCCTCCCTCCCTCCCTTCCACTCTTACTCCTTCTCCCACTCACACTTCTCTCTGCTGCGCTGGCTCATAAAATTGCAAGAAGTATTTAACAAGACGGCGCTTGCAATGTATCTGTATCTGTATCTATATCTGTATCTGTATCTGTATCTATATCTGTATCTGTGTCTGTATCTGTGTCTGTATCTGTATCTGTATCTGTATTTGTATCTGTATCTGTATCTGTATCTGTATCTGTATCTGTATCTGTATCTGTATCTGTATCTGTATCTGTATCTGTATCTGTATCTGTATCTGTATCTGTATCTGTATCTGTATCTGTATCTGTATCTGTATCTGTATCTATATCTCTATCTGTATTTGTATCTGTATCTGTATCTGTATCTGTTACTGTATATGTAACTGCATCTGTAAATATATCTCTAACTGTTACTGTGCGTAAGTTCATTGGCCATTTTGGCCATATTGCCCCCCAAGTGTTATGTAAGCCGTCTGCCTTTATTTGACTCATGGCTTCACTGGTTTTGAGTTACATTTAAACGCCGCTTATTGCGCACTTTGGGTCAAAATCCTGTCCTGCTGTTGGCCCAGTCCTTGACCCTTTTGGCCAGCTAGTAAACGCTTGACACTTGACATAATCGTTTCATTGCTAAATGTGTAATCGATGCCCACTGCTTGCCTCTGGGCTAAGAATAAGCTATCATAATTAGCTGGGTGCTTTCACTTGCCACACACACTTTTCAATGGATTTGTGAAAAGCTGGCAGAGTTGAAATTGTGAAAAATGGTATGAGAGTTTAAAGTGATTAACTGTCTGAATCGAAGAAGGCATTGCAGATAATCATTACATCATTATACAAGTGAGTTTGTAGGCGTTTCTTAGCTACTCAGTTGCAGTCAGCAAAGTTGTACTTATGGAACTTTGTATGTGACTTTAAATAACTTTGTTGATGGCATTTTAAATTCTTGCTTTGAATACTAAAAAGCCTGATATCTCAAAGGAATATTTATTATTAATTATGTGTTTATATACAAAAAAAATATAATTGAAAAGGAATAATAATATAAGAGCAAAGTATATATAAATTATGTTGAGCTACAAAAAGTGGATTAATATCGAAAAGGAAACACAGATTTTACTAAGCAAAACATATTTTTTTATTGAGCAAACTAATATCAGCAAGATTAAGATATATTTCAATCTTCTAGTCGATTTTTTATCCTTGAGTATTCTAACTTATTATATACAATAAATATATAAATAAAAAATAAATAATTTAATTCAATAGTTTTAAGCAGAAAAGTTTCAAGTTTTCCAGTCTTCACTCCCTTCAAGTCTAGATAAATAGAGATTTAACATATATCACTCTATGCTCGTCTATACATCTGTAGTTCTGTAAGATTTCATGTTGCTAATCAAGTTTTAGTGTATTCTTTTAGTGGATATCTCGTAGAACTAGCGCTATATATAAATAAATATTTATTTGCTGCTGCCTGCCGATTGGTGAGAAATGCGAGCCGAATAAAACGAAGAAGCGGCGAAAAGCTTTGCGTATGCCCCAAAGGCGTTACCAAAATGCCACATGCCACAAACCGCAAACCGCAAACCGAAAGCCCAAGCCACAAACTCAATGTCTCAACAATGTTGCAGTTAGCTCAGATATATGACCGTCGACTTGGACGTTGTCATCCTTGTCGTCCTATGGCCATGGTTAGAGTCGCCTTTCATTGTTCCCGCTGTCTACTTTGATATGCATCCAATCACTGCGTCCCATTTGCTGTTGTCAGATTCAGGCAGGCATCTGGAGAAGCTGCAAGTGCTGGAAGAGAGGGGGTTCCATCGTCGTGATCTTTGAGTTGGCCAGTGGCCACTTAGGAGTATAGTTTATGCCACCATAACAATTGTACTTTTTCACATACTCAGGCGTTCCTCGACCAGATTCCACCATTTTTGCCATCAGTTGTCAGCTTGTTTAGCTTTTTTGTTTTATTTTTTGCGCTCTTCCTCTCTCTCTGCTGTTTACCTCTTCTATGCCCTGCAGCTATAAAATTGCTGTCAAAGAGTTGCTCAAGTGTGCGATTTTGAATGTAACAAATCTGTGATGAATAAAGAGAGAGATATATGCTCTGTAGATGCAAATAATTTGGGCTCAAACACTCAAGTGAAAGAGAGTACAATATATTAATAATATATATACATCTGTATTTGATATATTAATAGTAAAATTTATTTCTTAATTTATAATTCAAAGTTATCTTTTATATTTGCTCTGTAAATAAATGTTAAATTATCTTTTCATCATAATAAAAATATAATCATAAACATATATATTATTATTACTACGATTGTTAATATTATTATAATTATTAGAATTATGTACAGCAAAATTGTTGTTATAAATTAGAAGGGCCTTCAGCTGATATGTTGTATATATTTCAGGGATTGCTATTTTGTCGAACAGGTCATCCAGTTAGTCGAGCATTCCCCACTCGAACATTTATATTTTTTTGCTCGTACATTTTTATTGCATTTTTCAAGCAATTACTTTGAATATCACCAGCAGCAGCAGCAGCAGTCGGCAAACGACAAGGATTGTCAACCAGAGTTAGCGAGAGAGAGAGAGAGCGAGAGAGAGAGAGAGAGAGAGAGAAAGAGTGAAGTAGAGCGAGACAGTGGCAAAGGGGCGTCCGTCTCGATGGTCTGTTTGTCGGTTTGTCTGTCTGTCTTGCTGTCAAACGCACTGTCAACGTGCGCCTGTCAATGCTTCAACTCCAGCCAATCTTGCAACGGCAACAACAGCAGCAGCAGCAAGCAAACCCGAGACGAGAAGTCGCATTTTGTGCTGATTTAAATCTGCACCCCTCCACCCCCATTCCCCCCTCTGCTGTTAACTGCGACTCATGGTAATTGCCCTCTTCTGGAAGCTGGAAGCTTGAAGCTGGGAATGGAGCTCTTTGCATTATGGCTGCCGCCTCAAACTTGAAAGTCGTCTGCCGCCTGTCGTCGATGTTGTTGTTGTTGTTGCTGTTGTTGCTGCTGGCGTCAGTTGATGCGACCTGTCCTGTGTCCCTATACCAGTCCACCTCTCCCCTGTCTGCTCCTTGCTCCTTGCTCTGCTCTGCTCTGCTCCGTTCTGTCCTTCATTCTACTGGCAATGGCTTTCGGGCAATTAATGGATGAATACTTTAAGTGAGTGATGGAATGACACTTTTGTGTACTTGTAAAGCATTTTTATGCTCGTATACTCTTTGCCCCTCTCCCCTCTCCCCGCACCCGGCTCCATACTCTCCTCCTCGTTGCTCCTCTGTGTTTGCGTAAGAAAAATCCGAAATGTTTCGTCTTGTATTAATTGGCGCGTAGAGCGTCTGAGCGCCAATTAGACAACCAATGGCTTGAATGGAATGAATGGCTGGACTATCTCTGAACGAATGGAATGGATGGATGTTATTTATGAAAATTATCTGAATATGTCTCAGAATCGCTTAGGCTAGAAGGCTTAGACTTTGACTTTGACTTTGACTTTATTTACTCGTTATGAAATTTGTTCTAAGAGTTTAACTCGATCCAAGAAATGGCTTACTTGGAATTTAAAATTGAAAAAATTTGGGTGGAGAGCAACTAGCTGCTTTGATTTAGTAGCTGACCAAATATTTTAATCTAGAGTTTAACCCATGATCAAAAAGACATTGCACGAAATAATCGACTCAGTTATGAGAATATGTAATCGTCTTTAGGGCATTTTAAGTCTTAGTCCTTCTTTAACTTTGAATGTAGTTGTAATCTGGAGTTCAAATCATGACTAAGCAGGCCTGGTTTTGATAATCGGCTTACTTTTGGGAAAGTTATAGATGAGGATAGTTTTGCTCCTTCCTTCCCCGATGCACTTTTTAATGTATCTTTCTTTTCCATGAATTTCGAGCCCGAATCACATTTTTAACTTAAAATGTAGTTTTGCTCTAGAAGTCACAATATGACCAAAAATAGTTGATTTTTGAAAATCAGATATTTTTTGTGAAACTAACAGTTTTTGAAAATGTTGATTCTAATATCACATTTTTAATATATTATTCAGTATTATTCAAAGATTTTGAAAAATGCAGACCATTTCGTAGTCCCATGTATTTATAAAACTTATTGATATATTAATTAATAATAAGAAATTCGAAATTATTTTGACATTGCTTGAGTTATTTTAAGCTTATTAAAATACTATTTAACTAACTATTAAACTAACTATTTAAATTACTTTGGCTGCTGTTCGCTGTTGCTTGCAACTTGCAGCTTGCAGCTGCGTTCCTTTTACTCCACTTTTTGAACACTCAAGCAAATTAGTTGTTAACCTGCGGATCGCATGCACAAAGAGAAAAACATAAATCAATTGTTTTTGCACAAAAAGTAGTTTAGCCTAAAGCTTGCCTTGTTTTCCCACTGTGTACACTGTATCTAAGGCAAAGCATGACAAGAAAGCATTCGCAGCCAAATCATAATCATAATTATTTATAGAGATTATTATGGTTTGGCATTTAATATGTAAATACCTAAAGAGATATTTTAATGAACTTCTACAAACTCATTAAAAGAACATTGAATTAATTTGGAATATAAATAATACAAATTAAATAACTTTGGCTGTTGTTTGACTCATGCTCGACTCTGACTCAAAACTGAGCAAAAATCAATCAATTGCTGTTTATTCATAGACCTAATCTAGATTAAAGGCTGCATTTGGGTTTCTCACTGTGTACACACTATCTCTAAGTACAGCATGCCAAGAAAGCATTCGCAGCCAAGTCATAATCATAATGAGTGCACGAAAGTTGAATGTTGACAGGTCGTGCACGCGTTTCGCGTACTCCACGATAACAATCGCGATCTTGAAAGGAGCACCAGGAGGAGCAGGACTGATGGGGGTCAGAGGAGGCGTAAGAGTTGTAGGAGTAGAAGTAGAGTAAAGTAGAAGTAGAAGTTGGAGCAGGAGTAGAGCTGCTGCTCTGCATAGACAGTCCCAGTTAGCAGCTCAGCTTCAGTTTTGAGTGCTTACCATATCGAGGCTGACAATCTGCTGTTTGCTACCCAAGCAGAGACTAGACTAGTGTCTACTGCAGGCAGGAGAAGAGATCCTCTATCTGGCCATCTGTGGCCTCATTACCCGAGCCAAGTCGCCTTGCCTTGTTGGCCTGTTAATGGCACAAACACTGCGCAGATGTCGCGATAAATATGCGGCCCGATCACGTATCAGAAAACGATTCAACTTTTTTGTTTTCTTTTCTTTTACTACTACTTTTTCTCATTTTGCTGTTTGGTTTTTTTTTAGACATGCGTGTGCCAGACACTCATCCCCACTGCCACCGCGCTTAACTAAATTAAAAACTGATTAAGGCACGCATTCCAAACCCATTTATCAACAATCAAGCAAAAGCCAAAAAAAAAAAAAACAATACAAAAAAGAACAATAATTATTAAATTCAAAACTCTCGCGCATTTCGCTGATAAGCTGAAAGCCTCACAAAAATAGACAAAACATTAATGAATTTATGTTCATTTTTAGCTGGGAATAGGGGAGGTGCACGGAGTGCAGGGGGTTGTAGGTTGTAGGTTGTAGCTGCAATCTGTTGGCCACATTTTAACAATTCTAATTTCCACACAAATCCACTTACGCGCACAGTTGTTCAACGTAATTTAATTAATTATATGTACTGCCCGCTCTTATCATCCCATCATCAACATCATCATCATCATCATTGGGGATGGGCCCACTTCCCCACTCCAGTTCCCTCCCAAAACATATTCCAGTTTATCTTTTCATAAGGTGACATCTTTTTCATTTGCGCGACATTAACTGAGCAGCTTGGATTTTTATATACTCTGTGACACAATTCAAAATTGTGGGTATGAATAGCTATACACTCTACATATATTTTCTTGATCAGTACAACATATTAAGTGGCTTTATGAGCTTATAGAATATATAGAAATACTACGAACACATATTTGAATTAAGTTTCCTTAGAATTTCGTTATAGGAAATGTACATTTTAATATTAAAAATAAAATGAATTAAATTATAAATAAGGAATGGCAGTTAAGATTTATGATAAAATGTAAGATGATCAAACATTTTCTTAAATATATATATCTATTTTCTGACACCAGAATTAAAATTAATACTCAGTTACTGTAACTGCAACCAATGAAAAATAGTTAAACAGCTTCCTTTTATACGTTTGCATTAGCTAAGGTATATCTTAAGGACTTCAGAGCATTTGGTCAATGAACATATTCCATGTTAAGCTAAGCTTCTTTTTATTCTATTTACAGGGCATCTCTGAGTTGTGCATTGTGCTACGACTATCGCACAAACACTAACTTGTTAATACGCGTTTAGTTATTGTACGCATTATTGTAAATTTAATGAGTTTACCTCACACACACACACACTCACAGCAGTTAGCTATAGATACAGATACACACAGATACAAACAGTTCGATACAGATACAAAAGCTGGCTGTTATTAATTTTTGTGTCATGTTGTGTGGCCGTGTTACGGTTTTTGCCTCATTGCCACTTATAGACCTGTTCTGCTGTACTTATGTGTGTTGTAGTTGTTGTTGTTATTTGTTGTTGTTGTTGGTTGTCGCTGGTAGCTGTTGTCATTGGTGACACATTTGTCTTGATCGTAAATACATTAGTAATACTCGCGCATATAGACAAATAATAACAATACTATTCTGTCGACACTCGCTACATGTATATTTAATTGTTGCCTACAGCAACAACAACAATAGCAACAACAGCAACAACAAATGTTAATAAACATTTACGATTACGAGACTTGGAGAGTTTGAGAAGTCGAAAGCCGCCTGCCATTGGTCGAAATGCTGCCCAACAGCTTACAGCCTACTTGTTGTTCTTGTTGTTGTTCTTGTTGTTTCCCACTTCTTGTTCAGTCTTAATTAATTTATGCGCAGCATTAAAATGCACATTAATTTTGTCATATCATTAAACAAAATAACTTATCGATATGATGCGACATGACGTGCCAAGTGCCTTCAAAGGAGCGAAAAATATTGTGAATAGAAATTGTGTGTAGATTTTATTGTGAGACTCAAACTGATGAAGTTTAAGATGTATTAACTATATGCATCATGTTTATATATACCTAAATATATATTTCTAATTTTATTTTAAAAATAGACAGCTTAGTGCCTGAGTTTCAAAATGGGACTACTATATCAATTAGCTTACACAAAAACAGTTGGTCGATTTTTTAATTCGCTTTCCAAGGTTATGCAATATTTGAACTACCAAAGATAGTCGTTCTTATTTGTTTTAAGCACAACTTTTAATTTCAAATAAATTTCTTGTTATTTATTTTACAACATGTAGTATCTAATTTTCAAATAAAAAACAATAAAATAAAAACGATATAAAAATTTTTCTATTTGAAGAAACAATTCAATAACAAAAGAAATCAACATCAAAGTTATTTAGAATATATAGTTTATAGCAATAAAATTCAACTCAAATAAAAGTGCGACTTCTATATCGCATTAAAATGAACTCTTTGTCCAATTTAGTAGCAGATGCGCTCAGTTGCGAGTATCTTTTGAACTCAATCACTTTAAGATACATTTCCCAGCTTGTTTTAATCGAATTAAAAGTGCAATTCAGTTTTTCTTTTGTTGTTTTTTGGTTTTAATTTGCTTTTGCAATTGAATTTCCGTTGTTTACTTTAATCAAATTTAAATTTGCAGCCTTTCAAGTAGGCGGCATGTGGCAGCAGCAGTTTACACAGTTCAATGCATAGCGCCAAGCAGTGGCGTTGCCCTAAAAAAAGGGAGTAACCGTTTAAGAAATAACTGCATTTTAAGGGGCAGTTACAGTTAAGACTCCCCTTTTATGGACGCCACTGTTTTCCTGTGAGCATTTAAACCCCCCTCTGGGTGCGTGTTTTGTGGCATAGCCACCAATTAAACATTAAATGAAATTGTTTGACTTTCGTGGGAGCGACAGTTGCCCCGCTGCCAGTTACTACTGTGCTCGGTGCTCTCTTCTTCATCTGGTTTCAGCTGCTGCTCGGATCTTTCAATTCGATTATATTGAAATAAATTAAACGTTCCTCAATTGAATAATTAGCTAGAGCCAAAGCCAACAATCGTCTCGCAACCATATCGATTTCGAGTCAGCCGCGCTTAGACCTTAACCTCTCCTCCCCTCCCCATCCCCTACAACCCCTACCCATCTGCAACCCCCCCTTCCGCCTTCCCCCTGAGGCAAAGTTTGTCGCCCGTTTGTCGCCGTTTGTCGCCATTTGAACCTTTTGCGCACATCTGGGCGTCAGTTACAATTAACCGTTTTCGATTGCATAAAAAAGCATAAAGTGTGGGAAATATTTGAGAGGGTATTATAGGCAACACCTTCCCCACACCCCACCACTCTCCCTCACTCTGTAGGCGCATATTGATTTGCTTTGACAAATTCGTTGACTTTTGTGTTGCTCGCCGGGGTCAGAGCCATAAATTCTCATTGCATTTCGTTTATGTAAAAAGCAGCCGCATTAAATTTGTAACTGTGTGTGAGTGTGTGTGTGTGTGTGTGTGTGTGTAGTGTGTGTGGGTGTGCCGTGCCGTGTTTAATTAATTAATTGGCTACTAAAATTCAGAAAAACGCTTACAATCTCTCCTGCGTTGACCATCAATTGAGCGTATAATCGTTATGAGGGTCATTTGAATAAATTGTGAACAGAAAAAGGAGAGATAAAAAGACAATATTTAAAGTCAATACAAAATGTAATTTTGTGTAGAAAAGATACATTTCAGTAATAGTTTTGATTCAACCTAATCTAATCGAACTTTCTTCTTTAAAACCTAGTCTTAAGCTTTGTTCAATCTTTCCTGCATTGACCATCAATCCCTAAAAACTGTTCTCTTGTATAATGTATCCTAAAGTTACTCAATCAAAACAAAGTCAAATCTCTGCAATAAAACTCAGCCTCAATAAAGCCTATTTGAACTCATTAGAACATTCTTCAGCTTAGAGAAAGAAATCATTTCTCAATGCTTCAGTTTCCTTTTTTGTTCATTTTTATTGAAGTTGCAAATAAATTATTGTTGTATAACTCAAAAAGGAGTTTCTTGAGAGCACTTCAGAGACAACAAACACATTAATTTATGTTTAGAGTTGTTCGTGTTGTGTTCTTCGATTGTTGATTGTTGATTGTTGATCAATGGATCGTTGCACTTATCTGAAGGCATAATTTTGCATTTTCAATGATATTTTGTGTAATTATGTTTTGCTTGCATTAAACATTATAAATATTACAAGATTGCATCTCTGTCGCTGGACCAGGGGAATCGAACATGTGACAGGAGACTTGCAACTTGCTGCTTGCAACATGAGCGCTTGTCATTAGAAGAAGAACAAGAAAATTGCATATCGAGCGCGTAAAACGCATAAATTATGAGAAACGTTCGAGTCAGTCTCGCTGGATTCTGAGGATGCGCACAGAAATCAAGCAAAAAACTGCTAAATGCAGATACAGATACCAGCGAGAAGCAGCAAAGAGGCAGAGCAGCAGAGAAGACAAGCCGAGCAGAGAGAAGAAGAGAAGAGAAGAGAAGAGAAGAGAAGAGGAGAGGAACCCAAGCGAACCAATCGTTGACATCGTCGTTGTCCACTTTCTGCTTGGCAGTTTGTCAATGTTCTGTGCTGCATGCCACGTTTGGCTCTTCATTTAACACCTGCCAAGAGTCGATTGACTTTCCCATCAAGCTTAGCATGAGCTGCTATAAATTGTATAAATTCTGATTTTATGCTGGATTTCACAAATAATCGATCATAAGTGGGTGCTTAAGAATGATCTCTCTATTTATTATTCTTCATTAATTTACTATAAGTGGCAGAATGAACTCTTTATTTATTCTACTTCAATGCGTTTGGATTTTATTTAACAGCTGCCAAGAGTCGATTGATTTTACCATAAAGTTGAGCGTGGAACGTGTTTTATTGTTATAAACTTTATTGTTATCAACTCTCTATTTATTATACTTCTTTGATTTGTCATAATTAATTGAAGTGGCTGCTTAGAATCAACTTTTTACTTATTTTACTTTCAAACAGCTTTTAAATTACAAACTGGAAGCGATGCTAGCTCACAATTTGTATATTATCCAACAGTTTTGTCAAACATAATCGTATTTAAGACCAATAATTTGATTCTTTCAATTTTTATCTGGTGTCTGATGCCAGAAAGAAATCAAGCAAAACTATAAAAAGTAAGTTCTCCTGCTCTGCTTTGGCTAGGGTATCTCGAAAGCAGCTTGTTGAATTTCTGATTATTCCAACGCCTTTTGCACCTTGCAATGTAAATTTGTGTGACTGTGTGTGTGTGTGTGTGTGTGTGTGTGTGTGTGCATTGGTTGTTGAGTTTTTATAGGTGTCTTGTTGTTGTGCTGGACCCTTGCATATTTATGTCTCGAAAGAGATGCCTCCATCTTGTGTGTTGTCGGCGCATGCAAAAGCAAAGGCAAAATCCACAAAAAAACTTGATTGATTGGCCTGCCAAGAGTTAAAGGGCCCCATGTGGATGACAAGAAGAAATGAAAGAGAAAAAAGCTAAAAGCAAAAATGGTAGGAGAAGACGCTGAATGCAAAAATCAAGTCAAATACAAAATGGCCGAATCGCAACTGAAAACTTGGCAACTTGACAATTTAACAATTTGAAAACTTTGAACCTTGCTTTTTTTTTATTCGTTTAGAGGCATTTCCGTTGAGGCGAATCAAGTGCACTTTACAACTATTCGTTGGAGTTTTTTTGGTCTACAAAGTATATTTGTTTGCTGGGCCGTTGCATTTCCGAGAATTTCAATATTTGCTATTAATATCAGTCAGACGACAGATAGCACAGGTGGCATCGACACTTGCTCGTCGTCACCTGTAAATATCGTTAAACAAATAATCGGGTGAAATAAATTTGTTTATGCGTTGCAGACGATCGATGATAACACTTACAAGTCGACTGTCTCCCTCTCTCTTTCTTTCTCTCTCTCTCTCTCTCTCTCTCTCTCGTTCCCTGTCTCTCAGTTGCTCTCCGCTATCTCGGTCGATCGCAAGAGCAGAAATTTTTGTTAATTGCTTGTTTCCCGAAAGACATTTGAATTGAATTACGCGTCTGATTATTATTATTATTCTAAGTTCTTATTATCAGCTCTTGTATTTATTTAGGGCAATACCCATTCTCAATTTCCATTTCTCTCTCTTGCTCTGTCACTCTGCTTCTTGCACCTTAATGAAGTCATGTATATATACATTATATCAGACTTAGTTGTCGCTATATATATACATACAATCGGTCACTTTTTAAAGAACTCGTATATCATCAACCTCTGTTATAAATTATGGTAAATTTGTTTTTTAGATAAGCGCACGCATCGAAATCGATATCAATTTTGAATGATGACAACCACAAACCAAAAAAAAAAAATAAAGAACAGAAAAAAACGATAACAACAAATTTTAAAAATATTAATCAATTTAATTATTCTGCATTTTGATAACACAACTCGTTGTTCTGGCTCGATTGGTAATTTGTGTATTAATTTTTGAATATTTCAATTCTATTATGAATGAAGGCATTTTAAGAGCATTTAAATATCAAATGGCAATTTGCATTTAAATGGAGCTTAACTGTCCAATTGTGTAGCTAAAAATAATTGATTTAAGTTTATTTGCAAAAACCAAGAGAGCAAAACATGTTTACAAAAGTCGACGCACTGCGAAACTTTACTTCTGATTATTTTTGGCAATCTTGTGCAGAATACTCTGAAAGATGCTATTTTTTATACTCAATTAAGTCGATTAAAAAAGCCTTGGTTTTTCAAATGCTGATTGTGAGTTGAGTTTTTGCACGTCAATATTTGTGGATACCCGTTCAGTCTTTAAACATTTTCACTTTAACAACTATAGCTAAAAGTTGTCATAGACAAATGTTTGGAGTATATTATTTTTAACTATTTGCCGCTTAAGGTTTTTACTTGAGCCGCTGTCAAATAAACCTTAGTCCCGCCCTTAAGCCAAATGGTCGCTTTCAGTTGGGTCAGCGCCGAGTTTTTGGGCAGGCTAACAATCGGGACACACCTAGTTTGATATGACAGAGCGAGTCTTTGTATTTTCAACAGCCAACAACAATAAAAACTATGCAACGTCGGCTATTTACTTAGCAAATTAACTAAAAAGCAAATGGAATTGATGGACTGGGTTGGGGATGAGGACAGGGCAATTTGAAATTGAAATTCAATACGAATACAAATAAATTGTAGGCGATAAACGTGGCAATCAAAGGTGGACAGAGCTCGACGGACAGACAGACATCGACACAAAATCGAGGACGCACCAATGAGGAATCGAGCTGTTTGGGGCAAGTCCTTTTGCACGCCATGCGATACTTTGTGACAATTAATACGCTAAACGATTGCTGCAAGGAGACACAAATTCTCACGGACAGCAGCTACAAAAAAAAGAAAAACGAAAAGGAAAGCCACAAAAAACGCAAAGGGAAACCGCAAGCAGGCTGGAAAATTGCCGCAGGACACGCGTCGCGCTCGTTTGCGCAACTAAACTGAAATTAGTTGGAATTTACTAAAGAACAACCCCCTCCCCCATCCACCAGCCAACACCCGCTAAAGCATGATAAAAAGATAAAAAAAAGAGACGCCACCACAAGAATCGCGTGGCGCATTGCTCGATAATGACTGTAATAAGGATTCAATGATTGTCCTGGATTCCGATTCCTCTGTTTTTTACTTGGCCACCCCTTTCTGCGTCACGTTTTGATAGGGCGCTGATCTAGCTGCTGCTGCAGGGGGTTGGATTCGGCTCAGCTCGTTAGCTCTGCGTTCCGACGAGTCCTTAGTCCTGCGTCCTGGTGCGTGGCCAGGCGACATCATCATTGGACAGCGGGCGACGCGATTTCCTTTTTTTATCGCTCTGTTTTTTTTGTTGTTTTTCTTTTTAGCAATTTATGCGCGTTTTGCATGCTGACTTTGATGATTTTCTATTTCATTCTTGCATCGATTCCTTATTTCCCTCTCATCGTGTTGGTTCGTGCAATTTGTCTCGTCCTGGGAATTGGGCGTTCCTCTTTTTGGCCATCAAAAATGCAAATCATGTGACTTGCTTTATGCGCTATTTAATGGTCAATCGCTGTATTTAACAGGGAGTGTGAGAAACTTATGATAAATGATATGTGAGTTAAATTATTGGGAATATCACATGTAAAAGAAACTATTCTCATGGGAACTTTAATGCTGCGTTTAAGAACAAATTTCTGAGAATTGTAGGTAGAGGTTTTACAACGAATTAAAAGTGCGAAAATTCGTAGAGAAAAGTGAACAGAGCAGCAAACATTTTGAATATAAAAAATAATATTTATAATAATATATTTATCCGTATAATAAAATTTTATCCGTTTCCGATTAACATTTGATTGGGATATGCAAATAGTATTAATAAATATGCCAATATTAATTATTTATTTTCTTTTTTAACAATACTTGTTGTTATTATTATGATTGATATTATAGTTGTACCATTATTATTATATTATAGTTATTATATTAGCATTTGGGGGCTATATTGATATATTGTAACCCTGTAGCTCTTCTATCTAACCTAATTCTTGAATAAATAAAAGAATCTTTTGCGTTTTGAGTTGATAGTCTACTTAATTAGGACACCAAATCATCTTGTGGATAAGGCGAGGCAATCTAAAGATTGGGGAATACTGCTCATTCAATCACTAAGAATTAAAAATGTAGGACAATTTTCCATTGGAAAACTCTTCTTATTTAGAGTTCTTATTTGCAAAATCGTTGCGTTCCAAATACTATTGACTTTTATGATCTATTCATATCCATCCAGAAGAAATGTTGCTCCCTTTGGGGAACTGGTTTCCTGTTGGCGAAAATGCAAATCATCTGCTGCGATTTATGGCCTGTCACAGTTCGATTTAATGGTCAATTGCATTTCGAATGCCATCCAAATGCTGAAATAAAAATATTTGATTAATTGCATGCAACAACAACAGCAGCAACAGCAACAACAATCTGCCTCGTCATGTGCCAGTGGCTCGAGATGGGGGTCTTTATTTCGACAATGCGCATAGAGCATACTGAGTATCATTCAGTAGTCAGTAGTCAGCAGTACAGTGGATATACAAATATGTGCGACGGCACGCTCAACCGACTGTAACGAGCCAGACTCACCAGCAGCTTTCTTCGAGTTTCGTAATTTGAATACCGACTAATTTGCTTAGTTAAATTAACGTCAACTGGCAACTCTCGTTGCCAGCAAGCGCAATTTGAATATATGCGCATAACCTGGCTATAATTAGTGGTAACACTTCTGGGAGAGGGGCCGGAGCAGCAGGGTTCAAATGCCGTCGGCAAGTTGGCTTTAATGAAAAAGTATTGTCACATTTCGTAACTAGATTTTGGAAGTTACAGCCACTTGAGCACTGTTGTGATAAACAAACCCAGTTCATGTAATACGATTGACATAATCATTAAGAAGAATCGCAATTTATTCGACTAATTCCAAATTTACTTATTATTTATTATGTCTTTTTCAGAATCGTTAACCTTAGCGGATTTATATTGCGATTGAATAATGCTCCTGCTAAGCACTTTAACTGATAATTAACTCTTTGTTATTATATAAAAAGTTGGACAAATCTGGGTGTTATCTTAAATCATACACTGGTTATATATTGCTTCGATATGGCATTTGTATATGCAATCTTTGTTAGATTTCTAGTCAAATTTGCCTCAAAACGAGTAAAATTATGCTCATAATTGAGCTTATAAGTAATGAATTTTAATTTATAAACCCAAAGTACTCTAGAAAATGGGAAAAATTGTGCAAAATTGCGATAGGCACGATGAAATTATATATATTCTTGATCAACATAAGCTGCTGAGTCGAATAAGCCATGTTCATCTGACTCACCGATAGACTAGACACTTAAAGATTTGTAGATCACAGTCGACATCCGTCTTGCTGCTGTCAATGATTAAAATAAGTCACATTAACTTTGAAATAATACTTTCTTAACATTTTAGAGACCTACATTTTATAGTTCGCATAAACGAATTAGCCAGAAACTTTGACAAGAATAATAAGTAGTAGCAGTACAAACTGTAAGAGAAGTTACCCCCATTAGTTGGCCAACTATCCAATGTAGAGTTACAGTTGATACAGATTGTACTTTCACCCACATTAATAAGGAATTTATATGAATATCACAAGTCGGACAAATTGTGTGTTGCCACATCAAATTCTATTGCTGGCACGATTTCTGGGTAAGCCGTTAAAAGTGTTTTCAATTCCCGTGCAATTCCCGTGGACTTGTTTGCGTGACTTTTGGTAACGGATATAAGGTTGGGCATATAGAACAGTACTCACAAGTACTTCTTCTTCTTGTCCTACTACAAATACCCTATTAAAAGGTGCAGCTGTCATTTGTTGTTTAGTTGTCGTTGTTGTTGTTGTTGCCTTTCAGTGGAACAATATGAATAATTGGCATAACCAATAAAAGTTGTTACTAAACACCAAATATGATTGACAGCCCAACAAACAGTCCGAATGTCAACACGTCATATAATGAACAGCAGGTAATCGGTTAACCGAGGGAGGGGAAGATAGAGGGGGAGGGGTGAGGGGCGGAGGCAATGTTTACCTCTTGGCGGGCAAATTAATTTTGCTGCGAGTTGAAATATGTTTATGAATTATTACTCAATTGTTGTTTGCCGGTCAGTCAGTTCGAATACGATTAGACACACCTGATCGATTATGTATATATATGTATATATATCTGTTGGCTGGAGGTTGGAGGAGTGGGTAGGGGCGTGCAGAGGGGTGCATATTATGACATATTGCATGTTTGTACATAATTTTGTGGTTTAAAGCGCAGACATGAAAATTGTTATTAATATTTCCGTTTGCCGTGTGTTGTGTGGCAAAAGGACCTGGCAAGCATAGGGAATACTCAAGGCTACCCAATTGAAATTCAAAATCGAGAAGAGACACAGGGTTTCATCGAACTCAACATACTCTTTATATTTTATTTTAATGTATTTTAAAAAATCGAAATTATCGCTTCTTTTTTATGCAGAAGTTATAGGAATCGATATTGTTAATTGTAAATAACTGAAGCAACTATCGAATAAACAAACAAAAATCCTTTGACCTGCAACCACTGAAAGCTTTAACTTTCTTCATTTTAAGCAGTTATTACCCTCTACTTGTACCTATTCAAAACTGACCGACGACTCCCCTATTATTGCTGATCAAGAATGGGTTTTCAAAAGTCTTTCTCATATATATTGAAAAAGCCAGCGGAAAACACTTTTAACAAATTTTTAATCAGTTGTTAACCTCTAAAGGACAACTGACAAAGTTTACATAAGCTTCTATCATCTATCTGTATATTTTGATATAAACTAAATAGTCGATGCTAATAAATAATGGGTTTTTAAGAAGTCTCTTGTTTATGACAAGCTGCCTGAGATATTTATAATACCCTTAACAAGGGCATAACCAGTTGGGGCGCCACCTTAGCGGCTGCCCAATTGAAATGCCAAGCTGCCAGGCAGCTCGCTCTTCCTCTGCCTCTGCCACTACCTCTCCCTCACTCGCTGTGACTGCCACGCCCCAACTGAGGGGCCAAGACAAGAACAGCCAACAAGGAGTTTCAGCTTTCAGTATCGAGATTTTTTTTCAGTCGGATACAAATTAATTCTTTGCATATTGTATAAATTAAATTTGTTTACAGCGCCACGCCCCTTGCATGTTGTTTAGCATATAAACGCCCACTTGCTATGGGGCTCCATCGAGCAGTTGGCCAGTTGGCAAGTTGGCAAGTTGGCAAGTTGGCCAACTAGTCAGTTAGCTGGTTAGGAGATCGCCGCATCCTTTTGTGGCTGTTGCTTAATTATAGCTTATCACATTTCCATAGCTGCGAATCGAGCTCGTTTTTCATCTTTGTCATTCGGTTCCAGTTCGATTTTCAGTTTGGTTTTCAGTTTCACAGTCACCAGTAATTGTTGGTTGCACCATGTGCCACACACACACATAAATCAATAAGCAACTCGATGGGGCATGCAACTCCAACAAGTACAGCCCCATCCTCAGCGTCAGTCTCAGTCTCAGTCTGAGTCTCAGTCTGAGTCTCAACTTAAGTTAACCAGTTGTGCTGCAATCACTCCTCCCTTTTTGGCTCTTGATTAACAAGCTCTTTGTTGACCTTGACATTCAGTTCGAACTCACTGTGATTTTTAGATCTCGCTCTTAGCTTTACCGTTAACATATTGTTGTGGCATCGATAACTAATTGCCATAATGCGAACCGCACATTCCACGGACTCCGCTTCCCCCTCAAAGCCACCGAGTCGCGCGCAAAAAATGTCGCAGACATTGGGGAATGCAGCGGCTCTTCTCCTTTCTTCTCGCTCCTCTCGCTCTTCTCTCTCCTGATTTTGTTGTTGTGGTTTTTGCTATTTAAATTTTGATGGCATTGTGCACACATTGAGCCAAAAGCCAAAAGCCGCCAATCGTCAATCGCCGGCTGTTGGCCAGCTTCAAAGCGTATTGCCGCTAGTGCGGCGAGTGTGGCAACCCTGGCGGGGAATACAGTAGCTGTGGCTTCAGCTTTGGATTGCATTAGCATCGAGATCCGTTTGATGGCTTGCGGATTTGGCATTTCATCATCGTAGCCGCAGCGGGACACTCACTTAGTTGATGGCAGGGTTGTCGAGCAGTCAAAGAATTAATCATTATTTGCTTAGCTCTTTTCTAAACTTTAAATCACTACTAAAGTGCTGGGGAAGTGATTACAGAGCGAGCAATGTTGCATTTTTTTAATAGGTAGATCTTTCTATGAAAATAAAAAATATACATACATAACAGCAGCGGGAAATCCTTAGTTGCTCACAGGATTGTCGTAAAGCTTAAGAAAAATTATTTCTGCAACCTTACTGTACTTTCTGTACTTTCCGGTAGTCTTCAAGACACACTTTTTAATTGGGACAGTTAAAGACATTTCTAAGCTTAACCAAACAATTTTCATCTGATTTTTTATTATTTTTGCTTGTCTTGACAACCCTATAGCCAAGCATTTGCGCCTGCCTTAGACTCAAAATGTTGGCGATTTAAATTTTGGCTGGCCAAGACCAAGACGAAAGTTGTGATCAACTGGCAGCAACTGGCCAGAATAGCTGAGTAGCCAAGTCAAGCCAAACAATCGCAACAATCAACAAGCAGTTCGAAACGAGGCCCAAAACAAAAACGAAAGCAGCCAGGAAAGCAGCCCCAAAAAGCCAAAAGGCCAACAGATATTTATGCATTTTGATGCGGCAAAATGAATGATTTGACTTTGACGAAAAGATGTCAAAGAAACAGCAGCGAAGAAAAAGAAGAAAGAAAAAACTGTTGAAGAAAGGAAAAAGAGAAGACAAGATAAGAGAAGAGAAGAGCAGAGCTTGGAATGCATTGGGGACGACGACAGCAACGCTTTTTGGTGGATATTAGCGCAAAACGCTTGGATCCTGCCGACAATTTAAATGCGCAAAGCCCCGGCTACCAACTACCAGCGACCAGCTTGTGTGCTCCCCCCAAGCCCCTGGTTGAGCTGCAGACACACAGAGCTGCTCTGTCTCTCTGGAGTGGCAAACAATAATCAGAACATGGTCCCAGCTACAGACTCCCGGACTCCTGGACTCCCAAGTCCAGAGCCAAGTCTTGCCATTGTGGCAGCAAATGTCGTCAAGAGGCAGCCGCTTGATGAAAGCGTCAGAAATTGATGGATGTGAATGCTGACCGGTACTGCAAAATGCCGCTGCGCGAGTAGAATCCCATAGATATATACATATATATACTGTATATATATACATATATATATATATATATTTCTTTTGCTTTGTGCCGCAACGCAAATCTTTTGGGCTACCGGAATGAAGGAAAGCTGCTGGCTCTCAGTCGGTTTGTGGCCCTTTGATGTGATTGCGGTAGCAATTTGTGCTTTAATTTGAGTTTAAAAACTATGCACAACTTGCAGTTCCATTGTTAGGACTCCTTCGTCTTCTTCTTCTACTACTACTACTTCTACTTATACTTCCCAAGTGAGCTCAAACTCATTGATTGCGGTTATTTTCATATCAGTTATTAGTATTGTCAGCGCTCCAAGCGTTTAAGCCAAAAATATAAAAATAGAAAGCAACTACCAACGAGTAGTGCTCTAGTCGAGAGTGCTCGACTGGGAGTTACCACTGGGTCTCATAATATACATCTGAATGTGGATTTTTGTTGTGCTGTAATCTTAAATACAGAATTGAATCTTCAGTGTCTGAAGTCTTTTTTCATACTTCCTTAAAACCATTACTAAAATATTAGAAACTTAATTCAATGATTTAAGAATATATTCTTTGCCTACGATTTTTCTGCTTTCTTTATTTTTCATAAATCTTGTACTTGAATCAAAAGTATATTTGTTTTTGGCTATTTCAAAGTCTGACAACTGCCTGTTGAGCATGAGAGAATGACAAGAAGGAAGGCTGAAAACTCACTTCAAGTTTACCAATTGTTATATGAATATTTGTATTGGCTTATTTTGTTCATACATTTCCCACTCTCTTCACTTTTTATCTCAAATAGGGAATGTGTTTTAGAAGAAAGTAGACAAAGAAATAAATATATATATATATATATACATATATTTTGAATAGTTTCTTCTCTCTTCACTTTTTATACTTGTCTTGTGCTTTAATTAAAAATATATTCTTGCATTAGATTGTCTTTGGCTCAGTAGTCTCAGTAGTTATTTAGCAGGGTATAAAACAACTAAAACAACAAGCGAGAATAAAAAAAGTTGTGTGTAACTGTGTGTGTGTATATGTGTGTGTGTGTGAGTGTGAGAGTGTGTGTGTGAGTGTGAGTGTGTGTGTGCTTGTTTGTTTGTGTGGCAAGTGAAGTTGTCGTTCTGCCAAGTTCTCAGCCACGCCCACTTCAACGCCCCATTTATCAATATTCATTTAGTGTCGTCGTCGTTGTATCAGTTGTTGTTGTTGTTGCTGTTGCTCTTGCTGTTGCTGATGATGATCATTAAAGCTGAAACTGTAGCAACAACAGCAACAAAAATAGAAGGAGGCAACAAGCGGAGCCACCGCATCGTCTAAATTAATTGACGGCTCATAATGACAGTTTATCTGGAAAAAATTGTTTGCCTCGAGTGTTGAGTTTTAATTAAAAATTATTGGATTACGTTTGGCTGCGAATTGTCACGCATTTGCCACTGGCCCCAAAGGCGGATCTACTCCTCATAGCTTCATGCCCCTCCTCCTCCCCACTGGCTCATTCCAGCCCTGTTACAATCAGTTCCTATTTTAGTTATGCCTAAGCATAAGCCAAAGCATTTAATCATTTTAATGGCAAAAACGAAACTTCGACTCTGACTTTGACTTCCACTTCTATTTCTGCTTCTGCTTCTGCATCAACTGAGACAATTGTCAGGCAGCTCATGCAGCACTTTTCCAACGACTGCAAAACGACTAAGAAATAACTTCAGCATGGAATACACAAGTTTTTGGAATTATGAAGTCTTAATACTCTGCCAGTCAACAGGATGTTTGGCAACAAGATTCTTGTTGCAGCATTTGATATGCATTTATGCCAGAGGAAGATCAATTTTATGAAATCAAAAATGTATTATTATATTATTTTTATTATCAATAACAATCAACATCAATTTTATTAAATTGAAAATTTCTTGTTATAATTTTATTGTATTATAAATATTTAACTGCTCCTACTATTTTACCAATTTATAACTCATTAATAATACAATAAGGAAAAAATGAGTGTAAATATTTACATTTAGTAAGCATATCTTTCCGTATGAGTCTAAGTAATCCGGAACACAAAAGTCTAGCTGAGAGATAATCGGTAACCAAAGGCCTATGAATACTAAAATTGATACATACGAGACTCAGGCTTTATCTATATTAATAATAAATAATAAGATACAAATGTAGTTGCCAACTGGTTGGTTGCAATCAAAATCAGAATTTGCATGCAGTGTTTTAAATACACACAGCTCACCCATTAGGAAATGTGTAATAAAAATGCACAATTAATATTATTACTCAATTTTAAACTCAGAATTCCTTACAAAACAGTGGGTTCTACCAAAAAGCAGCAAAGCTGAGATACTCTATCCAAAAGTGTATGGCACATACTCATAATTAATATGGGGTTCTTTGTCGCCCATCTTTGACACTGCCTACCAAATTGGCTGCTTAGCTCTTGGCTTTTAGCTCTTGACTGTGGTTCCGACTTATCATCCAGTCAGCCAGTCAGCCAGGCAGCCAGGCAGCTAGTCAGTCAGCCAGTTGCAGTTGTTGCCCGTTGACAACCTCATCATGATGGCTGACTGGGCTGAGCTGGGATGGCTGGATGACGAGCCTGACTAGCTGCCTGACTAGCTGGCTGGCTGGCTGGCTGGCTGGCTGGCTTACTCGCTGGCTGGCTGAGTGGATGGCTGCTTAACTTGTGGTTCATCAAAAGGTGCGCTTGGCACAGCTTTTACCTTGACTTTGAGGGCCTTTTGAGGGTTCAGACTCGGCTGTCTGTCGGCTGAATGATTTTGATCATGCAGCTCTACAAGTTATTCGCCGCTTGTTGTTTTTGTCGGCTGGCTTTAAGGAAGCCATTACACGCATATATAACAACAACAACAACAACAACGATGCGACAACAATTCACATTCACATTCACATTCGAAATGGGATTCACATTCGCATTCGGCTTGGTTTCGCTTCGGATTCGCATTGCGGTTATGAACTGCAATCATTTTTGTTGGCCAACGTTTTCTTTTTCTCTTCTTCTTTTTGTACCCTTTTATGCAGTTGCCAATTGTCGTTAGCGCTTTGTTCTTTCTCTTTGTTGTTGTTATTGTTATTGTTGTTGTTGTTGTTGTTGTTGCACACACAATTTATTACAACAAATTTAAATGTTTTGGTATTTTTATGGCGTTTGTCGTTGTCATTCAACATGCAGATGCACAAATGCATCTGACACAAGAAAGAGATAGCAAATAGTGTGAGAAAGAGATAGAGATGGAGTTATTTGATAGAGTCAGTTATGTGTTTTGCAAAAATAATTCATAAAGAGACTAAAGATAATCAGAACAGTCTCTAATAAAATCTGAAAAATTAATCCATTTTTAAGTTTCTGAGTATTTTTCTATTCAAAAATCAATTTTCAAGTTTACTTTTAGTTTTCTGCTTATAAATCAGTATTAACGCATCTGAGTATTTCTCTTTATATAAATCTATTTGAATTATCTTCTAGTTTATTTCTCGATTCCAATTTTATTAATTTAAATTTATCGGATCCTCAAACAAACTTTATAATCAAATTTTAAATATAATTAAACCCGATATCATTTCGATTGCTTATTATCCTCTAACTAAATTCTATATTCAATATGTTTGCATATAAATTAATCACATTTCGTATCAAATTCTATGATCAATACCGAAATCACTCTTCTTAGATTTAAATTGTGTAGAATTTATCTAAAATTTAGTAGCTACTTTAGAGACCTTAAACCCTTTTATATATAAAACTCGCAAGGCATTTAATTTTATTGAGCACAATCTGTCTGTTCTACGGCACAAATCATCCACTTAGTGCCCTAAATATGCCCCAGAGACTAGCCTTAAAACCCACGCAGTAGTTCTTCTCAATCCTCCGGCACCACATGCCACATGCCACATACCACAACTGATCGAATACCGCTGCCCCCAAGCAAGACTCTCAAAACAGATAACGCTTATTAAAACCTTTCAACACGCGCCAAATGTCATAATAAATTTTAGAAGCAACAACAACAACAACAACAACCACAACACAGAAATCATCGGGGGCCCTTTAAACTAAATAGCACCCTCGCATTAAGGTAACGGTGGAGGAGGGGTGGAGGGGGAGTAGAGGAGAGGAGAGCGTTCTTCTGTTTGTAGAATGACAAAGCACTTTTGATATTATGTTACACAATACAGCAATAAAGGCGATCGCGATAAGGATCGGCGGGGGAGGGGAGAGCAACGAAAAGGACACGCCACTCGAGAAATTGTAGAGACGCCTTAAACGCTGCGTTTAGCGGACAACAATTTAGGGGTTGACCCGGCTATCGGGGGTTGGGGTCGAGGCCTAGGTCAGTGCCAACACCCGCGCAAAGAGCGAACAAAAGGGACAACAATTGAGTCAGGCTTAGGGTTATATGGTTATAGCTCTAGATTATTAACGTAACCGGGAATAGGGGCCACAGCAGCGGGAAGTGTGCCAAAAGTGTGAGTTGGTCAGGGGATGATCGATATAGATCGGGCATAGAGGATGACCACAGTTGTAATGATCATGATGATGATGCTGCTGCTGCTGTTGCTGCAGTTAGCGGGAATACTTGGAAAGGTGTGGGCTGTGCCTCGAGTGGCATTTAGTCCAAGTGCAGCACTGACGCCTACACAATGAACAGCAGTTTCCAGAATGCAGTTGCCTCGCATGTTTTTCACATGAAAGGGCAACGCTCATAAATCACATGACAGAAAGACAGATAGAAAGAGAAGAAATAGAGAGAGAGAGAGAGAGAGAGAGAGAGAGAGACACAAAAAGGTTTGGTTTTGCACCTGGAACGCTTGTGGGCGACATAGGTCAATAAAGGGCCAGTTTTTCAGTTGTTCAGTTTTTCAATTTTTGCCATTTGGCAGTGGAAATTACTCAACAGTTGCCGCTGCCGCTGATGCTGCAGTTGCACGCTCCATTTGACAATGCGACTGTGGCAAAGAATGAAACAATCAACAAAAATTGTAAATAGACTTGATGACTTTATTTAATTTTTATTGCATTCTTGCCAAAGCGTTTTCCACTCGCTCTATTGTTCGGCCATTTGGCACACTCCACATGCAATTTTCGCCACACATTGTTCACAATTGAAAATAGTCAAACAATTTCCCCTGCTCGAAAACGTTGTTGTTGGCAACGAACAAAACGCTTGCAATTGCCAAAAAGGAGCCAGCCAAATCAGCCGGAAGCAAGGCAAAGATATTTGGGGATGCATCTGAACTGTGAGTGATTCCACTAAATAAACTACTCCAAGTACTCCAAGTGCTTCGTTTACTTCAAAATACATACAAAAATGTTCAAAAATATTATACTTAGTCTGTATTTCAAATGAAGTAGTTAAATTTATTTATTTGACTCAAGGATAACATTCGCATGCACTTAAAATGTCCTGTCCAAAAATCTACTAGAACAATTTAAGAACTTTAATAATTGTAAAGCAATTGTATAAATAAATAGTATTCTTTAAGATGTCTGAAGGACTCTCTTACCTTACAAATTTTGTAAATAACATTACCAGTTTGAAAAGACTTTAAAATATATAATCACAAAATGTATTCATTTGAAATAAAGTTTTATTCTTAATTTGCACTTTTTCCACTTAATAAACAATTTGTAAGTTGTTTAATTTATGCAGCAGCTTATTGAAAGAATATTTTACCGTTTATATCATTCGGAAGAGGAACTGAAAATCAACAAGTGGCTAATGAATACTACTCATACTACTCATTCTACTCATATTCACTGTCTTGAGTGAGTTGTAGTCAAAGTCGCAACAATGCCACACAATGGCAATTAAAAACGCAAATTTGCCATTGTCTTAATTTAAATAAATTAAATTTTACGGCACTTGCTGCAGTTGCACTTCGATGTGTTGCTGTCACTGCCACTGCTTCTTCTTCTTCTGTTGAACCTTTAATTGGCTTTATGTGCGCCGACTGTTCTCTGTGCTCCCCTGCTCCCCCTGCCTCGTCAAGATGAAAGATATATTACGCGTATTATTCACGATTCAGAGATTTTGGCATAGAATGTTCGACAATAAAAAAATCGCAATTCTAATTTGAATATAACTATTAAATTAGTACAGCAAGAACATAAAAAGAAATACTACAACTTAGACACCTTGTAGACTGCATACCCTCGCCGATCAGAGTCCATCTGCTTATAGCTAAAATTTGCAATTATTCTAAAATAAAAAAGCAAGTTTGAATATAAATGAAATTTTATCAAAAATATCTAAAAATTAGCACAATAGTTGGATAAATTCTTATTGCAAGGGTATATACATTTTCAGAAGTTTCTTGCAGTTTAGTTTCTTTAGGAACAAATATTTTATTTTTATGGTTTGCGTGTTTGCATTTGAAATGTGCCGCAACCCTCTGAAGAACCCTAGATAAAATTACTTTTATGTTTGTACGTTCGTTTCCAATGCAGTTGCAAAATGTTACTCTTTAATTAGTACAATACATTATATATTTTATAATGCTCACTGACACTCCACTCCACCCCCACAACTATATTTAATCGTAATAGCCACTGACCATAACAAGTTGAGCACAAGCCAACAATAATCTGGCCTACGCCCATTTCGCACTCTGGTTTGGTTTCTTTTTTTATTTTTATGCGAGTGTGTTTTGTGTCCCTCTTGATTATGGCAATCATAAAATGTGTATTTGTTCGCTACTCTCGACTCTGATGAAGTTTTCTATTAGCACGATTTGGCTGCAGACAGATTCAAACAGTTAAAAGCAGCAGCTACCTGTTTTGTTATCTTCGCCTTCTACATTGTGTGGGTTTTCAACGAGACTTGATCGTTTCTGGCATAATGCACGGCCTACAGAATTTTACTGTCCAGTTAATGACTTCTTTTGGGCAAGAACAGTGGGTCTAGTTTGGTATGTAAACTCACTCTGTTTTATCTTAAATAAGCTTTATAAAATCACAAATTTCATAATCACTAACAGTATAATTACATTGATGTATTTATTAATATGAAGTTGAAGTTGATTTTTGTCTCTTTTAAAATGACATTTGTTAGACTCATAGATAATTGCAATCTTTTGCATGTTAAATGCCCCACTGTGGCGCAATTGCATATGACCAAATATGAAGAGGCATGGTATTATTATGATGAGGCATTAGCTGCAAAGAAGTAGCTGTAATGAAGTAGGTGTTGCTTTTGGCTGCCACAGCATTAACATGCCATCAACAGACAGACAGAGAGACAAAGAGAGAGCGAGAGTGAGAGAGGGATAGATAGTAAGAGGGAGACAGCTGCTGCTGCTTAGTTAAGTTGCCACTGCAAAGATCGTGATGTGTTGTGTTGCCGTTGTAGCAATCACACTGCTGCCGCATAATGAGGGGGCCAGAACCTGGCCGTAAATTAAATTCACAAATAATATGCACTAAGAGGCGGCCCAAACAACACCCACCAAAACCGCAGGCAACTATTCGTCTCGTCTGCCTACTGCTGCGGCTACTGCGATTGCATGTTGCCAGCAAGTGCCAGGTTGCAAGTTGCATATTCGAGTGGCACATGCAAAGTGGCCAGAGTGGCAAGCACACTCGCATACACTGGGCGCCACTCTTGCGCTTCGCCACTCACAGACACTTCGTTATAAAACAATTAAAGTTTTTTTCATATATTTGTTTTTTGCTTTTCATATTTTTTCGAGCTTCAAAACAGCTAAGAGCAAGCACGTAAAGAGTGCTCGACTAAATGATATCCTGTTAACACAATTAGTTGAATATTTTAGAAAGCACTCAGAGTTGACTTGACTTGTCTATTAATGCTGGCCATGCATGAATATATTCTTAATGAGCTGATAAACATTCCTTTGGCTATTACACCACATCAACATACCCTTTATTTTATACATTTTTAATGAGTCCAGGGTATTTAAAAGGAAAAAAACTGAATCCAATTACAAAATGCACTGCAAAGAGGCGAGCAAAATATTTGCAAAAACTAATTTATAATTAGTGGCCGAGGCAAGTAGGTTGCTGCCACCCCTGCCACAGACCCCCTCACACTCTTCACACCGTCCCTCAGGAAATGGGAAGCGGTTTGCATGCGCGACCTTTTTTCTTTTGTTTTTTGTTCTTTTATTTGGAATAATTTACAAATTGGCTGTGGAGTCCAAAAGCAAGAAACCCCAGACAAGCGGACAACAAGCAGACCCTGAAGGCAAAATGCAATGAATGCTAATTGCCTCGTCGGTTCGTGTTATTTGAAGGGTATTCGGAAAAAAAATTGCATAATATACGCTGAGAGAACCTTCTAATGGTCGTTGTTGTGCCAATGTGGAACACCTGCACTTATCGACTTTTGGTTTTATTCGCCTCTACTCTACTCGCATAAGTATATCTCTTTGGTTTCTATATATTTCTTGTGGTTTGTTTATTTGTTTTTTAACTGCAACTCGCGCAGTTGCATTCATTAGTCGCACGCAAATGCATTGTGAATAAAACGAATGATTCATATATGCATAATGCAAGGTCAATATGTCTGTTCGCAACTATGATTATTGGGTAATTATGTGTGCTCATATTGATTATTAAACAGAGGTGCTTGCACCAAAGTTGTAGAGTTGACAATTAAATATAAAAATAATTAACAGTTAAAAATCTAACAATCTAAAATAAAGATAACGAATATTGTGACTCTGTAATAGATTTGTTCTTGTCGATAAAATGAAATAAACTTGATCTACTTTTATTTCAAATTTGTATCTCTAGTTTCCGGGATCTGCGCTTTCATCTGAATCCATTTAAAATGGACTTTTCTTTCTTGTCTTTCAAGGCAGCTTTGAAGCACATCAGCGAATTGAAGATCAGCTAATTGATTTTTAATGCTCAAGTACTCCTTGTACTTGATAGAAGATGTTCGTTTTCGCATACCTGCTTGAAGACAGGTGCAGCATAAATAAATGGAAACAGTAGCTTGTTCAAATAACTGACTAAATTTTGCTCAACTATACAGCTAACTATGATCATACAATTTATGTATTATATCCACTTAATGCTGCTACTTGCACCCTCCGCCCCGTTGCTCGGAAACCAGTTGCGAGTCCATTCAGATTCAGATTGAGGTTTAGTGAAAAATGCAGTCCATGAAATGAAATGATAAATATGCAAGTAAATAAAATGCATGTTGCATATTCATGTCCACAACACAGTTGAGATGCCAACTGTGTGCTGCACTGAACTGAACTGAACTGAACTGAACAGATAAATTAAACAATCCTAACTTTAAATGCAATTGCATTGCAAATTTGTGGCTAGAAAACGCGACTAGAAAGTTGCCTCCAAATGGGAAACGCTAAATGCAAGATGCCAAATGCGAAATGCGAAATGCGAAATGGAAAATCCAGTTGAAATCAAATTTATGCGCTGTAGTTGTTAGTTTTGATGGTTTTGATGCCGCCTCACAGTTTGTAGGTGGCCGGAGGGCTCGGTGGGGTGGTAAAAAGCCGGATGGGTATTAAGCACTTGCTAAGCAAAGATTTAAATTTGATTGGCCACAAAATGACCTAGTCGAAGATCTGATACTCTAGCAGATTTATTAAGTTCAAACCATAAAAAAATGATTCTTATAACGAGAAATAGTGAAGCCAAACACTTAATAAAGTTAATAAATTTTGGACTTATATTGGGATTTTCAGAGATCGATTGTTCCTATGTTAACCATAAATATTGTAAATCGATTCTGAGCTGGAAAAAAAACCTAAGATCAAGCTTCAATTTGATATACCAAGAAATTGACTAAGGTTAAATGAGGACTTAAATGACATTTATCTCTTCTATGAAATGTATAAGAAATATATAATAATGTTAAGCTCGAAAAAACATTCCTTCATATAGATGTTTTAAAACTGACTGAATATCATCAATTTATTCATTCAACTTTTTAGTTTTAGAGTATGTCCTGCAACACATTTCACTCAATATACTGTCATAGCTATAAGATATATACATTTCAGAACTTAAAGAAAGCCCAACTTCAGTGATCTTACTCCTCAAAAGATAAAGAACTCTTTTCTTTAACAAATTTCACTCGACATTGATTAAACCCGCGTCAGGGTATATATGAGTATATATTAGAGAACAAAAATTGGCCCACGACCCACGTCACCTTAAAGCTATAATTCTCGCGTCTCGTCTTCAGCTGCTGTGGGTAATTAGATGGGCTGCTTTGATAACTCAATGAATATTCACAGTTCTATCAAGCAGACTGACAGGTGGACAGGTGGACAGACAGACAGACAGACAGGGAGACAGAGAAAGAGTCTTTAAGCCTAGAAAGTTACACAGTCTGGGAATTCGCCAATTGTTGGTCGTCATGTGAAAGGCGAAACGATTTATGCCCCAAGCCCTACAATGTAAATGGCTGCAGGCTGTTTTGCCACATGGAACATGGAACATGGACGCATTCTTAAATGCAAATTCACCAAAATTCGCACACATAAAATATAAACAAACAGCGAATTTCATGTGAAATCGTCGTCGTTATTGTCGTAATTACCGCCAATTTTCCATGAATTTATTAGCATCGGCTGCAAACGCCAAAATGCGGCACACAGTTTAAGAGCTGCTTAAGTGCCCTTCCCCAGCCACCACACCCCCTTTAAGTAAACCGACCATAAATAGTATAAATTTCCACATGACACGCGATGATTATGCACTTTTCATGCAAACAAAAGCAGATAGATGAGGAGAGAGAAGGAGGGGGGGTGGTCTGAGGGGAATCATCAAGCTGCATCAGCCTTAACATCATTTGCGTACGGGGTACAGCTGGCAAACTCTTAATTGCTCAAAGCTCAAGCGACAATAACGACGAGGGAGGAGGAACAGCCCCCCCTCCCCTTTGTAAATACAGCAGTTCCATTCTCAGCTGCCTCCTCAGTCAGATATATAGTCAGATACATGAAAGAGTCCAAATCGCAGTGAATTCATTTGGCAAGTGCGACTTTGCGTTGTCGGCATTTCATTGATAGCCACAAGTGTGGCTCATTCTCCCGCCCCTTCCTACTTATCACTCCCCTTTGATACACTGAGCCAAAACATTTACATTTTAAAAGGTACAAATTTGCGTATCATTTATATTCTAGAATGAAAAAATAGTATTGAGATCTGCAATCTGAAATGGGAAGGGCTCTGCTGCAAACCGAATTTTTGCCTCATTCTTCCTTTGTTCCTAATTTTAGCTTTTGTTCATACACTTTAAGATCTGCTAACTCCAATAAGAAGATAATTTGACATGAGAAGAAAACTGTTTCAAGATGTATCTTTCAAGAATAAATAGACTTATCTAAGAATTTATCTTTTCACAAGGTGTTTGCCTCTTTATGAATTCTTTGTACCTCAGGCCATTTTTTCTCTGCAAATCTTGAGATCCCCAATCTCAAATGATAAGTAAGCTGATTCAGTTTAGTTTTAGTCCTAAATATAAGCACTCAAGTTGTGATCAGCTGTTTGCCTTTGCCTTTTTTTCTTGCCCGGTTTGAGGTGCTTTATTTGTCGCTGTGTACCCACCCATGGCCTGTGCATGTTTCGTGTCATGCTCAGAGCTCATCTGCATGCTCGTATCTCCATCATCTTCGGCTTCAGTTGCCTCAATTGTCCCCTACTTTGCCAGCCGGGTGTCTGTTTCTTATTAGCTCTGGCAACTGAAGCTGAAACAGAAACAGAAACAGAAACTGGCTGACTGACTGACTGACTAACTGAGTGACTGTCTGACTGACTGGGCAATCAGTAGGCAAAAATTCCATGAATTAATTTCAGTTTTGCATGTTGTTATTTATTAAAATTTTATTTTGCGTTTTACTCAAGTCGAGCGCGATTCTCTTTCATAGCTGCCGCTGTTCATGCCACTGTTTTATGTAATGCTTGTAGTAGCCCCTATACCATTACTGAGCTCTAGTTATTTTTCATCATTTCTTTTTCGTGATTCTTATCATTGAGCTGTCAGTGTTGTGTTGTATGTCTGTGTCTGTGTGTTGTGTAATGTTTGTGAATGGATTGCAAAGAGGCGCAAACGCTGAATTCCAAAACTTTAGCAATTATTAATGCAGAGTTTTGACGATTGAAAAAGAATCGGATTGCCATCATTCCCCATTTATTTGGTATATAACATATGCAAGAAGATATTTCACATCTAAGAAGAAAATATTTCTTTAGAAATAATTATGCTCCTTTTAATATACATGAATCCCATTAACATTGTGTAGCCACCGCCCATCAGCATTAAAGAAAACTTGTATTAAATTTGCCTGATATTTATTTTATTTTTATTACTCTTTTTATATATTTTATTTTTGTTTTCATACATTTTAAAATTCTATTAGTATTTGTTTTCTTTTTTTGTTGTTTTTTTTTTGCTTTTTTCTTTTATAATTTACAATTACAAATGTGTGTTTCTGATAAATTCAAATTGGGTTTCATAAAGTTTTTATTTTTAATATGGTTTTATTAAAATTTAAATTAGAAATGTTTTTATTAGCTTTAATTGTTAGTTTGCTTGCACATAACATACAAAGTACTCTGCTAAGTATTTATTATTAATTAGGTTTTTCTTTTAATGTATTTTAAATTAAAAATCATTCAATTGATTATCACAGTATTCACGAAAAAATAAATATGCTTAAAAGTGTGTTGCTATGAAAACTGAAAATATTTCATTTCTCCTGTATTTGTTTAATGTTATTGGTTTTTATTAGTGAAACGATTCGCTAGAAACTGTTGTTTACTGACTTGAAAGAAACGGTGCATTAGCCACACACCTTAATTTCTTCATATACACACACAGAAAGATGCCTTAGGATTAAATGTACTTAAATATTAATCATACGCCATCCAGAACAGGACATTTAAATACAAAATTCAATTCGTGTGCCGTTTCTTTTGGCAGTTGATTGAATTTATAAACTTCAAATGCTGGTGTTCAAGTGAACTGGGGAACTAGTTCGCAGTGGTTCACTTGAACAACACATTTTGAGCTAGTTTTTCTTTTATACTTATGCTTACTTCTCATTGTAATTGGTTACAATAAATACCATTAATAGTTAACATAAACAAACCACAGAGCCACATTGATTACACACACATACACACAGGTGTACGTGTGTGTGTACGTGTGTGTGTGTGTGGTTGGTTGTTGACAACGAATCATAGTGAAGAATTATGCTAATATTTGATGTGTTTGCGACTTTTGAACCTGCAAAGAAAAAGCGCAATCAAAAACTAAGAAAGTTAGTAAAATATTTTTGCGAATTTCCTCTTTAAGTTTTGGAATATTTTACTAATTAGAAATATAAGCAAAAGATGAAAAGTCACTAAAATATTTTGAGAGAATCTCAGTTTTGGAATAATTTAATATTTACAAATTGAAATTATTTAGAAATTTCTGTACTCAAACTAAAAGTTATTAAACATAGTAATTTAGATTAAAAAACATATAATTATTTTAGGCAAAACTAAAAGTGGAATCAAATAGTTCAATAATTGATTTTAAACTGTTGTATGTTTTAATATGTAGTTATTTTTTTTAATATTGTATTATATTTTTACACACCTGCTTTTAGTTAGTTAAGCCTGCTGCTTTGCGCACATTGCACGGCATATGTTGTGTTCCCAGCCAATCTTCGAGTAGCGACTTGGGCTGCTGCTGCTGGTTGCTGGTTTGTCTAGTTCCTAGTGCATCATGTAGGAGGACTCCTCATCGTCGGCGCCCGTTGGACTGTCGAGCGAGGGATTGATGCGTTTCTCCTTCTGCCGGCGATTGCAGAACCAGACACGAACCACCTCCTTCTCCATGCCGAGGCGATCGGCCAGCTGTGTGATCTCCTCCGAGGTGGGCTTCTGATTGGCCATAAACGCCTTCTCCAGTGCACCCCTTATCGTTGTCTCGATGGAGGTGCGCTTCTTGCGCCGCCTGCCAATTATTTCCGGAGTGCTGACCGTGGCCTGCAGCGCAGCCGGATCAAAGACGCCACCCGTCGCCTGAATAGTGCGATCAGCATCATCCAGCCACTTTTGCAGCAGCGGCTTCAGCTTGCACATGTTCTTAAAACTCAAATTGAGTGCCTCAAACCGAGAAATGGTCGTCTGGGAGAAATCATTGCCGTACAATTTACCCATAGCTGAACCCACATCGCCTTGGGTGAAACCTGGTTTGATTCTACGCTGCTTGAAGGTCTTGGCGAATTGTTCCAGCTCCTCCAGATCGGTGGTCTCCTCGGGTGAGGGTTCGCCAGCGGCACGTGCTGCTGCCGCACTTGCCACCGTCTTGGGCTGTGGCGTGCAGGGAACAGAGCTCTGATTGTGGGCATGGCTGGTGGGCGTACTGGGTGTTAACATGCCGCTCAGTTTCAAACTGGCTGCCGAATTTGGCGGCGTTATTTGCAACGGATGATGCAAATGATGATGATGCTGATGATGCTGATGTTGATGGGGACTGCTGGCTGGACTACGCAACGGAGTGGGTGGACTTCTCGAGTGAGGTGTGGAGCTGCGTGGTTGCAATTGTTGCATTGGTGATTTGCACAACGAAAGCGATAGCGATTCTTGCAACTGTTCCTGTCGCTGATGCTGCTTGTGCAGCGCCTGAAATTGCTGGGATGCCTGCGAGAGCAGTTGACTCTGCATGAAGAACTGAGCGGCAGCCACTTGAGTTGCCAGCGCCGGGTCATCTGGGGAGAGACCCAACGAACCATTTCTCAGCAGCTCTATATAGCTGTTGAATTGCTGGGGCAGTGCCACCTGACATTGTTGCAACCACTGAGCAAAGTCCTGAGGCGATATGGAGCCCGATAGCAGTGGATTACCCAGACCCAAGCCGGCGGCAGCAAATTGTGCCTGCGGCGAGGATAGGCCGGGCAGCGCCAGCAAAGGTTGCATGCCACTTGCCACTGTGGTGGCTGCAACAGCAGCCGCAGCTGCTGCTGCTGCCTGCACGGCGGCCATCGAAGTGGGTGTGCCCACGTTGGGCGCCAGTACCGGTGAGACCTGTGGCGCCGCAACCACAATGGGTGCAGGTGCCAACTGACCCACAGTGGGTGGTGTCGTCGCCGTGGATTTCACCGAGTTCGCCGGCGATTGAGTGCTGTGGCGCGAGTTGTCGCTGGTCAAGTTGAGTGCACCGCCATTGGCATCATCGTAATCCTCATCCGGTTGCTCCAGCTTGTACACCTGATGATGGTGGTTGTGGTTGAGGTGGTGGTTGTGGTGAATATGGTGGTGCGCCGGGTGGGGCTGTTGGCGGGACAACAGGCGTCGCTTCGCCTGCGGCTGCTGTGTCAGCAACAGTGCCGGACTCAAAGGGGAACGACACCGATCGCTGGAGGTGCCGACACTCGAGTTATTATCATCACAATCAGAAGCTGCGAGTGAGAAGAAGAGATAACAATTTGAAGATATTGTTGCAATTGGGAAGCGAGAGATTTATAAATATTGTTTTGGGGAACTGCGAAAAAGTCTGTCAATCACAACTTGTCCACAAAAAAAAGTAATATCTAAAGCAAAAGTTAAACCTTAACCAAACGCTTTTCTAAATTACTATTAGGATTATTATATCTTTAAGCAAGCAATTGTAAGACCTTATCAAAACATTTTTCAAAATCAACCAATTTGAAGAGATAATTAAAAATGTCTCTTTTAAAATATTGTAAATTAAATCACATAATATAAACAATTGACTTTGAAAGATTAACAAGTTTCGGGAGATGGTGCAGAATATCTTTTATAAAAATTGCAAATTTAATCGCATAATCTAAACAGTTCTGGGAGCTTATCAAAACATTTTTTAAGACTAACCAATTTGGGAAGATAATGCGAAACATTTTTTTAATTCCTGATAGAACCATGTGAAAAATGAGCAGAATAAGAATACTTCTAGGATATTGGACACAATGTTTGAATAGATTATATTAATATTACGCTATAAGATTTGTGCATAACATATATAAATTGTTTATTTAAAAGATGAATACTGAGTCGCTTTGAGTCCAAATACATTGCCCATATAGACAAACGCATTTCCAAACTATTTAAGAATCGATTAAAGACCAAACACAGCAACGAGCCCATCATCTAACAGTCTTTACTAAATTAACCAAGCACTTTATATCCGCCTCCCCTCTACCCATCCTCCTTACGATGTCCTTTGCATAACTTTAGCATAGACCGGAATGCGTTTGCATAATTTTCGATACAATTTCATAGTCGGTTGAGTTTTTGTGTGTGTGGGTGAAAGGCTTTCTAACAGCAATAGCCACCCAAGGAGACAGAGAGAGAGAGAGAGAGAGAGAGAGAGAGATAAAGTGAGCCACTCGCTTAGCTTCTATTATGCGAAAAGTGTTTTCCCCTCACCTCCTCCCTATGCTTACATAGTTTACATAGTTAGTTTACCTTTCGTTTCGATACATCAAATGGAACTCTCGTGTTTTCTTTTCATTTTGGCTGCTTTTAAGTGCCATTTTAGCATTTCAAATGCTGCTGCGTCCAAGCGATTTGTATAAATTTGCTATTTCTATGCATTTTATTTACACAAAAAAAAAATAGAAAGCAAGGGTGGGGCTATAAGTCTACCAATTGATTTGCAATAATATTTAAATGCGTCAGTTCATTTTTAGTCAAAAAAAAAGAAAAAAACTTTTTTGTTGGTCCAACCTTTTATTTTGTGTTGTGGCAATCAAAAGTTGGAATAACCCTTTTCAACAAAGGCAGCCCCTTTGATGTTATTTTTGCCTGCTGCATTGAAATCTCAATTGTGGCATTTTCATTTCCATTTCCCGAACAATTTCCCATGGTCACAGGCCGAGCCTGAACTGGTCAGTCAGCTGTGTCCGTGAATTTTTGCATATGTTTCGACGGCTTGTGGCTGTGGCTGTGGCTGTGGCTACTTTATGACTTGTGGCTCTCGATTTGGTTTTCGTTTCGCATGGTGGTTGATGCTACGTGAATTTGATGACTTATTCGTCCAAGTGGGTGCTGCCTGCCCGCCCCACATGCCCCACATGATGTGCCCACAACAGCTCAGCAATCGTCCTCTGCAGACTACATTTTTGTTTGCTACGTGCGTCCATTTGGTATTCAGATGATGTGCAAATTCGATTTGTATGTTTTGTGAGAGGAAGCCAATAACAGTGGCGTAGTCAACTCAAAGGGGTTCTTAAATAGTTGCTACAGTGTTTGGCGAAAATTGCAGAGGCTAGCTTAGCCAGCAGCTGAGTTACTTGGGATTAGAGAGCACTATGGATTGTACTTAATGGTTAAAAATTATTGTTAACTGTTTCATGTTGCTTGCTCATCTAGCACTGAACAGGAAAATTACCTAAATTCTTTTCAAAATGTGAATATGAAAGAAATTTCAGATTCGAAACTTAAATAACAGTTGCATTACAAAAACCCAGGGCAATTCTATGAATAACGACTATTGAGATAGAGGTAAATGACAATTCTATTTCTTAATATTAGTAAATGATTTAAAATTGTGTATTCAGAAAGTTTGCGCTGCTGTGACGCAACTTGTATGAGCCTATTTGTTTTGGGAGGCAAGTTAAGCTAATTTGTTGACTTATTTTACTATCATTAAACACCGTTGCAGTTATAAACTGAACAATCTAGCTTTAATAGGGGCTTTAGGTAAACAAATGTGTTACAGTCTATTTATTTAAATCGTGAAAATTGCTTAGTAACTATAAGATAGCTTAAAGACTATAAGCTTGTATACTATAAATTATGAGCATTTCGAATAATAATTAAAATAAATTAAATAATTACTCAGCTGCTACTAATTAACTATTAAATACTTAATAGAAAGCTTGATAAGCCTTTCCTACATTTTGTTTAGATAGCTTTGCATATTCATAACAAATATTTTGGGTGAACAACAGTCTGATTTGAAGCACAACTCGCCTGAATCCCTTTCACTTTTGGTTAGTTCAAGAGCCCCTTTTCAAGGCACGCCTCTGGCGCTGTTAGGCAACCAATAAAAAGAGCCAAACGGTCAGTTTGACTTGCCACACAACACAGCTCCCACACTCGTGCATAACGGAATAATTTTTGCATAAAATATATGTAAATATGTGTTCATTCGGTAGCAAAAAGGGAGAGCAAAGAAATCACAGCAACTGGGTCCACACACAACCACACACACACACACACACACACACCACCAAACGCACACACATAAAAATTCAAATCAAGCGAAATGCTGTCAATAATATAAGAGCAGAAGCAACAAAAAAAAGGTTACGTTCAGCAAAAGGGGACCTCGGACAGGACGACAGGACGAAGGACCCTCGACCAAGCCGTGACTAACGAAGTTCGAAACGTGGGCGTGCTAAATACACATATGTATACACACACACACACACACACACACACACACACACGTGTATAATGTGTGTGTCGGACGATGATGATGATGGGCAAGACCTCTTTTTTTGATGATGAAATTTGTAAAGTGTGAATTGCAAATTTTACGCAGTTCAGACACAACGACAAACGAGTTATGAATAATAATGAGTGCACCCCATGAATACTATACAATATTTTTAAATAATATACGTAGCAAATCTCTAGCTTTACAGAGACATATACATATAGATTTCAAATAGTTCAAAGTCAAATGGCATTCACTTGATTACAGGCAGCAATTCAGAGAGTAGCAATTAGTGTCGGCCCCCAGCAATTAAGTTGGCAACCCTAAACAGCAATTGGCAACGCCCCGAAATGACACGACACCTAATTGTCAACTAATGCACTACTTAAGAAGCTGTTCAAAAGTCACATTCAATAAGACATCAAAATCAACTTAAAGACACACAGATCAGATACCAGAAGGAGGGGGGTTCGGTTCCTACGACGACGACAGCCGGGTTGACAGCCGCTTGTTTGTTTTCCGTAGGAGCCGTACCCTAAAACTCAGCAACACTAGAAACTACCCCCAAACTATAGCTGTATATCATTTATAACAAAACAAAAACAATCCCTATAACCCTATAAATCTAAACCTCGGGCCTAGCGCGTGGCCAGCGAGTGTGGCAAGCAAGGGTTGCCAACCATTGTCAGCCAACAGCCTCAATGAAACTGATGCCCCTCCACACACACATACATGCACAGCTGGCAGATGTTTCCTGGTTTCAAAAATATGTTTTCAAAGTGGACAAATCGTAAATAACAAATACTCTCACTTTGCACTTTTCATTTGCACTCGGACAAACAGCTGATGCTTAAGTGGGCTGCAGAGTTTTGGGGTACACTGCACAAAATGTTGAGCATCTTATTTGAATACAAAATGCAACACTAAGAAAAAAGTGAGGTGAATTATTTTATAATTTTAGTTTGTTTATTTTTTCCTTAGTGTAGCTTTTATGTATTTAAATGTTGTATAAATAAGTTGAGACCTGAACTTATTTAAAATGGCAAAAATGATATCGGAAATCTGTGCAAAAGTATTTAACAGGCAGATAAGATATATATGTTCTTGATCAACATCAAAAGCCAGGTCTGTCTGTTTGAAACAGGCGGTCTCAGAGATCCCTAGAAGCCAGAGACTTTAAATTTGAAATATAAGCTATAAAAAGACTTAATCTTATCGATAACTGTCATTGCACATATCGATAAGAAGCGATTTTTATTGGATTTAGTTTGATTACTATTAACTAGGCCACTATTTCCTTGAAAACAGACTTCAGGCGATCTCTCTCTCTCTCAATCAAGTTTAAACACCTCCTTACTAATAAGGCATTTCTGCTTAGATCTTTTTATAAGCAATACTTTTGCCAAAGAGATTGATATTTATTCAATTACTTTCAGGTATTATCAGTCTGTAAGGACTCAGAACAAGTGAAATATGTATTTAAAACCTGGTTAACTGCCAGTGACTGAATTCATTTCAAAATTTTTTTTGATTCTACTCAGTTCAACTCTTAGTTGTTGACTTATTTTTTAAGATATATTTAAGATATACTTAAAACAAACACTTACCGTCGATTGCAGCGGCGATGGCGAGCGTGAGAGTCGGGCTGGATATCTGCAAGAGAGTAAAGAACGAAGGACACAGTTAGTCTAAAGTTGAGCAGTTCTCAATTTAAGGTTTCTTCTTAATTTATGTAGCTGAATGGCAATTGCACTTAAAGCTAGCAAAGAGCAGCTCAACTTCAACTTGGAATTGAGGCGACATCACGTCGTCGGCATAAACAGAGCATTTTCAAAAATAAACCGAGCTCTTCAGCAACTTAACGATAAGGGGCCGTGGCAGGGGCAAGGGGAATACAGGGGGCACACCGAAATCGATATGGGATACATTTGGCTAGCTAAAAACTGACCAAATGGCCGCAGACAGGACACGCTGCTGCATAAAAGGATATTTTTATGGCAGCCGTCCCGGGGAACACCTGGTACTCGGTTAATGCCACAACCAACTCCAGACTCGCCCCTCGCCCCTCTCCCCGCTCCCTTTCTGCCTTGCCGCCGTGCCCCATCTTTGCAGTGCTCCACTCAATTTGAATTTGAAATTTTTGTGTACATTTGGTTCGGCAACATTTGTTGACTGCATTTTATGGCCACATCCAAAACTCGTTGCGAATTTGGGCGCGGTCCTTGCAACATCGCAACGTCTATTTCGGCTAATTTATGAGTCTTGTGGCAGACGCTTAGAGCCAAATGAAGCAAAATAAAAAAAAGATGTCTGCTTGCATGCAAAATGCAATTGCAACTTGCTGGTTGCAGTTACATTTTAGTGCCACATTTTCATACTAATCGAATGACTAAGCGAATTGCTTCGAAATGTCCTTAAGCAAAGGGTTTGTCTGGTATACCAATATTTAATGTTGCTTAGAAACTAGGAATAAAACTCGAGATACTTAGAAACTACAAGGAGTGCAAATTTGGATATATTTAAAGCAATCTTTTTATAATGGCATATTTTTTTGTATAAGCAGAGTTTGACCATAAAATGAACATATGCAAATATATCTCTGGAAATTACGAAATGGATTTTTATATAACTACAAAAAATAAATGATGATAGTGCATTTTTTAGTAAAAGCAACGTCTCAAGTATTCAATGCAATACTTAAGATCTCAGCTAATAATCAACTAAGAATAGTTGCTTTATTTATGCTCACGTGATGTTGTTCACTAATCAAAATGCTTATCGAGTGCCTTTAAAAAATTAAAGTTCGTTAATCAATTTCAAAAAATGCGTGATCATAAATTTGAGTACGCTGAATGGATCGGGGAATGCCCATAGCCATTGGTGTTTTAAGCTTATCAATATTAGATTAATGCGGCGCAGACTATTATATAAATATATACAAATGATGTCATGGTTTAAATCTGGAGTCTTAACTTTTGTTTCTGGAAGCAAATGTATCTAAACCACTCGTACATTGTTCGAATTTTCAGCAGTTGTCTGAGACACACACAAACACACTCGTGCACTTCTGACACGCTTTTCTCTCGCCTTTTGAGTTAGCTAATTAAGCGACAACTGTTGTTGTTGTTGTTGCTGTTGCTGCCACACTTCCAGCAGCAGGCAACACAAGAAGGCAACTCAAGTGGCAACCAAAGAAGATCTCAGATCTACGCCGACCCCGAAACAATGTTGCATGGCATATGTGCCGTGAAATATACCTATATACCCTACCCCTACCACTCGCCCTAGCCCTTACCCCTACCTTGTATACACATAGAAAAAATAATCGACCTCAGCTTATTATTCAGAAAGTATAATTCCAAAAATCAAAGTTTTTTTTTCTTACTTTCAGCTTACATTTTTCTAAAATGTAATAAAAATATGTCAAACTTTAATTTTTCTTTTTTTAATTTAATTACTTATTTCTGAATGCTTGAACAGATTTTTGCTAAAAATTAAGCTTTGCATTTCCACTTTACAGAAAGAATACGATAATAGAATAGAAATAAATAAATTATAAATAATAGAAAATATTTGTAAAATACAAAAAATCACCATACAAGATATTCCAATTTATATATGTTAACTTTCTTATATATCGAAATTATTTCTAAGCAGAAGAAAAACTTTCTAATTTTTCCAATGCGATTTTTTTCCGAGTGCAGTATTTTAGTTCGTAACCCAATCAAGGCGCTGGGCAGCAGCAGCAGCAGCGGCACTTAAGGCCACGCCGACGCCTCCAAACTAATTTTCCAAAAACTGCGCGTTAAAATGCCACATAAATTATGGTAACATTTCTGAAGCGAGCCACCCCCGCCTGCAATTTACTACTGCGATGGGTGAGGGGTAAGGGGCATGGGGTGTGCGGGTTGCGGGATGGAAGCGTGGCACGCGCAGCGGGTCAAAAACTGCAAATGCGGCAAATGCGCAATGAAAAATTTCCAATTTTTCGAATTTCTACAACAGTTTTTCAATTGCGAATGTGGAAAATGCAAAAACCGCAAACGTTAAGCAGACACAGCGGGGGAGAGAGAAGAAAGGAGAAGAGTGGAGAAGAGTGGCGAGAGAGAAGTGTAATAAGAGCTGATAACTGGGAAACTGCGAGTGCTGTGCTGAGTCCTGTGCCGAGTCCTGTGAGCAGATACATTTGCACAATTAGTCAATGACCTCGACAGCTGTGTGTGTGTCTGTGTCTGTGTCTGTGTGTGTGTGTGTGTGTGTGTGTGTGAGGGGGTGTTATATATTTATGTGTGTGTGTTTGTGTGTGTGGCACACACATCACGTGCGCAGACTGACTATCGATTGAGTCGTTGCCATCGCCGTCGTCGTCGTCGTCGTCTTGGTCGGAAGCTGCGTGTCTTGAACTCTTGACCCCGCGCATTGTGGCCAAAAGCGCTGTGCGCTGTGTTGTGCGTGTTGACGGCTTGTTTGTTGGCTCGCCTTTTGCACAAACATTCGTAGCAAAACAAAGCAAAACAAGAGCGAGAGAGCGGAACAGATAGAAAGAGAGCGCTTTGGACCATGTTTATGTTTTAGTATTCATGAGCCGACAATTCAAATTCAACTATACAAAATATACAAGTATATCAAATGTATATAGGCATATTAATGAATCAACAATTAAAATGTATATATAACATATATAAAATACACAAAAATATATAATACATACACATAAATATATGAAAACTGACAACAAATCTTGAAAAGAAAATTCAGCAATTTATATAGAACTTTTACTCTTGCACACTTGTTTGTTATTAGACTCCTTTAATGACAAATATTTATATTTGCATATAAATATCACTCACATTAAATATAAATTATTGTTGTGCCTTTCTAAAGTACAAATATTCACTTTAATCTTTATATTAGAAAATTCATGAATTTCAACAGTTTTCAAATATTATCAATTCGTTAATATAAATTAATAATAACAAAACTGATGAGAAAATAACACAGACTTTATTTAAATAAAGCACTTTCAGCTTTTCTGTATACCAAGCTTTATAAATATTATAAATATATATTATATATTATAAAATAAAAAAATATAACTTCCAAAATCACTAAATATCAATACCAATATGCTATCCACAAAAAGGCAAAAGATTATCAACATCAATCAAATAGCCTTCATGGAACACTCATTAACTTTATCAATATATAATATATGGTATATATATTGTATAGTAGATCAACTAAGATGTCTTAACTAGTCCTGCTTTCTTTGTTTTCTACGATTTGAATCTTGAACCTCATGAGCAATTTCATTGTTAAACTTTTACAAATGTTGTATCGATGATTTTTAATTCATGAAATAAATTTCGCAAAGGCGTAGTAAAAGAAGTGTATGGCGAAAGCAAACTCTATCAATATCGGAAATTGATTTCCGCTGCGATAAAGATTAAACGAAATACGTTTACTTGTTGCTGTTTGTAGTTCTACCAATTTCTTGGAAGAGGCCATATAATAATAAGAGTCGAACATAACACACGCCCTCTTTCTTGACCAGTTCACGCGTAGCACATTTGCTCCGATAAGCCTACAAAAATATATAGAAAAAGATAGCCTTCGATTTCCTTTCTTGTTTTATATTTTTATTCTTAGGTGATTGTCCAGTTTGTTCTAGTTATTATCACTAGAGTAATGAGCTCATTGCGACAATGACTAAAAATAATCTATTTTTTGATGTTTGTGTTTTTTGTCGTCAACCATCGGACGCAAATAAATCGTCAGCATATTAATTTAAAACGTATTGTCGATCGATTTATTTGTTCGAATCGTATTTTATTGTTTTTATTTTCTTGACACACTGCTTGAATGACGAAATTTGTTTACCAAGAAATTTGGAGCAATTTCTTGGCTTTTCCTTGGTGCAGGTGTGCCAGCCGAGATAAGCACTTGGAAATATCAGTTTTGGCTTGCCGAAACGTAAATCGTGGCTAGTACTCGTATATGGAAATCATGGGTCTCGGACACTTATAATCGTTTAACGATAACACTCGTGTGGGTTATCAACTCTTTTAGCTTGGTGGGGCACGTAGACCTGATTATAAATTATCATCTATAATTCATTAGACGCATTAATTTACTACCCATAATGATATTTTTTTACGAGTTCTGCAAGCCTAATATAAATGATGTCTACAACAGAAATCGATCAAGGATATCCTTACTTTTAATTAATTTAATTTGCTACTCGTAATATTTTGTTAAGGTTGTATATAAGAGATCAATTAATTATATCCTTACTTAAGTTCTTATATATCTTTTCATAAGTTCTGTAAGGCTTATAAAAATCAAATCTGATTAAGAAATCTTTCGAATATTTTGAGCACATATTTAAGTTAAGTTAAGTTATTTAAGCTTTAATTTAAGTTTACTTTACAACTCATAATCTTTTGGCAAACCCTATACAAATAAAGAATGCATACAAGATCTGTCAAATATATCCTTCAATATATAATCGACTAACAATTACTTCATCCTCTTCTTTATCACCGTTTCTAAAACTATTTATACCGCTTTGTGTTTAATCACATTGATAAAGCAGTCGCCATCAATAAAATTGTATAAATAAAAATCGTAGTTTTTATAAAGCATTCCGATTTTTACATTGTCATCTTTTTGACTTGAGTTAATAATTTAATAAATATGGTTTATGGTCTGCAACTTGACTAGTTCTCCATTAAAAACTACTCGATTAAGTGGGTCGCTAAGTGGGTGGGAATCATATATATATATATATGTATATGTTACTTATAATACTTATGATGGGTGCACCAGGTGAGCTGCATGAATCATTAACTGATACTATATTCTGATATTTGAATTGACGAAATAGCCAATTTCAGCTGAATGAATCATTCAATTTGTTAAACTTTTGACAGGAAACTAAATTTAAACTTATAGTCAATTTAAATATCAGATGAAACATAAAAATATTGGTTTATATAAATTGATATACAGTTATCAAGACAAACAAATAAGTAACAACTGCAACTTGCAAGATTTTAGAGAAAATAAATAAATTAATCTAATCTCAGATTAATTCAGCAACCAAGTTGAATGTGTTGCATAAACATTTCTTGACAATTGATAAAAATCATTTACTGCAGACTTCTCATCTATATAGAAGATTTATATGAATAAAATCAGTGAAAATATGTTTATAAACACTTAAACACAAACTTATAATTCATAATTCATAAACATCTCTCAAATTATTAAAAGTTCAAAAACCAAATCGAATTTAATTTTGATAAATGTTTCATAGATATTTCTAGGCAGTGTCTCAAAGTTGTTAGCTGAAAATATAGAAGATTCATACTCGATTTTTATCAATCAAATCAACTTGAATATGTGCCATAAATAATTCTTAATATTTCTTAAACATTTCTCAAAGTTGTTGCACAAATATAACTAAACCATTAAAAAAAAAAACTTGTTGATGGAAGACTTCTCATCTGGATAAAAGATTGATTGATTGATTTTTTAATATATATGTTTATATATGTGTGACTTACAGCGATTCTGCATTAGATGGACGGCAGCGTCTCTGGCGCTGTTTGTGTTTGCCTTCAGGAGATCATGCTTCAAGGAGTTGTTGTTATCCTCGGGACTAGCTGAGTGCCAATGTAGCTCCGACATAACCATTTTCACACACCACAAGGCAGACCAAATTGATCGGTGTACAGTATATATATATATATAGTATATAGTATGTATAGATTGTTTATTTATGGGATATGTTTTTGTTATCGCCCTCGATTGAAAAGTACTTGTATTTTATTCACTTCACACACACCAAAAACTACGTCAAATTGTTTTTCTCTTTTTCTTATTTACTATTTTAGTTAGAATTTTTGTTTTGGAATTGGATTTTGTGGTAATTTGCTGTGTTGCGCCGGCCTGCGTCCAAACGCGTTCGTGTTTCGCATGAAACTGACAGACGGAAGAGCCTTTCAATGCCAAAGGACGACTAAATTCTCAACAATTGTTGTTGTTGCCGTCTCTGATGGATAATCGCCTAGGCCTGGGCTCTTGATGATAATGATGCTGCTGCTGCTGCTGCTGCTGCTGATGATGATGATGATGATGTTGATGGACGTTTTTCTGCCTTTCAACTTGGCTGTCTCTCTCTCTCTCTCTCTCTCTCACTCGCTCTCTTTTGCAGTGCGCTCTCTCTCTTGCTCTTGCTCTCTTTATGCCGGCATTGACTTTGTTTGAGTGTGTCGGGTTTTTGAGTTGAAATTTTGTGTTTTTGCGCCCAAAAAACTTAATAGCGGGGAAGTTGTTTTTTGTATTTTTTGTAGCCACCCCAAAGCGGTAAGGGTTGTTTTTAGTGCTGTGTCTGTTAAAAAAGAGAAGCGCTTTTTCGCTGTTTTGTTATATGTATAAAAAACACACACGAGGTGCGCTGAGCTGTACACGATAGTGCTTCGCAAGAGTCAACGCGTTTAACTGGTTTCACGTCGGCGCGCCAACTGCAACGGCGGCTCCACAAAAAAAAAACACACACACACACACAGACAGACATACAAAAAGCCGCCAACTGGATGAGCTTTAAAAGCAGCGCGCATTGGTCGCTCTCTCACACACACACACACACACAGACGCACACAGACGCGCGCGCTCTCTCACTCGCTCTCGCTCTCTCACTCTCTCGTGCTCATTTTATTTACCGTTGTGGGTTTGAATGCTTGTTAGAAGAACACGTTCCACAATTGGAGAAACGAGCGCTTGAGTGTGAGTGAAAAATGTGTTTGCATTTGAGCGCAAACTGAGCGATAGAGTGTGAGAGTGTGAGTGAGTGTGAGAGTGTGAGTGAGTGTGATTGCATTAGTATGTGTGCTGTGCTACTGCTGCTGCCGCTGCTCCAACATTTTATACGTTTTAAAATTTTACTACATTGTCTCGTGTGTGTGAGGCAGCGTTCGTTTTATTCGACTCGGCAGCCGACTTCATTGTCTATGTGTGTGTGTGTGTGTGTGCGGTATGCGTGCGCTTGTTTGGGGTGTGGCTTAAAATTTAAATTTAGCTTTCAAATGGCGTTGGCGTCGACGTTGTCGTCTGTGTGTGCGTGTGTGTGTGTATGCATATTATTTTATGATTGGCGCACACGCCTCAAAACTTTCTGTGTGTGTGTGTTGCGTTGGCTATGTAAAATATTTTAAAGCTGCGTTGCTGCCGCCGTCGACGAGAGCAGCAGCGCAGCAGCCGCAGCAGTTTTGTTGCTTATTGTTGTCGTTTGCTTTTGCTCTTTGTTCGGCTCTCTCGCATTTTTATTTGCCATTCATATATGCATGCACATGCATGCTCCCCCTACCCTACTAACATCTACTCCCTCCCTTGTGACTGCCACCCACTTTGGCTTGGCGTCTTCTGCTGCTGCTGCTGCTGCTGTTTCTGCTTTGATTTTCTTCTTCTTCGTCAATTATTATTTTTTTGACTTATTTTACGATTTTATTTTAGTTATATTTAACATACATTTATGGCACATGCAGACGACTTTTTTAAAATGCAATGTGCTCAAATTCATTATTATAAAATGTGTAAATAATTGAAATATTAAACAGTTGCCAGAAGAGTTTCATTTTATTTTAAATTTCCAATTATTTGGTTATCTTTTAAATTTAAGGATCTATTGAGTATTATTAAGCATTTTTTCCTTTAATTTATTAATTATCTGTGTGTGTTCCAATTAAATATGTTTGTTAATTTTTTTCATACATTTTATTGCTTTCCGAATTCCAAATTCAACTGCTGCTCTACAACTTTTTGACTTTTCAACTGCAAATCATAATAAAAAAAACAAGCGGCAAATCAAATTCTACTTTTTCTCTGTGAAAAGTCACAATTTGGTGCATGAAAATATATTCCCGGAAAACTTCAAAAAATAAACACAAACGAATTATAACGAAAAGTCACATTTCAAGGTGACCAAAATATAAAAAACAAAAAAACAAAATCTTTCAGAATCGTGTACTGCACACATATAAAAAACGATCTCAACTGCAACTGCAACTGCAGCAGGTAAAAGATGCACAATTTTTTTATGGTTCAAAAGCGAAATCATAAAAAAATGTTACAAAGTCATAAAAAGTCAGAAGTGCAATGCTGTCTGTCTGTCTGTCAGTCAGCCAGCTAGTCAGATAGTCAGTTGGTCAGTCAGGTAACTGAATTTGTACAAATTCGTTTGTCCTGCGGCAACATTTAACGCCCAAAAGGCGCAAACGCTTCCGTCACTGATAAGCACCTACTATTTACAGGGTATACAAGGTATATGGGGTTCTTTTGGTTCGTTGCTAGATCTAATAAATATTCTGTTCCGGTTCCGCGAGGTAACATGTAAAGATTCCAGGAATATTTCTTGAATTTCAGCTCTTTTTTGATACCCTTTTCATATGCTGATTTAATTTTCTTTAAAAAAAAACTATCTTTACTTTCATATGATATCAGGCAGTCGTTGCTCAGCACTTGGAAGTTGCAGTTCCGCTCTGACAGCCTATTTTAAACAGATTTATTTCCCTAAAAATAAAACTTAAATTTTTACTGGGTATCAGGCAGTCGTTGCAGTTCCGCTTTGACCCCTGTTTTACAATGATTTAATTTCCTTAAAAGAAATATGTTTATTTTTTGCAGGGTATCTGTCAGTCGCTGCTCAACACTTAGTAGTTGCACTTCAGCTTAGACTCCATATTTTATACTAATTTATTTCCTTTCAAATAAAAACAATCTTTAATTTTTACAGAGTATCTGGCAGTCACTTAAAAAAATTATATTATAAATGTGTATAGGATATCTAACAGTCGTTGCTCACCACTCAGTAGTTGAATTGTTTTTTCTCGCTGTTTGCATTTTTTATGATGCGGCGATTTCCACGTAAATCATAAAAAAGAAGAACAAAACAATCGAGCTACCTTTTGAGCCGCAAATACCCTGTAGATGGGATGCTGTGTGGGTCGAACATGTTAATTAGGCCCGGCAGCCGCCGTGTGGACATTGGCTACTGGTTCTGGTTCTGGTTCTGCAGGAACTCTCACGTTCACAAGGACTCGCTAACGAGGCAAACGCGATGAGTTTTTCGGCTCTTTGACTTGGCAACATTTACCATTTAGCATTTGACTTATATATTGAGATGTACATGAGTGTTTACCCAAGCTGAGTTGGCATTTTGGCCATAAAAAATATGGGTTAGTCGAAACGTCCTTCAATCGTTCAATCCGTCAATCGGCTTCAATCGTAAAACTCGCTCATTGCCGAGAATTACTTAAGTCAATATAAAGAACATAAAACAAAGAAAAGTGGAAGAGTTTTTTTCCAGCAGCCGGAAAATATATTAAAAAACAATTCTGAAATTGAAACTACAACTAAAAAAAACGTGGAAAGGCCGAGTAAAAAGGGAAATTCGTAAATAGTTGAATTTATTCGGATGTCCAACAAATTTTGTTGGGAAAGTCAAAAGGAAAAACAAGTAAAAGTGAAATGTCTAATGAAGTCATAAAAGGCGTTCTCAGTTTTGAGTATCTCTCTCTCCCCCTTGTGGGTTTTCCAACACGCAACCTGTTGTTGTTGTTGTTGTTTTTTAGTGCCCCATAAATGTGTGTGTGTGTGTGTGTGTGTATGTGTGTGTGGCAAATGAGCACAGAATGCTCAAGTGATTTCTTATCAGCGATAGCAACTGCTACCTATTCCATAACCACAAAAAAGGTGATTTTAAATCGTGTACAAATCAGCTAAAATTAATGAATGAAAGTTTTTCGGGCAAATAAGGAAGTAAATATGCCGTAAAACTGTAGCTGAGCAATACTAAAACTAAATTCTTGATAAAGTGTTTGTAATAAAGTTAAAAGAGTAACACTTTCACAATTTATAGTCCTTACCCAACATTTTAATCTAAGTTTCCCTGGAATCTTAACTGCTTTATAATCATTTTTACACACTTAATCTCAATTTTCCCATAATTCAAACCCTTTCCATTTATTTTAATCATCTTTTATATTTCATATTTACTATTTTCTACTACTATTTTATTATTTACTACCCCAAAGATTTGCTTTAATCCCTAAGAAACCCGGCCAAAAACCGACAGCAAAATAATCAACCCACAGAAATTTCCCAATTTCAAAAGTTCTTCCTCAGAATGTAAAGAGATTCAAGATTTATGCTTATTTTTTACCTTAAAACTCGTGGGAAAACGCTAGCCAACAAATTAAAGAAAAATGCCAGCAAAAAATTGTCCAAAAAAATCTGAAGAGCTGCGTAAATAAATCAAAGCGAAGAAAAAATGCAATTAGAAAAAAGTTCCCTAAAACTCACCCCTCAAAAAAGGAAAAAAAAAACATTTTGGGCAAAGAAAAACACAAATTTTCATGCAAAAAATTGCATTTAAAAAAGAGACGATGGAAAAACTGAAGTGGGGTGGGTTAGAAAATAGAAACTTTTGCCCCGCATATAGCTAAATATATATGTATAAATATATATATATATATATATGCATAGGCGATAAGAAATCGAGGCAGCTACCTGAGAGAAGGTCCTGCTGGAGGGGTGTCAAATGCACGCAAAATACCGTAAAGCGTAACGTGTTCCTCGTTCCTTATTCTTGGTGTTGTTGTGTCTCGTTACGTTCCTTTCTTTGTTGTCCACCTTTTTTTATGGAATATTTCCTTATCGAGCCACGTTGACAACGCAATTGATTCGAGTCGTTTTTTTACCCAAAAAAATAAACCGAAATAAGAAAGAACGAAATTCATTTGTAAGGACATACATAAATAAAACTGTGGAGACGTCATTGAATGTCATCCTCGTTCATCATGTTAGCGGACAAAGCCGAATCAAAACGGTTATACGATATATGTAAAAAATGCCGAGATTTTCATGAAAAATGATGCCCAACATCATGCATAATAATTGCCACAAGGACTCGCGCCAAAAAACGCATGTAAATAATAAAAATAAAAAAAAACTAGACAAGCTGGCATAAATTTGACCTTGTCAACTACCCTCCAAACTAATATATAGAATACCAAAATCGAACGATGAATATATACATATATGTATATGGAGTATTTTGTGACCGGGTTTAAGATGCTTAGCAGCTGAGGGACAAATTTAATTAACGCACGCACAGCACTTTAATCCAGAGGGGTTGGATTTGTGTACTGCTTGCAGAAGGGGTGCTAAACACCCCTTGATGGAAATAGTTTTGTAAATTTCACAAAATTTGTGCCAAAAATGTGATTTTTATCGCCAAAAATTGAGTTTTGACAGCGTTTTGCGGGGTGTTGCGGGGGTGGGTGGGTAACAAGAGTTCAACTCTTGGTGGAATTTGATAAGTTAAGGTATTGATTTGGCAGGATAACTGTTTATCTCAGTCTGCTTGAATATGTTATTTAAAAAATATTGTTAAATATATAAAATGTAAATGTAAAATTCAAAAAGAAAGAACTTCTATCTTAGCAGAAACCATTTTTTTATTATTATGGAAATGTGGATCGATTACCTTTAGTATTATATATATAATCGGCATTTATAAATAAATGGCTGGGAAATATAACTTTAACTTAAAGAATCCAGATGAGCATTGTGAAGATTGTGCAAGAATGATGGCTAAGAATGATGCTGTTATTTTGGAGAGTTCTTAACGAAAACTGATTCCCAAAAAGAAAGTTTCATTCACTTAAATTGTCCATCCATTAAAGCAAACAATCAACTTTCGATGTTTCTTCCAAAGATTGCTTACGAATGCAAAGATACAGAGCTGTTTTCACAGCGATTTTCTTTTTTTAACTTATCTGTTTATATAAGCTGTGTGTAGAAGTTTTAATTAAATAAAAGCAAAACTGTTTCATCTCTGCTAGTATTTAATCCAAATTTAAGCTTGTCTTCAATCTAAATTGATATAAGCTAACTTTAAATCGAAAAGTTTAAGTCTGTATATTTGTTCTTAACTCACCATTTTGTGGCTGCAACTTAAAGCAGTGTTGCAAGTCCTGCGCATCCTTTGCGCTGGCAATGCTAAAGCATTCATAAAGCGTCTCCTGCTCCTGCTCGTGTTCCTCTTGCTCCTGCTCCTCTTGGTCATCATCCTGTGACTGCTGCAATTGTTGCCCGTGTTCAGTTTTCATTGTGTGATGAAAGGGCGACAACAAAGTTGCACAGTTTTTGTTGCCCCTTGCAGCACTTGATTGCAGCAGCATGTCCTTATCACTTTGCCGCGGCAATTCGTCCTGTTCCTGCTCCTGCTCCTGCTGCTCCTCTTCGCCAAGCTCGTCCTCGTCATCGTCCTGTTCCGCGTCCTGTTCCATGTTGTTTCTTTGATTTGTGCTGCTGACATCGCGCATATTTGTGTCAACAAGTTCGCTTGTTAGCCGCCTCGCCACATTTTTGGCCACGTTCTGTTGACACATTTCAAGTTTGAAGTCAACTGCAACTGGAAAAACGAAAAAAGAAACGCCATTTTGTGATTGGAATTTTCAATATTTGCATGGCCAATCAAAGCGCAGCTTTTCTCTCTCTCTCTCTCTCTCTCTCACTCCTTTGGGAAAGGGTTACTATTTACATAAATTACACAGTTATGATTAACCCACTCAACCCCCTCTCAAAATCACAGCAACCCTTTTTTACGAGTCCGTCGCCATTTGAATAAGCTGCGCATATATAAAAAAAAATAAAAAAATAAAAAAACGCCTCCCTTGTGCATGATAAGCAGACCCATAAAAAAGGGGTTGATTTACATAATAAAAAAAAAACAGAACGTGTGGATTTCATTTTAATATTTCCCCCGAGGGTTGGCAGGCCATAAAAAAGGAGAGCTCCTTGCGCAAACGCCAGGACCTTCGCAATATGCTGATAAAAAAATACACACGCACTTCAATAATCAGCCAGGACTCGCTGAGGATTGGCTGGAGTGGCTCAACATGTGGCCCCCCTCCTACTCCCCCCGGGGAAAATTTGTTGTGAAAATGTGCAAATTATTTTCATGGCAAGGCGTTGAAGCGTTGCCTCAAATAACGGCAGGACATTGCCTTCGAAGCTTTTGTGTCCTGGAATTTTCTAAGCGTAAAATGTGCACTTGAAGAGCAGCTCATATGGAAATAATTTCTGGAATTTTTTTCTTTATTTATTTGAAGTGCGAAAGTTGACGGCTTATTTTAAAATGAATGAGTTTTGAGAACGAAAGAAGATTAGAGCATTGGTAATGATAATGCAAGAAAAGAAAGTAGAGAAAATAAATTATAATGAATTTCAGTATAGAAGAACTTAAGATGGCAACTAAAGTTTAATATTCAATATATTGAATATATTGAGTATAAATAACATATAAATAAGTTTTGAGAGAGAAGAATAGAGGGAGAGAGAGAGAGAGAGAGAGATAGATGAGAGAGAGAGAGAGTAACATTAAAGATAATGAAAGGACAGCCAGCAGAACTTATTATGGAAAGTAATCTTAAATATTTATGTGGAATATATTTACTATTATTACTATTTTCAAGTATTCTAGAGGTTTCTAGATTTATAACTATGTACATGTAAGTCGGGTATTTTTTTTTATATTTTATTCTATTTTTAAGGATTTATAGATTTAAAGTTTTCTCGAACTATAGCTTTGGTAAAAAGGGTATGATTGAAGAAAATATAGTTCATATCAAGCAGATAATATTAGCTGTGGATTATCTATTCACTTTTTAGTTCCTTCCAGCTAAAAATCCTTATTCTTCTTTAATCTCCAATCCAAGCCGAGATTATTCGCATATTTTGTCAGTCTTTGGATTAATTTATAGTCGAAGAAAATCTTTTCGTATTGCGGTATTTGTGACCGATTTCTCGCTTAGCTGATTTGATCCTCGCCTGTTGCGCAACCTGAACCCAGAGAAGAAGAAGCAGAAGAACTACTGACGAACCGCCAAAGAGAATGCAACCCTGCGATTCGCCCCCTCCCTCTTTCTCTTTCTCGCTCTCTAAACTGATGAACAGAAGCAGCGCTCAAAACAAAACAAAACAAAAGCGTTGAAATTATTAGATTTTTTACCGTTTGACAGCAAAGCGAAGCGAAACGGGGGAGTTAAGGAATTGAAGAATTGATGGCAATTGAAACTGGGCAACAATTACGAGGAAGTGCCACCCAAAAAAAGAGAAACAGAAAAGGACGAAAAACATTGGCTCATAAATCGAATGTCAGTTTTCGGGTTTTTAATTAAGTGCCACGAAGAAGAAGAAGAGTAAGAAGAAACGAGCGCACCTGCAGCAGCAGACAGAGCGAGAGAGCAAGAGCGAAATCAATGTAGGTGTTTTTAGTCTTTCTTTACTCTCTTTGTTTTGCATTAATGTGTGTGTGTATGTGTGTGTGCCGTCAGCAGGAGCAGCGTGGGAACACCAGCTTGCGCAAGGACAATGCTGTAAAACCAGAACCCAAGTGCAATTTGTGCATTGTCCTTTTGCGAACAAGTCAAAGACAAAAATATAACTGCAACAGTTGCAGTTGCAACAGTTGCAACAGTAGATCAACGGTTTGCATTGTGTTGATTTGTTGCCTCTCTTTTGTTCAAGTGTCAAGCCAAGAAAAAAGCGTTTCCCAGCAGCGAACTAGTGAACTAGCCTACCCATTACAAAATGCATTCTGTTTGCGTGCAAAGTAATTAATTAACTAGTCAGTGATATTAAACAATACAAATAAATGAAAAGCTGATTAAATAAAAATAATAAAGTGTAAAATTAAACTTAAAGACATAAAGAAATATTTGTTAGATTTCTGGGGGTATTTAAATCTGCGATATGCGACGTTTAACATTGAGTTCTTAATCATAGAAATTTATGACTTTAAATTGCTTACTTGATAAACTATATGATAATGATTACAAAGTACTCGAAACGGGTCAATATGCAAGGAACATTTGTAGATTACGAATCGAATTCGTAATGGCCGCTTTTCGCTGCTGGGATAATTGGTTGAGCTGCTGCTTCTTCTTTTTCAACTGCCACTTCTTCTTCTTCAGCTGCTGCTCTCTTTTGTCACACACACACGCACACACAAGCGCAGCCCGCCCAATGCATGTCCAAGTCGTTAGGCCAAGCATAACATATGCACAGTCACACACACATATACACACACACACACACACTTAGCAAAAGCTCAAAAGCTCATTTAAATAACGTAGCGACTCTCGTGCTCTGTTTAATGCGCTCTCGACACGCAAGCGCAGCAGCGAGCGCAGTCTTTGCATACAGCCGTTACTCCCCCGCTCGCTTTGACTCCCTCACTATCTCTCTCTCTCTCTCTCGCGCGCGCTCGTCTGTACGCCTTTCTACACTTCGCTGCTCGTTTGCATAAATTTCGTGCCAGGCACTCCTTTCCCTCTCCCTGTCCCTGTCCCTCTCATACGCGCTTACGCGTTTTGCATGCGCAGGTGCAGCGGCTCGTGACGTTTGTTGTGGTCGTTGTTGTTGTGTGTGCTTTGCTTTGTTTTTCTTTTTTCTTCTTTTGCTTTGCTTTGTGCGCGCTTCGTGTGTTTTGTAATTGTTGTTATTTAGCCCAAGTCGCTTTTAATATTGAGTTAAGTGCAGGCAGCGAAGAAAATTGCGTAAAGTGCACACCTACATACTCGTACATATATAAATATATACATAGATTAAATTTACAAATATACATACATATATATCTTTTGATTATTATTATTGTTATTTGCATTTAAATTCGAGATTCGTTTTTAAATTGAGTGAAAATTTTGCCGGCAAAAATGCGATAATTATGGGTGTTAAAAAGAACAGGGGCGGATCGCGAGGGGCCACTAAATGGAGTAAGGCGGAGGCTAAGTCTGATGAATAATTTTTTAACTTGGTTAGTTGTGTATAATTAATATAAGTAGGGTATAAATAATATGTATGCATTAAATATGATTATCATTAGCTTCTTAATTAATTACTTTAATTATTAACTGCTGAACATTCAACAGTTTATAATTATTTATATTCACAAAATAATTTCGTAATTATAATAAAAAACATCTTTTCTTTTTCAGTGTAAAGTGTGATAATACCCCTTGTGCGCCTCATTGAAGAACGTTTCTCTGCAAAAGTTGCTATATGTATTCACACATTCATCCTGACATTATTTCTATCATTATTTGTTCATAATATCAGCCCATATTTCTTTCTCCCAACTCTTTTTACAATACCACAACCCGCAATATTTTTATTGCAATTTTTAAAGAATTTAAAACAGATTTTTTCCCAGAAATAAACTCAGTTTTATGCAGGCATCAATAATTTACGCCATGAAAAATACGTTACGTTTACAGTTTTTAAGAGGTTAAAATGTCACTTGGGCGGATTTCTGTTTTTTTCCACAATTATTTTTTCCACTTTTTGGCACATTTTTAAGTAAAATTGCGCGCAAAAAATTGAAAGTAGAAAATAGAAATCGAAATCAAAATAATAGTCAAAATTTGATGCGCAGCTGCCGGGCTCGAAATAAAAGGGGTGGGAAGTGGAGAGCGGCTATAAAATGAAGGCATACTCGTATAAAAAAATATAAATTTCAACCCTGTTTTGCATTCGCATAGATTCATTTTATAAATGATAAGCAAAAAAAGTAAGCACATGAAAAGGTAGCAGCAACACAAAAAGGGTGCGCTTGGAGAACAAAATGGAAGGAGTAGAATGAGCATAGATAAAAAATATATAAAACTGTAAAAAGAAGAAGAGGAATCAGCGCGTGCTAAACGCACCTTTTTAACAGGGTGTGGGGTGTATATGTACACCCTGTGTAGCACCCATTCCGAAAGGCTGCCGTTTTTTGAGCGTGCGGCGCATGCGCCCTGTTTCTTGTTTTTTTGTTGTTGTTGCTGTATTTTCCCCGATTCCCTTTTGTTGTTGCTTTGTTTATTGTGTAACCCAATCCGCGTGTTAGGGTTACCCCCTAGCGCCATCCTCTCGCACTTCTGCTGCCCGTCTCATTTTAAAACGCATTTGATTTTTGTCGCTAAATGTGGCGGAACTTCTGCAGTCGCATTTATCATCATTAAAGGCGTTCCACAGTTGCAAAGGATATTCTTTTCGAGACTACACCTACTCTAACCCCTACCCTTAACCATGCCCCTGCCCTGCCGCTTACCCCTTGCCAGAAGTGCTTCCCGCACACGTTCAAAGATCCTTTCACTTTTGAGTCTGCGGGTTTTTGCTGGCAGCTGGCAAAATGTATTTGTATAGAAATAAATTTGACATGCAAACATAGAGCAGGGTGGGGGAGGGGGAAGTGAAAGGATTTCAATGCTGTCAACAGCATCCAAAAGATTTTAACTTCCTTCCGTTGTAATTCGATGCCGAAGTGAAAGTAATTTGTGACAAATTTCCATTTCCATTTCAATTTTCCCCCCCAACCGAAAAGTGAAAGCCATGCAAATGTTTTTCAGCTGCAAATTTTATTCATTTTTTGTTATTGTTGGTATTTTTGACTTATTTCCTTTTGTGTGGCGTTTGAAAATTTGTTATCTGCAAATGTTAACAAGCAAAATTAATGAGCCACGAAACATGAAATTTATTATTTATATTTGTGTCTTTCTTTTGCACTAATTAATTTATATAATTAAGATGCTTGGACAAGATGCTTGTGAAGTCAATTATCATATATGCGGGGTTCGGTGAGGAAGGTCTGTGAGTAGCCAGTGAAATGAGGAAATCTGACGCTGAACAGTCTGCTGAAGGAGTCTGAACGTTGCAGAGGTGTTGGGAAAATAGATTACTTTATGGAAGGACAGGAAAGTCATCAAAAAATAGTAATTGATGTACTTGCGAATAGTCATCAAAGGAAGATCTGTCATCCTCACAGGTTGTTAATAATTTAATTAACATGTTTCATAGTTTACAAATATTATTGAATAATTGTATACCAAATTTCTCTATCGCACTACGCACATAGTTTATTCATTCAACGTATACCCAAAACATACATGTTTGTCTATGTATAGAAAAAGGTTCATCTGCCTGTCTGTTGAACAAATGTCGATTTATGTCTAAAAATGTCCGTCAATTTTAGATTGGACAATTACAAAACTAGACAACTGGACAACTGGCCAAAAACTGGACTCGAGCAGAGCAGACAATCGAATTATTGGCTCAATATCCGCTCGCAGGATGCGGTAGAATAAAGGAAGGACCCACGCAGTTCTCTGCGAGTGTTTATGGAAGGGTAGTTTCCTGCGTCGGCTTTGTAATCGTTACCATCTTTCTTATTTGGCCAAAATACAATTAAATTTCGTTTAAATTCGCCTGCACTTTTCAAACTGTTGAACTGTTGCACGTTGCAAGTAGGGGAGGCAAATCTTTTCCAGCGAAGTATACATGAAGAGAAGAGCAAGAAGTGCATAATATATATATTTGTTTTTCTTCCTTTTTTTTGCTAGTTGTTTACATTCCCACGTCCCTTTTTTTGGTGCACCTTGCTGCATATTCAAAGCGCAGAAATAATAAATAATAATGAGCGCTCATCAATGGGATAATGCGAAATGAGTTCCAAATTCACAATTTGCCCCGCCCTCCGGTCGACTGTGAGTAATGTTAAGCGATCGCAAAAGTCGTCCTCATTTTCCTTTTCATTTTCCATTGTCTCTTATCCTTGTACCTGCTTTTGCTTTTTCTTTTTGCATGGGCCTTTGCAGGTGATTGCCTTAAAGGACATTGTTCCCTCGCTTTCCACTACTCTCCATCCTTCTCGACACTTTCCCAGCCTTGGGCCAATCTTATGCAAAATCCTTGGAATCATTTGCATGGGAAAGTGTTTTCCGCCTAACATTCAATCGATGTGAAAAGAGACCGAGATTTGAGACTTGAATCTGCTGAGCAGCAAAGTGCAATTTCATGCTGACAGGTTGCAGGATTTTGCTGACTGGAGATGGGGGAATTTAAGGTAAACGAATTTATTGTATAGTTTTATTGGGCAAGGTAAAAGAGAAATGCTTTAAACTGTCATTGAAAGTGAATATTATAAGAAGTTGCAGTTTCATACTGAAAATGGGAAAAGAACATAAAGAATCTGTGCAAAGGTATGTAAAAGGCAGTAGAAAGCATCTCCGAAACCTTAAAGTATATATATATTCTCGATCTGCATCAACAGCACATACCTTATAGCTACGTTGGTTCATCTGTCCGATCTCAGAGACTATAGGAACTAAACACTTCAAATTTAGGACATGAGTTCTGGTATACCATACGCAGATCAAGTTTATTTCGTTTTATCGATATAAATCGATTTCCAATAACCATAAGAGACACCATTACAAAGAATGATTCATAATTTAACCTGTCAGATTATTGATCCACTCTAGAAATATCATAAGGATCGAATAAGAAACCCCGATTTTGTTAAGCAAAACTTATTTCTAAAAACAAAGCGAGCTGAAAGTAAACTGCAATCATTATGCAGATCTGGCTAAAAATATAATGAATTATTTTAAGCAATTTGAATTTCAGCACCAGAACAAAGCTGTCAACTTGAGATCTTTACAGTAGTAATCGCTATAATAATAAAAACCGTTAAACTACTTGCTAGAACTGTGCCTTGGCAATTTATAACCCAAGCGAATTCCAATTAATTAACTCGCACTATCCGCAACCCAACAAACACCCTTTTAGAAGAACAAAGTTTGCTTCTTGTTTTAACATAAATCTTGGCTGCACTCGGAATTAACATACACTTATTAAATCTTTCTATTGTTGTTGTTGCTGTTAGAGGGAATGTTCGTATTATTCACTGCATTGTAACTTATCCCCCTAACCACTCTCAGCTCGGCATTAGTCATGGTAATTATCCGCAATATAATTGCAATAACAATTAGTACAATTATTGCAATTTACGTTTGCTGTAATTTCAATTTGCAAATGCGCCCCTCATTATTTTTTTTTTCTTTCTTTGTTTTATAAAACAATTTTTGAATAATTAAAAAACGCAGCAATTGTTGAAATCAAAAACCAAATAGCCATAAAATATAGCAGTTCATTTGTAGTTTTGATTTCAATTTGATACATTTGCTCTCGCGTTGAGCACTTCAATTCTTTTGTGAAGTGTGTAAGTCTTCAAAAAGTAAGATACAAAGTATTGTTTTATATCCATCTGTAGATATCTACCTTACTATGAACTGTTGGGCATTATTATGCTTCACTTACCATTTTGACTAGCTCAAATACACTCAGAAAAAGTCGCCAAGCATAATTTCCCATCTTATTATTCACTAAACACGTTTCTGAAAACCAGTGCACATTTCGTAGGATTTTTAAAAAATATGTCTAACTATTATTTATAAAAATAATTGTGTGCATTTCTATTTTTTAGCAATATTCTCTATTATTAAAAAATATGTGTTTTTCTTCGCATATTAAGAAACTAATTCCAAGAACAAGAACGCATTTAATTTCTTAATTTAGATTTGAACACTACAGCTTTTCCAATTTTAAGATAATAACTTTTTTAATTTATAAAACTAGCAAAAATTTCTTATTATCAAAGCTAGTTTTGTTTGAGGGAAATACATTAAAGTCAGGGCGATTCTTTTCTGAGTTAATTTGTACATTTTGCTTAAATTTTACTTATAAGAAATAAATTACATTTTTACAAAGTATATTTCTAAAAAGGAATAACTAAATTAGTGCTTTGAAGTGTTATTATGTCTGATCAATAGTTTTCAATGAAAAAACCCATCTCTTTCTAAAATGTGTATTGAAATTTAGGCGCAGAGTATTAAAACTTCGGCTTGTCGAAGCTAGCTGAATTTTTCCGCTCTCTGTTAGTTTGCAAATGCAATTTTTCAATTTTGCTTGTAAACCTGCTGCATTTTTCGCACTTTGCCAGCGTCTTGCGTCGGCAACACGCAACTGTTGCACACACACACACTCGCACACTCACACACACAGGCAAGTCATAAATTTAATGCCAGCCACACCCCTTGCCGCAGTGGCACCCTCCTGCCGCAGTTGCTGCTTGTGCTTTTGCTGTTGCTTTGCATATTTACGAATGCAAAGCGCGCGCCCCAATTCGTTGCACTTCATAAATTTTTACTAGGCCATAGAGTGGCCTGTACTCAAGGAGGGTGTGGAGTGCGCAACTTGTTGCAAATGCAATTGCGGCAGCATCAACAACAGCAACTCTAATTAGCTTTTTACTGTTTGATGCGTGCAGCATCAGAAGACGAAGCAGCAGCAAAAGCAGAAGCAGCAGCAACAGCAGCAGCAGCAACAGCAGCAGCAGCAACAGCAGCAGCAGCAGTAGCTGAATAATGCTTTCAACTTTGCCGCATCGTGTGGCAGCTAAAGATCAAAGTCAAGGATCAAAACGATCGGCTTGTTATGATGATTTCTTATTCGTCTTCGTCTTCTTCTTCGCCATTCATAATAATGCAATTGGGGCAACAAAAGAGTTGCACAAATCAATGCCGCCAAACAAGACAAACAAAATGTCAAAACGCATGCGAAAAGCAAACCAAAGGAATTCAAAATGCGAAAGAAAAAGCCGCTCAACAACTTTGCCTGCCAGCCGAGTCGATTGTGCCCCTAACCTGTGCCCCTCCCCCTTCGAGCCCACTGTCTGCCCCGTCAAGTCATTCATTGTTTCTTAGCCAGTTTTTTTCTCGCTTCAGTTTGTTAACATTTTTTGGGCGGTTGACTTTGAGATAGAAATGTCAGTGAGTTTAGTCACAAGCGCGCACAGACAATGCCATTATCGTTATCGTTATCGTAATCGACATCGCTATCGGCCATCGTCATGTTCATCATCACGCTAACAACAACAAAAGCAAACAATAACAATGACAACGGCAGCAACGGCAGAAGTCACATGCAAATTGCATTTTTATTCAAAATAGTTGCCACCAGCGGCAATTTTATTTTTTGCTTGCTCTGTTTTTGCTGACTCGAACTTTTATGCATGTTTTTTTTTGTAATCATTAATCAAAGGGGTAAAAGGTGTATTGACGTTGAGAGATATGTAACAGGCAAAAGGAGGCAACTCTAATCTTATAAATGTATATATTCTTGAGCTGTATCAAAAGTAGAGCAGACTTAACCTTGTATGTTGGTTTACTACTTTTCCCACAGTCGATAAAAATCGATTAGCCATAGTCAAAATACCTTTGCTATCGATAAATTATGCACCTTGGCATAATATTGATAATCTGTAAATATTTATTTATTTATATGGCCATACTCATATTTATCAAATTATTTAAAGTTGCTTTAATATTTTGGCTCAGAGTATTTCCTATTCGAACTCTCTCTCTTATAAAATTCTAACTTGTTATTTTTCATTAATTAAATACCCAACACATTGCCAATATAATAATAAAGTAGCCGATATTAGTAATTAGACTCAAATTAAGTACAGCTATTGCTAAAAGTTAAGCTCGCAGCTGATGTAGAATGGAAGCTAAGTGCAACAGCAACAAGTAGCAACAACAACAAGCAGAAACAGTAGCAGCAGCAGCAGCAACAACAAACAAAAGTAGCAAACACGAAATGTACGCAAATCAGCCAAAGGCAAAGCAAAGTTGTAATTTCTCAATTGAATGCACAAAGTTGTTGTTATTGTTGTTGCTGTTGTTGTTGATGTTGTTGATGTTGTTGACGCATATTCGCATTCAGGGTTAAAAACAACAACAACAACAGCGACGAGGGGGGCGATGGGGTAATTAGCATGCACTGCGATTAACATATAATTAATTGTTGAAATAAAAATGCCAGCACAGAAAAAAACAAACGCCAACAATAAGAAAATTGAGAAAAAAGGCAAATTAAAAATATTTATCAGCATTTGGCATCGCCATCGATGCAAAACACATTCCCCGGCACAATATCGCAACAGCAAACAGCAGCGATGATGACTTCCGCAAGCCGGACACTGAAAATGCCCTATAAAATGTTGTAGAAGAACTACATAGAAAGCTTAACTAAAATAATGATTAAGAATGAAGTAGTTGAGAGCTCGACTAGGAGCAAACAAATCTTTTCCCGTCTGTTGTAATTATCAACAGATATTGAGAGCAAAAAAAAGAATGTCAAGATACAAACCAGATTAGAAATATATACCCTTAAGAAAATAAAGAAATTATCGATAAAATCATGGAGATTAATTAATAAACTTGGCGTGCGTCTCTGAAGGGGGCTTGATGTACATCTGGAATATATACACCTTATTGAGTCGGATATGTATGTCTGCCTCTGCCTAGTTGCTCAACTTCATTATACCCACTTTCCTCCATTTCAAATGAGTTCAGTGTATAAGAATGCACTCAAAATTCAAATATTCCTAAATAAAGCTGTTCAATTTTGTATTTGAAGTGGAATTTGTAGTCACTGATTATGTTCAACTTTCTGGAAACCAAAACTTATTCATTTATTAATTAGTATTTTCTTAGTATTATTATTGTAATTTAATACAATTATAATTTACTATAAAAATTATCAATAATAATAATTTATTACTATAGACATTTGTAATAACTTTAATTAATAATTACATTTTAAAATAATATCATATATATGTATAAAATAATATCATGCCTGAGATAATATCATGCGACCTAATCCTGGATAGAGTATGGAAAGAGGGGCAACAGTTGCAAACACACACAAACACAAAGATAGACAGAGAGAGAGAGAGAGATAGAGAGAGAGAGAGAGAGTCGTGTGCATTAATTAGTTGCACAACAGACCGAAAAAGCAACAACAAAAGATACGCAAATATTTGTTGCGCTGCTCTTTTCATAACTGCGAATTGCAACTGCAACTGCAGCAGCAGCAGCGACGTTGACGTTGCCGTCGACGCGTCGATGTGGCACGCAGCATTACAGTTTTTTGTCTCGAGAGTTCAATTAACGCGTTTTGCTAGTTGTTGTTGGCCACTTAAGCGCTCAAACAGGCCAGAACGTCTGCAACAAAACGAAAGACTGAGGCAACGAACTTGCCACGAACTTGCAATCGATATAGATATATTCATATATATATATATATGTATATATAAATGTATATGGCAAATGCTTGCCACAGTTGGAGTCTTGTTCTTTTTTTTTTGCAATTGCTGCATATGCAAATCTAGCCATAAATCAGCTAAATCTATGCGCTCAACTCCTGCTGTGATCTCGAAATTAAGTTCTCAACGTTGCGGCCCTGTGTGTGCCTTAGTGTGTGTGTGTTGCAAGTTGTAAGTTGGTTGTCATTGCCATGGTTGCCAGCAGTCTGAGGTGGCAATTTATGTGGCAGTCTCGCCGCACATTATGCTTATGTAAGTAATTAGCAATTGTTTAATTATAGTGGCACATTGAGTTTGCCTCCTGGTGGCATTTTGGGTTCCTTGCCCCCAACCCTAGTTTGGCTTAACTAATTGCCACAACAGCGACTTGGGGGAGCGAATAACTGAGTGTTCGACTGACTGACTAAGTGCCTGTTGCAGTTATTGTTGTTGTTGTTGTTGCCATAGGCTGACACAATTGCCTGTCAATTGTAATTAGTTGTGCTTTTTGCACATTGCAACATCAGCAGCTAGCAGCAGCAGTAGCAGCAGCAGCAACAGCAGAGGGTTTTCGAGCCACATCTTCGAGTGCAGTTATTCCACAAAAGGGCGAAACATTTGCTTGGAAAAAGCCCCAAGACTAACAGTTACCTCTGCAGGGTTGGTTGATTCTGATATATTCTTAAGCAAATTGAGTGGTAGTCATTGATTTTAATTAGTATTTAGCAACGCAATCTTAAGAAAATTGTAAGCACTTTATTATTAATAGCGCCTATTTTTTTTTTATGACATTTTATTTTAAGTCATTTGGAGTGTAAACATGGAACGCAACTGAAACTTGTTTTTTGAACGTGATTTTTGGCGAACGTGGTTTGTGGCATTTTGTTGAATGAACATTGAAACTTAAGGGGTACAGATTAGATAGCGCTGAGTTGGTAAGACATTTATTTAACACGTGACTTGAATGCTTAAAATAGTTTGAGTAATTTGTAAAAAAAAGTGGAGGTAGTCTAGATTAGATTAGGGCGTCAAGGAAGTTGAACTGCATTCATAAGTACACTGTTTTGTTGAAGTCTATAAAGGTATTTGCTTGGGATTGAATGAAATATGTCGTTTAGGGGATCAATGTTGAGATCTCTATGGGTTATCCTCTTCCTACAGTGTTTCCTACTGTAAGTCTGACAATGTCATTGAGTTTTGAGATCTGTTTATGTGTGATTTTGTACACACACTAAACATTAAAAAGTAAGTTTATAAAGCCATTTGCAGGATATTAAATCAATTAAGTCCAAGTGGATACAATAAACCTTGAAACAATTCTACCTGTAGGCATAATCATATTAGGAAAGTAATTAAATTAATCACCAACAACACTTGCATTTGAACAATCATTGAGGTCATAGCCAATGCTATGAGTTCATATCTAGTCTTTCTACAGCGCGTTTGAACTATTTTTAAACAAATACATCATAATTAAAGTCGATAATGGTATTCCGTACTAGGGAAGAGGTTTCTGATATGTGTGACTCTATATTCTTATAGTCTTAATTTGACTATATTTGACAATATTAATAAGCCATTTTCCTTAAATTCCATATTTGCATACAGCTTTTCAATATTTATTGCTTTTGGTGAGCCCTGTTTTTATATACAATATTTTTTCATGTCAAGCTTGTTTTTTGTTTATATTTTTTACACATTTTTATATCCAATCCTGCACATGACAAGCCACCTATTGTTGGGTAGTAGCAGCTAAGGATATCTTTTCTTATAAGCATTCCACTAAGATTCTCATTTACCACTGAGCAGTTAACTTAAGGGTTGAAGACCTGAGCAGCTGCCTCAAATGCAACATGAGCAGTCTAATATTATACGTAAAACACCAAACAAATAATTTCCCTATAGAAAATTAGTACAATTTATTGTTAAATACGCATCATTAAGCATTATTCATAATGATGATATCCCCACAACAGCTCAGACAACAATTTAAAAATAGTTTAAGTGAGACTCGCATACGCTGGCAAAAAAATAAATAAATAAAAAGAAAGAAGAAAAACAAAGCGAGATATAAATTGCATCATGGCTGGCAATGGATTGGCCAGATTGTCTGCGACTTGTCTGCGTTTGCCATTCAGGTGCAAAAATCAGTTAATAACTCTTTATAACGCCAACAAATAACGTCGGCAAACCTGGCTCGCAACAACAACAGCAACAACAGCAACATGATTCATCACGCAGACAACAACAACAACAACAATAAGGCGCAAGATCTCGTGACACAAATTGCTGCAACAACAACAACAACAAGAGTAGCAGCCGCACAGCTAGCGACATCTAGCGGCGGCAAGTGGAGTGTTAAATAACAATTACAACTTTATGAAGTTATTTTGCTACGCTTTATGGCTGTTGTTGTTGCTTGCTGCTTGTTGTTGTCATTGTGTTTATGGCATTAAATAAAATTTAACAACTGCAGAGAGCTGAACGGTGAGGAGGGGGTGGGGGAGAATGGGAAGGAGAAGTGCAACTCTTTTGGCTAATTAGTGCAGGCAGAAGAGCAAAAGATCGAAACCTGCTACAAAAAAAGGGTTTCAAAACTAATTTCAGATATGCATCTGTTGTTGTTGCTGCTGTTACTGTTGCTGTTGCTGTTGTTGTTGTTGTTGCTGCTGGCAGCAGCACGCCCTCCATTGTGGCCAAGAGGTCGCAGCTTGGCACAGGCATAGAGCAAGAGTAAGAGAGAGAGAGAGAGAGAGAGAGAGAGACAGAGAGGGAGAGCAAAAGAATAATGCTGGGCCCAGGCTTCTGTTAGCCAGATCGAGTCTGCCTGAATTAAAACCAATCACAGCAACATGCAAAAGAATCTGCAGCAACAACAGCAGCAACATGTTGTTCTTGCAACGTGGTTGCTTGGTGCTACACCGATTTTTCTTTTGGCCAGGTAAACTTATATACAAAAGTAATATTCGTCATAATCATAATGATAGGCTTTCAAAGCGTAGCAGCAACATTGCAGCGGCAGCAGCAGCACCAACAACAGCAGCAGCAGCAGCAGCAGCCGCCATGCCAGTTGATTATGATGATGACGCAGTGTTGCAAGAGCAGCGACAGGGGCAAGGCAGCGGGGAGGGAGAAGGGGAGGGGGGCTAGGCAGGTCCACGAGCAATTCAGGCAACAAGTCGTCAGTCGTCCGCACGATCCATGCAAATTAAATGAAACGTACGAAACGCGCAAAAAAAAGTTCCCATGACTTGGACTTCAATCTGTTGACTTGTAAATAAGGGGTGGGCTTAGGGGCAGGGTGGTGGGGTGGCAGGGGCACTGCAGTTGGGGCACAGGTCCAACGTGCGCTCGTCGCTTGTCTGCTTTTTTTCTTCTTCATTTTAGCTGCGCCTCATTTTCCCATTCATGCATTGAATTCGTTGTTGTTGTTGTTGCTGTCGTTGTTGTTGTTGCTGTTGTTGTTGTTGCTGCTGCCCGCGTTCAAGTGTCATAAATCCTTTGGCTTAATAATATGCACCTTGCCTCGACTTTAGCTTCAGCTGCAGCTTCAGTTATGTCCGCGTCTGTTTTCTCTTTGACTTTTCGCCTGCTGTTGCTGTTGCTGCTGCAGCTGGCAACAACACATATGGAACAACAGCAACATACTCAATTATTGGCAGCAATTGTTGTTGTTTGTTGTAGTTGCTTTTGATGTTGCTGGCGTTTATGTGTTGCAATTGTGCCAGCTTACTTTTTACAGGCTGTTTTATTTTCTTTTCTTATTTGGGCCACAAAAAATATGGCTAAAAAACACAAATTGCACATATACCTTATTTTTTGTGTGATTCATAATTGTAAAACTTAAGCAACACTTTTAATGTTGCTTAAGTTTTGCAGTATACCGTTTGAAGTATTAAAATTAAATTAATTAAGCTAAATATATATTTTTTGGGATTTATTTTTATTGAAAATGGTAAAAAAATGAATCATTTTGTAGCTACCAAAATGATACTACTTTTTTCTTGTATCTTATACTTCTTTATTAAACAGAGGGTATTATAGTTTTGTCATACCCGAGATGCGTTATATTATGCTTCCCACATTTGAGCAATGATCATTTAAGTCGAATTTTTATATCACATTACTCACATTCTTCTATATAGAACTTATCTGCTTAAGAAGTTATCTCAACTAATATCATTGTTTGTTTTTGATATTATGATGATATTTGGACAAACTATTATCAGCATCGAATTACTATATCACTTATTAAAGTATAAATTGAATGAATATCAAATACTTAAACGGGCAGATTGGTCATTATTTATTTCTCACATTAAGCCAAAATGAATATGGCTAGAATTTACATTGAAAGTTATCAGAATTTCTTATAAATATATTTTATTTACGTATATCTCAGAAATTTAAAATGTTTTTATATATTTCTATACCAAATCGATATTTAACCGAGTTGGAAGAACTCAATTAAGCTACCAGCAATTTGGGTATTTAACATGGCTTTTGTGTTTGCTTTTGTTTGTTGTGTGTTGTGTGTGTTGCAGCAACTGAAAAACGCCCAGTTGGTAATGAAATGAAAGGAAACGTTGCATCTGCCGTTTGAGATATTAAATGCATTTTGGCATTGGCAATTGCCCATTGGCCACATTGGCAGCCCAGCGTCACGTTTGGGCAGTTAAATTTGTGCGGTTGGTGGCCATTTGGGTGAATGTAGAGAAAGAGGGGGTTAAGGAGGAGGGATTTGTCTGAAGAATTGGTCATGGGGGCAGTGTTCGCAGTGTTTACCATAAAAAATGGCAAATCTGTGCTACGTTTTTTTGCTGCTCTTGTTGTTGTTGTTGTTGTTGTTGTTGTAAGAATTAAGGATTGAAAGACTGTGGCGCTTATGAGTTCCAGGTAACTGCAAACATAACTCATACGCGCCATGGGCCACAATTTAGTTGAGCCAGAGAGAGATATAGAGAGAGGGGAGAGCCAGAGAGGGGCGAGGGAGAGACAGGACGAGAGTCGGCCTTTTGAAAGCCATCCCAATTAGCAATAATAAAGTTGAGACGTGATATTTCATTTTGCGAAAATTTGCCTACGTCCCATAAAAAAAAAAACAAAAAGAACAAGAAGAAGAAACAGCAAACAGCAACAGAAAACAGCCCTCAGTTTCCATAGAAAGGCAGCTGTTGTTGCCAAATTATATGCATAAATAATAATTTGAAAGAGCCAAGAACAGAGACAAAAAGGAAATACAAACTATAAATTTGTTGTTGTTAGCCAGATGCAATATATATAGACATATATATGCCTGATACATATATATGTTTTATTTTCCCCACCCCCAAAACACGCGTCTTCTCTCACACCCTATCATTAGCATTTCCGCTTTTTATTATTATTACGGCACATATACAATATACATATATATATATATATACAAGATCAGGGCCTGCACAGTGCCAGATGATCATACTTAATCATAATTTAAGCTTCGACTTGTGCGGAGCATTCAAATTGCCCTCAATGTGGTTCCTCCTGTTGTTATTCTTGTTGCTGTTGTTGTTGGTTGCTTGTCATATGAAAATTGCAGCGCCATTAAAAGCCACAAAGATGTTGCTGCGAAAGTCCAAGTTTTTGAGCGGATATGTTGTCTGAAAATTTCGTTTCGCAAAATTATCAGCGCCTTGGCAATTTTGCAGCATATCCCAAAAAATTAATTGACTTTTGGCCCCAAAACAAATCGCTTGCCGCATAGGCAAATTAGCTGAAAGCTCGAAACGTTCTTTCTGCCTCAAACTCAAAAGTTTCCTGGGAACACAATTAACCCTTAAACGAAGCAGCCAAAGAATAGCAGCAGAGAGTAGGGCTGGGAGCAGGGAATGGGAACAGAGATCGGGAACAGGGAATGGGAGCAGGGAATAGGCGTTAGAGTGCTGCCCTCTTTTACAGTTAGCCTGCAAATTGTGTTTTTTTTTTGACTAACTCTCTACTACACAGTAAATAAATGTGTGGTACATAAAAACTATAAATATCTAATGAATATTTCCTATCTAATATATTTTTGAACTTATTTTTTGTCAACTGACTTTAGTTGACGTTAAATAAATAAATAACTTATATTCCACATTTGGATCTCTAATTCTTATAGTCTCTGATATCGGCTTGTTTATCGGCTTGAAGTTGCCTTCCCTTGGATCGTATTACATATATTCATCTGAATTCCAATTGTGGTTTGCAAAAACAGTTTTTCTGCACTCAACTTCAAATTTGTAGCTCTTTAAAACTAAATTCAACCCGAAAATTTGTTGCTGTGTAGCTGAAATTCGCACAGAAACAATTTGCCTGAACTACAAAGATTAATGGATTTGCAGGTCTGCGTTCGCCTTTTCTACAAGAGCCGTGTCGGCGATCCTTCTTGTTGTTGTCTTTTATTTCGGGGCTACAATCGAAATTCAGTGGCGATTGCTTGGACAGTTCCTGGTATTAATTTCGAATTCATAATACGGATTTCATTTCGGGAGCCACAAAGCTATCCACGCTGGCGGCAAAATCTTTTCTTTTCTCTTTTTTGCTTTTTCAAAAAACCAAAAACTAAAAAGGAAACATAAAATAAAAAAAAGGGAAGAGAAGAAGAATCCTCTGACAGCATTTAGCTGCGCCTCAATGACCTTCAGCGGTTTTTTAGAGCCACTTGCTCTCTTAGTTAGCCACAATCTTAGCCGCCACATGACGCCGTCTGTTGTCTGCACCCCTTCTCCCCCTCTCTCTCTCTCTGGCACCCTGCCACTGCCCTACTCCAGTTGACTTCCTCCCTCAACTCTTTTTGTTGTTCGAGTTGTTCAAGTTCGCTTTGCGGTTATAAAATTGTGCCAACATTTTTATTACTTTTCAACACTTTGGGCCTGAAGTTGCCTTGCCCCGTTATAGCCCTAGCACTTGTTGTTGTTGTTGTTGCACCTTCCCTTTGTTGTTGTTACTGTTGTTGGGCGCCACAGTTTATTGACTTTATTGCCTGCTGCGTGGCTAATTTTTAAGCAACAAATGATTGATCATTCAGTTCTTAGCATACATATATGTGGCAGGTGATGACTTTTATGTGGTCAGAAGAAGAAGAAGAAGACGCAGGGAAATGCAGGACGGAATATATGCTTTATACACTTGAATTTGAATTAGTAATAATAACATTATAATTATATATAAATATTAATTTACATTACACATTAATTAATATATTAATTTGTATTATAATAATAAATTTAAATATAATAACAAGAGGGGAATTGTGCAAATAGAACATATTCAGTTGAGTTAGGTTGTCGTAGTTGTCAGCAAAGAAGGGGAAAACTCGGAGTGTTTCCTATCAGTCAGTCTCTATATATCAGTTGAAGGACTTTATCTTTACAATTGTGCCTTTTAATGCTCTCGTTAAACGATCTTTATCAATATGTGCGAAACGTATTTATGGACTAAGAAGACTCTAGCTTTTATAGACCGACAGACGGACTTGGTAAATCAACTCATCTTTTAATACGAGTCAATAATATATATATGTTTTTTAAGTAGAATATGCTTCATTTTGTCTGTTTCATGCTTCATTTTACCCCCTTTCCATCTTGAATGGGTATCTAAATATATACAATCCAAAGTAAAAACTCTTTCCAGACTTGCAAAAGCCTAAAAATGTTCAACAGAACATAATTAAATTATGCATAATAAGAGCCAAGTATTCATGTATTCATTTGCACATATTAGACTCGATCTGAAGTAGTCCTAAGAAATACGTCGAAAACATTTCCTTACAAATACTCATCATAATTTGCTCGCTAAGCACTTTAAACTTGATCTCGACATGACTGTCATTAAGTTGAGCTATTGCCGACTAAATGCTTGAGTGGCAAACAGCAAGTTGCAAGCAGCAAGTTGCAAGTTGCAAGTTGCAAATTGCCCTCGAGAGCGAATTCAGTGCGCAAATCCATAAGCAACAAGTTCAAGAAGGGGAACAGCAGCCATTAGACTAAAGTGGGTGGGGGTTGTACACTCAGAAAAAGTCCTTCTGACATTTATTATCTATTTCTGAATATAAGAAAATGTTTTTATTAAAATTAGATTGAACAATCACAAAAATAAAGTGAAGTTTTTAGCTTTCAGAAATATTTTCTATCAACAAGAAATCAAATGGAAATCCGAATCCTTAGTTTCTAAAATTCAGTACAATTTTTTTTCTGAGTATAGGTGGTGCGGGGTGCGGGGAATGCTCCACTCGAAACCACAACTACTTAACTGAAATCTGAGAGCCAGAACCTGAGCCAGCATCTTGGCCTGACAACTGTCAGAATTTAATGGCGGCTTCAATTTTTATAACCAAAGCACGACTACCGTCAAAGATGCAACGGCAACAGCAGCAGCAGTCGCATCAGAGACGCCAACAGAGACGCCAGCAGAGTCAGCAGTCATCAAGTGCAGTCAGCAGGAGTCAAGTTCAAGAGTTGTGGCTGCCACAGGGATTATGAGAGGAGCCAATCTCAGCCGACTTGGGGCCTGGCCAAAAGAAATGCAAACGAGTCAAAAACCAAAAAAAAAGTCTACAGAAAATCGCTCTGGCCACAAAATGCAGATTTCAGCGGCACGATATGCGTGTGTGGGAGGGCTGCAGGGGCGAGTAAAGGGGGTGGTGTGTGTGTGTGTGTGTGTGTGTTGTGTTGTGCTGTGTTGTATGCACCATGCAACATGAGTTCCCACAGTTTGGTTGCCTTGGCTGCTGCTGCTGCTGCGACTGCTGCGGCTGCTGCGACTGCTGCTGCGGTTGCTCTTTGGCAACGCCTTCGAAAATATTTTTGATGACGTTGTATGGCAGGCTGCCGCGCTTGGAGTCGCCTCGCCTGCTGATGATGATGCCACTATGCCACAGACTTGAGCATCAACTCAACTGAACTGAACTCTGTAAACTCAACTCATATGCATGTTGCGCGCTCAACGCAAGCCAGGCATCTTTGCAGCAGCTCTCCTCCTTCCACATTCAACTGCCTCTCGCTTATCTCGCTAAATTTGATCAACGTTTTCGCAATTCGGGAGCTCCGCCCCGAAGGTATTTCCATAAATATTCTCCAACGTTTTTTGTTTTGGTTTTGCTTGCTGCTTCATTTTTTGCTTTTTACTTTTATTAGTTGGCCATTTGTTGTTGTTGTTGTTGTTATTGTTGTTGTGCTACAAATAAATTAAAATTATGCATGCTTAGACAGCATTGGAGCCTGGGAACTCTTTTGTTTTTAGCGCTTGCATGGGAAACTTGCCGTTTTTTCTTCTTTTCTGTTTTTTTTTGTTTTTTTCGTTTTTAGGTAAACAAATAAATTTTGTGGGAGTTGCACTTAACAGTCTATGAAGTTAAGTACTTCATGTTATGGTTAAATGACAGTCAATAAACATAATTGCAGAGCAAGTACACGTATTGCATAATTATTGAGTTGCTTGCAAGTGTAAACTAAATTATAGTTCTGAAAGATCAAATGGAATTCAAAGGCATCATTTAGGTCAAGCAAAAATGTGTGTAAAAAATGTTAGAGTTGATCTCAGAGGCTATAAGATAGAGATAGAGGTATAGAGATATATCTAAAGCAGAAGCATTAGGGTTAATATACTCGGTGTAAAAAGTGTTTAATGAAGCTGTGCAAAAGTAAGTAAATAGCAGAAGGAAGCATCTCCGACCCTATACAATATATATATCAATATATATATTTATATAAAAGTGTTCTTGATCAGCGGAGTCGACTTTGCCTTGTCCGTCTGTATAAAATAATAATTTGTTTTTTCAAAATGTAATAGAATATAAGCTCTCCATCCAACAATGACTTTCCTGTGCCAATAATATCGATACAAATTATTTACTTATTGCCCCATTAAAAAAGTCTTCAGCTGAGAAACACAAAAAGTATTCATCTTATTTAACAATTTATATATATAGTAAAGTATTTAAATCTTTTTTGAAGGGTATTTTAATATTTTTGTGAAATTTGTAGCGCATTAAGGCGATGTTTTCGATTATATATGCTTGTCAATTTCACATATATATATATAAGATATTCTTAATCAGCATCACTTGCATTCATAGCTGCAGGCAGTACATATGTCGCAGCTGATCAGATATATATCACTATATCATATAGCTGACATTGGGGTAATTGGTCACAAGATGAGTTCTTGTATGAAAAACTTCTTCATTTAAAAATATTCTAGAAAAATATCATCTGCATCGGACTACTACATTATACAGCAGTCATAGAAAATATAGATTTTAGTTTAATATAGCGAAATTTGAATGTTGTCAAGCTGATTCCGTTCTATCCGTCCTTTCTGCGGACTGTTGCAACTGGTTGATTTTAAACTTGAAACAAGTTTGGTCAACAAGCCCAAGAATATGATTTGTACAACAATTTACCCGCATGCAATGCACCACTAGATTTGTGGTTGTCTCTACTGTTTGACGCAGATATCCGTTACACTGCGAACAATAAGCGAGTGGTCATGAGTTCAGGTAGCACGAACTGATGTTGATGCCACCAAATTGCTACTGCTACATTCAGGCATTGTGTGTGTGAGAGAGAGAGAGAGTGAGAGAATCTTGGGGCGCTCATCTTCATTTATCATTTTGAATAATAATCAAATCATAAAAGCGACGAACGAGGAGCCCTCTGTCAAAGGCCGTCAGCTGCAACAGACAAGCAGACAATCAGACAATAGTCCCAAGTGGGGGAATGGGGGAAAGTGGATGAATGTGGGGAATAGAACCTCACCTCAGACTGCAATCAGTGAGTTTGAACAAAGAGTCGTGCTTCTGGGCTAAAGGCCCAGAAGAGGAACACAACTTTGGGCGCTGGCTGGGTTATTAAAAAATAATTTGCATAAAAAGGCACGAGTTCTCTCGTGAAAACCACAAGGATTATGCCATAAATAACAGACTGAGGGCGCGGGACGGGGATGGGGATGGAGAGAGGTGTAAAAAGAGGCAACATTTTTCTATGAAATTATATTCAAATTAGTTTGAAGTTTGCCGTCTTTACAAATGGCATAATTATGGTATAAAGCCACAGAAATACAATACAAAAGCAGTCTCGAGAGCACTTGAATTTATGCTAAATGCCAGCTGAGGTGTTGCCTCCAAAAGCTTCAATGTTGCCACAAAAGCTGGGTGCAGTAGCAGCCGCCTCATCAATTATCCGAGTGATTACAGCTCCAGCAATTTGTTGGATCTGCTCTATGTCTGGTGAGGGGAGTGGTGGGGTTTGCCACTTTTGACACCTTTTGCATGCCACACAATTCTGAGGCCGGGCTCTTGACGTGATTATAACAGTTTTACGGTTAGTTATTAATGATTCGCCATTCAATGGACACAATAGACACAAAGTTGGAGCCACCCTTTCCTCTGCTCTGTCCAACTCTGACATGATAATTAGCATTAGCTTTCCTATTGGCATTTTATACTTGATTGCAAAAATTTCTATGATTGTAATTTGTGAATTGAATGCAGAGAAAGTGAAAAAAATAGTTCAGAAGTTGTTAAAGAAGTTAGAAGCCGACAGAGCTTGAATAGAACCCAGCTGCAGAATACTAGGTAGGCCTGCTGAAAGAACGCTTAGAAAAACAGATTGTCTATTTGATAAAAATTATTTCTAAATAGATGAAAACTAATTTTTTAATAGGCAATTTGACAGATTTGGAATTAACAAAAGAAAAGTCTTCCTTTTTTTAGAAGACTCTCTTAATCTCTCTTATTATCTCTGAGACCGATGAGTTCACACAGACGGACAGGAATTAGAGTACACATTCGACTGTTGATACCAATCAAGAATATATATACACCTTATGGGTTCTGCGATTCTTCGCTCTGCCTTTAAATATATTTTCACAACTTCATTTTATCGTTTTCAATGGGTTCAGCTTATAAAAAATGTATTTGCTCAATTTCAAAATTTGATTTATTTTATTTTATTAAGCAATTTCCAAAAGTATAATAAATTCATTAACATATAAAATAAATACTTAATTAACTTTGTTTAATCAAATGCAAACTCGAACTCAATTTAAACCGAACGAATTTTAATTGATGAGCTGAAAATTGAGTTTGGGGGAGGAATTGCAAATTGTTGTTGGCCCTTAAGCAACAATTAAATTTACATAACGCTACGATTTTTATCGCTCCATATATACAGACTTATAGCCTATATATATAGGTATATATATATATAAATATGGGCGACATGCGATATTTATTTAAATGATATCATTTCCTGAGCTCGTTTCCGAAACACCTTGCGGCATGTTATTCTGTGCTATGTAAATTTCAGTGTGTCTGTGTGTGTGTGTGTGTGTGTGTGTGTGTGAGTGTATGTATTGGTGTTGGTCATTTATCAAAGAGAGACATCAACAACAACAACAAAAAAAACAGCACAAGAAATATTCAAAACGTGGCTAAAGAATACGGCTCATATTATTCATGACCATGCGATGTCAGCTCGGCTCCTCCGAATTTGGCCTAAACCAACAACAAAATATTGCGTGCAGACATAACTAATAATTTCCTAAAGAAATGCAGAGCATTGGAGGGGGAAGATGGGGGGGAGTGGTTGCAGGTGTGGAGTGGGGCGAGTTCAAGAGGAAACAGAAGTCGAGCAGACGATTGGCCGATGACTGACGACTGACGGACTGACAACAATCGCTACAATTTCAATGGCAATGTGGCAATGTGGCAATGGGACGCGTTGGCGGCCACTACACTCACAATCAAACGAATGAATGAATGAAAGAGTGAATGAATGAATGATAATAATGATGTTCCACACGGTGGCAGGGACGGAAGTGCAACAGCAGCAGCAGCAGCAGCAGCAGCGGCGGCGGCAGCAACGTGTTTGCTGATGATGCCTAATGATAACTATGAAAATGAGTTTTGAGCCACAGATGACACGACACTGTCCGAATAAAGCCGACCAAAAGGAGGGAGATAGCAACAGTGAGAGTAAGAAAGAGAGAGAGAGAGAGACAGAGAGGGGATATCTTGTGGGTTATAGTTTTAATTTTATGAATGAATCGAAAGGCCGCATAATAAATCAAAAGACGCACGCGTTGTGCTCAGAGACTCGAAACAGGAGCGTGACCAGACAGGAAATGGAAATGAGCTTGCAACAAACCCTAAAAAATACAAAAATAAAATAAAATTAAACTAAGTTAAATGCAGATACAATGACAAAAAAAGACCAAGCTGCACATGAGGTGTTGAGCGGCAGAGAAAGCAATTATGTGAATAAAGTGCAGTTCAGGTAATTAAAAAAATAAATAAATAAAATGGCAAGAATGTCTAACTTAGGCCATCAACAATTTACATATCCCCAATGTCTACAGTTCTTTATAATAACTGCTATTTGATTTGAAATAGTAATTCCACAAATTAGACAATTTAGACATAACTATAACGACCCGGCTTGTGATGCAAATCAAGAATATATACTGAGTACTTTACGTTATTTTACTTAACTATACGTAACAAGTTTTACGACAATATTATAATACTCCGTGAATAATCCATTAGATCTGTTTGTTCACCCTTCTAAGTTTATATCTCTTCCTTCCACTTTAATTATTGAACAAATCTTTAATTGGTTTAGAACTCGCATTCGGTACTTGTAATTTTTCTGGCTAAGGCGACACAGTCCGCTATTTTAGAATAATAATTAATTTCTATAGTGGGGTATCATAAAACTTATATCTTAATCTGTATATCATTTTGCTGGCAATTAAAAAATACTAAAAGATAATTATGTGAATTAAATCTTGTTAATTTATAGATTGCAACACAAGCCACAAAGTATCATTTTTACTGACTGTATGTAAGCTTTGCCGTTTTATATATGGTATATACGCTATTTAAAGTAATTAAGTATTTAAATAATTAATTAATTAATTCAGTAGAAAAGTGCTCAATATCCAAATTAATATTGGCTTGGCCTGTTCATTCACAAATATATTTCGCCAACTTTACAAGCACACCTCTCACGAAAAAAAACTATTTAAATACACATTTGTGTGTGTGTGTAAGTGTGTGTCTGTGTGTACATAAAAAAAAAACATCAAAAACTTACCGCCTGCATTTTGCATGTTGTCGTCGTCGTCGTCGTCGTCGTCGTCGTCGTTGCAATCGTCGTTTTCGTCATTGGCTTCGCTTGTTGGTGGCGCCGGCGATGTTGCTGCTGATGCTGGCTGTGATGTTGCTGCTGTTGTTGTTGTTGTTGCTGTTGCTGCTGTTATTGTTGGTGCTGTTGTTGCTGCTGTCGCCTCGGGCGCTGCATCATTTTGTTGTAATGCGACTAATGAGGCGGCAAAATTGACGTGATGCTGCCGCGTGAAGCCAAACAGCGATGCATCTTCAGTTGTTGTTGCTGTTGCTGGAGTTGTTATTTTTGGTGTTGGCGATTGAGTTGTTGACTCGCTTTTAATTGCTGTTGTTAACGGGGGACAACGTTGCTGTTGCTGTTGCTGCTGCCAGTACTCGGCTGTAATCAAATGCTGCAAACTGTGCGTAGGCAAATGTTGTCCAAACAAATTGCTCAAATGTTGCAGCGGCGTGTTGCTGGCAACATGTTGCTGCAGCAGCTGCTGTTGCAGCAACAATTGTTGCTGCTGCTGCTGCTGTTGCTGATGATGGCGATGATATAGCAGTGTTGCTGCTGCAGCTGTGTCATTGCCATCGCTATTGATTTTGTATTTGCTGGTTGTTGTTGGCGTTGACATTGTTAACGCTTCCGTTTTGGCCAGCTGTCGACTGTTGCTGCTGTCAATGTTGCTGCTGCTGCTGCTGTGGCTGCTGCCGCTTTGCTGATTTGTGTTGCAAGCGTTTTTGTATTCAAGTAACATGCCGTTAATGCTGGCAGCCCTGGCAACCTGCTGCTGTCGTTGCTGCTGTTGCTGCTGCTGCTGCTGCTGCTGTTGCTGTTGCTGGTGCTGATAGTAGTTTGCTAGCAACAATGGCATAATCAATGTTTACAGCTAACTGTGACAGCAGCAGCACCATAGACGACATATACACATATATAGTTAGCAAAGGTTTAAACAATTCCCTCGTTTTAAACCTCCTTTTTGCGATAAGCAATTTATACAAAAATGGTTAACAAGTTGGTCAAGTGGCAAGTGGCCGGCGCTGCTCGTCTGCAATTAGCCAGAGAAGATTAATTAGTTTTAGAAACGTGTCAAGTGCTCTTTATACTTAATAGGAAACATATAAATATATATTTATAGCTAGCCACATTTGCTACCTGTGTTATAAATGCAGACATTTTAAAATTGTTGCCCCTACAAAAAATATAATTTCGAGGCTTTTATTTCTAGTAGCTACAGGGTATTTGAAATTCAATTTGACTATCCAATAAAACGTTTATTTATTGGTTTAAAAATCAGCTGAATTATAAACTGCCTGAATCATAAATATAGTGAAATTTTCGTTTATTATTTCTTGTAAATACAGGGTATTTAAAAATCAAAGTTTATATATCTTTAATAAGCAGTTCGTTACCTAATATCATTGTTGATCAAGAATCGATATTTCATTTAGAGACGTACATAGAAGCCTTGTCTTTTACAACCATTTCTTATGCTTGTCAAATATTTAAAAATAATACATTTTTAATGCGAAGAGCAGCTGATCAATAATAAACATTTATATAGATATATATACATATTTATACCCTGAACTTGTATGCATAACTTTATTGTAAACTTTGTGATAAATTAATTTTCCATAGTTTGGCCAGCGATTTTAAATGGTTCTTAGTAGAACCCATTTTAAATACCCCCTTCGAACAGTTAAGCACAGGGTATATAATAAATCACAAATAATCTGTGTTTTTTTAATATTTTATTTTTATTTATGCAAACTCATCGAAACGCAACAAAGTTTTTGACGGACATGTGAAACTGGCCTAGCATTTGTTAAAGCCGCTGTTAAAGTTAGAAATTAGAAGTTGAAGTCAAAGTCAGAGTTAATCATCTCAGGCGACTTTTTGTCATTTTAATTAGTTCAATTTCTGTCTTCTGTGTGCTTTTCGGCCTATGCGCATAAGTCGCACACCTCGCAACTCATTTCACATTTTCACCTGACAACAACAAGAACAACAACAACAATAATAAAAACCACGTCATGACTTTGAGCCAAATTATAATCGGAAAGCGCCCAATCATCGTGATTTTCTGCCCCTACCCGCCTCCCTCTCCCTTTCTCTCTCTCTCTCTCTCTCTCTCTCTCTCTCCGTAGAGCAAAGCAATTGAACTGAATATACATAATCGCCTGAAGAATAAAAAAAAAGATATATATATATATAAAAAACAGCGACAACAATACAAAAACTGTTTCGGATACGATTCCTATAAAATGATGCACTGCACGAAATAGTTGGCATGCTTGTGTTTATTAAATGATATTGGCTAGAACAGAATTATGTGCAGTAGAAATATTCCAGAGCTGAAATGAGAATTTACTTTGGTTAATTGATTGATTTCAGTCAACGGTTTCAGGTCCAGTTCCATTACTTCTCAAGGAATCAGAGAAATATTCAACCTCAGTTCCGAACCTGCTCTGAATCTGGAATCAAGTAACTTTGCTTAACGGTTCTGGTTTCGATTCCAAACAGGAAATTTTGAATTTCGATTCCATTTTCGATTCGATTCAGTTTGGTTAATAAGAATTAAAATTTATTCAATTTACACGTGAATTTCTCTGAGTGTTTCAATTGATATGGCAACTAGTACACACAATGGTCGCGGCAATAAAATCCCCAAGCTCGACGCTAGAGCGACCGGCATTATAATTACAAGTCATCTACCTGATGTTTTTGACCATTTAAGCTACAAAACACGAACAACAACAACAAAAACGCCGTCAAACAGAAGCCAAAGAGACAAGGCGACAGACGACACACGACAGACGGCCAGACGGTAATCATATAAAAATAAATAATAATGCCTGGAAGACTGGCAAGATGGCAACAACAGCAACAAATTTCCATTCTTGTATATCGACATTAACGCGCATAATTGTTAATACCATTTAAATGTGCGTAAAACGCCAGCCCCAAAAGTGAAGAGTGATAGGAGAAGAGAGGGAGAGAAGAGAGAGAGAGAGATCGGAGAGAATGAATAGTGAGAGAGAGAGAGTAACGAGTGCAGCGGATATGTTTTTGTATTGCATGACGTGTTCCATTTCTCTTTTTCCAGTGATCTCCAACGATTTAACTAGTTGAAAAGTTCTTCTTCCATTTCTTCCACTTCCTCTTCCTTAAGCGCCTTATCAGAGTTCACCAAATGGGAACGAACTGTTGATTGAGTTTTACAGTTTAAGCAGTATTCCCAAAAATAATCAATGAACTTTAATTTCAAATATATATTTATGACCATGATTCAGCTCATAAAGTTCTCATGAATGAAAACGCTTCTCGTATATAACCATTTTAATGAAACTAAATTAGATCAATTAACAATTTCAATTTGTTATTTTTAAAAGTTTGCAATTCTTTTTATAAGATTTTAGATATTTAATGAATTATTTAAATTGACAGTCAGTATGAAAATATATAATATATATATATTATAATTTTGTTTTTTCAAAATGTGAAGACTTTTCGATACTTCTATTTAAAAGGGTAGAATTGTGGAATACATTTTAAAATGCACACGAAAAAAAAAAAATATATATATATATATATATATATATATCTATATATATATGAAAATATAGTTTAATAAGCTCAAAGCTGCTTAAATTGGTAACATCAATAATAATAAACAATTAGCAATTGAATGCTTTAAAGTGTAATAATTTCTAATAACTGCTGTGAGAATTAATACCGTTATTAATGGCATCACCTTAACAATTGTGTTGATAAGCTGTATTTATAGCTATTAAAATGCAGAAAATGCAAGTGAGAACTATTCAGTTATGACGAGATAATCTGTTAAATACATGGCAGTCTTGCTAATAGTATTTGGTTCACTGTCAAAACACGTCTGATACTGATCAAGAATATATACTGTGTATATACATATAAATATACACAACTTCATTATATGCTTTGTACATTTTCAATTAGTTCAGTGTATTAAAACACATTCAAAATTAATTATTATTAACTTACACTCAAAAATCAATTAAATCATAAATTCAAATAAATTGAATAAAATGTGTACAAGTCAATTTAAGTTATTACATCTCAATAGAAGCCATTTTAAATGCGACATATAAACTTGGCCATAGGTGTACGTTGTAAGCTATCCAATTAACTAGGGCTAATGCTAATTGGCGCACCTTAGCTAATGACTACTGTATTTCTATGACTTGCATTTGCCTTGAGCGTTTACCATAAAATCATACAGCACACACACACATGCATAACACACACATATGTAAATATTGATAAGATGGTAGACAAATAAATATATATTTATTTATATGCCATAAGGTGCAAAGAGCGATTGAGGAGCGTGACGACGACAGCCTTCAGCCAGGGGATGGGTGGGGAGTAGCCTAAAAGAGCTCAGGGCAAGTAAATACATATGTTTATATATAGATATATATCAATATTTATTTATATCTTTGGCCAGGGTGATACATTTAGTGGGTGGCTTATGTGAAATGACAATAAATAGAAATACTCGCTGATATTTTTAGCGAGCGACTTTTCAAATGCTAATTGAAGTTTAGCTTAAAATTCCACGTACTGCGCATAAATATTAAAAATGAATTATTCTTAATGCATTAGCAAACAGAAGGTTCTATTTTGTTTATATTTAATTCACAGTCAATCGATATATGTCACAATACCAAAATCTCGCCCGATGAATAATGGGGCAGCGCCTGCCTCCAAATTGGCGCCTCATTCATTTAAATGCCAACGTGGAAGATCCACGGCGACTTATTTTGACTTAGCAACTTAGTGCCAACTTCCCGCCCCCAAATGGGGAATGAAACAATTGTCTGACTTACCAACTAAGGCAAGTTAACCCATTTGCTTAACGCTGACTTAATCAACAAACCACCGATTGGCCAACTAAAAAACTCATTAATTATGCTTGATATGCATCACTTTTAACTAGTCGGTTTTTTATTGAAATGCGAAATGGTCTAGCTAAAGCGTGTTAGAGATATAGATTCTTGATCTAGTTGAGCTGTTGAGTTGACTTAGCCAAGTTCGCAATGAAGCTGGCTTAAGAGACTATGAGAGACAGAGCATGAATACTAAGACAGAAATTGGAATTGGAATTGGAATATAAGTTCTCATTAGCCACACGCAGATTCAATTTATTTTTATTTATCGATAAAGACAGTCTCTATCTTTCTTCATACCTTTTTCCCCTTCCATTCATCTCTATTTTTTTATTTGTATATCTTTTAGTAAGTTTCAAATATAGACTTGATTCTCTTATACAGACTTACTTCCCTCTCTATCTCTCTCACTCTATCTCTCTCACTCTGTCTCTCTCTCTCTGCCCCCCTCCAATTTTTTTTATATTCCCATAATTACCTGTTTACATTTGGTGGCACCTGCAACATTATTAATTGACTCATTTCCCTGCGATATCGCCAATCAAGTTCTGGTCTCGTGATAACACAGACCCCTTCTGCGTACCCTTCCCCTTCCTATCTTAGTAAAGTCAAGTCAGATTTGAGTGTATTACCACAAGTTAAGCAGTTAGAGCAGACTAATGAATGGCACTCGTTGTTCTTATTTGGCACAGTGCCAATTTGTGACAGTTTCTAATTATTATTACGACATTTATTGAAGTCATTTTCCTAGAACACAGCCCAACCAATAAATAATAATCACATGATACCGTCCACTTATCGAACATAAGCCACACTCATTGTGAATTCATATTGTGAATGACTGACAGACTGCAAAAAAAAAAAAACAAAATAAACAAATTTACCCAGAATAAGGGTAAAGTTGGGTGCAAAGTTCAAGATAAATATGAAATGAAAATAATTTTAACTTTATCTTTTTGTATCCATAATGTGAATGCATTTTGGCAAATTTTCATTTTATTGGATTTGGACTTAAAAAAAGACCTAGAAATTATTTACATTATATTGCCAGCTTGTGATTAAAGATTGATTAAAAGGCCTAGTTTTTGTAGATTGTAGAGTATTTATGCTCAGATAATTTAACCTGATTCCATTATCAATATTTTTATAATACATTCTGTACATTTAACCTTTAGAATTTTAGAAAATCGAGCATTGTGCAATCGGAAATATTGGCATATCTACCCAACTATATACACTATATAACACTTCAGTACATATCCGGACACAAGTCCTCATTTTTTAGAGCTGCTCGATCCTAACCTTGCCCAAAGAAAACAACGTGTTGCTTATCGAGGAATTTTTATTTATTATATTGGTTTTTTTTTAAATTTATTGTGCAGCAGGCCCCCGTGCGTGTAATCAGAAGAATCGAATCAAAACTCGACCTTTGAGCATCAGACCATAATATCATAATAACACACCACCCCACACGCCCCCCTGCTACGCCCCAAATAAAGAGTACAAGCTGATTATTCCTGGAAATCGAGCATTCGAGTGGAGAAATCAGGTGAATTTCATAAAGAGTACTCGTTGCTTGTTGATTTCGCAAATTCGAATTTGTTGCTTCCGCTCTAAAAAAAATAACAATAAAAATAAAAATAAAAAGATGGAACCACACACACTGAATGATTATGCGACGAGTGTTGTGTTTAGATACTTTTTAGCAGTCGTATCTTAACTATGCGCTTTTATATGCGCCACGAGGAACATATTTGCTTATCTAAAGCAAGAAATCTATAAAAGTACATGAATTTGTTGTACTCTGTACTTTTGGTTGGTGTTGTTTATTTTGGCTTATCTGCAAATTTGTCGCCAGGCCAAAAGTATGAATGACGGAATTGCGCTGACAAATCAACTGCTTATAAAATTCTACTGAATCATATTCAAATTAGACAAAGACAGACACCTATTTCCATATGCAACAGGCAAATATTGATAAGATTGCCACTTGGACTTTATGATAGTGTCTAAAGTTGACTAATGGATAAATTGAGCACACAGATAAAAAAATGTATAAAGAAAATTCTAGATATAACAGCTATCTTGGAAACAACAAATTTGCATTTTCAGTTTCCTTAAAAATTTTATTTTTTAAGACATCAAAATTTGTAAAAAAAAAAAAAAACAAATTGAAAAGTAAGAAAACAACAACTCATGTTTCTATAATCATCTTTTTCAAATTTAAACGCGTAAGGATCGAAATATCTTTTATATTAAATATTATATTAACGGAATAAAATTATCATATAGCATTTAATCATTTAAGTGTCGTATGAATTTGATCTTTCTAAAAAGTAATAAATAATCTGTTAAGTGATTCTAATCATCTAATATTTAAAAGTTAAGTAGAGTTGGAATATCTTTATTAACATTTTTAAGAAAATCTGTTAAGCAATTTTGGCAGAACCTATGTCAGCTTCATCTTAAACACTTTGGAACTAATGATTTTGTAGGGTACTCATTGAGTCGTCATAGCCAACACAAGATAGAAACAGTAATTTCTGTACGCCTTGCAATTGATTATGTTTTGTTTTTCAAGTGTCAATTGGTTCTGTCAGTTTCCATAAACGTCAGCAGTCTGTGATATGCAAAGTGTTTGTGTTAACGCCTTCTGCTTTGCTTTGCTTTGCTTTGCGTTAATTTGTCTTATTTTTGTAAGGCTAGGCATTATCTGATACAGGTTTCACTTCTCTTTAGGCAGAGTTGTCTTATCAGTGAGAGACAAACAAATTGAACTCATTTCATTAAACAGCTTCGACGCAATTGTCTGCAGATACCTGCTAGTTACCAGTTACCAGTTAGCAGTAAGCAGTTCTAAATAGCTATAGACACAGATAGAGTTACTTAAATGTTCATTTTATCCGTCAGTTGCCATGCAAACAAGTAATAGTCTGAGAGCTCTCTTGACAAAACTCTCCATAAACAGATATAAATAGATCTTGTAGTTTATAATTGCAACATGGTCTTTGCTCTTAGTCAATTCATCTTTTTAAATACAATGAATTGCAAAGAAAAGATATTGTTGCTTCAAATCTGCCTCATGAGGCAATCAAAATGATGTGCATACAGAAGGCATTCGGTAAGCAGGAGTTTTTCACTTGTTTGCTGCTGCGGCAGTCAAAGCGGAATTGGAATCGAAAATGTCCCAAATTACTCTTCTGCTGCACAGTAAACTGACTGCTGATTAAATGCATAAATTAATTATAGAAATGTGTGTTTGGGTGTGTGTGTGGCAAGTATCGATATGCTTAGTTGCAGTTACAGATAAATATTCCAATAAGAGTCAAGTTGTTGCTGTTGCGCTGCGTTTGTTTTGTCGTTTGGCTAATATGGTAAATGGTTGAACCGAAGAAGATAGAAAGAAAGCGCGCAACAAGATACGACACTAGCTGCGTGCAACGTGCAACGTGCAGCGTGTGCCACTCGCATATATATATACAGAGCTCTACCATTTTTATCTAATTAGGCTAAGCAGCAGTCAAAGACGTGGAAGAAGAAGAAGCGACAAATATTTATTATTGTGCAAACACAACAAGAAAAACAACAACAGCAACAACAACAAAAGGCAAACAAAGCGAGTCGTAAAATAATCAATCACTCGATATTTACAGCAAATTGTATTTGTTGTTGTTGCTGTTGTTGTTGTTGCAGCCTGTCTACAAATGTATCTGTATCTGTGGCCAGTATCTATATGCGGCCGGTGCAGATAACGGCATTTGAATAAGGTAAGGAAATGCAGTTGAGTTGCCAACTTGTCGCTACAACATACAGATACAGATACGCACTCAGCTATAGATACAGATACAGATACAGATACAAATATAGCTATAGATACAGATACAAGTTGGCAGTGCCTTGCACTCAATATTTGTATCTGTGTATCTTCTGTAAAGCCGCACAAGTGTTATGCTAATAAAACAAATCGAAGTCAACTTATCAGCAAGACATATATATATGTATATATATACATTTATATATATATATATATCGCTATTTATGCCATATTTACATTAAACAATATTTAAAGTGTAAATCGATCGATTTTTTCTTTACACTTCTTCTTTTTTCTTGTTTTGTTTATTGTACTTATTACAATTTCAATATTATTTATTGGTGCCACACACACACACTCACACACATGGTTGTTGTTGCCACTTCAATGTTTACACTTGGACTTATTGCATACCCTTTTTCTCTGTCCGTTTTAAATCGGATAGTTTGATTAAGTGGCTGATAAACAATTTGACACTTGTCAGGCTATCGAATATCTTCCGTAATTTACACTCGCATTTCTGCGGAAGTCAACTCAAGAACTTAACTCAAGTACAATCTGCAGATGTTTGCAGCTTAATACAATTTGTAAACAGCGGGAAACTTAATCTAAATATCATTTGGTTATCAAGTGGAATATGCAGTGAATTAAAATGTAATTAAAGTAAAATATTTACAATCTAAAATTTGAATTTTTAATAATTCCAGAAATAAAAAAACTATTTCTGTTTGAAAGATATATAGAGATGTGTATAGATACTATATAAAAATGTATTTATAGATATAGATAGATTCAAATCTAAAGATACATACAGTCGAAGAAAAGAATACATGAAATATTAAACTTTGCACATTAAACACTAAGTTCAGAGTAGAAAACTTATAACAGATATCTAATAATGATATTTAAAAAGATTTCAATCGCTAGAAACGACGAATCAGATTTTATAATATAGAAATTATTGAAATAAGTAATTAAATAAAAGTGAGCATCATAAAAAGGAAAACAAAACAAAATATAAATATAAATACTTCACTAATACTAATAATAGCTGTGCAAATGTATATAACAAGTAGAAAGATCCATCTCTAATCCCATAAATTATATCTTTTCTTGATCTAGATCAACAGTCGAGTCGCTCAAGCCAAGTCCAGCTGTTTATCTCTATGATCAAGCCGATCTCACAGACTATGAGGATAAAGCACTTCAAAATTAGAATATAAGTTCTCGTAATCCATACGCAGATCGGGTTTATTTCATTTTATCGATAACTGGTACTGGTTTCTCGACTATCGGATGCCGATAGCAATAATATATACAATTGTCAGGATATTACTATTATTAATTAATACATAATATACCCAGACATGTTATGAATAAACTCTACAGATTTCATTAACATACGATATGAAGCACAGATTTTGTTAGCCAAAACCTATTTTCATGTTGAACAAACTGCGATCAGTTAATAGCTGGTTTTAGGGTATCTCCTAGTCGAGCTCTCTCAACTATTGCATTCTTACTCGTTCTTTAATCTATTAGAAAAAATAGCTTATCACTGAAAATCAAATGCTTATCTTTCTAGCACATCAAACTGCAATTTGACCCTGTTGGAAAACTGTGAGACTACCCCACAAAATGTGATCTTATAGAAATGTATTTTATTTATTTATTTATTTACAGAACCTAGTTTAAAGTTTAAGAATTAAGTTGTGGGCATATTGTCGAATATTTATGTATATTTATTTGCACTTGCATTTGCATTTACCTTTTTTTTAAATAAATTCCTTGGCACAGAAAAAGTGATTCACACAAAGGCAAACATTTAATTTTCTTGTTACTATTTTTAGGCGCACTTTTTCAATTCAAACACTAAACAATTGTTGGCCAACTTTTGCAGTTTCGTTTGCAATATTAGTTTAAAGAAAATTTGCATTTAAATTTAAGTTTGTTTTTTCTTTTTGTTGTACGCGTTGCTCGAAAATGCCGTCGTTAAAAAAGAGCAAAAACGAAAAAACACAGCGCAGCGCAAAATTGAACCTGAAACTGAAGCCTGAATTTGAAGCTACCTCAACAAAGCGTTGAAGGGTTCTTGACAGGGGCGGAGTGCGGAGTGCGGGGGGCGTGCGGCAGACGCAGACGGCAGGCGTATTGCAGCCAAAGCTGGCCGGGGCGGGCGAGTCGCGATATAAAAACAAATATGAGAAAAATTGAAAGCGCGTTCGCGTTTTGAGTAACAAGGCAACTGAAACCCAACTGAAACGTGGACTTGGCTTCGCTGCGAGTGTCTTCAAGATGCGCAGATCAAAAGCGCAGCAAGCTAACTGAATGCCTCACTGGCTAACTGCCCAACTTGCCACTGCTTCGCGAAAAACAACAAAACAAGCAACAAGTTTTTCGTTTTTTCTGCTTTTTTTTGCGCGCGCGCAGATAAACAAACGGCGGCAAATGCAACACAGCAGCGGCAATTGCAACCTGTTCGCAAGACAGAAAGAGAGGGAGAGAGAGAGAGATAAGCGTTGCTCTCTTTGCCAAAACTTTGGCTCTCACGCACACCACTGCAAATCGCGATCACTCTCTTGCGAGCGAGCGCTCTCTTAGGTTCCACAAAAGCTGCACATGTGTGCGTAGCAGCTGCTCGCGTGTGCGAGCGAGACAGACGCCACCCGCTCTGCTTGAGCTTTGCGAAGCTTACACACACTAGCGCATTATTCAAATCAGTTGTTAGCCATCTCACTCACTCGCACTCACTTTAGCTTTTCGCTTCGTTTTTGTATTTAAATGCGTGATTATCGCTGTGCATGTGTGTGTGTGTGTGTGTGTGTGCGTGCGTGTGTGTTTAATCCAATTGGAGGTGGAGCAGCCGCTTAGCATGCTGCTGTGCTCTTCTAGCCTATGCTCGCTTATTATTATCTGCCCCCTCCTTGCGTACGTAGATAAATTATCTGCGCCTGCACATAACAACGACAGCAACAACAACCACATTGAGTGTCAATTTTGTTCACATATTTCACGGGTTTATCCAATTGGATTTGTGTTATCTGTAAACGGGTTTTCATCTCAGCTACCATTGGCACATGTTCACTTCGAATTTGAATTTGTTGCGAGTACATTTTTTTCCTCTTCTCTTTCTTCTTTTCCGTAATTAGAAATGACTCGTTCCATTTCCATTTCTAAACATTTAAAGTGCGAAGAAGCTTGAATTCCACGCACAACACTTGACTAGTTTCTCAAAATTGTTGCTGATAGCAGATAATGGATGGATAATGATGATGACTTGAACCATTTAGTAGATCATATTTTGATTGTTTTCAAAAATATTCAATTTTTCGTAACGAATTCTTCTGTTTAAGATGCACATAAATTGTATCTGAAACCATTGGTATGCTGAAAAATAGTTAGTTGCCGCTGAATGTAATAATACAAATTCAGTTGTCAAAGACAACATTTGTACAATATATTTTGGTTTTAAGAATACTTTATTTCATTTGTAATTATGAAATATATCTTTAATTATATGCATAGTTTTTCCTGCATTTTCTCCATTTGTTACTTACCATATAAAGTAAAAATACAAACTCAGTTGCCAAAACTGACCTTTATTTAAAATAAATATAGAGTATATTTTAATTTAAAAAATATATGTTCAGTGTTATATATTTTGTAAAGATGTAATAGAGTATATTCCTAATTATATACATCGTTTTTATTGCCTGATATATTCTTAAGATTTTAAAATGCTTCTTCTTTTATTTAACATTATTACAGATCACTTATAGAATGTATGTTTAGTTATATGCACAGCTATTTCTTGCTTAATATGTTCTTAAGATACTTAAATTCCCATTCCCTTATTTATAGCAGACCCGTCTCTGTCTTATATGGTTATAATCACTCAGGTATCAGCATTTGTCCTTGAACTTGTTCCTATTCTACTCAGACTGTGCCACACAGACTACAGTTGAATGTTGACTGTTGTTGCTGTTGTTGTTGCTGCTGACACACAAAAATTAATCAACAATTAATCGAGCGAAAAAACATCAGCCCCAAAGGCATTCTGAATTGTTCCAAAACAATGCCTGCATAGCTGCTGCTGTCTGTCTGTCTGTATCTGTATCTTTTTTTGTGAATCTGTATCTGTATCTGTGGCCACGATCTGTGTGGCTTTTGATTTTATCCGCTGACACAATTCCGGCAGCAATTAAGTGGCTCAGTGGCTCAACGGATCTGAGTGAATCTTTTGCTTAAGGAAGCTGTCAACTGATTGTTGTTGTTGTTGCAACAGTTGGTTGCAGCTTTTGTTGCGTGCATAATAATGCGGCCCAACAATTGTTTACCATATGCAGCAATCGGCGGCATACCAAACTGTCCAATTGGTCTTATTAGCCTGTCGTTTGCATTTTTTTGCGCGGTTTTTTTTGCAGGCCTTTGTAATCAGCCGTCGTCGAAGCTTGCAACTTTGCAACTGGGCAACGATCGCCAACGTTGCAAATTCAATTTGAATGCGCCGCCGCCGTTCGGACTACAAAAATTCCACAATTACTCAACTTGGCCATTCAAATATTGGCAAGACTCTTTTGCCTTTTGTTGTTGCTGCTTTTGCTGCTTTTGGCATTCGAGTTGACTGTGGATTTAGCTCGCAGTTCGCAGCTCGCAGCTCTCAGCTGTGCATTCTTTAATAATTAAGATAAGGCCACATTTTTTAGTGGCATTATTTGTGTGATCGCAGTTATGATGAGGCGGCACTTTGACTTAAGTATTTGTCTAGCCAACATCTCACAGATTTTCGCTACTTAAAACTGAATAAACTAAAGCGCATATATCGACTGATGAATCTGTATCCGTCTGCTTTATTTTTCTATAACTTTTCCATCCCTGATTTGTTTAAATTAAGACATTTTTAGCTTGCAAATTTGTCTAATGTAAATCTGCTTTTAGCAAATAATTTGCTATTGTTTTTTTGCATAGCAACTATTATAATAACTACTTTAGATTTATTCTTATTTGCTCTGCGATATTTTAGATATATTCTTCATCAATCCAAGAATCTTATTTTTCGGCTTGAATGTTTCCATATCTTTCGAGTTGATTATAAGTTTGACTGGGATACTCTACTCTACTTTGAGGACTCATGATCTCAATATCTGAACAATATCTAAACTGCTGCTGATTATACCTAGTTTTCTCAACTAACTCCTTTGACTTTACACTGTGCTGTCAAGAGACCGTTGCGAATTCCAAGTATGTTCACCCCATGTATATTAATCGCTTAAATTCTCTTTGATTATAGCTGCCTCGGAGACATTTTTCTCTCAGTCTGAGATCATTTGTCTCTGCCCAGCTGGCTTGCCTTAGATGTCATTCGTCGCCTCTCAGTTGTAGCACAATGTTTGTTTAGTCTGCACCCATTCTTGCTTGGAGACCACTTTAGATAATTCAAATCATTTTTCATATACTACATATTTTTCTGTCCTTTGATGTCTTTAATTCCCGCTCACTGTCAGTAAATCTGCAGATTCTACTGACTATGCCTAATTTAGTTGATTATCTTTTCAGTTTTCAGTTTACAGTTCCCAATTCTGGATTTTATTTGTATTTTTTCTAAAAGAGCGCGTTGAGTATTTAAAGTCTTTTGTGCCCCATAATTACTTCTCATATAAATAATTTTGATTATAATTGAATAAGACACATTTGGTTTATGTGGAGCCACTGCTCAGTTGCAATAATGTTGCCTTCTGCCACCTCTGCCACTTTAGGTAGCTAAGATCATATGTCATACTCTTGTTGCCTAGTCTTAAATCACTTTGTGCAGCTTTCAGTGGCTTTGTCTTTTTTAAAAGATCGTCATTCCGTGGCTGGAGTTCGTCTAGCATAAAATTGCAAACACATTACTGACACATCGTTGCCAATCAAAGTAATATTTATGTATGGCTAATAATGCTTCCTGTAATGAGGGGATAAATGGGTTGCTGAAGTAGTGGGGAGGGGGTGGTGCTTGAATACCGCTATATTGTCGTGGTTTACTTAGCTGTTTGCTTTATGGCCATGATTTATAATAGAGTTCATCATAAGCGGCCGTTCTGCTTGGCCAAGACGCACTGCAGCATGAAGATAGTGCGAGAGAGAGACACCTAGAGAGAGAGATAGAGAGAGAGAGAGAGATGAAGCTCTGGCAGAGACAGAGAAAAAGAATGAAAAGCTTGCATGCATATTCAGAATTTACTTTATGGCCAATATCAATGGTAGTTGTAGTTAACATAAACTAACTAACTTGATGATGGCTATTTAAATGCCAACGCAAATTCTCAGCAATTTCAATTGGAAACTTTATCTCTGCTTTTGCATTCATGTTTATTTATTAGTTATAATTATTGCAATTTCATTGTTCAGCTGAGTTTCTCTGATTCGTATAAACAACTAACATTTAATGAAAATGGTTCTGTTCTTTTGCGGATTCGATGATCAGCCAACTGCGTAAAACTGACCAGAGTCTTATCTATATTATTTATTCCCAGTTTGTAAAGAGAGAGAGAGAGAGAAAGAGGGAGAGAGAGAGTGAGAGAGTGTGAGAAAGAAAGACAGATAGTTGCCATGATATAAAACCGTTTATTGTATATGCTTTCAATTTATTATAAATATTATGACCCAACTTAAGTGAAGGGTGGCTTTTTACACTTAATCAAAAGTGTTATTAACAACATGGAATCTTCCGTGTCATTAGCCATAATAAAACAAATAATAAATGGATTGCATTCACATATAAAACTAAAATACACTCAGAGTCATTTGTAAACATATTTCTCTTTTTATATTGCACTCAACACTTTTATATTTATATCATTCCGGCAGTCGCAGAGTCATTTTGCACTTTACATTTCCATTTTTCAAATGAAATTAATTTTCGACGCACCTTGGCCCAAGTTCACATGCCACATAGCCTTGCATTTTAATTGAATTTCAAGTGGCAACATTAAAAAGAAGGGGATTCGCCACATTTAATGTGCAGCAGTTGTCAAATTGGAAAATTATGCAGAAAGCTGAAAAAAAGAGTTAAGTTATTTTCTTTGCCGTCATACAAAGCAAGAGGAATCGTAAATACTCTAATAATTCAAAGTTATATCATATATATCTATATATATAGATCGAGATTGTCCATTGTACAGTTATCAAATTGAAATTTCTTTTGTATTTGAATGCTTTACTTCGAAAATCCTGTATGATTTACTGTATCCATTAATCAATTAAAATAAAGAGTGGATCATAATCGATTATTAAGTGTTATCGATAATTGATATATAGAAAAATGAATTTATCAATAATACATTATTAATGGTTATATGTTATAATCAATTGTTGAATAAATTTTTTATAATATGTTATATGTTATCGATCGTCGATTGTTCTCGAGAATAGTCTTTTATTTATAATCGATTGTTGTCGAGTGTATGTCATTATTGAGAGTATATTATTATTATAATCGATTGTTGTTTTCAAAAAGAATCGATTATTCACAATAATCGTTTATAATCGATATTCTAGTGCCATAGATAATCGGGTCATATCAATAAGCGTTTGTTATCGAGAATCAATTGCGATCGAGAATGAAATGAAAGTAGAAACGTATTACGATATGCGAGTAGTTATGTTCCACTTTAAGCTCTCCGATCTGAAATCAGACGAAGAGAGATACGGTAAGACATGGCTGTGTTGACTCGACTGTTAAGGCTGTAAATGAATTTATATTCACTAAGGGTTCGGTGATGCTTCCTTCTGTGTGGTACATAATTAAACACAACCGAAGCCATGTAATTAGTCCTTGGCTGGATAAGTGCTGAATCGAGGAAGGGCAATTAGAGGGTGTCGAGAGAGGGTGTCGAGGTGTGTGTGTGTCTAGACTATTACAAATGAGGCTTTGGCATGCGCCTGGCGAAAACACGGCTAGATTATAATGATAATATTAATATGCATTATGCTAATTATAATTCTTTCCATTCATTTTTGTTTTATTTTACTGCAGCATTAATTGTTTTTTAATCACATTTACTGTTAATTGTAGACGTCTACAGAATAAAAAAATAACACTCAAAAGTTTTGCTGCGCTGTGATTTGTTATGGGAACCGGCGAATACGCGAAAAGCAAGCCAAACAACTCAACTCAGCTGGCCTCGACTCGCTTCGATTCGACTCGATTCAATTAGCATAACTCCGCCCCAAAACCCCAACTAACGATCCAAACGATTTCCACTTGCATTTCAAGTGTTTCTCAACTACAAAATAAAAAATAAAAAAAATAATACAAAATAAAAACAGATTGGTTTTTTGAGATAGTTTCAATTCTCCACCTTTTCCTCCAACTCCTCCAGCTAGACTTAAACGGTCTGACGATCCAAAACACAATTTTCAATATGCATCTCGATAACTAATTACTTTCGATAGATTTCTCAAGAGTTTCTATTTACTGTTCCATTGTTTGCTGGCGCCAGCGGCTATTTATTAATTTTCCAACATTTGATATCAGTTGTTGCGAAGAGAGAGAGAAAATTATAGATGCACTCAATAAATAAATAGTTTACTGCTCGTAATTGTAGTGCACTTAATGAAATAATTGTTGGGCCATTTAAACAGTCTCAACTAATTCCACTGTTGGGCAAGGGAACATGTTCAACCTCTGACTTTATAATTACTCTGGAATGATGATTAGATGATTCCCAATCGATCTGATCTGAGAGTAGCACAGAGTTCATTATTTACACTCAGCAAGTTTAATTTGTTGGTTCGTAATAATATTAGAATTACAGTTAACAAACAGAGACTGATTTCTTTTTTTTGTTGCTATAATTACTAATTTCTTTCTTAAGTTATCAGTTTTCCCTCTTTATCACTATCTACATAATACTGTTATTAACATTTTCTAACTTTCCTTTTTATAAATCTACTTTATAAGTAACTTGTTTCTGGCATATTCGTTTTTTGTTGGTTCAGTTACTCAGCTATCTATTTATTGATCTATTGATGTATTGTTTGGGTTCGACTATCGACCTGGTCAGTTGGGTGAATCCCCCCAATTTTTTTCCTCATACTGTATACTGTACACGTCTTCCCCTTGATGGTTTTAAGTCCAGATTTCCATCAGCTTATAAATATTGATATATTCAGATAATTATATATATTGTTGATGAGAATAATTAAAGCAAATACTAAACTTTTCACACACAATTATCTAGTGATTTATCGCCCAAGAAATGTAAAAAGAATATTCTTTTGAGCGGCTCATTTGTAATAAATTAAAATACTTTCGTTATTTTATTAATAGTTTTATAGCGATCGCTTTTCTCTATGTGGACTTAATTTTAATGATTTTTTAAACATCTTATAATTAATAATTATTTAAAAAAAATTAAATTTAGTATTAATTTAGAGATGAAACTATAGTTTCGGTTTTATTATTGCTTGGCTCTTTTTATATGAATAAAATACTTTTGTCAAACATTCAAATCTCTGTCCTTTTGACAATAAGTTTTGAATCATTTTCGAAATTAAATTACATCAAAAAGACCCAATTGACAAATCTATTAGCAAACTTTGCACTTTTCGCAAGCAGCATGAAATAAGAATTAAATATGCATTATTTAGTCGGCGAAAACTCTTTGAATGCTAAATGGTCATAGAAATGGCCAAAATTCATGTCTCGTCGGATTGCCGGGCAAAAGCAAATATGTTGTACAACACAGCCAACAACGACAAGCGCCAAGTTAGCGACAAAAATCAAAGACTGCTGTTGCTGTTGACTGTTGACTGTTGTTGCAGGCTCAGCTGGTTGCACTTATATGGCAAAATTAGTGGGATGCTTGAATTGCGTTACGTTGCCACAGCCACAGAGGGAGGGGTGATGGGAGATGCAGGAGTGGAGGGGGACAGACGCCAAGGTGTCGTCGTCATTAGCGCAATGTTTTTGGCGGCAACGATTGCATTTAACTGCCAAAGATGCAAGCAAACATTTTATTGAGATACAATACTCAAATACTCAAACGATAGGGCTGATGAAATGTTATGCACTCACCTCCAGCCAGAGAGGGACAGAGAGGGGCAGGATGAGGAGGAGCTAAAGGCACGCCAGTAAACGCACAATTATAATAAAAAGTAATCAGTTAGCCAACAGCTACATTTGGTCATATCCAGCGGGCCGACCAGGCCAAGAACCGTTTGACTCGGCACAAAAGACAGTTTTGATTCCCGCTTTGCTGGATTAACGCCGTTTTTAGACTCGATCGGGCTCGAACGGGCGGCAACTTTTTCTCTCAAGTTCTGCGACGACAATTGGCGAGTAATTGCAGCTGCATAATAATTTTAACACACATGCACTCGCACACGCACACACACACACACAAGTCGTCAAGTCTGCTCGCTACGTCAATTCAAGTTTTTTGCTTGAGTCTTTCGTTTTTTTTTCTTTCATCTTTTTTCTTTAGCTCCTTGAAGGCGTCGCACGTTAATCCATTTAATCCGTTTTTGGCATCAGTTAGACGAGTGAAAAAAATCGTATATATCATAATTGGTTACTTCGGCCAATAAAGACAGAAGTCTGTGAGATTTTTCAAGTAGAAAATAAAAACGTAATTAAAACATTAAACAATAAATTAACACAACACACAAAATGCAAACGAAACTTGCGATTGCAATTAAAACTAAATAATTGATAATGCAATGATACAGAAATAATAAATACCATTACAAGGTGAAATCGGACTTCAACTTTATAAGGCATGTGTGAAAAGCAGCTTTGTTAAGCTAGCATTGCATATTATCGAGAGTCTATCGTAGTCTTCATTATAAGATTTATATATTTTTTTATGTATAACAAAATCTGTGATTTTGTGACTGATAAAAAAGTACTCACCTCAATGTGTAGCCCCAACAGTAATATTGTAAAACCCTCTAAAGTGTTTACAGCACATTTTCCATTCCATAATTTCATATACTAAAATTGAGCTTTATGCAAATAGTAAATTATTCTGTCAGCTATAAATGCAAAGTGAACACTTAATCAAAATAATAATCGTGGCCAAAAGCCACTGCACATCAATATTCAAAGCTGGCCCCCAGCTCAAATTGGCAACAATCTGTCAGATGCTGTTCATAAACGTTGCAATAAAAAAAGAGAGGCAATAAAAAACAAACATGAACAAAAAAAAAAAATGAGCAAACAAAGCCAAGCTAAATACTAACGACAATTTATGTTATAACAACTAGAAAAAAGTCGAAAATTGCTTTATGAACACGTTTCAAATGCGATTTGCAGTCGGTCAGTCTGTCCGTCTGTCCGCCCGTTCGTCCGACTGTCCGACTGTCCATCCGTCTGTCCATCCGTCTGGCTTGTACGATGTCATGTAGAGGCGATGCGATAGCATACGATACCATAAGATAGATACGATCAGATGTGATGCGATGCGATTCAACGGCAACTGCAACTCGCAACTCGCCACTCGCAACTTGCGACTTGCAACTCTCCCAAAACGCCAGAGCAATGAAATCGATCATTTTCCCACGATCAGTGTTTGTTGGCTGTCACCAGTTGGACACCCCCCAATCCCCAGCCACAAGACCGGCCCCCAAGTGGAAGTGAGAGGAGAGGGAAAAGCAGGTGAAGGAGAAGGAGAAGGAGGAGGAGGTGGAGCAGAAGGCATTGCTCAGTTTGTATGTGCTGCTATGTAAATGCTATAAAAGGATTTTGATTACCAGCCCCAGACGAAGACAGACAGACAGAGAGACAGAGGCGGAGAGTCGGTTGTCTGGCGACGAGGTGTTTGAATTCTATTGGGGGCAACACTGTAATAATGCGCGCAACAAACAGTAGCATCCACCCAAAGAAGACCTTTCACAATCGATGACCGCATGACTCGGCCATTTCCATTGTCTGATCTCAGCTCTTGCAGCGATCTCAGCGATCAATATCGAGCTAGCTGTGAAATTAAACGTATTTAAATGTTTCGTTGTTGTAGTTTCGTCGTCTTTTTTTCTTCGAGTCTGCTGTTAATTGTTAATTGCGCCTAAGCCATGAGCAAACACTTTTCATACGTTAGTTAGGCTTAGGCAGTACAAATGGTACCATTGTACTTGGAGTCAGAGTCAGAGTTGGAGTCGGAGTCGCAACAGGTCGGCTTTATTCTAATTAGCGTCGTGCTTGGGGCACGAACCTCTGGTCTTACGCAGCCGACAACAACATGACGTGGCATTCATTGTTTCGGCGCTGTCTTTGGGCAATCGCCATACCACGTAAATAACATTCACTTGCAATGGGGTAGCTTGTTAAACAGTTGAAATTGTAAAGGTAGACATGAATATCTTGAGGAGACTGGCTAGATTTTTAATCTAATTATGGTATTTAAGAGGATTGTAGCTGTTGGAAGTTGACTGGAAATTGATATCGGGTTGAGGTGAACTTTAGTGGAATATGCTCCTAACACTAAATAGATACTCCCTAATCATCAAGCCTATTTTTATTTGAAAAGTGAGAGACTTAAAATTTTATATATAAGTTCTCATAAGTCAGATGCATATCAAGTTTATTTCATTTTATTGATAACTGTGCACGTCTCGTGAATATGGATAAAAGTCGATTTGCGATAGCAATCAAAGAATCAACTGTAAAGCTATAGACTTCAAAGGGACATATAATATACCATAATATAATATTGATCAAGCGTAAATAGATCATTGAAATCAATAAACATTTGTATGTAGAACAAACTAACGACAAAAATGGTTTTAAATCTGAACATCTGATATTTCCTCGTCGAGTTCTATTGTCTAAAGCATACCAGTTTTTCAATATACTTCATAAAAAACAAAAATACGAGGTATGTTGTGGTTCATCACTCTACCTAAGCCGCAAGCTTCTCAACTGATCTTGGCTGCTGTTGGCTTATCGTTGTTGTTGCTGCTGTTTGTTGTTGTTTGTTGCTGTTTGTTGTTGCTGTTGGGGCTGTCAAGCGGCTTAATTGAGCATGCAGCTCAGTTCTTTGACATGTTTTCTATTTGTCTAATTTGTCAAGTCGCCTTCAGTTCAGTTCAGTTCGGTTTAGTTCAGTTCGGTTCGGTTCAGCTCAGTTGTCTTCAGCTGTCTTCGATTCGGACAAACGGAAATGATATGCCAAAAACCAAACACATAGGCTCGACGATTTCTATTCATACTCGCTGAGCTTTCAAATCAGCTGGGCCTGTTTGTTTTTTATGGACCGAAGTGTGGCCAAGTTCATTTCGAGCCCATACAAATTTGTGGCCGAAGGCGTTAACAAAATATTTAAATTGTTCTCTTAAGCGCGTGTTCAAACAATGCGTACTTATTAGCCTCAATTGGGATTGGGACTGGGCATGGATTTGGATGCGGATTGTGCTTTTGTTGTTTTTTTTTTCGTGGCAAAGCATAACTGAGAAGTGCTTTCAATTTAAATCTGTATTGACTTGTATGCATCTGACGTTGAAAATGCATTTCTGGCTCGAAATTCATGCTAAAAATAGACCTCTAAGAAAGTTTGAAAGTTACCAGAGGCATAGCGTTATCTAAACTGATCAGATTTTAAGAAAAGCAATGCCTTTTAATCATGGTTTTAATTTTAGATTAAATACTACGTTTAAGGTGGCAAACGCAATTCTGTCTTTCAAAAACTACTCCATTTTAATTTGAATATTTGTGATAGAAAACAGACTTGGGGAGCTGCTCAAAAGAATTGGGTATATCTGAGATAGTTAAATATTTGAACTATGAATCCAGTCTGTCTAAGATTAGTATTGCTTTTACATCCTTTACATACTTTTCTGCTCCATTTCATTTGGAATCGATTCTGTAGTCTCGCCACTTATCACAATCTCCCAGTTTGTATTAACAAAATCTAAAGATATAGAAAATTAATATATATTTTATTATTTTAAGCCAGATACGACACCAGACAAACAACTTGAAGCTCTTCAGTTCCACTAATGATAAAATCGCCAGCAAGATTTACAATATCCATTCCAATGACCATCTTTACTTCCTTCTGCATTGAATAAAATATATGAATATGTTTATTAAAATGTATAGACAAGGTAATACCAATTAAGCAAGCTTTCTTAATGATCTCTCGTTATAAGTAGGCGGAATTTCCATTAAGTGATGAACTCCTTGGTCAGAGATTGTGCACAATTCCATTAAGTGATGATACTATTGTATGTTAAAACATTTTTCTCCATTTCCAATAAGTAATGCTGATCCTTATAATAGCATTCTTACTGGAATTGGTATTTTTGTACATTTCAAATATATTCCATTTATATGTTGTTTAACATTTTCTCTGCTTCCTTCGCAGTACTTTTCACTTCAAGCGTTCCAAACACACTGAAACATGTATATAAAAAAACGCACCCCTCCAACAACCCTTCTATAAAAAACAGAAACTTACTTTTCAACCCTTTTCCAGTCAATATCCAATTTTGCATAAGATTTCCAGGCAAGTATTTGGACGCTGTTCTTTTTAGAACACTTGCAACCCCAGCTTCCTCTTTATAGAGAGTTGCACGCCAACTCTGATCGCCAGATGGCGCCTCTGTGCAGTTTGTCATTCACAGCGAGAGTCTGTTCGAAGAAAGCAAGAAAGGAGAAGCATTTTCACATTGTACATTGAACATTTTCTAAGATTTTGCTTGTGAATAATTTATATTTAATTAGTACCCCGCTAGGCACAGCTGGCGCATTGCATTTAATCAAATACTTTAAATAATTCCGTAATCTAAATGCAGTCATCGTCAGCAAACAGTAAGCAGCAAGCAGCAAGAGGCAAGGAGGCAGCAGAACAGCAATGGTGGCAAGTTGAAGTTGCAAACAGGATGCGAAGCGAAAGAAAATTCTAAATACCAGCAAGAGCCACGGCACAAATCACAAATTGTCACGTTAATAGTTGCAGCGACTGCTTGCCACATCATTAACATCATTATCATTAGGCTGATTATCATTAAGAGTTGATGCTGCTTGTTGCCTGCCCAGTTGCGCATCCGTCTAAATGTAATGTAAATTTTTTTGTGCGCGCCATTGCATATGTCAAGACAAGCGACAACAAAACGCAGCCGAGTTGCACGTTGCACGTTGCGCGTTGCGCGTTGCGCTTGCATCAGTCGGCATTGGCAGCTAAAGCTATAGCTGTAGCTGTAGCTGTAGCCACAGCTAGAGCTGTCTTCAAACTCATTCCCCACGTTTCGCTTGATAATTTATGAGACGCCTTATTAACATCAGTCAGTCTTCAAGTCTGTCAGTCTTCAAGTCTTTCAACTGGCTTTCTTGGAAAGGCTCTGGCGGATGCATCTCCGCTTCTTCTTCTTCTACATCTACATCTACTTCTAGTTTTTTTTTTGTTACACACGCATTTCCAACTCATTTTCATGTAATTTCTGCTTCTTTAATTTGTAAATTATTTTAATGCTCATCATAATTTATTGTTGTCTTGCTTTAAGATACAAATGTCAAATACCCTTGAGATGAGATTTCTCTGCCTCTCTCCCTCTCTCTCTCTCTCTCTCTCTGTCTCTCTCTGTGCCTCTCTCAGTCTCTTGTAAGTTTTGGCCTTCACTTTTTGCTCTCGTCATTCTATGCAAATTTGTCAGGCCTCTGAGGCAACTGCCACATTTGGTTGCACGTTGTCCGCACTGGGGATTTGCATAAGTATGTTGCCAGTTTGAATTAAATGCCAACTTGGCCAGTTGTTAACGCATTCCAAATGTTAATTCTCAAGTGCATTTGACTTTAATTCAATGCAAGACGTTTCACAACTGAATATAGCCAAATAGGCGACTAAATTATACACTAATTTAAATTAAAAAATGTTATAGTTATAGAAAATATATTGTGAATTCTAAAGTAATCGTAAATTTTACAAAAGTATAAATTATGTTAAGGATTCTAAAAGATAACATTTCTTATTATCCACTTAAAAAATAAGTGTACGTTTTTTTAAAGAATTCAAGAGTATTTTTTATATTTTCCACTTAAAGATCAACTCAAAAATAAAACACACAAAAAAGTTAATATTTTATTTTCCACTTTAAGATTAACTGCACACTTTAACTCAACGCCAAACGCAATCGAATAGCAGAGATGCTCAAATGTTTTATGTTATGGAAAATAACATTCACAATTCAGATTTAAGCTTAACAAGCGTGTATAATGCATAACAATCCCAAACAATCAGTTCAATGACAAAGCCGTGCAAATATGTGCTGATTTCTATATGTCTACATATATCTATATATATATATGTATTTATATGTGATTCGATTCGTCAAGCATGCACTGAGAATGGAAATTGTTTGCATAAATTGTGAGCCATAAATGTGCATTAAGAATTAACAAATACTGATTATTATTAAGGAGAGCGACTCTGAACATTAATTATAATTGGAGCCTTGACGTGGGCTTAAAAGGATTTTTGAGCGTGTCGACAAGACAAGGACAATTAGTGCGATGAGTTTTCATAATTCCGCAAAAACCAAATCCAAAATTAGCCCACACTTTATATATACATATAAATAAATTAGCAGTCTTGAGGCATGCTGCGGCTTCGCCACTGAAATTACTGTATTTAAAAATCCATAATAAGCGCAAAAATATGGCACAAGAGCACCTCGAGGCCCACTATGAGATGCACTCTCAAATGGGGGCGTGGTCGACGCTGGGCGGACATGGCACATCTTGAAAAGTGCCGCCATCAACAGCGCCGTCTGTCAAAACCAGCGTCTTGCCCCTTTTGCAACAAACAGTAGCTGGTGCTGTTGCTGCTGCTTGCAACTCTCTGACGTCTGCCGCATATTTAAATGATGAGCGAGCAACTGGCCTTTTATTCACTTGGCTATTGACTTAGCCGCTTTTATTGACGTGACCGCAAAAAACAAAGCACAATAAAGGAAAAATAAATTAATGCCTGACTTAAAGGTATTGGCATTCGCATTAAAAACAGCGAATGGTAATTGCCAACTAGCTGCAATATATTTAATTCCTTAGTTTTTGCTTTTTGCATGATTCACAGAGGTATTTTAAACGCGCAAATTAAGCTTAAAAGGCAATTTAGAATATGCTAAATTATTCACTTTTTTGCCTCAAGTCAAGCTGTGTGGCAAACTGAAATAAATCTTAATCAGCATAATAATTTGTTGGCAGTTGACATTCTAAAAATATAAGGCCGTAAAAAGAAAACCTATTCTTTAAATATAATAGGTATCATAAACACTTAGCGAAATTCAATTAAAATATTGAAAATAAAATTTTTTAAATATTTTGTTTCACTTTAGTTAGCTAGATGAAATATTTGAATAAAAATAAAATCATTAAAAATAATAAACTTTAACAGACAACATTTTATGCCAATTTTCTTCTTTCCGCAAAGTGAGCTTAGTCAAAATTAAATAGTTTTTAAGCAATTTAAGCAGAAGTTGATCTTGGGGACCATTATTTACAACCTTGCTCCTAAATTCTCAGAAACTTTTGTCAAAAACCTTATTTATTCCACATATCGTCTGCAGGTCTTAAGTCTGTTGATCGTGCTGGACAGTCTTCTAGAAGAAGACTCTTTTCCCAAAGCAATTTTCCATGAAAATTAGTTTAATCTTGGCTTGTTTTAATTATCTAAATATTGTTTATCATTATCTAAATATTATTTGACATCGTTCTCTGACTAATGAAGTGAATTCTTACACTTAAGAAACATAATAAATATTATATATAATTAAATAACGCATTCTAAATTTCTGCTTTTATTATTAGGATTTTCCCAACCACTCCAACAACACAAACTCTGACCGAAATGTCTTCAAATAAATCAAGCAAACTAAATACATGAATTAAGCAAGTATTTGTGACACCTCCAAAAAGTGAGCTTTGAAATGTGTGTTTTTGTTTTTAATAAGCTGTGTATGTGTAATAAATAAATACACTGTGCGATTAGTGGAAAATGTGAGTAAGTAACCTCGTGATTTCTATATAATTATGCAGATTTCGATTGGCAATTATTGTTACGTTAATAAGCAAAGCAAAAACAAAATCACAAGCAGCAACTAAAGCTGGCAAATTATTCAAACGAAAATAAATTGTTACAGCTGCACTCGAAATGACACAGAAGCTGGTGACACTCGATTGTTGTTGTTGTTGTTGTTGTTGTTGCAAGTAGCAGGCAGCCTCGGGCAGCAGGCAAACAGGCAGCTGTCAGTCACTCAGTCAGTCAGTCACTCAGTCTCCGTCTCAGTCTCAGTCTCAGTCTCCGTTTGATGTTTTTGACCAAATCGTGTAAAAACCGTTGAAACAACAACTGCAACAACAAAAAAGAGCCTCGCCAAAAACTTTAACAGCAGCTGCTGTTGAAAAGCGATGCAACTATATTCAACAACTTGCCCCACCGTTGCAAGCTGTTTTGTGGCATTTACGCTTTTTTTTTGTCACCACACATCGCAGCTGAAGGCAGATTTGTTGACGTTCAGTTTAATTGTGGGCAATGCTGAGTTTTAGCTGGCTGCCTCGCTGACAACAAATGTAAATTATACAAATATTCCTGAGGCTTGGCAATGCCAATCGACAAAGTTTTAATGAGGCAGCAACGCGACAGAAGCATTTGCATTTTGATTGACAGCCGCGGAGATTGCTGGCAATTGGACAAGCAACATGCATATTTGGCAAATGCGTTAATGATTGAATACAAACATAAAACTGATGAATTTCCATTTTTAATTTATGGCTGGCTGGCAATGTTTAATAGCAGCTTTTCACTTGCCGAATGAAAACTTGATTTTTCTTCTCTTTGCTGAATGTGAATTTAATTTACTAACAGCAAAATCAGCTCGTAGAAATCAGTAAATAAATATTTGAAATTTGTATCTGGCAACGCTGACAGCCTTCTGGCAACACTGTGTACTAAACTGTGTATTTCCATTTTTTGAGGCTGGCAAGGCTCTCATAGAACACTAAAGGGGTAAAAAGATTCTCTAGTGGAAAGGCAAGGGAATTTTCAAAGGGGTAGCTGCTTTTTTAACACACTTTTATACTAGATTTGTTTTCTTTTTTTAAAGGGTTGTTCAGCGATTGCTGTCCATGAAGCATCCCTAAAAAAACCCGGCATTCACCTTCCAGTTTTGTCAGCCTTGGCACATTTTGTGCGCATATTCAAATTTCGGGGTTTTAAATTGGAAACCATTCCAAGCGACGCGTTGCACAGACTATAAAAGCAGACGAGAACCGTGCCACTTGCCACAAACGGTTGACGACTGCCTTCAAATACGGTTGCTGCTTACGCAAATTTCTGCAGATACGCAGAGGGATTTTACTGGATTTATATGGATTACTCTGACTTGGATTATAATTACAGCAATACAACTCAAATTTTGGATAACACTTTTTTTCAAATATAAAATATTTAAGTGCTTAGATTTTAGAAGTAGAAACAATCGATAGTCCGATAAAGTTAAAGAGTGTTGAACTTGTATGGAATGGTTGTAAATACCCTTAAAAATTGTAAACTGAATATAATGAAGTTGTGCAAAGTATGTAACAGGCAGCTAAACTCATAAAGGATATATGTATTTTTGATCTCAATCAACAGCCGAGTCCGTCCGTGTAGGCAGCTCGATCACAAAGACTATCCAAAATAGAAACCTGGAAAATTTGGAATATAAATTATCGTATACCACACGCAAATCAAATTTATTTCATTGAGTTTTTTAATTTTTATAAATCTAGTCTATCGATGCTTATCTATGCTTATTATTTGTGGTAATTTGTGCAACAGCAGAAACTCGTAAAATGCAAAAGTGTTGGTTTTTCTTGTTTCTGCCTCGTTGGCGGCTTTAAGCAAATACAAAGAAATATATATATATATATATCGGAGGAGTATATAATTTCATGAATATATAGACGCAGAGATTTGCGTGTCAATTATGCCGCACAGCGAGGTAACTTGCCATTCTGCAACTGCAACTGCAAGTGGAACTGCAACTCAAACTGTTTATGCATTTTGTGCAGGCGAGTGCAACAAATTAAATTGTACTTTTAGACATGCATTGGCAGTAAAACACACACAAAACAGAAATAAACCAAAAACAACACCAATTTAGAGACTAAGCAAAGTGGCCATAAAAATGCACAACACCGAAAATTTCTGTATGCCAACAAACAAGACTTAAAGCCAAGCAAATCAGCAAAACAGCAAAACAGCAAATCAGAAACAGTAGCGCAATGATATCATTTGCCAGCCTTTTGCAGTTTGCTGGATGCTTCAGCTGCGTGTTGCTAATTAAACTCATTAATTTACCTGCTTGTCGTTAGCCCAGGCATACTAACAACAACAACAGCAACAACAACAACTAGCAACAGCAACAACCACAAATCACAGCCAAAGAGTTCTTTGAGCAACAAGGAAACACAGCAGTTAACTGCCATATAAATTTTAAAAAATATATTTATATTTACACTAAAAAAAGAGGAGTCAGCTAGCGAAGAATTAATACACTTTCACACTTGAGTCCAACTGCTCAGACTTAAGTTTTACAAGAAATAACAACTATTCCCGCAGATTAAAAGTTAACTTTAAATTCAAAATACCAACCGATTATGCCAATGGGAGACTATTGATATAGTATACCATTTATCCATTTATCCTATAAAAACTCTCTAATTACGCCCAAATAATATTAGCATAATAATATGTATACTTAATGAACTTGTTCATACAAGATCTTATCCGTCAAACGATATTTTATATGGCAGCTATCAGATATAGTTGTCTGATTTATAGTAAGTGAGCAAAAAAAGTGGTAGATAGATAGATGACCGACTCTATTGCTATAACAACTAAATAGTGGCCCAATTCTGACAAATATATGCATTTAGATACCTTTAAAATCAACAGTATTTCAAATTATAATATCCTAAACGGTTTAAGAAAAATGACAAATTCTTCATAATGAATGTCAGACTTTGATTAATTGCTTAGGTTAAAAGGACTTAAAAACTTAAATAGGGTCTCTCAAGAGGTCGACGCAACTATTGATGCTGATATATATATATATATATAGATGTCTATATACGTAGACATCTCCTTCAATAATATAATAATAACCTCCGCAAGAGTATAATAACCAAAAACAGTAATACAACAAACCACAAGTCAAAAACTTTGATACGCAAACTGCACCCGAGCTGCTGCTGCTGCATTATTTAACTTACTATTCAGTTTATATCCATATATATAATTATATATATATTTATATATAACTTACGACTATCTTTGCCTCCTGTGTATAACTTTTCTATTTTTTCAACTTTTACAAAACAATTTGCTGCTTTTCAACATAACTCAAAATGTTCAGTTGCCTTTTTATTGCATTGCGAAAACACAAAATAATTATAATTATAAACAACTAATACTCCAATTAAGTGTGCTAAACTGACAGATACCCCTTAGCCAGCTTTTTTAAACAAGAAATATTTCTCTCTTATCAGCAGAATGCATAAAATATTATCTTGTTATCTAATTAAAATTTTATCATTACTTCTTTGAAATTAGCACGCATGTTATACACCCACTTTGAGGAGTATAATGAGCACAGGGTATATATAATATTTAACTCTACATAACACCTGAACATATATCACATCATATGAGGCTCATTTGGGAGTCTTTTGTCTGATGTTTTTGCTAACGCGTTCGTTTCTTAAGTCTTTTATTTTGGCCACATGCATCAGTTGGCGCAACAAACAACAATTTCAGTTGATTTATTTGCTGAAATCATATAATTTGGCCATTTATAATACGCTCGCAAACCACTTAAAAATGCACAACAGCAGCAAAAGTGTTGCAAATTGCAATTATAATATTGAAATCTGCAACAATATTGCAGCTGATTATGCAAATAAATATGTATGAGAGTTGTGGAACGAATACTATGGACATGCCTAGTGCGCCAACTTAAAAAATAATTTAGAATGCTCTAGTCGAGAGAGCTCGACTGGCAGATACCCTAAGAGCTCCTTGGAATAATTATTTATTGATATGATATGAAAATACACTTCGAGTTTCTTATACCAACTGACTACAGCTGTTATAGTTGATCAATAATATGCCTGCTTATGTTATATATCAATTAAAAGGCCATATCTTGACAGCTGTGTCCTTTATTGGTATCGACAATCGATTTATATTCATATTGGCGAAACGGTGGCAATTATCGATTAACTAAAATAGATTTGGTGTATGGAAACTTTTATTCCAAATTTATTTTAGACTCTGACAATGCAAAATTGGCTCTGCTTTTGATAATGATCAGGAAAATATATATTCTTTATGGGCCTATGGCTTTTGCACAGTTTCTTTCTAAAAATGTAAATGAAATCTCATTAAAAACGGCAACGCAATAATGAGGCAGAGTAAAGTTTTGCCACCAAAAAAAAACCAAAAAAAAAAAGAAAAGGAAAACCCACCCAAGCAAATTGTGAGCAGCACTAATGAGTTTTGAGCATGCTTGCGATATTCTAGGAGTGATCATGATATATAGTCGAGTTTGTTTGAGTCAAGCAGCTAAGTTGCGGCACAAAACTGTAAGAATAATTTGCACAAATGAAAAACCAATGGGAAAATGTGCACGAAACATGCCATTGGACCGCCCAAGATAGTGATCATAGTTATATGCTTTGTCTATATATATATATACACAACTGTAAATAAAGACATAATATTATGCAAATTGAAATGGGGATGGAAATTGACAGACGCCAAATTGAGTGGATTGTTTGTTAGAAGGTCACAGTTTATAATAACATTGGTGCAAGAAATCCAAACACACGCGATCTGTTTATGCATGCATCAAGTTTACACTTCAGAGGCTAGGCCACGCCCACTCTGCCCGCCCCACTGGCTTGGGCCAACTGCTTTGAATACAATCCAGTGGGCTGCAAACGAGGCCTAAACATGCCTCGCATTCGTTCACTCATCTCACACAAACAGCTGTTAATCCGAAGAGTTTTAAGCTAAACTCAATTTGTTTTTTAATCAAATGCAAAAAAAGAAGAAGAAAACGAAGAAGCAGAAGACGACGACGAAATGCAATTTGCTATTTTTTGCTATTAAGCTGAAGCAAACATATGATTAAATCGTTAAATTAAATAGACTTACTTAAAGTGCTTTGCAACTCATACTTGCCTCCCCAACTGCTCCTCTCCTCTGCCCACAAGCTGTGCTTCCGCTTCGCCTGGTTTGGCACTCGTCTCGGATTTATTTGTAAGTGGGCGTGGCACAGCTCTTTTAATAATATACAGGCGGTGCAATCAAAAACTCATAAGCTTCTTAATATATTTTGCATTTAAAGTTAGATTAACTGCTATTTCAGTTAATGATTATACAACATACAATTCATTGTTAGGGTATATTTATTGTAATCTGAATTAGACGCCTGGAAAATCTGTTTTTAAATTGCTAAATTAGGAAATTTTCTGGAATTTAATATTATATGTTCTTGAGTGCATTACCTTTTTTACATGATCTGCATCAAATTCCATTTCAGAACTACTCCAAACGGTTGAAACCTGAATGTTTGAAGAAGAAAATGAGAGAAGCACTTTTGTCTGACCCAATAAGGAATATATATTCTCGATCAAGATCGACAATTAGCTTATGAACAACTCGATCACAGAAGTGACATAAGTTCATGTTTATCATGGTATCGATAACTGTCTCATTTGTAGAATATCGATATAAATCAATCTATCCAATACCTATAAAAAGGACAATCTTAAGGGTATATCTTTATAATAGAGGATTTATATATATTGACATATTATTTAGCAAGAATTACATCATAATCAATTGAGAAACACCGCAGAAAATAGACCAAGGTGAAGATTTGGTATCTCATCGTCGAGCGGTCTCGACTGTAGCATTCTTGTTATATACAGACTCTTATTAAAAGATTATAAAGTAATCTGAACTTCCATAGTCTGGGGCTTTACATAATGCAGAGTTCTTAAAATATGCCCCTTTATTTAATATATATTCCCGATAAATCTCGTCTGACAATCTGCCATTAGCATGAGTGAATCCACTTTCATTCTCCTATCGCGCTCGAATACAATTAAAAGATAAACCTGACTCTGGCTTAGACCTGAAAGAGAGAAAGAGTGAGAAATTCTCATATTTATTGCAGTATTGTTCGTGTGGCGCGTCTCATGCAAATTTACTAAAGTGTAAAATATTGCAAATGCATTCAGTAGTCGGCAGGTGGTGCAAGTGTTGCAAGTGCAGCAAGTAATTCAGTTGGCGCTGCATGTGGTCAGCGGCGGCTCCCTGTCTATGCAGTATGCAGACCAATTAACACTCCATCTCCCACAAAAGCGCACTTTTCTCTGCTCCTCTCCTGCCCCACCTGAGACAATTAGCTATGCATAAATATTCGAGTTTTTAGTTTTGCATGGGACACGCCATGGCCTCAACTTACTGCGAGCAATAACACCTATTTATTTAACAAATAAATGCGATAAAGGGTATATTGAAATTGTGCAAAATTATGTAACAGGCAGAAGGAAGCATCCCAAAGCACTTTAAGTATATATTCTTGATCAGTTGAAATAGAGACAGTTGTCCGTCTGGCTTGCTGTTCGAACAAGCAATTATTAGCAATTACTTTAAGAGTTAAAGACTTCAAGTTTGTAATTTAGGTTCTTGTATAGCACACGCAAATCAAATTTATTTCATTTCATATAGATCGGCGAAAGCTTCATCCGAGTCTGCAGTCCTCTTTTTAAAAAAATACAGCTTATAGAAATTAACGAAGTAATAAATCCACTTGGAATCCTGCAGAAATTGTAACTTTTGTTATCCCAGTAACGAGAAATTGCATCTGGCAATCAAATAATGAGTGGTAATCCAAGCAAGAGCCAAGTTCTTTGAATTTCTTATGCATTATTTCTTAAAGTCGATTAATTCCAGGGTTAGTCACATAGTTTTGTTAGATCAGGCACAACATTTAGGGTATTAAACCAAATTATGATTGCGCTACACAAGTCCATGCTCCAAATACTAAAATCGAATAAGAAACACAGATTTTCTTAAACAAAATGTATTTAAAAACTAGTCGAGAGAAAATTTTGTTTTTTGGTATTTGCAAAAAAAAACAGCAAATGAAAGTAGAACAAATTATTGGTCTTAAGTAGAAATGTGCTTGTTGAGAGTATTTTTCTCGTAATATGTTTAATGCCAGAAAGTATTAAAAGTAGAAAAGCTATCACTTTATTTACACAACTTTTGTCTTTATTTTTCATTCATGTTTTATTTACAATTTTCAATTTGATATGTAACTTAAATTTGTATTGAGTATGAATGAAGAGTTTGTCAGAGCGTAATTCTTACTAGTGAAGAAGAAGCTTGTTTTGAAAGCATTAAGGGATTTTAAGATCGGAGTTGGATGCTTTTTTTATCAATTGAAAGTTATTCATATTCAGATAATCTTCTTCATTGTTCTGTTTTTGTTTATTTTGTGTAGTAAGCAAAAGTGAAGTAAAAAAGATATGTTTATACAACATTGTATAATCCGTTATCCGCAAAAATACTGTTGCACATTGTGTTGTTGTGTTGAAATTAGTGAGGCTTAAGGACAGGCAGGACAACAAGGACAGTTTGAGTGAAATATCCACAACTCTTCGCTTTCGCTTTCGATTCGATTCGGTTCGATTTGCTCGCCTCACGTTGACAATGGGCAGCAGACAGAGGGATGGACAGATGGACAGACAGACCAGCAGACCAACAGAGACAGATAGACAGACAGACAATGCGCATTAGCATTAGACATATGTCCGTCTGCTCGTCTGTCCGTCAGAGTGTCCAAGGCGATTTCTATTACAATCCCCACACATCCACCCCACCCCGCTCCACCCCCTACCCAGCTGCCGTAAATAATAAAAGAAATCGTCTTAGGCACGCATTTCAGAGGCTGATGTCCTGATGGACAACGCACACAACAACAACAAGGACAAGAGGACATCACTTTGAATATAAAGCAAGCGAATAAAACACAGCCAACACACACACAACCAACCAACACACACACACACACACCCATTCAAAGAGACGACGTGTGGCATAAAAAACACTTCCCAAGGGGCGAGGGGGGGATAGAGAGAGATGGAGAGAGCAAATAAAAAAGAATTTCTTATTACAGTTATTTTGCTTATCTGCAGCAAAACATTCGTTCACACTTCACACACACACACAGTGTTACTTATGGGTGGATTGGCTGAGCAGCCAAAACACACCCCAAACACACACAGACACACACACAGACACACACACAGACACACACACAGACACACACAAGACACAAATCCGCTTTTATATTTTCAACTGTCAATCGTCGTCGCAATTTCTTTCCTTCCCCTCAACATCCCTCCTCCCACCCCTCCCACAACTGCTTGCCTTTCGTAGGTGTTGGAGTTATAATCAAAGACTGCTCTGTCCACCAACCACCCACATTTCCCGTACTCCTCTTAGCTACCCCACTCTTAAGCTTCACTCCTACTATTTTATTTTATTTTATTTTATTTTTCTAAAGTGAAAATTCCTTTGGCAGCAGCAACAAAAAATGCTTCTTAATGCCTTTTGCACTTGACTGACAGTCAGCGCAGCACATTCTTGGCCACAGGATTCCACAACTTCTAGCACCCCCTACCCCCACGCCTCCCCCTTGTTTAGTTGTCTATTATTTGGCTTGGCTTTTTGAAGTCTACGTTGCCCCAATCAGATCTTTGCAATTTGTTGCATACTTTGCGGCTCTCCACTTACTAAATTAGTTTCTTCTTTTTATTTACTTTGGTATTTTTTGATTTGAACGCATTTCGTTATCAAGATTCAACTGTATTTTGAAGTTTGATCTAGCAAATTAATTCGAGCATCGATGGAGGCTTGTTTTTTAAAGTAATATAAAATTAATTTAATTAGGATTTCTTATCAAAATATCAACAAATTTTACTTGGCAATGTAGAAAAACAGTTTAGTTTTTCTTACAGATATATGCTTTAAATAGATAAAAAATATACTAAAATAAATATGAATATTATAATATTATATATTTATATACAATATATAAATGACCATATACTGGTCATACAATATCAGCATATTTTATTATTACTATCTTTGAATATCTTTTAACTTTAGACAGGTATTCGGGCCCAGAATATTCCTAGTCGAGCACTCTCGACTCGCGCACTCTCCGTGGATTTTATACAATCTAAAAACATGCTTTAAACATAACTTGACAATGTAATTTTACTGTGATTTCTAAGCATAAATTTAGCTCTGCTTGAACTTCTACTCTATGCTCAACTCCATGGAAACCCGCACACATAGTAAATGCCTTAGTTATTGGATGAACTTATGCAAATTGTTGGTATATTTGGGTTTTATGACAATGTCTCGCAGCACATAAATCTAGCAATGAGCGTAAATCCCAACCGATCTGAGGCTAGAACAAAAGACTAGGGGTTGTTTCATGCTAATGAGGAGGGGGTTAGGGTGGTTAGTGAGGGGGTGTGTGAACTGTGGCTTTTACCTAGGCGGCAAAGTTTTTTCTCTAGCAACAATGAATCATAAGCAGCACCTCCCTCAATACCCTCAACCCCCCTGCTGTGCTTAACCTGCTGCTGCTGCTGGCATTATTACTGCCAACTTGGCACAAATTTTGTGGCAAGAGCAGGTTTTTGGGGGACTGGTTGGCTTAGTTGCCGCTTTCTGCATGCATAATAACAATAACAATCATAAAAATGGGGAATCTGGGCAATCAGCAACGCCTCCCCCGCCCTCCTCAGCTAAATTATGCATACAATCATACCAAAAACAAAAATAATAATTTTGAGAGACTGGCAAAAGTTTTTCGGGTTTTTGCGATTTTCGGTTCTCGGTTCTCGGACTTTGCTTTATGGCTAATCAAATGTATATAATTTTTACTGGCCCAGATTTATGTGCGCTGATTTCAGAGAGAAAGGGAGAGAGATTGAGCGAGGAAGAGGGGGAGAGTTGTGAGTTGTTTGCCACCCTTATGTAAATTGCTGCCACCCTTAATTTAAATGCAAATGAAGCAAGCTGAGCAAGGGGTAAGGCTGAGGATAAAGCTGCTCCCCTTGAGGGTTGTTCAACGCTACACAATTTTATGGGCCAACCAACTAAAAAAACGACACGAAACTTTACATTTTCAAATGGCGGCGACAAAAAAAAAAGACGAAATAAATGAAAACATGGCAGAAAAGGAAAATGGAAAATGGAGCCTGCTGTTTTTTTTTTTTTTTGATAGTGTCGTCTCTGTCACACGAAGCTGGGTTTTTATTTTTTATTGGTCGTTGCTTTTAAAATGTAGGCGTGTTCACAGGTTGTCTCATAATTGTGATGGCCTACAGCAGGACAACAGCCAGCGATTCCCTTTTGGGGCCAGAGCAGAGCAGTGCACAGTTCTGCAGTCGACGAAGGCGAGGCAAATAAAATCGATTTTGTGTCACTGCCACAGCCTCTCGCCTTATATGTATATGCAATAAGTACAAAAGCAACACACACCCACACACAGGAAAATCCTCAGTTTGACTCCATCTCTCTCTCTCCCTCTCTCTCTCTCTCTCCCACACACACACACACACACACTCACGTTCAACCCACACTCGGTTGAGGTAAAAAGTTTTGCAGCAAAAGCAAAATAAAAGTGTTGCCTCGCTGCTGGGCGCTTGTCGTCTCTTCAAGATACTCTTTGTTAAAGGGTATGCGCATTTTGTCAGCGAATGTGTTACTTCAAGAAGAAGAGACTTATAAATATATAGAGCATATATATTCTTGATTAGCATCGATAGCTTAGAGACAAAGCCATCTATCTGTGTGAGATCTGCAATCTTGTTATTACTTGGATTATATACGTATTCTTTTACTGCAGTCAATAGTCAATCATAGGAATCAGTGTGATCGAGCGACTATATCATATAGTTGCTATGGGAATAAAGCAGGCCGTCAAACTGGAGTGGAAACCGAAACCTAATTTTGGCAATTGAAATTCAAAAACGTAAATGAAATTGGACATTTTTGAACAAATAAGTTGCAGGAAATTATATTTTTAACTCATATAATACTATATATACTAAATCATAATCTTTAATGAAACCTTTACACTTTATGTACCGTGAATGGAACCAGAACCCAAATACGATTCGGACTGAGACCCTTCGTTAAATTTGAGCATTAGAAGCTTATATGGAATAGATATACATGATATATTCCAAAAGATACAATATAAAGTCGAAGGAATATAGACAACTTAAAGAATTGTTTCAAAAAGCTCTGAAATATTTTGTGATTATGTATCAGATATATAACTATTTATAATAAACCTAGTAATCATACTAAAGATTCTGTTTGAAAAACTGGCCCAAGGAAGTTACAATACAAATTTCATCACGATTAAACAAACTAAAAACTACGTTTTGGATATTGCTCAAATCTTCAATCCTTGAACACAAAAGATAATTGCTCTTATGGATAATTTTCTCATTAACCAAGATATGTTAAACATGTCCACAAGTTAAGAATGTTGAAATGCTTTCAACAAACATTATAAACACCAGTTCCCACAGAAACACAGTGTATAATAGAAAATTTTAGTTTATTGTTAAGTGAACTCTTTTTTTTTCATTTATATTTGAAATAAAAGAAACTATTTTAAATGCTCTTCACAAAATAAAAAGCGTTTTTTCTTTATTCCAATTATTTTTTCTAAGCTGAAATTTCGAATAAAAAACATATTTCAAATAGTTTATTATAGTTATAAGTGTTAAAAAGGGTATAAATTCAACGCGTTGCCAGCGAAATCTGGGCTGTCCTGTGTGCTAGAAACTTTGCATGTGGGGTCCTTTTGTAGTTGGTTGTGGGTGTCCTGCCTGAGGCAGGCAGCAGTGGCAGCCACAGCAGCTGAAGCAGCAACAGACTGTGCGTGCACGATAAGAAATAAGCAAAGAAGAACCAAACAAGTCAGATGAGAGAAGAATGTGTGCTAAAAATGGGGAAAAGTGGAAAAGTTCGTTGGGCTCAAGCTGCAGTTGTGTGTATTATGTGTGCATGTGTCTGTGTGTGCATGTGTCGGAGTGTGTGTGTGAGTTGTCTGCTCTGCTGCAGCAGGATATCCGGTTTCGAACGTAGACAGACTTTGACAGTGTGTGAGCAGTTTGGGGAGACAAAAGAGACAACGAGCAAAGCGGCAATAACAACTAAGCACATGGAATAAAGTCGCAGCCAAAATGGGAGCTGAATAAATGCTGCTGCTGCTTCTTCTTTTACTATTTTTTACTATTTAAATGAAATGTTATTTTGCTTAGACTTGCGACGAACACTTAAATAAATTCTAATGCGAGATAAACTATTTTGTCTAAAGTAAAAAAGGAAAAATAATTTATGGCAGAGCTAGCAGATAAGCGAAGATATATCTATAAGAATGTAGCTTAAATTTGATATTTGCTGTGATTACCCAATTCAATAAAAAAGTACTCCACGCCAATTGCTCGGCAATTGAGAAATTGGAGAGTATTGTAAACAAAAACATTAGAGAAACGCATTAAAAATAATTTATGTTGCATGCTTTTAGGCCAGGCCAAGAAGTCAAATAAAAAAAATCGACAAAAAGAGACAAAATAAGTAGAATCGACTCAATTGAATTTTATGCACGTTGCTTACATAAAAATTACACAGAATTACACCGAAAATGACCAAAAATTACGGACTGATGACATGCTTTTAGTGGCTAATGCTTCAAACGGTAAATTGTGCTGACCACTAGCAAAATTCAGAGAGAAAAAAAACACACACACCAAGCAGGCCATAAAAATCTACAGATGCATAAAAACCTCTTTCAATTAACATAAAATTAGCATTTCAATTCAATTTATTTTTATATATCGCCAACACACACAAGCCACAAATGGTGAGGGGCTGGCGGAGGGGTGAGGGGAGGTGCACAAATGGGTTGAAGTTATTTACGCGGCAGCAAAAACAAGCCAAAAGAAAAAAACAGAAAGCAGCAGCCCAAACAGACAAACAAACAGGCTAAAAACATTTACATTTCTTGCCGCTAAAAAAGCAGCCAAAAAGTAAAAGAACGACTAAAATTCATGTGTATGTTCAGCTGTGTGTGTGTGTGTCTGAGTGTGTGTGTGTGTGGGTGCTGGCAATGTAAGTGGTCATAATAATAAAAATAATGATGCCCGCAATAAAGCTGATTCAAGTCCTCGCACTCAGAAGCTGCGCCTGTCCAAATCCCGCACCCTCTTCCCATTCAGCTACCACCCGCCCCACTACCCTTATCAATCCCCGCCACCTCCCCCACCCCCTAGGTTCGTCAGCGATTTGCGTAAAAAATGGCAAAGTCCTTGTGCAGATAAAAAGACGCAAAAAACAAACAAACAAACGGACGAACGGACTAAAGAAAAGGATCTGAAGCTGGCATTTTCTTGCGAATCAGCGAATTTTTCATGCTGCAGCGATTATTCACCATGGCAATTGGCTCAAGCGCCAGCATACACCGAGCAAAATTGCTGGGTTGTTTGTAATAATGGGAACTGGTTAGATATAAATTGGAGATATTAATGATAGTTTTCTTTTGCCTCACAAAAAGGAATTGCAAATCAATTGTTATTTCTTGTAAAGTTAAAGCTGCTTTTTATATTGTTTTACCTAGCAGACATATGAACAATCGATCATTATTATATATTTAGAGGGGAAGTCTTTTAACATTTCTTACATTCTCTAAATGTCTACAGCATGTCAAATATGTTGCCTTCATATTTTCCCACTTGCACATTCAACATTCGTAAAGTATGTGCAACATATTCGAATTTCGAAATAATCTTATAAAAAGTATAGCAATATCAATGTGACAAACAGCTGGTACTTCAAGGTATAATTCTAATTTCATCAAATGTATTATAAATTTAAAGATTAACTGTTCTTGCTTGTAACCTTAAACAAATAAAAACTCTGCTTGATATTTACACGCTGTTGTCTTCTCTCAGTGTATAACTCGCGTAGTGTTGCCGCCAGGCATTAGACAGCAACGCTTTCTATTTCCAATTCACCCACTCACACACACTCACACACACTCTCACACACACACACACACGCGCAGGCACCCACTCACACAGCCACTCACAAATATACATGCCGGGCAAGTGTCATAAATTCATAATAACGCAAATAAGCACCGGCAACAACTAGCAACAACAACAACAACATGAACAAAACTTATCGGTGGCAACGCATCTAAATCGGCTGAAGGCAACGCGTCACCAGAAAACCAAGCAACAACAACAACAACAACAACAACAACAGCAACAACAACAACAACAATAGCAATAGCAATAGCAACAACCAGTCAGGAAAAGCGGGAAATCGGGAAAAGCAGCAACAGTGCCCGAACATAAACAAAATGCCAACGGGGCATGCTGCCAATAGCAACAACAACAACAACAACAACAACATCGATGGCTTTATGTGGCTGGTATTGGATGAGTATCTGCATGCGAGTGTGTGTGTGTGTCTGTGTGTGTGTGTGTGTGTGTGTAGCGGCAAATACGTTTTTTACGACTTTATGCTAAGCACTTTTTATGCATAAAAAAGAAGAAAAAGGAAAGGAAACGCGAAGGACAAACAACCACCGCAGGATGCGCGACAGGATGTGAGGCGCATGGAAAACCACCACGCAGGATATGCTTGCCATACATATAGTACAGTAAAGCCTCGTCCATAGGTTACTTCTCCTTCTTCGCTTTTGCCCATACATATATAGCCATAACCGTTATTTTGCTCTCTCCGACAGGGCCCTTATTTATGCGTTTTTTAGTATGGAAAGCACACAAACACACACACACACACACACAGACACACACACACGCGCCAATATCCTTTCAGCAGTCAGAGTCCTGGCCATCATCATCATCAACATCAACATGAACATCATCATCTTTGGGGGGCCGTCGTATGTAAAAAGCAAAGTCGAGCAACGAACGCGTTTTCCTTTTATGCTTTCGGGTAATATATTGAAAATAGCTGTCGAGTGTAATAAAATGCTAGTGTGTATGAGTGTGTGTGCGAGTGTGTGTAAGTGTGTATAAGTGTGTGTGTGTGTGTGTTTGTATGCATATCAATAAAAATGCCAAATGTGGAAGAGCAGCAGCAGCAGCAGCAACAACAACAGCAATAGCAGCAACAAGAGCAACAACAAAACACAATTTGTTTACTGCACCGTGGAAAAATAGGTATCAAATTTGTTAAAAAGAATACATCTTGAATCAAAAATATAAATAAAATGCTTAAAATCCTTTTAATCAAAACAAGAGAAATATATCCTGCATAGACTAAAAATAGTTGGAATAAAAACCCTATCTCAAAATAAGATAATAGATAATGGAAATCGACATTCCTCGCTAGAGTATAATGTGTATTTAGATTACACAAATAATAAGTTTGATTAGGTTGGGAACAGGAACTTTTGCCCCACTGTACTTGAACTAACTGCCGGCCATTGTCATGAGCATCGTTCATCGTCCACTGTCCAATGTCCTTCGTCCTTCGTCCAGAGCAATGTTTTTGAATTGAGCTCAATGAAATTGCATCGATGATTACTTATGTTGATTTTGTGTTTGGCTCTTCAATTTTGTACGACTTTTTGTTTGCAGCAATAATTTTTATGTTCATAAATAACAAATGCGCAGATTAGATTCAAAAACCAGCCAGAAGAAAAGTGCATGGAAATGCGATGCTTTGAATAATTTATGGCCTGAAGCCAATAAGTCGTCAAGACAGAGACAGAGAGACAGAGAGAGAGAGAGAGGGAGACAGTGGAGAGATAAAGGGAGAGAGAGACTACAAAGAAAGCCAGTTGATGCGTCATGCAACCTAATACATTGAGTTCTTCTTCTTCTTACTTTTTGCGGTATTTTCAAAGAAACGTTGAAATCAGCACAATTTCTTGAGAATATAAAATAAATTTTGTGCACAAATCGGTCAATGAAATTTTTTATTGCCGAATGAAATAAATCTTCACTTGACAAAAATATTGTAAAATTGGCAATTGGAGTGGAAGCAGATTTGCAATAAAGGAAATGTGATATTAAGTCAAAGTTCAATAAATACATAAAATTATCAGAAAGATATAAAAGAAAGAAGCTCGAATATGAATCCCTAAGATGATCACAAATTAAAGACAAGCACTCAGGTTTGTGGAACTCCAAACTATATGAATATAAAATATAAAAGGTTTATTTCAAATGCAAAAGTTCAAATGAATCGTTTCACTGTTCCGTAAGGTGTAAGTCTCCGGTAAAGGTTATGAGTTTGCTTCAAGTTTATTCGTTATTCTGTTCCAATAAGTAGACAATAATATCAGCTTTTGCAACTAATTCTTAAGAATATATTGCATTTTACTTCACTTTGATTTTTAATCGGAAACATAATTGATTAAAGTGTTCCATTTCGAATAGAAAATGCTCAACAAACTACTAAGACATATTGAAACTTTGTTGAATTTTTGGAAAGGTATTATACAAAATGATATACTCGCAATAACAATTTCAATTTCAACAATCTTAAGCTGATTATGTGGTATAAAATATAAATAATCCTTATTGTCCATGCATATACGATAAACTTGACAACTCTGTTTCTTTACCGTGGCAAATTCAAAGCAAAATAGCCCCCAAGTTTTAAGGAAATTCCTTGAGCTACATAAACCCAACACACACACACACAGATGCATACACACAGATACACACACACAGACACGCATATGTTAGTCACACACAACTTATACAAAATAGATTTAAATTCCATTTGCTTGGCATTAGCACTCAGGTCACCAGCAGTTACAGGCACTCGACAATCCCCTCGAGATAGAGTTTTAACCAAAAAGAAAAAAACAACACAAAAAATGAGGAAACAGAGAAAAATGCGACAAGAGCGTTGAGAAATTTACTTTTAAAGTGTTTCTGTAATAAATGCATGGAAATTACAAGCGAGACTCATGTGTGTGTGTGTGTGTGTGTGTATGTGTGACCTCACGCACATGTTTAAAATACTTGGCAACACCCTCAACCCAAAAAAATAAAAATAAAATAAACCACAAAAAGTTTATTTTTTCTACGGAAAAAATGTGCGCAAAAAAAGTGCACAAAGAAAATAAATTTACAAATAAAATTCCATACACAAAAGGGGGCAGAAACAAGGAGTAGAGACAAAATTTCCATCATGTGTGGCATGCCACATGGAGGGTGTCTGGCTGTAAATCCCGCATGAAAGATTACCACAGACAGGCCAACTGAGCCCAGGCCCAACAGCAACAACCACCCCAAAAACCACCCAAACCACTTGATGCCAGACGCACACACAAGGGACAAAAAACGGACACACAAAAAACTGAATAAAATACAAAAAATAACCTCGAGAAGAAGAATTGTATAATTTTTGTATACAGGCCACTAGCGAATTGTTAACACTGTTTGTTTTTTCCGCTTTCGCATATGGAATCTCAACCTGCCCCCGTTTCGGCATTTTTGACATGTTATTATGCTGAAATAATTTTATAATTTATTTATTTTGCTATCTCTCTTTCTCTCTCTCGCTCTCAGTTGCTGTCCCTGTCTGATTTGTTACGCCTGCCAGCAGTGAGTGAGAGAGAGAAAGGCAAACGGAGACAGGCGTCTGACATGGTCCATAAGTAAACCGAATGGAACCACCCGAATATCATTCTCCATCAGACCAGGAATTGGTCTTGGTCTTGGTGTTACACTTGGACTTGGACTTGGGCTCTGGATTTGGTGTTTTTGGTCTTTGGTTGCAGCCCTTTTTAGCTCCACATCGCATTTCCTGACGCTGATGGCGACATCAACTGACATTTTGTGTTTCCTGTTGTTGTTCTGACCACTGACCACTGTCTGAGTCTGTAAATAAATGAATTCGTGAATTGATGTAACCATAAGACTACGCCACACATATATATATATTTATATATAAATCAGAGGTGTGTGGATGAGTAATAGCTGTGGCTACTTCATTACTCGCTCTTATCCTTCGCTCAAATAAATGTTGATTAGTTGTCAAGGAATGAATGTTGTGAGGGATGAGTGAAAAACTGGGTTTATTGTTAGAGTTTTGTAATGGATTCGAGTACACCTTATTTTACACTAAAATCAGGCATTAAGCTTAACACAAATTAAACGAATGAATAATGAATACTACTCAGGAAATGAAATGTACTAAATCTAGTCAGGGCTTATTTTCGCAGCCAGGATGTTAGAACGGAGCCGAAACCACAACTTTGCCGAGAGAATTTCAGAACCTGGACGCAAATCAACAGTTTTTAAGAACCAGTTAGGAGAACATCTAGTAGTCTATATAGTACTATAATGGAACCTAATATCAAAAAACAATTTGTAACAAAAAAAATGTACTAATTGAAACCCAAAGTAAAATAATTAATAAACTATTTGATTAACTAGTTCAACGTTGAGTGAAATTGAAAATCACATTTCTGTGATATTTTGAAGATACATAAAAATATTTCATAAATATTTTTCATTACATATATTTTTTAACAATAATAATAACACAAAAAAAGCGTAGCAGCTGTGGCGAAAATTGACCTGCACAGCGTGGGATGTTTAAATGTTTGTATTTTTGTACGTTTGACCCCTGACCCCAATTGAAATAATCATAATTTTCAATGGTGCGTAGTTAGAGATGCCTTTTCATAACTTTCCAAATGAAATTAAGGTCTCGAGCCCATTTCGAGGGGGAAATTGAAATCGAAATCGAAATCAGACCAAACAATTTATACGCAACATTACGCAATTGAAAATCGAATTGTGTTTTCATTTTCATTGGAGCCACACGGAAAAGCGACAGAGAATCGCTTCAGCAAATTAGATTTTACAATTCTCCCTCTTTCTCTCTTTCTCTCTTCTCTGTCTCTGTCGCTGGGCCTCAATAAAAAGATTGCATTTATGTATATACGAGAATTGTGCGTTTGTATTGTGCCCCAGAGCACAATAAATGCGAAATTTCTTTGATTGTATTGACTGGGCTTATTTCATGCCAAACACACGGAGCGAGGCGGGGCGGGGTGGGGTGGGAGTTGAGGTTAGGGGTTGGGCATTGTTCTGGCTTAAGTGGCTTGCCACAAGAATTTACATAAAGTCAATCAATCATGGCATTTGCCACATGTGCCACACAGCCAACGCCATTTTGCATGTTGCCAGCTCATGTTGCTGTTGTTGCTGCTTTTGTTGTTTCTGCTGCTGCTGCTGCTGCTGTTGTTTAAGGAGCACTTGTGAGATTTCATTAATATCAAACGTGCTACACTTGGCAAAAAAATATATGCAAAAAATACATTTTATATAAAACTAGATTTATTCGTTGAAAATCATTAAATTCATATTAAGATCTACTACCAAAAATCATCTTTAAAATGGGCAGATGTGAATTCTCTTATTTTAAGTTGGTATATTCTATAAAAACTGTGTACTTAATTGATGAATTAATGACTTGAGGACTATAATATTTTCATTAAGTTAAGTTTTGTTTCAGGAATATCTCTCATTAAGTATTTTTTAAAAATATAAAGATTTAGTTTACATTTAATGTATATATTTGTTCTTCTTTTTGTTATTTTATTATAATCTATCTTTTTATATTTTAATCCATCTTTTTAGACTATAATCTATCTGACAACTCTCTTCTATAAACACAATAGCAATAACGGCATAGATTCTGCTTCCCAATATACAACTATTTTATATAATTACTCCAGTTATTTGTTACTTGTAATTGAAATTTATGTGGCATTTCTGTGTTACTTACCTCAATCAATTAACTACCAATGGGTTTCCATGATAAAGCAGTCTATTTAGAAATCTTCGAGAGGTTTTGGTAAATGCCTGCCAAGCATTTCAATCATTGAAGATTTCTAGGTGGCTTACAAGTAGTATCTCCAATGTTTCTGCTAATTTCTTTTAAGGTACTCGACGTCTCCTAAAATTTACTACTTTAAATCTTAAATTGCCTCTTTTTGGATGTCTGAAAAAAGTGTATAACTATCAATATAGCTCTCAAATTTGATGACTTTAATTTGTATAGCTCCATCGATATACACTATTAAGTATATCAGTTCAAAATCATACCACAAACTTATTATTTTTGCAAGTGTAGTCGCCTTTCCGGTCTCCGCTGCGCTCCCCCTCTCCAAGTCTGGCTGAGATTAGCATTTCGTCGCTCATACGCCTGGATTCTGGATGGTTGGCATCCTGCACATGAGCTTGCATAATAAACGAGTCCCGGGCCACGACTCGAAGGGTGTCATGATGAATGATGCGCTGACTTCGACTTGGACTTGGACTCGTTTCTTGCCACTGTGCGGCATTCTCTACTGTGCTCTGTGCTCTGCGCTCTGTTCTCAGTTCTCCGTTGTTGCGCCCCCCACATAGAAAAAGTTGCCATCATTTTTCATGCGTTTAAAAAGTAGCCGCTGGTCAAGTGTGTATCCTGCCCCAACTACTTGAATGTGGCATGCCCCTGTTTGGCTGTTGGAAAACTGTTCAAATTTGATTTACTCACTTGATTACATGTCTGGGCCAAAGCATGTCCATGCCACTGCTGCCTGCCACACAGCCACAAGCGCCACAGATTTTAGCTCTGGGCCAATTGTCGAGTGGCGTGTAATTTGCGTAAAAATGTCATATTCATATTCAGCTTTGATGTTGATTGATGACCAACGATCCCCAGCTCAAGTGGCAAGCAACGCCTCAAATGTTGCATGACAACAAAAATTAACGGCAGCCAAGAGATACAAAGGGTCTTTTCTTCTATTGAAGTTGCAACAATTTATATATATTGGCATCTATTCTATAGTAGGACAAGTGGTTTTTCAAAATTAACTAATTATCGGAAATGGAAACTATTGGCAAGGAAATGCTTAAAATTATTAAGGTTTATGCTGTGTTTCGCTTAAGAAATATTTGATTTGCAAAAGTCGTAATGAGTATATATATTGCAGACTAAGAAATTAATTAACCAAACTATGTAATCAGCAGAAAAAGATGGATTAGATTAATAGAGAAACATGTTTTAAGCTCGGAGGACATAGAAACACTCAACTTCACATTCGTTCAGGGTTGTTAAAAGATATTTAGTCTCACAAGCGGATACAATTGATGTTGTTCATTATAAGGTGAATTATATTTATAAATATATTTGATTAAAGCAACTCAAAAATCTTCGCTAATTTTAAGCTCTACTTTTTTGTATTTTTCCATGTAATGTATATTTTTTAACGTAGACTTTTGCGTTTTATATACATATTATTTAAATAGATAAAATTGTTAATGGTGAGTATTAAAAAGTAGGAATATTTGTGAAGCATTGATCTTCTGCTTGGATTCGAGTCTCCCACAAGTCTCCTCCTCTTTATGACGTGATGTATATGCTCATCCTCAGTTGTTTTGGTTCCAGATTGGCTTATAAGCCTGGCCAACTTGTTGCAACGATTTTTCACTGGAATTTGGCTTGGACTACACGGATTTTGTTTAGGTAAATCTTAGCAACGATCCATAGAAGCAGATAAAAGTACAGCCTTGTAAATTAGGTTAACTTAGCTGAGAGCAGACCTATGCGAAAGAGCACCTCCTTGCAGGACAGGGTTTTTGCTAATTTTAGCTTAACATTATCCTTATCTAAAATCGGGTCTCAGGATAACTATTCCAAGAAAGAAAAGAGCAAGCCCCGCAGCAAACATTTTATTCATTACAATATTAAAAACCATTCCTCAATAAATGATATATATACATTTATAATAAATTATATATATAAATACTATACATATGTGGACTGTCTTGGAAGTGGGTAAGAACATGGAGAACAATAGTAGAGCAAATAAATAGCGCCAAGTGGCTTTTCAATGGAAATCAAAAAGAATGTTCGAATGCTGAAAATGAAAGTAGTTCTACAATGTAAAATGTAAGCTAAGGGGCGTGTCAGGGCCACAAACTGGGTATGAGAATTGGAGGGGGGGTTGTCAACTTGAACAAGTCCCACACACACAGACGACACACACACAAAAGTCAATAGAAAAGAAGAAGAAAATGCGAACCAAACGAAACGTAATTTAAAATTTCGGAAAAGAACAAAAATGCCAAGCTCGTAAATCCGAAAGGAGCCAAAAACAGCCAAAAGGACACACGCCTGATTGGCACGCACATAGCAAACACACACACACACACACACACACACACCTACACACACACACACACACACACACACTGAAGACAAAGTCAAATATTTGATGTTGGCGCATTTCAGTTTCAACTTTTGAGAAAAGCAACAACAAAAAAAATGGAAATGAAAATCCAGTGCCCCAAACTGAGCAGCTGCCAGCAACAATATAATGAAATTGACTCGAGTGTGTGCGTGTGTGTTAGCTGTCTTATCTGCAGGCACACACACTCACACACACACACACACACACACATTAGTGTGGCACTCGTGTGTGTATTCATCTCTGTGCTAATTTCTACGCATTTTCCTTGACTTTCCTTTTTGTATTTTATATATCTTTTTTATTTTCTCATTTCTTTGGCAGAGCTTGCCACATATTTGTGACTCTCTGATAAGCAGCAATGTGGTGGGAGGGGTGCTGGCTGCTGCAGGGCTGTTGCAAGTAGGGAGGGGGATTACAAGGGTGTGCAGCAAATTAAATCAAAGTTGATTTCTTGTGCATTTAAAAAGGCATTTTGATTAGTCGCAAAGTGGCGCGTGGCATTTGGCAGCCATTTCTCTGCTTTCTTTTTATTTATCGACTCTCTCTCACTTTCTCCCTCTCCCTCTGTCTCTCTCTTTCTCCTGCACCTTTTCTGCTTTTAATTTGAACTTTGGATTAGAGCAATCGAGACTTCTTTGTAGTCAGTCCAAGCGAACCATTGATTATGTGAACCGATACTTAAGATTAAAGTATTAAGTTATTTACGCTAAATAAGAATATTTTTGATTAAATTATAAGCAAATAAAAATATATCTGAAAATTATTGAAAAATAAAATTAAAAATAAAATAAGAAACAGAAAACTTGGATTTTTAAAAGGGTCTAATGAGATTGTGGAAAAGTGGGTAGCAGATAGAAGTAAGTATCTCTGATACCACAAAGTATATATATATATTCCTGATCAGCATGCACAGCCAAGTCGATTCAGCCACAGCCTGTTCGAACAAACCGATTTCAGCTGGAGTCTTTAAATTTGAAACATAAGTTTTCGCTTTTCAATTTAATCCTTCAAATTTGACAGACAAGTTCTCGTTGTACAATTTAATTCCTGGAACAACTTCATACACACACACACACACACAACTTAAACACGCACAACACGTTATTTATTTTGTTTTTTTTTGCTGGCAATTTCTCAAGTTTCCAGCCCCCCTTCGCCATTCACCACCCAGCGCCCGGCACGAGACAATGCCCTTCAAATTTCTTTAAATAAACGTCTCATTATTAGCGCAAAATGTAACTGCCACACCCACACACACACACCAACACACACACACCAAGACACACGTGTCAGTTGAGTTGCTTGTTGTACCTGTTTTATTTTTCAGCTCAGATTTTTCACTGCTGACATGTGTCCAATCAGTGGCAACGTGCAGCCAAGCATGGAATGAAAACCACCCAGCCTGCCCCACTCCTTGCAGCACTCCCACACCCACACCAATCCCCCCTCCCCTCTCTCTTTTCAGTTCGAATTTTTGCAAAATTTGTAACATTTTATTTACACTAGAGGGACACAAATAGATATAAAAAAAAAGGAAAAAGAGAGAGGCAAGCATGAGAATACATGTTGTGTGGCACGGTGTATGGTCTTATTTGTCCTGTGTCAACATGCCCCCTGCATATAAAGAAGCAGCAACAACAACAACAGCAACAGCACTAAATAAGCAACAAAAGTTCAATTCCAATGCTGATGAAGAGCGTTCGTTTCGTTTTCTTGTGGCAAGTTTGTATTTTTCTTTTCATGTTTATCTAGCGTTCAAAATTTATACAATTCCAAATGGGCTAGATAAATATTTGGGGAAAGTGTTTCCCCCTCCCCCTCGCCCTCCCCTCTGTTCTAACAATCGGCTCAGCCCAGTCGGCTAAAAGTACAGTTGCCACAAAGCATTCAATCAAATGACCAGCAGCAGTTCACAACAACAAAAGTGAAACTTGCTCAAAGCAAGGCAAATTAGTTGGCCATCAAAAATGATTTGGACAACTGGGAATTATAACTGACAGATATTATTATAATTATTATGATTATTATTATAATCTTTTATTATTATTGTTGTTGTTCCTTTTTAAAGTAACTCTACTCATTTTCACACTTGCTTGTGGATTGGCCAGCTTTTGATAGCTGCCAGTCTGTCTGAAATATTGTCTTTTAAGATCAATGGAGGCGCATCTCCTTGTGGCGTATATTTCCAACTGGAAAATACTTGCAACATTTTTAACAAAATTAGCTCACTCTCTCTCTCTCTCTCTCTCTTTCCATCTCTCTTTCTAGAATTAGCTTTCTCTCTCAGTCCATCTCTCTTTCTCTATTTCTCCCATCCAACCTGCCTCCGTCTGTCAACCTATCTCTCTCTCTCTCTCTCTCTCATTAATTCGATTTCAATCTGTCTTTCTCTCACTTTCTGTCTCTATCTTCCCATCTCTCTTCCTATCTTTCTTTCCATTTGTCTCTCTTCGTCTCTCTTTTCCTTTATCTCTGTCCACCTGTCTATCTATTCCTCCATATCTCTTTGACGCTGTATACCTCTCCCTCTCTCTCTCTCTTTTTCTGCCTCTCTTTCTGTATCAATGTCTCTCTCTCTCTCTCTCGCTATCTCTCTCCCTTTCCCACTCTCTTACCCTTTCTATCTTTCCATCTCTTGTTTTCTTCAACCTTCTTCCCATACTTCTTTTCAACTCGCTCCAACTGTCTCTCAACTTCGATCCCTCCCTCTCTCAATCTGTAACTCTCTGATTTTCTCTCTCTCTCTATCTTTCTCTTGGCAATTTCTCTCCTTACTTATCTCTCTCTCTCTTTCTCTCATCCTCTCTATCTCTCTCTATCTATCTACCTATCTTATCCCCTCACTTAATCTATCTCTCTGACTCTGTCCTCTCTCTCGCTCTCTCTCTCACACTCTCTCACTCCAAAACTATCAATCCATTAGCTCATTTAAGTGTGTATAACCCGAGAATTATGCTCTTCCCCTCTCATGGCCAAAATGATATTCGACATTGGCTGCAAATATGATTGATGAAGTCATTTTCGAACACCGATTAACACTTGCTTAACCCTTTTGTGCGCCAAGTGAGGCGATGGGCGAATATCGCACACCCTTCCCCCAATCCCCACCCCTCCCCTCTTTGTGGCCAGCGAACGCTTCAAGTTCATTAAGAAGTTCGGCAAAATCCAGTGGCAAAGCCATTGCCAAGATGGCGTCGAGCAGCGAGTAAGACGACGATGACATGGTGGAAACTCTGGTGGAAACTCTGATGGAAACCCTGATTCATGGGGTTGAAAGTTGGTTGAAAGCATTTTGCTGTACTGGAAATGAAATCGAAGTTTGCAAAGTGCTCGAGACAGGTTAATGACCAAAAACAGTTTTGCATTCAACAACGAGCTGGCTGCAACCCTGACTAGCAACTTAGAGCAGGAGCTGGAGGGGGTTGTGCAGGGCCAAGGGTTGTCATGACAAACGAAAATCTAATTTACAACATGCAATTGCTGAATATTTGTGGGGGATGGAAAAGAGCGACGACTGCCGAGGATTAATTACGAGCTGCGCAGTTAGCAGGGGGAGGGGAATGTAAATGGGTGAAGGGGGGATGAGATATGTGCGAGGGGGAGCTGGCATGTATAGGGCGATAAGGGGTTAATGTGGCTATTGTGAGACGCGCTCAAATTACCAAGAAACTTTCAGCCAACTGACGAGCATGACAAAAATATATGCCACAAAGAAAAAAAATTCATGCGCTTTTGTCGTCATCCGTTTTTGCACTCTGTCAACTCTTTTTTTTCGAACACCCCTCAGAAAACCCCCCATTACGGCTTTTACAGAATGCGTAACTTTTTCATTAACCTTAACCCGCGCATGATGCGGCAGAAATGAATGCGAATGCGAATGTGAATGCGAATGTGAATGCGAATGCGAATGTGAATGCGGCTAGCACTTGATTGATTTCATATTAATTTCGATGAAATTATGAATGTTTCAGTCACTGACAGTTGAGACACCGTTAAATGCGGTTAGCGGCAAGATGATATATGGGTTCCCAGCTGTGTCCAACGGGGTTAAATACTGTTGCCACAAGTTGCAAACAGCATAGTCACAACGAATTAAATGTGGAGCTTAACTCAACTCAGAGGCGTAATCAGCTTTTTTAAAAATGTTTTTAATCTATTTTATGTGTGTATTTTGAGTTTATAGTTGAGCACTAACCTTAATATTCAAAAAGTATATTTCCAAAAAAGGGATTTTCTTACCAGCAACTCTAATTTAATATAATTTAAAAAAACCAACGATATTTCTACTTGATTCTACTTATTTGCTCCAAAAACGCCTGTTTGCATCACTACTTTTTAGCCATGCAGTTCTTAATAAAATAAAATATCTAAAAATCGTTTATAATTTGTAGCATTGAAAAGTGTTGAAATAAAATGCTTAAGTTCAAATTAAGAATAGTATCAAAGTAGCTGAATATCTGCTTATTTTAGTTTGCAGACCTGCTTAGACAGTACTCTATGCGATACTCATTCCAACTGGAACCAATCTTAACTCAATTGCCTCACACACAATACACACACACACACACACACACAGACTCGCTGTGAGCCTACATAGATTACAATAATAAGAGTAAGCGTGTGGGAAGAGTGACATTTTCACGTCTATAAATCCAATAAGAGTTATAATGCCTTGCAAATATCATAAATATCAATATGAAGGACATTGTGAGGATGTTTTTTATTTGGGGCAAGGAGTGGGGGGGAGGAAGGGGCATGCAACCCAAAAGAAAGGGCATTAAATTTTATTGATATAAATTTTATTTTAATGGTCATGAATGGGGATAACATGAATGTCCTATTTAAAGGATTAGCGCCTTGAATTATGAGCTGAACACCCGAGCCGAACATTCAGGACATTCAGGATGTTCGGGACATACCGTACACTCAGCGTTGCACATAAAATATATATATCTGGTGAATTTGCTTTTTAAGTTAATTTTATTTTATGTGACTTGCGTCGCAGAACGCGTTCCGTTTTTTTAATGGTGATTTATACGGAGTTTTAGGCTTAGTTTTGTTCCATTTGTTGTTGTTCCCGAATACCCTGTAATCAGAGAATGGTTAAAGAGACAGATTGAATATGACTGAGAGGTATAGTAAATATCTGAATAGGTGTGTAACATATAGAAGAAGTTTTAACTCGAAAAGCTTAACAGTTTGCAGAAAATATATATAGAAAACAGATCAAGAATAGATTCTTAATTTAAGTAAAACATTAATTTGGAATAAATAGTCTTAAGCCAACTTTTATTCTCTTCTTACTACTCATTTTTGATTAGAGACTTTAGACCCAATTTGGAAGTAAAAATACTTAACTAAAAATCATAATTCACAATTTTAAATTATCGAAATGTTTAATTTTTTTGCCAGTGCATTTTAGAAGATTCAGCTTCAATTTTTATTTATTTTTTACTTTCTACTCTATCTCTACCTGTTTATACTAAAAACTCTCTTACGATCTGGCAATCAAAACAGTGGCTATTTTTAGCTGATAACAGAGCATCTGCTAGTCGATTAAGCCACACTGCCCCCATTAATTTAGCTGCATTTCTTTTTGAGGGGGTCTTGGCGCTTTTTTATGGCGCTCGCACGCCCATCAAAATTGACAAATGGCCAGAACGGAAAGTCGATGTTGTCCGCAGTTGGCTGGAACCCATTAACCAGAGTTGAGGCGACTAACGTGTTACATATTAATTGCACATTATTTATCGGTGGCATTACGATACGACTAGATACGACAATTTAGGCTGCATTCGATTCGTTTTCGTTTTCGTTTTCGATTTCGATTTCAAACTAAATTAGACACAATCGAATCAATTTCAAAGCTCATTAAATTTCAACGCTACAGCAATCACCAAAAACAAAAAAACGAAAGAAAAAACCCAAATTAAACTGAAACCAACCAACTATATATATATATATATATAAAAAATAACAAGTTCAACTATATATAGTAAATTACAAGTTCAAGTCTCTATTTAATCTGAAGAGCAGACGCTGCTCTTAGTTTGGCTTCCTCTGAGCACAATTGCAGTCTGCCCATCAAATTGATATATTTATCAAACTCACTCAGGCTGAGGGTTAAGGTCCTGCAAATAATCATAAGTTACGAAATTGTTTTGACGCTTTTCCGGCACTTTTCTTTTTGGGGGTTGTTGCGCTACAAAAGTTGTGCATTTTAGTTGATCCAAGAAATACTAATTATCTTTTCTTTTAATACACTAAACCCATTAAAAATGTGAAGAAGGGTTTAAGGCAATTGTGCAAAATTATTTGACAAGTCGAAGAAAGCATAAGCGATTCAACATTCGAGTCTGTCTGTCTAAGAGTTAAAGACTGTATCGATAACTGCGCACATTTCACGAATATCGATCAATATCGATTTCCGACAGCAGTCAAAGACAACCAGCAATGTCAGCAAGTCAACAATGCTTTTAACAGGGTAACTCTAAGTCGATTTGCCTGGTTTTTTGCGTTTACTTTATAATAATTGTTTGCTAAGGTTCCCTTTCCTGTACATAAAGTGTAAGATTCCCATAAAGGTTTCGCTACGTCAATTGTAAGGTTTCCGGTAAAGGAACAGCTAATAATATCGATAACAATATCGGATTCTACAATCCTAACTTTAAAATATATCAATTTCTAAGGTACAATTGACAAAGTCACAATTCCGGTTCTGCTTTGACAGCCTGCTTTTATCTGAATTTTAAATCTTAAAAAAAAACATAAAAAATATACAAAAATATCTCTTCTTCTATGGATATAGTCTTCCTCGCAACGCCCAAGTAGCGCATTCGAAAATCACATCGAATTCGATTCCGATTTCGATTTCGAACTCGAATTCGTCTTCTAATTCAGACTTCAGATGACTATCTTGGCCAGCTTCCTTTTGACAGCACCAGCCCATGGATATCCATCGTTTCTATCCCCCAAACAAAATCTATTAGACTCGGACAAATACGCTTCCCTCCCACGCAACACGCTGCATGTCCTTGTTTGGTGTTCGGTGTCTGTGTGTGTGTGTGTGTATGTGTGCCGTGTTCTGTACATGTCCTTGCACGTCGCCTGCATTTCTAAGTTTGCACATTTGTTGCCTTTTCTCCTTTTTTGCTCGGCTCTTCTACATATTTACAATTAATATTCAAGCAACCTTTCTGCGCAGTGTCGAAAGTAGATGCCTTACCAAAACACACCCTCCCCCGCACATCCCACACACCCTCAGCCCTCATCATAGAGCTGTCCCCCTTTGCTTTGTAGTTTTTGGCTTCACGCCCGGCCTTTTTTGATGGGGTGCGAATTGGGTTCAGGGTGCGATGTTGATGCTGATGCTGATGCTGATGCTGCTTATCCCGAATATCCTGAATGTCCAGAATGTCTCGAGTTCTGTATTCAGTGTCCAATCTTCGTTGTGGGTGTGAGTAGAAGGGATATTCTCCGCATTAAGTGTAGACATTATTCATTTTTGATGATGAATTTCCATGTCTCACATGTCTAGGGTTTTTCTCTCTATCCCCCTCTGCTTGTGTGTGTGTGTGTCCAGTAATAAGTAATAAGTGCAGAGTTGAGGCAAGAAAAACCCAAGATGTGTGGAGAGAGGGGAAGGTGAGGGCGGAGGGGGGAGGGGGCGTGAGCACATGAAAAAACTTTCAGTTCTGTTGCTGTTTGGCATACAAATGAGTTAAAGTTACAATCCAGCATCCAGCAACCAGAATCCACTGAACAGTTACAGTTTTACCACCCCCTCCCCCAATCACCCCACCCCACTCCCCTCCCCTCATGTTACTAACGTGAAAGTGAAGTGAAAATGAATGCTTATGGAAAAAGTGTCAGATGAGTGAGAAGAGAGAGGTCGGCGGGGGATTTAGTGTTAAAGTAGCGCTATTTTTATAGATATTAGAATAGACCTTAAAATATATAAATAACTATTGGAAGTGCTTATATTATTTTGATTAAGAAAATGCCAACTTTCAGCTAAAGATTTACTTGTTATAAATATGATTCAAATATCTATTTGACTACGGACTGAGATAGTTTCAAAAGAAGCTATGTATTAAAATTTGTAAATTGACACTTAAGTATTATTTAGGTGAAGCAATTAAGCATACAAATATTCATTATCATTAATCAAAAGTACGGCAGTAACATTAACATATTTTCAATTAATTTAAGATCAATTTGCATTGTTTTTCTGATTTTTCTACACATTTTTGGGGTCTTTAGAGCCAGTTAAAAATGTTTTAATATATTGACAACCAATCACATAAATATATAATATATTTAGAAAGTCAAGAAAGTGTTTTATCAACTGTTTTTAAATGTACAATCATGTCCCACTGTTCGTCTGTTTTTTCCATATTTTTTCTCAGCTAAAAACCAACTTAAACCAGAATAAAGCATTAGCACCCTTAGAGTCGGCCAGATCAGACTACTATATTATAAAGCAATTTCCTTAAGTCGAGCTTTATTACAATATTATATTATTTTCAATAAATTACACAGCTCTCACAGCAATTATTCCCAAAGTAAAATATTCAATTTAGTTGAATTTATTTAATTTGACTTAAGCTTTTTCTTTTTATTTATCTTTTTATTTGAAATTAGCCCGTTTCTAAACTCATTAAAATTAAGCACTCGTAAATTGCGCGCTATCTGCACAGAACACGCCCCTTTCATTTAGCAGTGTATCAATGCTGATGTCCAACACACCTACCCACACCTCCGTCCTAAGTTACAACCCTCACACACACACACACACACACACACACACACACAGAGAGAGAGTGGTGCACGCTTGGAACGTGTAAAACTCATAAAACACATTAAATCCAATCGAATAATCGAAATGTCACATTAGTTTCTAAAATATGACCAGACAACACGTAAGAAAATAGTACTATATCCCCCCCCCCCCCCCCCCCCCCCTCGCTCTCTTCACTCCTTGCCTCTTGCCAAGTGGCAAGTTAACGAGAACACAAATGTGCCCAAAAAAGAAGGAGGAAAAAGAAGTCAAAGAAAAACTCTTTTGGAATCGTTTTCGACTTGGATTTCTTGTTTCGCTTGCACTTTCCAATGCCCATTTTCCTGTTTCTGCTCATTTCACACAATTTCATATTCAAGCATCAGCAACAGAGTGTCCCTGCCTCTCCCCCTCTACCCGCCCTCGGTCCTTTTTATGCGGCCGTGTCCTGTGGGTATAATTTTAATGGTCAAATCGCTGTTGGGGATTTGTCTCCTTGTTTTGTTTCCTTTTTTTTGCTTTCCTTCTCGAAATGGAAATTGCTTTCCATTCATTGGCGCATTTCCTTGCCATTTTGGCATTGAAAACGCATAAAAATAAACAGTTTTCGCATTTACAACAAAATTCAGCTCTGAGCCGCTAGATTTATGCTCGTCTTCGATATCGGATGAACGAAATACAATTGCCAATTTGGGATTTCTTTGGAATCTGGCATCATTTTAATCTGGCCAAATATTTTTCTCTCGCATTGTCTTTTTTTACACAATTTCCTATTGTGTTTGCTATGTTTTTAAGCTATTTATTAAACACGATTTCATAAATTATACAATCTTTGGTAAGTCTCCATTTATATTTGGTTTTGCATTGTGAGCAATTTTTAAGCAGTTCTTTTTCTCACCATTGATGGAATGACAAAAAAAACTAAAGCTGCCGTTTTATAATATTCCTATAAATATATATTTACAGTTGTTTTGCAATACTCTTTCTAGATTTTAGGCTGGCCCAACTACACAACACAGAAATACCCTCGAAGCTTCCATAACTTTTAGGCGCTTTCAATCTTGGACATATTTTGATCACTTTTTGTTCTCTAGATAAATTCTGCATTTTTGAATAATCTCAAATATTATGTTGGAGCACAACAAAAAATGATCTTTTGCCAAGTTGATAAACTTTTAGACCCTGTTTTATACTCAAAAATTTCTTCCTTTTTGCCATGATTATAATAAATAATATTGTGGTATATCTCTCTCTCTGATGGGTTCCTCTTAATCGCCATATTGTTGTTAGTATTTAATTATAATAGTCGATATTGAATAGTGAAATAAATAAATATAAATAAATTTTACTCCACATAATTTTACTTAAAACTTAATACAATCCTCGTTAGATATGCAACAAATTGAAAAACTTGCTTGTAGAACATCTCTCACTCTCCTCCCAGTGATCCTGCCTCTTCCACACTCCATTCCCTCTTGCCACACTTGAGCTGCCGCTCCTCGGCCTGCAATCTGCGAATATAGTTTCGGGTTGCCATCGAGTCGATGCAGCAGACGATACCCTGTAATTGCTCGCCCAGCTGCTGATCGAACTGATCGATGCGATCATAGACGACAGCAACGACTCCATAGCGCTTCAGTTTGCTGCGGATGAGTTCATCATTGTTGTCGGGTCCCCAGCAAATCAGCTGCATGCGCAGATCCTTGATCAGACCCAGGGTCAAGGGTTGGCTCAGCAGCCAACCGCTGTGCAAATTCAGCCCGAAAAACTCCATAATATATGCCAAATTTGCGGCATTCTCCAGACTGTTAACCCGTTGATCCAAAAACTGGACGGGTTGCTCCGCATGCAGCAGCAGCAAGGTGACCGGATACAGGTTCTGTTTGTAGCGCAACATGATGCAGATATCCGCATCGAAACTGGAAAAGATAATGCGACGTTTGCCCGCCAATCTGAAGACTATCTCCAGTATGGTGTCCACGTAGAAATTACGATCGAAAGTGGGCCGGAAACCATCCCCCTCCCAGCGACGCCGACTCACCTGCTGGGGCCACTTTAACTCGATGCAAATGCCAAGTTTGTCGCACAATTCGTGGCTGAAGACGTCGCTGAGCAACGGAAATGGCAACTGATCCGTCAAATCACAATCCGTGCCACATGCACCACTGTTGCTGGCCGCAAAGCGTAGTGGTTGCGCCAGTCTCAGCTGCTCGTAGGTAAATGCCTCGAGGGGCACCACAAGGTGTTGCCCCCGCTTAACGCCGCCCATGGCCAACAGTTGCAAGCGATTCAAATGCTCGTGTGGAAAGATCCACACATCATAATCATCGTCGAGTAACTTTTCCGCACATGCCGCAGAAGCCAGCGAGAACCTTAAAGCATGATCATGATGCACCACAACCTGAGCATCTTGCGTCAAATGCACATCGAGCTCAACGAGATGAGCATCATGCAACGCGGCCTGCTTGAAGGCATACAGGGTATTCTCGCGATGCACATTCGCCGCCAATCGATAAGTATTCCCCGTGCCCCGATGACCGATATCCAAGGCACTTCTCTGCGCCCGCCAATAGCGCTCAAAGCAACAGCTCAAGCTGCAACAATCGCCGCCAGGGGGCGTATTATCAAGTATCTCAAGCACATCTCAATCAGAGGACGATGCGTTGAGGCGCAGCTGATCTTAATGCGCAACTGTCCCTCAGAGTTGATCAGCTGTTCGGGCCTTATAAATCCATAGCCATAATGATAGGCTGGCTCATCGGCAGCTGCCTTGTACGCATACGTATACAGATCGAGTCGATATAGGGTCTGCTCGGGATACCTTATGCTGCAGTGATAGAGCTGCAGATCGTCGGGACCACAGCGGGAGCCACTCGGTGCTTGGTAATGCAAACGTTGGCTGCATTTCAAGTTTGCCACCTCGGCGAAGGCCAGGGTTGTGCTGCGACTCGATTCGCTTGGCAACACTTCTGCTGTGGTCAGTCGCAGGGGTTGCTCAACACTGGCGCGCACTCGACACGCAGTCGGCTCCAGTTCGTACATCGGTTGCAGGTGCACGTGCAGCAATCTCCGCGGCTGTTGCAGCCAAACAAAAGGTGCATTGAAGATCTTAAATTGTACAATTGTCTCAACGGTTGCCCAGCCCCGATCGATTCGCGGTTCCTCGCCAAACTCTGCGTGCTTCCCGAAATTCTCACATAGCCTCAAAGTATTGTCACAGGTGCGGATTAGCCTTGGTCTCGGCATTACCTCCCAGTATCGGATAATAATATCCTGCTCGATCAGTGGATCGTAGCCGACGATGCAGTAGCGATATTCGACATCTTTGTTGCGCGGTATGCGCACAGTTGCCCCAAATGTGTGGCAACAACACTGCGTCTCACCGTGACATTTTACGGCTTGCATCAGATGTACCCGGTTGGGCTGCCAATTGCCGAGCGCATCACAGTTGCCACTAATTGCAACGCATTCGTTGCCTTCCAACATCTTCTTCACCTTCACACAGAACGGAAAATCGGTGTATATAATTTCTTTAACTATATCCTTTTGATTCTGCGTTTCCTGCTTGGGTTCCGCATCGTCCGGCCTTAGTGGTGCACACTCCTCCCGCTCTTTGGCAAAGAACCAGCGATGCATTCTCGATTTACTTGGATTTTGGGCTAATACAGAAATTTCAAAATAAACTTAAAACTTGTCCGCTTATCGATGGGTTACTTTGTTAATCTATATCATTCTATTCTATATCATTTGCTTAGCTTTAATTATTGTATTATTCACTTTATTTATGGGTATTTTTTGTGGCTTATTCGGATATTTAATTGTATTTGCTAAAGTTGTTTAAGCAGATCACTCTTGATCAATATTACTACATGAGTCGCTATAATATATACATAATGTATAGTCGCTATAGTATATATAGTCGCTATAATATATATAGCCTAGTCAAGTCTAACTTGGTGTATATATATTTCTGCTTTTGTTGTAGCCAGAGTCGACTGAATCGAATCAGTATATCATACATAGCTTCATTATCTTTTTTGGTTAACAACTTATCCCAATTGCTGCTCCTAAACCATCAACATAAGACTAATATAACATATAGAATTCATAGGGAAAAAATGCCTTAAATAACAATTATTTCCTACTCAGCATCAGGTTCAAATTCACAATGAGTATTTAAAAGAGCTGACAGAAAATATAAAGATAAAAAACAAGCAAAGATTAAGAAAAGATTTTTGACTTAATTAAAAGTAAGTAAATGGTTTAAATTTATACTTCTATAACATAGATTAAAGGAAGCCAAAAATTATAAAATTGATTTATGTTTTCTGTTCAGAAATAAATGTATTTTGGTTTTACTCGACACTTTCAATATTCTCCACTCTGGTCGACCTCGACTTGATCGCTTCTGGTTGCGGAGAGTAAATTCAAAATAGATCATATAACAACAAACTTGATTTCGATATATTATACACATTATGCATATATATATATATATATATATATGTATATATTCCTAATTTTAGCATGTTTTTTAAGCACACGCAAATTCCAAGTAATATCTAAATTCCAAGCACTGCTCCCCTTCCAAGTGCCACATGGACTTGATATGTTGCCACTGATTGGCAAATTGTGCGGCATATTAAGTACTTAGGATGTGTTCTTCTTCTTCTTATTAGGATTATTATGTGTGTGTTTTTTGTTGTTGGTAATTGTTCCCCCAGGCAAAGTTCAGTCAAACAATTCGAATTCGATTTTCAGTTCATTACTTTTCATAATTCCTGTGGCCCATGTTTCTATTTTTTTATGCCAACTGTTCAAAAATGCTGGCAGGGTGGTGAAGGGGCTTACAGGTTGGGGACGGTGGGCGGTGGACGGTGGGCGTTGCTTTCGGGTGGATTTTTCTTGTTGTATTCCTTGTATTTTTGTGTGCCTTGGCGAAATCTAATTGGACCCATGTCGTTTTATGTTTGACATTTTGCCCTCTAAATGTATAAAATAAAAACCAGAAATAAAAAAATAAGTTAAAAAAAGAACAGAAAACCGAGAAAACAAAATTCTATTTAAATTGTCGAAATCCGCTTAGGTCCTTCGGCTGCGCCATTTTGTCCTTGGCTGTTTTTGGCCACGTTTCGTGTCGAATTTCGAACAGCTCGCAAATCGAATTGTTTAGTTTAGTTTAGTTTTCCCCGTTTTAAGCTTAAAAGCTACTTAAGTTAAATCAATGATGGCCTCGCATATCCTAAAAAAAAAATATGCTAAAATTAAGGAAGGGTCCTTTTTGTATTCGATTTTAAGCGGGAATCGAGCCCAAATTTTGGAGCTTATAAAATAAAAAATAAATCGTTTTTTAAATATGGGCATATAATGAAAACTATAAATCTATATTAAATATTATATTAATTTATATATATTACGGGAGTATAAACAAATTACTGAGAAACTCCCAATTTTCCAGCTGATGAATTCGAATTATTTTAATTTAATTGATAATTATAAATTATATTTATTTATTAAGCCTTTCCTTACTGAGAATATTGTCTAATTTCCCAGCGTTTTTCGGATATTAAATGGACCTAAATGAATATATTAGAAAATAATTTTTTAATATAGTAATATAATGAAGACTATTTTTCTTATGTTTCTGAAGAATTTCCTCACTGTTTGCGAATTTGAGTAATTAGAATAATATTTCTTAATTTGTGATATATACAAATTCAATAAAAATGTATTATTATTAATAAATATGCAAATAGCAGTTAATAACTGAACCAACTAGCTTAAGAGAGCCTTCATATACATATATTTATGTATATAAATTTTTATTTCTTTGCTTGCCGAGAAAATTCTAATTTCGCAGCGAGCGCTGTTTGCCGATATTAAATGTGGTTTATTTTTCGTCCAAAATCGATAATATGCAAATATTACACGCATACACACACACACACACAGACACATGTATCAGCGCATAAAACAAACACAAACGCCTCAAGTCCTTAATACCCCCTCCCCTCCCCTCGCCCACCAGCCATCCATCCCCCTCGCGCACACACACACTCACTCAACACACACACACACAAACACATATAAACTAAATAACTAAATACGCATTAGCATCCTGTCGGATTTTCCTTTATTATTGCTGCGGCGGCGACGCGTGCTAAGAAGAAGAAGAAGAAGCAGCAGCAGCAGCATTGGTCGCTAGTTGCACGCGCAGGCAGAACTAAAGCGTTCCGCACAGTGGCACAAGAGTGTGTGAAAAATGTTAACTGCCAAATTGCAAAGCAAATAAATCAAATCTTATAAAGGTTTTGCTTGACGCTATTTGTAGCTGCATGCAAAGCTTAAACTTGCTCTTAAATACCACAACAATTTCTTTATATTTTATTATACAGTTAATTTCCGGGCTATGCACTTCTGGGAAATTTACCCAGAAATGCCCATTGGGTAATTACGCTCCAGAACTATTTTGGGAAATTTGCTGTCGGAATTTTCGCTCTCCAAAGCAGATCAGCAGAATGGGGAGAAACTCTCCTGATGCTGCTAAGCTTAGCTTAGTAGTTGCGCAATCGTCGAACTCACAAGGTTAATGTGAGCGAATGCAAATGAAGAACGTAACGAAGAAGAAGAGCTGCAATTATTACAGTTAGTTGAGCTTGCATAACGGTAGTTGCTGGATGTGCATGTCTGGACATAACGTTAACATGCATCGCCACATCGATATGCGCATTTAATATATTATTATGCAAAGCATTATCAACATTATAGTTCTCTATCTAGATTTCTATAACATTATCTTATATTAATAATAATATATATAATAACAATAACAATAATATTTTCCAATCAACATTGTCCCACTGTGCGCCACCACGCAAACTTTTCGTAATGGGAGATGGGCGAAAGCAGCAACAACAACAACAACAAATGTTCAACGAATGTATGCAGAGTGTGACCGAAAGCATTATTAATAGAGAATGTCGGCAACTACCAAACACACACACACACACACACACACAAACACACACGCAAAGGATATAAAAGCAATAAGAACATTCATCTTCATAATTATAGGCAGGCAGAGTGAGACAGAGAGAGAGAGAGAGAGAGAGAGAGTGAGAGAGGTAGACATAGAGGAAGCGTAGGAATTCAAATGCAAAGAGAAAGTTTTGCATACGTCTGTCGTTGAGTGTTTGTCTTTTTGTGCGTGTGTGTATGTGTGTGTGTGCGTATGTGTGTGTTTTGCCTGTCGCTGCTTCCTACTACGCCTTAGCCCCCCTGTCCACCCACACCCCTTGCTGAGGGATTTTATGGAAATGACAGTTAAGCTTAGGCCAAACTGGACGCTGGTCACCCTAATGAATGCTATCCAAGTATCTATATATTTGTGTGTGTGTGTGTGTGTGTTGCTTACCGGCGTCGAAATGCAATCAAATGGAAATTGTTAAAGAAAGCAAAAATGCGAAACGAGCGAGAAGAACGAGTAAAGGGAAATAACGGGACTTGCCAGGCATAGAAAAATACGCTCGGCTGCCCTTCGAGCTGAGGGTTGCAAGGGAAATTAGGAAGAAATGAGGAGGGGTGTGAGGGGTGCACTGTGTATTGGTCTTTTGCACTAATTACGCAGAAAAACATGTCCAGCAAGCTTCGCATTTATTTTCGGGCATTTTTTCATCCTTGCTTGCTTTTTGACAGGTTTCGTTGTTGTTCTTCTTATTCCTCTGCTACGCTGCGTTGCAATGTAAATGTGACTTTGCAGAGGGTTTTTCCGGGTGAGGAGGTGGGAGGGGTGGCTGCAGTCTTCAAAGGGAAACGTGTCTGAGATTAGATGGGCTTAGTTCTAAGCCAAAGCACGTTCGCTGGTCAGCTGGAAATAAGAAATAATTATTTGAGGGTTGCTCTTGGCGATCATTAGCGTGATTTGTTTTTATATATTGCAAATTGTTTGGGGAAAACCATTCACATATAACGTACGATTTATTTCCAATGGAAATTTAACGAAACTTTGAAATGTAACCGAAATGCTTCGCAACCCAACGCAATGCACAACGGTTGGCAGCACTGAACGCTTGTGAGCAGTTGCGCAACAGTTGCACTAACCGAACGCAGCGGTTTAACAACTATCGATAGATCTACGAGACTGTACATATCGATATGCCACGCATGGCTTGCATTTTTTTGCGGTCTATTTAAAAGTCCGTAATATATCTATAAATTAAATAAAATTATAAAAAGCCTGATAATTAACGATAAATGATACTCTACTTTGTTGAATATATTAAAAATGTTACATTTAAAGTGACAAATAAAGTAATTACTAAATTATTTCCCTATAATCAATTAAATATTCATATATATATATTTATATATTTAAATGCTTACTTATAAAAATGGTAACATTTGTAATATACAGATGGTGACAATTATAATTTATGATAATAAAATATCTCTGATAAATTAAAATTTAAAAAAAAATACCAAACCAAGCACAAGTGTTGCAAACTCTGCAAAATGTACTCAGCTTTTGGGAAATTTGCGAGAATTGCTTGGTCCGCTTTCGAGTTCTTGGAATATTTTTGCAGTTTCGATTGAGCGGTCACACTGCGCGCAAAGTCAGTGTTGCAATGCAGCGAACGTGTATCGCCCGACCGCCACAAATTGTCGACCGTTCGCGAGCCTGCCGTAAAAATTTCAAGGTGAAAAGTTTGTAATTCGAAAATAGTAACAACACAAATAAAAAAGAAACGAAATGCTACAGCATGATTAATTAAATGGCAAGCAAACGTCGTGTTACGGGCCAACAAAAAAGAAACGACCAAAATCGAATTCGTTGCACACACAACAAACACCAACACAGCCGAGCACAGCGCCGTATAAGAAAAATGTGTAAAGTGAGTCGCATGTGTGTAGTGTGTGTGTGTGTGTGTGCGTGTGCGTGTCTCTATATACGTGTATCTGTGTGTGTGTGCGTGCAAATTGAATAAGAAACGGTAGCAAATAATGCAACAACAACAACAAGCATAAAATTCGCTATATGTGTGTGTGTCTATGTGAAGCCCTCAACTCAAATCTATCGAAACTATTAAAGCACTAATTTCTTGCTGGACGCCGACGATTCTATATGTGCATATATGTGTGTGTGTGCCTCGCTCTCTCTATGTGTGTGTGTGTGGTGAAAAAATGTAATTTTTTTCTGTTGGCGACGTCGGCGCTAAATTGTTTAATGCCCCTTGTTGTTGTTGAGTGTTTAAAGTGGCTTTGTCTTTTCTCGCTCATTTTTTTTTTGGCTTTTGCAAAAAAAGTTTTTTTACGTTTTTTGCAAATCTGCTTTGCACGAGCTTCGTTTACTTAACGCTCTCTCTCTCGCTCACACACACGCGCTACGAATGCTACATATGTGTGCCTGTGTGTGCGTGTGTGTTGAGCGCTCTCTTCATTTACGCTCTCTCGCACACTGGTCTTGCTGCTCTCTCGCTCTCTCCCTCTCTCGCTCACGTCAAATTTGTTTCCTTTTGTCTGCGTTTTTTTTGTGTAGTTGCAAAACGAAAATTGAACATATTTCTTCGTTCAGTTTTCTTTATAATTTCATTGAATTTAAATGCATGAAAAACTGGAAGCTGCTGACACTTTGCAAGTTAGTTTGTTTTGACAATTAAATAAAGTTTTTTGATTTTACAAAATGCAGTCACAGTTGGTGTCGGAGTCGCAGTCGCTGCCGCACAGTGCAACAAATCGATAGAAAAGCAAAACAACAAAAACAAATTTATAATAAACAAAAAATTATGTGCAAAATGTGACCCAAGAATTTAATAATTAACTGCAATGTGGCCAAGTTTCTATGTGTCCGTGTTTGTGTGTTTTGGTGTGCGTGTGTCGCTGCCCTGCGTCGACGTTGACGTCGCCCATCCTTGCAGCTGTTGTTGTTGCTGTTACAATTTTCGTTCACTTTCGCTGCGTTTTCGCTGCTGTTGTTGTTGTTCTTCTTCTTCTGCTTCTCTTCTTCTTGTTCTTGTTGCTGTTGGCAATATTTGCACTTTGTACCTTTTCTCGCTTTATTGTTGCTGTCTTGCTCACACGCACACATGTGTGAGTATAGATTTTTTCTTGATTGGATTTACAGCGACTTTTGCTTTATTGTTGTTGTTGTTCAGCAAGAAGAAGAAAAACAGCTGGCAAAGCAATTAAGTCATTTTGTTTATAACTAAAAAATCAGCTGTTTGGCGCATTGTTTACACTCCAGTTCATTGCAATTGCAATTGCAATTGTTTCTCCCTCCCTTTTTATTAGTATAATCAGTTTTTTTACATTGAAAATAAATTAAAACCCGATTCGGTTTCTAATTCCGATTTCCCAATAAGGTAAAATGAGACGAGGACTAAATGTTGTCCAGTTGGTTAAGCCTATTGCGGTATATTATTCCCCCTCATTGATAGTGAGTGCATATTGGAATGTAATATTCCCGCTTGGAAGATGTTGAAAATCGAATCGAGTTTGTATAGTATTTTTGAGGGATTTTTTTCAAGTGCATTCCCGCTAAACCGGAATAATAAATTAATGGGTTAAAAGTAATCATAGAAACGGAATATCAGTGATTTTTTATTTGCTTCTTGGTACAGTTTTAAATACTCAAAAATCGTAAGTTGCTTTAAATTATTACTATAGTTTATAAATATTGTAGAGCTGAGAAAGCTTTCAATTTGTTGATGATAAAGTTGTAATATTTGATCAATGCTTCCTTAAATATTTACTGTCAGAATTTATAAATCTTTTTCAACTCGAGAAAACTTTCAATTTTTTTGTTTCTCTATAATTTCTGATGAAGTTTCCAATAGCAAAAGAGCTTAGTGTATTTTTGTATTAATTAATTATTTCTTTGTTTATTACTTATCTCAGCGCTACAAATGATTATGTTAGCAACTGCTTTAGTTTTCTATTAAACGAAAATCATTTTGCTTAAATAGGAAATGTTTATTTAATTATGTTTAATATTTTTTCTAAAATATTCAAAAGTTCTAGGCTTATTTAATTTGCAATAACAGTTCTGGAAATTCACCTTGAATCCGAGAACAGATAAAGGCCGAAGGCAATTGTTATTGTTGCCATTTGGCACATGCTACATGCCACATGCCACAAAGTTGCAAGCTTGGTTTTAATGTCTTTCGAGTCTGCGATTTTTTGCTCTGATTTTCTTGTTTATCTTTTGTCAAGGCAGAATTTGTTGTTCGTGTTTAGAAATACGATCTATTTATTTATTAGCTGTGTGGTTTAGCTTTATTTATATTTATACTCGATTTACAAAACGGTTTGCTATCGGTTTAAACAAATTATTTATTGGTTTTTTAAATCGATTTGATTTATTGCTGTTTCTATTATTATTTTTTTCCCTATTTTATTATTTCTTTTCCGTTTATCTATTTTTCACTATTTCTTTTTCGTCTATATTAATTTTGTTTGATTTGATTTATTTTACAGTTGCAGTTGGTGCGTATCTTTTGGATATGCAATATCTTTTGTCTTCCTTTTTTTGGCCTCTGCTTTGCTCTTGCTCTTCTCGCTGCTCCTCTTCTTCTTCTTTGTTTGCTGCTGCACTACTTCCTCCTACGCGCCGTCTCATGACTCATTTCTTGCACACGCTCTCTCTCTATCTCGCTCTCACTCACTCCCCCGCTCGCTCTCATTTTCCTATATATTTATTTCGTTTAATTAAATTGCATTTAATTTTCGTTTTTATCGCGTATTTTTTTCTTTGATTTGCATTTCACTTTGACCTTTTCCCTTTTGCTCTTTATCTTCGTTGCGGCCGCAGTCGCAGTCGCTGTCGCTGCTGCTGCTGCTGCTGCTATCATCAATATTGATTACCGGCAGCTGTCTTCTTCGTCTTCTTCAGTGCCAGCAGCAAAAGAGAGAGGGAGTCAGCGAGCGAGAGAGAGACAGAGAGAGCGAGCGCAAGATAGAGAGAGCGACAGTTGCCGACAAATGCACGCTCTCAATTTTGTGCACTCTTTTCCACTCTTCTGCTCCCGCTCTCTTTTTGTGCATGGTGTGCGCGCTCTCTTTTTGGCAATTTGCACTGTTTGTTTGGCATGCAGCCCTTGCCTCCCATTACCCCCCTAACCCCCCACCCACCCACTTGTAGGCGCCCACGTTGCTTGCTTGCTTAATGTGCATATGTGTGTGTGTATGTCTCTGCTATTATATGTGTGTATGTTTATGTGTGTGTGTGTGTGTCTGTCTGTAGGCAGCAGGCCAACAGGCTGGCCCCGTCCCCTACTCTCCGTGTCCCGCTGCTGCTGTTGCTGCTGCTCTGTGGGTAAAAATTGTTGCAATTTGTTTAACGCGCATTCGCCTCTCTCTCTCTTTTTCTCGCTCTCTCTGTCCATCCATATGTAATTTTTTCTGCGCTCGCTCTCTGTCCATCTCCATTTCCCTCTCTTCGTCTTTTTTTGCTTGCTCGAGTCTATCTGCTGCTGTTGTTGTTGTTGTAGTTGTTCGTTCTTCATTATATTTTTGCTTCATCGATTTTATACTTTGTCGTTGCAATTAGTTCTTCTTCTACTCCTTTTGCACCTCCTTCTTTTGCTGCTGCATCTCCTTCTTCTTCTTCTGTTGAGGCAGGCATCTTTGCTCCACAGCAAATTGAAAACTGTAAATTGCATCTTTTCTTTGCACCTTTTGCATTCATCAGATACTTTTGCTGGCTACATTTGCAATTCTCGTTAATATTTAACGCTTTTTTTTTTTAGATAAATGCCACTAATATAAATCTAAATGGTTAAATGTTTATCTATCCCTAATCACAATGGAGAATAAAACAATCAAAGTTTGAGCGATTATTTAACGGTTTTGACTAGGATATAGAACAGGGAATACCCTTAACAATTAGAGATATGCCATGTGTTCCAATAATTAAAAGTTGGTTAACAATTTTATGAATAAATCTAAAGGTTAAATTCAACTATCGATTATATTCATATGAAAGCTACACAATGTGTTTATCTGGATAATTATTGGAGAACAAAACTTAATTCATAAATGCTGAAAGTATATCGATGGGCAACATTTTAACTACAACTATAAACTACAATTTATCTGTCTAAAAGTTTATTCAAAATTTGCTTAATGCCATTTCACATCATAAAGAGCGCATCAAAATTGTTTCGATGTTCAAATAATCTTCTAAAAGTTGATCGATAGTCTAAAGGGAATATTTATACCACAACTATCGACTGTATGCTTTAAATAGCATTTTTTCTTTCAAATGAAATCATAATTTTATTCATATATTCAAGCAAAGAGCTCAAATCACATTCCAAATTTTGTTTAGTAGTTAAAACGTGTTTTTTTTTGGTTCCTTAAACGAAATACGGCAACAAATCTTAAAAACTAAATCACTTGGAGTAAGAACAAGAGAGCGATCAGCAAGGCCAATAGAATCTGCCTATCTCTCTGCCTCTCTCGATCTCTCTAGCACCTGCTGCGACCCCTGACCAGTGTTGACCTATAACTGATTTGTCATACATATATCTCTCCACATTCAAATATAAATCGTTTGTTTTTTATTTTGAGTATGCTTAGTTTTTTTTTCGATTATTTGTTTGTTTGTTTTTTCTTCATGTTAAGTGCCCCAAGGTCTTGACTTTGCCTTCGGGACGGGGGCTCACGCAAGAGTTCAAAACGTCAAATACACGCGCCCGCACACATACACACACACACACATATTCAGCAAAGTTAAACAGTTCCCGCAATTTATGAATGATCGCCAAAGCTTTACGGCTATTAACAAATACAAACACAAAAAGCGACAGACGACAAGCACAAACATGTCCGTTCATTTACGCAGCTTTGTTTTTTTGCAAACCTTTTTTGGGTCAGTGGCACAACGGGTATACTAATTATAGAGGTCTTATTTGTAAAATAAGAAAACAATAGCAAAAAACAAAATAATCAAATTTAAGAAAGCTGAACTATTTTTATTTCGATGAATGCAATCTTAATAATTTAGTTATAAATCGAAAAATGTCCCATCTCAGATGAAAATGTTCTGGGGTATCAATGCGTCTATATGCAAAGCTTTAAATTTGTTGACAGACTTTTTTGGTTGATTTTGGCATCGTCAATTGCGCATTTATTTCCGTAAACGAAATCAATTAAATAATGCAAAACAAATCGAAATAAAAGCAAAAAATTTAGAGATAATAAAAAGTGCAAAACAAAAACAAAAGCAAATATTTGAAATATTAAAAACTGTGGCAAAGAAAAAAAAGAAAACAAAATAATTCAGGCAAATGAGTGAAAATAAAGGAAGCCCTCTAATGTGGCACTTCACTAATTCAACAAACTACGACGTTAAACAGAAATAATGAAATCAATATAAAAAAAAACACACAAGAAAAAAACACACAAGCAAAGAAAACTCAAAATCATCATCATCATCTCTGATTGATGATGATGATGATCATCATCATTAGCAACAACAAAATATTTAATCAGAAGCAACAGTGGAACTACGCAGTTATTAAATATCTACTATTAGCAGACATACAAATACATCTACAGAACACATACAGATACGGATACAATATAGCTAGGGTTTGACTGCCCAAAGATATAGCTGGAGAGTATATAGTATACAGTGCTGGGCAATAAATATAGCACTCTTCAACATTTCAGATCGGAAAAATGTTGTCTGAGCTGGGCTTGGAAAGGATTAAAGAATACAACTTAAATTTATTCTAAATATTAAAATAAACACAGGTCGATCAAACACGAATAATGAATCCCAGTCAGATCTAAACTCCATTAGAAGTCTTTAAGTTTTTTAAGTTATAATTATGATTAACAAATAACTTTAGGAGTCATAGTGCTGTTTTTGTCTGTTGATACCGATCAACAATCTATATATCTTATAAGGTGGAAGAGTTGCTTTCTTCTGCTCTCTGCTGATTATATCCATCTAACCCCGCTTAAATGGGTTCAAGATTTAAAAACAGATTTCAATGTGACTACGAAGGAATCTATAAAAGGGATCGAATGTAGAATGTTTTCCCAGTATTTTTAAGTTCCGATATGGTTTCTTTCGACACAAATACTATCGTTTTCGGTATTTGGGGCTATATACAATTAGTTATTTGTGTTCAGTCAGATTCCGATTTAAATATATACCTTTACTTATTATTTATTTTTGAATACTTTAATTTCAATCAATAAATTTGCAGTTCCAATTTCATTTCCTGGCGGAAAAATCTTCTTAGTGCTATTTTTTCTTCCCCAGCTATATAAACATAGTATTAGCAATAGTAAACCCGAGAGGAAAGTAAAAAATGTTCAGTCTTTTAGATGTTCTTTTTAGTCAATTTAATCCAGCTGCAGAGGAAACTTCTTTCCATTTTGCGTAGTGTGTTGTATTTATTTTGTTATTAGCACTTATGTCGATTAAATTTTGCAATGTTTAAGACTGACTGGTTGTTGTTGTTAATCAGTAGGTGTATACGAGTACATCTATATCTGTAATTGTGAAATTGAATTTAATACTAATATTTATATTTGCATTGCATTTCTTTCTCGTTTCTGTCTTTTTGCAGGAATTACATTTCTCGAGTTTACTGCATTGCTGTCAGTAAACGGGGTCCACAAAGAAATTGTTTTATTTAATTAATATTCCGCGATAAACAAAATAAATTAATTCCGTGTGTGAGAAGTGCAAGCAACAACAACAACAATAACAAGTTTTTAATTTCATTAAGTTAAATTAAAATTCTTAGTTAAAAGTAGATAAAAATAAATATAAATTATAACAAAAATAATTGAGAATTAAATAAAATAAATAATATTTGTGCTCGATTTAAGTGATTATAATAATAATATTAATCAATCAATTAATCAACAGCTGTGCTGTGTGTGCGTGTGTGTGTATTAGTGCAAATGTGTGTGTGTCTGTAAGCAAAGTCAAGCGCTAGATGGCGCTGTATTGGGCGCCTCTTTTCATATTATTATTTTTGTTTAATAATATATAATAAATGCAAAATAAATTAAAATTTATTAACAAAATCAACAATAATAGTTGCGACAACAGCAATAAATAATATTTTTATTTATCTTTCGCGTCTCGTGCTTTTTCTCGCTCGTCATCGTCGTCGTCGTCAATCAGTCCGTCAATCAGTCAGTCAGTCAATCAGTCAATCGATTGCAACTGAAACGCAACGGTCGCTATTATGTATCGCCGTCGTCGTTTGGCAGCCGCAAATTTCATCTTTGAAGTAGGCAAATCATCGTTGGCAACAACAACGCCAGCAACAGCAACAATTGCCGTCAAACATCAGCAGCAGCAAGAAAATCAGCAACATTGCAACAGCAACAGCAATTAGTTGCCACAGACAACAACAAAATCTGACAACACACACAAAATAAACACTTGAAAAAGAAAGAAAAACATTTCAAAAACTAAAATATTTATTTAATTCAAATAATCCAGAAAATTGTCAGCAAAACTGGATTATTTGCTAAAAACTTTGCGCACGCTGAAATCCAATTCGATTATGGCCGAGAATCAAAGCGCTGCCAACGAAGATTCCGGTCAGCAACAACAGCAAAATCAACATCAACAGCAACAACAACAACAACACGCCAGCAACAACACAGCAGCAGCATTAGCAGCAACAACAATTGCTAATAGTAGCAGCAGTCAGGCAAGTGGCAGCAATTCAGCCGCCTCCTCACCCGAAAACTCGCAAGAAAACACAACAACAACAGCAGCAACAGTTGCAACGGCAGCGGCAACAGTTGCCGCTGCAACATCCACAGCACGCCGGCAATCGGCAGGCACACAACAGCAACAGCAACGAGTTAACAGCAACAACATGTTCGATCGTCCATTGAATACCAAGTTTAAGCCAACAGGTGGCGCCACAAATGCAGGCAATGCGCCACCGCGTCGCAACTCCATGCAGAATCCACCACGTGGTAGCGTCAGTGTGGGGAGTACGACCAGCATTAAGAAACCACCGCTGGCCAAATACAATTCACTCGGCGGTAGCAATGTGCAACAGCAACAGTTGCAACAGCAGCAGCAACATTTGCATCATCATCATCATGCCTCGCATTTGCATCATCATCAGGCGCATGCGCAACAGAACAACAGCAGCAGCAACACCAACACCAACAACAGCAGCAGCAATACTAACAGCAACAATAGCCACACCAACAACAGCAACAACAGTCACGGCAGCAGCAACATTCAACGCACCACCAGCGAAAGTTTGCGTTTGAATGCGTTGAGTCGTGGTGCTGCTGCCGCAGCAGCAACACTTGCTGATCTATCGCGTGCGAGCAGCAACAGCAGCAGCATTGCTGCTGGAACAACCACAACAACATCGAGCGCATCGCTGGCGCCCAAATCAACTAGCAGTAGCAGCAGCAATAATCAATCGGCCACAGCAACAGGAGCAACAACAACGGCAACAGCAACTGGCAGCAGCAGCAACAAAAGCAGCAACAACAGCAGCAACAATAGCAAAGCCAGTTCGCCCAACAACAATGGTGGTGGCACAGCAGCTGCAACTGTTGCACCACGCAACAGCCAGCAACAGTGGCAACAACAGCTGCAACAGCAGCAACAACAACAACCACACCATCATCATCATCACCACCATCATCATCATCATCACCAGCAGCAGCAACAGCAGCCACACATCAGCCACAGCCAGGGACATCAGCCGACAACAGCAACAGCTGGTGGCAGCACTGCTGGTGTTGCTGCCACCGCCGCCGCCAGCAACAATCAGCGCAAACCAAAGACGACATCCTCATTTCAAATCACGTCCGTTACGGTTGGACATGCCAAATTGAATGCAGCCGGTGGCGATACGGGCGATGAGTCCGCCGATGATTTAGATGAATCTCATACGGATGACAATAGTCGGATCACCGATCTCGAGAACGAGACACCCTCGATGTCCGAGGACACATTCTCCAAGGAGGAGGTATTCTTTGCCAACAATGCGTTAAGCACAACGGCACCCGTCATCCCAACCAGTTCACAATATGGTCTCGTCGTCGTCGATCCCACAGCGCCCTCTTCTCTCGGCGGCCAGACCATACAGAATGTTCAGGTGAACGTTGCGGATAATATAATCAATGTGGTTAGTACTGGAGGTGGTGGTGGTGTTGTCACACCCGGTGGCACCAAGAAGAAGCACGAGGATATGAAGGAGACCCAGCATCGCAGTGAACGTTTCAAGGTCGTCAAAATTGAGTCGACAGAGCCGTTTAAGCGTGGTCGTTGGATCTGCATGGATTATCTGGATCACTCCAGTGTCGGCGGAGCTGGTGGTGGTGGTGCTGGCGGGGGTGGTGCTGGTGCTGGTGGTGGCGGTGCCGGCAATAACAATGAAAAGACTGGCAACTCGGAGGCATCGCCAAGCGGAGGCACCGCCGACGGGTTTGAGGGGGCAGCAGGCATGGGAGCAGCAGGAGTCGGTGGTGGTGGTGCACCGAAGACAACGCAGAGCATGATACTGCCGCCGACAATGTTGCATCATGAGCCGCCTGCCGCCGCATCGGACGCCAATTGGAATTTTGCCGAGCAGCAGCAGCAGCATGCTGCACAGCTGCAACAGTCGCTGCTGCAACAGCAACAGCAATCGCTGCAGCAGCAACAACATCCACAATTGCATCCAGCTGTGTCAGCACTTGCCACGCCCAGTGGCGTAATGACAGCACCTGCCACAGTCGTACATGGCATGCAACAATTTGTGAACGAGGCACAGCAGCAACAACAACAGCAGCAACAGCAACTCTTTGATAGTGTTAATGCCAATGCTGGTGGTGCCACGCCTAATGCCACAAATGAGGGCACGCCCCATGGTCAGACCTTACCCATGGATTATGCAACGGCTGCCGCACAACAGTTGCAACAATCGCTGCAACAGCTGAAGCAACAGGAGCAGGCAGCAGTTGCTGCAATGGATGTTGCTGGCTACAACAACAGCAGCAACAACAACAACAGCAGCAGCACGAGTGCAGCAACAGTTGCTGGTGAGCTGACTGTCATGAGCGGCAGCTACATCGAACAGCAGCAGCAACAACAACAGCAGCAGCAACCATTGTCGCCGGCACAACAACAAACGCCGCCAACATTTGCAGCTGTTGCTGCCGGGCAACAGCAACCGCCGCCGTCGTCGTCAAACTTCCAGCTGGAGCCATCGCAAATCGATGGTATCGTGGCAACAGTTGCTGCCGCAGCAGCAGCACCGACTTCAACAACTTCCACTAGCACGCCAGCAACAATTGGTGTTGCGACTCAAGGGCAAACGTTGCCATTGCTGCACATGAGCAGCTATGAGCCGCCAGCAACAGTTGTTGCTACGTCCGCAGCAGGAGCAGCAACAGTAATGCAAAGCGCACCAGCAACCATTGCTGATGTGCAGCAATTGGTTGTTGCCGGCGTGCTCGATGAGCTGCAATCGCAAGCAGCAGCAGCAGCAGCTACAACCTCAGCAACAGCAACGGCAACAAATAACGCGAGTGTTAGTGCCAACAACAACAACAATAACAGTAACAACAACAACAATAATGTGAATGTGAATTTAACGAATGCAATTGCAACTGCAACAGCAGTGGATGCAACGACAACATCGCTCAGCTTAAGCGATGAACAACAGCAACAACAATCGACAGCAGCAGCAACAGCAGCTGGAGCAACAACAACTGCTACAGCTGCAACTAATTCTGCTACGGCAACAACAACACCTGCAGCAGCAGCAACAACATCGACAACCACACAGCAACAGATACAACAGCTACAGCAGCAACCAAATGCAGAATCCGAGACTGAAAGGTAAGTCCAAGATATATATATATATATATAGTATATCTAATAACTTAAAAAATAGAAATACAGTTAAGGCCTTGGAGTTGTGGGCCCTAGGATATCATTTCATGAACACCTCCTAGGGAAACACATCAGCATATTTCAAGTTGAGAATGTTCCAAAAATATATTACTTTAAGAATCGAAATCGAGCTATACGAGTATAAGCGTTCAAAAGACGCTTAACTTCCCTAAAAATCAACAGTTCCTTGACAAAAAAGAGTTTTGGATACAATCAAGATTGATTTAATTGCGTTTCTGATCATCAAGCATAAACTGTCGCCAGCCGAGCAAAAGAAGACAGAAATGCACCAATGCTCGCCGTCCAAGATGTGAAATCATTTGTTTTAAAAATAAACTGTCTGATAAATCGATGCATAGCCCAACTTTTATGTGACTCACGGATTGGGTAATATGTAATCAAAAGATTACTCATTGATCACATACATAATCTATGTATATTGCAGCTAATCACGTAGATTTATCAAATCCGAATGCTGTGATTAGTTGTCAACAGGTTAATAAATGAGGAATATCTAATTGAAACTGAAATAAAGTTGAAATGCGAGACTTGAGAGAGCTCGACTAGGAGATACTCTGCTTTTAAATGCTTCTTAATGTTGGTTAACAAAATCTATGTTTCCAATCTAATCTTAATACTTTTTCCAAACTTTATTATACCCTTTTTTCTCAGTTCAAAAGCGTATCGATAAAATCAAATAAATTATTCTGATGCTCATTTTAGCTAGACAATAAATGATGAATAGTTTGTGATAAATGACTCTCTTTCTTTCTCTATCTGGCTCTCTCTCTTTCTCTAGCTAATAACCATAATTTCTCATTACCAAACCGTGAGGAATATTAAAAATCGATTATTTATTTTAATGAATATGCCAACTCTTTAATTGATTTATTAATTTCAATTAACCTTTTTCATTTTACCGTTGATGATGTTGGACAAAATCTCAACTTGTTCAATAAACACTTTCCAATATTCATTCACAAATCTATTCATTCGTTCATTTATTCACTTCGTGATTCCCTTATCTCGGCGACTATTTGAGTTGGTCAAACATTTGTTCGCCCAATCGACGCACTTTGTTTCCTAGTTAATAATAGCTGTGGCCCCGGACTATTTATAGAGCTCCCCCAACCGATAAGAAGTAAAAGAAGCAAAAGAAGCAGAAGACAAAGCTTCGATTTCTGAGAATTATTTAATTTTCAGCTTTTTTTGGTGGTAGCAAACAGCATTGTTTGACAAAGTTTCTCAGCGCTGATTGCTGGCTAGCAAACCATAGAGCTGGAGGTAGAGCAGCTCCCTTTCTGCTTCCCCTCTCTCTCTCTCTCTCTCCTCTCATCTGATTGTATTTGGTGGGGGAGGGGTGGGTTGCTTTTGCTAAAGTGCAAACACGCGCCACATTTTTAGTGTCGCCAATTTCTTTCTTTTGCCCCATAAACCAATTTGTGCCAAATTTCTTGCGGCGCTTTATTTGTTGTTGCTCTCTCTCTTCTCTTTCTGCTCGCTGCTCGTTGCTCGCTGCTCTTCACTCTTCGCTTGACGTTCGTTCATTCGTTCGTACGTTGACTTGCAACGTGCCTCGAGGGGGCAACAATAACAAGTTCATCAAGCTCATTATAATAATTTATTTAATAAAAATTCATCAATGAAATTAGCTGAGAAATTTGTCGTAGCGTGTGTGGGTGGGCTAGCCAGCTGGCCTGAACAATTGGAAAGGGGTGCTAGAGAGGGTGGGGGAGTGAGAAGGGGGGCACAAGTTGTATGTTCTCCCCAGTGCCAGTGCCACAAATACATAACACACGGGCATGACACTAAAGGTCGCTTCAATTAAGCGCACTTTAAAGTCAACCAAATAAAATTTGATTCAATTGTGCCGAGCGTAATTTTACTATTTGAATGTGAATGTGAACCGGTTCAAGAGTGCTGCAAAAATGCTTTTGCCGGTTCAAAATTGATTTAATATGCTATAAACTAGTTCAAGTGGGCTTCAAAAGTTCACTTGTAAAATAAAGAGAAAAAGACTAATATTTAAAAAAGGGAATGCCAGTATTATGAGCTCATATGACTTCAAAAATCCAATAAACTTCTTTTGAGCCAGTTCAAAATTGATTTAATATGTGTAAGCTTCTTAAACAATAACTAAAAGAAGAGAGAATCAATAAACTACTTGAATAATTAAATTCATATGGTCTTCAAAAGTTCATATGAAGAGTAAAGAAAGTTAATTAAAGTCTATTAACTGTTTTAAAATGAAATTCAATTATTTTCATGTCATTGAAACTGTTTCTTAATATAAGACAATTGTTTATTTCAAAACATATCTATGAATAAGTTTACAAGTATGCTAAAATTGGTTTACTTTCACTGCAAAGAATAGTTCCAGTTGATAAAATTCTGTTTCAAAAACTGGTTTCAAAGCGCAAATTAGTCATTATCATTTGTCACATTTCGCGGAATAAGTCTATCATAAAAAATGGAGGTGCAAAAGTTTGCTGGCTTCGAAACGAATCGCAAAAAAAATTAGTCTAATATATATTTTTTTATACAAAATATTTATGAATGCTGATTCATACAAAGCCAAATGAATGGAATGTTTATTGTCTGTAGACAGGAGCGTTTTTTTGTTTCTTTTTCTGCATCTAGAGTATTTAATATTCATCGCTGTTGCGAAAGTAATTTAGAATTGCTGCTGATGGTTTTTAGCTTATTGTTTGTTGTTGCTTGTTTGACGACACTGTTGTGTTGTCGTCAGAGGGGGAAGGGCGGTGAAGGGGACACTCGGTCAAACAGTTATGTGATGACTAATTTTTGTGTGGTGGAATGTTTGAATGATGTTGATGACTCATTGTTAGTTTTAATATTAGAAAGACTGATAAATTGACGGATCAACTGCAATATTGAGCAAATACCAAGTGCAATGAAACAAGCCAAGTCAAGGCAAGCTTTTCTGAAAATCATGCTTTTTTCTTTTCTTAATTAAAGTTTCGATATAGTATTAGGAAGCTTTTCTTTCGCTTATTATAAATAATTTCTGAAAATCAGCAATTTTTCTTCTAGTCTTGCGATTTGGGTTTAACTGCAACTTTCTATATTACGCCGAGTTTTTCTGAGTGTATATGCATAGATTACTTGTGTACAGATTGCACATTTGCGTGTGACGTCGTCGAAGGCAGTCAAGTGGAGTCTCAGCCTGCTTGCCTCCACTTGCCTACTTCTGGCTGCCTCTTGCTTAATTTTCCTCCACTTCTACTTCTGCCCCTTGAGTGTGGCACGTCAAAGCCAAACTGACAAATGCAGCTGGCAAATGTAAAGCGGCTGGCAAATTACTACGAATTATGTGGCTTGGTATTAAAATAACCACAGCAACATCAGAGGAACAAGATGAAGAAGCTGCTGCTCTGCCTTTGGCTTTGCCTGCTGCGAATTTTGAATGAGTAATGCAGCAAATATCTGTCTATCTGTCTGACTGTCTCTCTCTCAGTGTGACTGTTTGTCGTCTGTCCGGCTTAGCAACAGCTTTTGCCATGTAAATGCCTGTAATACACAGCAGCCAGATATAAAATGTATGAGGAAAGTATTCAATATGTTCCAAATGCACGACCTAAGAATATCCTACAGAACAAATAAATATTTGAAAACGTTGAAATATGTGAAGTTGTGTAAGAGTGTGTAACAGACTGATGAAAGCATAATCAAACCCGTCAAGTGTATATATGTTTGTAGCGATTCCATCTATCTGTCTGTGTGGACAAATCAATTTAAGAGACTATAGGAGCTAGAGATTTTTAATATATAAATGCTCGCTGATTCATTCATTAATTTATTATCAATTGAGAGAAATAAAATCAGATCAAGTTTATTTCATGCTATCCATAATAATATTATTAGCAACTTTATTTCTACTTTAAAAGCAGCCTTCATCTCCATACAACATGCAAATTTATATTCCCTTTGATTGCCTCTAAAAAGGTACAGGGTATACCAATGAACTGACCTGCACTTGACAACTTTGCTGTTATACATTTTACATTGTATATTTCTCATTTTTCCACCTCTTCTGCTGCCTCTTCGATGGTATCTAAAAAGTTGCCACCACAAACGAAGTCAGTTTAGCTTTGTGTTATTGAAGTGCTGTTATTGTCGACTGATTGATGCAATGTGGCAAGGGCACAAGTTGTTGCAAGCGAAGAGCTTGCGTCAGGGAAGGGAGTTAAGCATGTAATACTTATAAGTGGACTTTGACTGAATCAGTGACTGGTTTATTTTATGTATGGTCAGTCTCTGAGTCGTGATCTTAACCTGCCTCTTATATTTAATGAAAACGAAAGTCTTTCTCAATGGCACTTGACGTGGGCTTCGTTGCACACAGCAGCTGTCAAGTGTGAAAGAGAGATAGAGAGAGAGAGAGAGATGCCATTAAGTTTATATAATATGGGAGCGCAGTTAGCCGGTTTGAAATGGAGCTGTTTTTATTATTCAAACGGATAATTGGATAACGAAATGTGTTAATTGATAGAAGTCTTTGGCGGGCAGTATGTCAAAGAAATTGGCAACCGTAAATGTCTAACTAAATTTCTGTAATGGCTAGCAGGAAAAATCACACTGATTCTTCACTCTGAGAAAATCTGCCTAATTTAACATATGTAATATTGAGTGTACCATCTAAAAATGATTGAAACAAATCTTGAAATTCTCATCATCGACATCTAATGTCCATAAATGATTATTTATCATCTACTTAACTTTTATAAACCAGATTATACATTAAGTGACAAGTAATATTAATAATAATACCTTGTGAAAATACATGTTAATTAAACTGCGGATTATAGCTAATTAAAGCTGATCGATGCCCACTTGTAGCTTTATAAAATGTTATTGAATTCTCACACAATTCAATCTATAATGCAAATAAGTATAAATTATATTTTATGTTGAGATGTAGACTTTAAAGTCGAGTACAGCCTTGAGTTCTTTTAAATACTTTTGAGGATACTTCATCAACGAGTTCTGCTTTTATTACAATCTTTCCTTGAGCTAATTGAAACGCTTGATGAGTATAGTGACCACCCACCGAGCAACACTCATACACATATGTGAGCAAACACATTTAATCATCATTCCACATTATATATATAGAGATATATACACTATCAATCCAAGCATTGAGTTGCTCTGTTGTCATCATCATCGCCCTCTGGCTGGCTGAGCTCATTGGGCAATTTTGTCATTTAAATTAGCAGCGAATGGCAACAAAGCGTATGAGAAACTAGAGATATTAAGAAGAACTCTACTCATAATTTGCAGATTAATATGTATACAGTTGCGAACAAGATAATAGAAACCCCTCTCACAAGAAATGTACTTCAAAGGTATCTTATTTTTAGTTTTGTAACTTTAAGTAACTCATTACATTTTTAGAAGTGGAAGTAGAAAAATATAGAGAAAAATTGATATAACTTTACTTAAATTTGAATACAATTAAAATGAAGTTACATTTTATGAAAAAGGAAGAAAATTAGAAATGAATAAACGATTTATGTAATTACATTTTATTTTGTACATTTGGCACTTTTCTCTATTAAAGGGAAAATATATATAAATTGAAATGAATTCCAAACCTATTTGATGGGAAGAATCCAAACATCATATTAAAAACCAACCCTTGAACTTTGTTTTGTTTGGTTTGTTTTTCACAATAAATTTCGTTTTTTGCATAAATTTCGAAATGCTGCTATTATTTTGTTCGCAACTGTATATTATATATATACATATTTGAAGCAAAAGCCAAACAATAGACAGTTAAACGAAATTGTCGCAGTTACAACGAGTCTTCTTCGCTGGTCAGACGCTGCGTATACGTAATGAATATATTTTTTTAATGTCTAACACGCGTCTTTAATAACGGCTCTGCACTCGCTCGCTCTCTCACTCTCTCTCTCTCTCTGTCTCTTTGTCTTTATTTTTTTTTTGCTTGCTTGCCTCTTCACACATTTCATTTATGAGTTTTGTGTTTATTTTATTTTATTTTTTTTTTGCTTTGCGACCTTTTCCGCATTTTTAATTTATTTCGCAACACAAAACGAAAAGTCTCAAACACATTGTAAATACATATTTCATACACACACACACACGCATGAGTTATTATATATTGGAAGATTGTTGCAAAGACTGATATATGCAGCATATATATATATATACATATATGTATGTATATATATACCATACCATCGACAGATTTACTGCAATGGAACGCAACGATCCCAAGACACAGTCAAAGTCAACGACCCAAGCGAACAGTCAAGCGACCAAAGCAGGAGAGAAACACACAGAGAGAGAGACAGAGAGAAAGAGAGGAGGCGGAGAACTTCACATGCGTCATGTGTGATAAGGCAGCGATTGCGGGCCAGCAATGCTAATAATGCCGGGCCATGAAAATTGATTACCTCAGCCAATGTGGAAAACCTTTGAAAGGCGAGGCAGAAAAAAAAATACAAATAAAATAAAAACAGTATTACTAAAGTCATATGTCAAGTCTTGGATCTGATGTGGAGGGGGTGGCTCATTTAGGCGTGTGGCATTGACCGACTTTGAGCGTAATTGGAAAGCAGCAAAGTGGAAGAGGCAGCCAAATTCGCCCTGTTCTGTTATTCTAGCAACACCCGGAAGTGGAAAAACTATTACTCATAAGCAACCTGGCTCTTTAAATATATTCATTTAGGCGCCACAACAAACAAAAAGTAATTTTAAAAAAAAGGAAAAAGAAGACAAAGCAAGTAAAATTTCGCAAATCGTTTTCATAACTATGTCAAAGTCATGTGTGGCTGTCAGCGGCGATTTCTCACCTTAAAGAGCAAACAACAACCGATAATATTATGCTATATGCTATATATACAACATATATGCATATAGAAAACCAGAAGCAGAACGAGAACAGCGAGAACGAGAAACCGGCGAAATTTGAAATTTGTGACACCTGTCACTTTGGACAGAGCTCGTTCTCGTTCGTTACGCTCGCATTACCAAAGTCAAAAAAAGAAATAAATAAACTAAATGAATAAAAAAGAGAATGCTCGAGTCGAGAGTGCTTCCACTAGGAGATGATACCCCAAAGCCAGATCTTTAAGAGGGACATACAATTTTCTAGCGTGTTTCTTAGCCAATTTTAATGATACTCCAACAGATGATTAATAATGTGTCAAGATATCACAGATATATCATAAAAATTGTGGATTTCGTTATATATAATAATTACAAAGGAACAACTGATGCTGCTGCTGCTGGTCATCTTAACTAATTGTTACAAACTATTTTATATTTATTATATATATACTTGATCTGCTTATGGCAAACGAGAACTTGTAGTCAAAATTAAAAATGTCTAGCTGTTATAGTCAAACAGATGAACAGTGGGACATAGCTAAATAGACTCGACCTTTTGATGCTGATCAGGAATATATACGCAATATGATTTCTTTTCTTCTGTCTCTTGTATTTCTTATAACTTTTTTTTACATTGTGAGTGGATTATCTTTAGGATTAACAAGAAAACCTAATAGTTAAAAACAGATGCAATCTTGGATTAGAAATAAACCCTTAAAGTTAAGAACAAAGGCTGTCAATAATAATATTAAACAAGATTTGGAAATTAAGTCTACTTTAAAACTGAAAAAAGAAGAGACATGGATTTTTTTAAATATCGATAAATCAGAATTCAATTTGAAGGCTGCTGCTGCTGCTGCTTGTCATTATTAAGCAAGATCCTTGGAAGCTCATAATTTAAGCAATTATTGGGAACATGACATGTTTCTATATAATATATATATATATCTATAGATTTATTATCTTTTGCGGCAAGGTCGTAAACATTTCATGTGCCAAAATGGGCCTTGACTTGGTTGGTTCTTCCTTTTGCTTCTGGTCTGCTTTGCTCTGTTTTGGTTGCTTCTATTTTTGCCGAACTGTCAAATGCCGAGTTTTGCTATTCTTTTCTGGTTTTCTGCGACTCATTTATTTTGATGTGCGTCTCTGGTTTTGACCTACTAAGCAGAAAGTATGCGTCAATTAATAATGCTGATTCCAACCATCACAAAAACCCATATGTTGTTTTCTTAATGCACCCCAACAAAAATGTAAAAGAGAAAGATATTCAACTACTAGAAATGTTGTCACTTCCGTTTTTGTTTTATCACAGGGTCTGCTTGCTTTCTTATCTGAGGCACTTGTTTATCTAAATTATCTAGAATATAGTGTATCTATATATTTGCTTGAACCAAATTGAACACGGCAAATGTTCAGAAAACACAACCAATTGAAATCTGCAAAAAAAAAATAAATGAAATTGAAAGATATGTTCCCAGAAACAGCTGTGACAATATAGAAAGAGAGAGAGAGAGAGAGCTACAGGGGGTGGGAAAGGTGGGGGCGTGGGGTTGGGGGCTGGTAAGTGCTGAGCAAATTAACGTCAGAACAGCAGGCAAATGAAAGGAATACACCCCAAATACAATAAAAAGAATACATGTGGCAATTGTAAATTATAAAGACGATTTCAAGAGGAGAGGAGGAAAATTTGTACAGTTGCATATGTTGCTACGAGCAGATTTAGTATTTAAGAAAACACTATTATATATCTGATACATGATAACCGTGAATAATTATTTCTTGTACATCTTCACCATTTAAGGCTTTCATTTATCTCTTAACAGTTTTATATGTTCATCAATCCTAAACTTCCTTTATTAGTTTACTCGCTAAGCTGTCCAAATTTGACAAAAGCTAACACTTGCATATAATTTTAAATCATTTCCCAAAAAAAGCATATGTTTTGCCAACTTTGAAAATGTATTTTCTTTATCTTTAGTAATAATATTAGCTATCATTTCATATAAAACTAAACATGTGCACATTTTTCAAAGAAAGTCAAGTTTATATTGTAGTCATAAAACCAATCTGCATTTAAACACAAATAATATATTATATATTGTCTTTAACAAATCGCATAAGCAATGTCACCTTCATATAAAAATTAACTAATCTTTCCGAAACTCATTTGAATATAATCACAAGCACATTTCTCATAGACAGCTATACCCATAACTTAATTTATCTCTAGAAATAATATAAGCCATCATTTCAAATATAATCATACGAAACATTTCGCAAACAATATCAAATAGTTGATATGATATCATGAAAACAATCTGCGCATGAACCATTATCTCTGTACATGTCTTATGACTTTGGCACGCTTGCCACTTGCTATATGGGCCAGATGAATCCAGATGCTTGATAAGAATCAACAATCTATCTATATATATATATATATAAATGCATGTGTATATGTATTTCACACAAAACTCTGGCAAATTTCACTTTCACTTGAAACTTGCTGCTCTACAAATAAAAACATCAAAAAATTTTCCACAATCAGCATTAAATTTTTTTTGTGCGCGTTGATAATGGGTAGCAGCTCTGTGTTATTATTATCACGTTATCAAGAAAAAAAATAGTATTTATAATTTTTTTTTCGTTGGTCATTTGGATTTTTTTTATTCTCGAGGTAGACTTTAAACGTCACGAATTGTTACATCAGCGTTTTTTTGGCAGAATTAAATGATGCTTGATGTGTGTGAAAGTGTTTGCTGCATAGTGCACAGTGGAACGAAATCGCATGCACCACTTAAATTGGGGGTCACACATTAAAACTTTATCAAAAATACGATACGAAAAGTTGATTTTACAAAGTTCTCAAATAATCTTTATTTATTTTTATTATTTTTTTATGGCAAAAAACGTGTCAAGATTCATTTCCTTGTTGTTAGTACGTAATGTGTGCATTTTGAGATGTGCTTGCCTCGCCACCCTCTCTGCTCCCCCTTGCAATAGGTGTTGTGTAACGTTGAATGAGCTGCGCCTTATGCGCAGTAATATATGTATATATATAGAAATATATGTATATATATATACAGTTGCGAAAAAATAATAGCACTACTCGTATAAGAAATGTTTTAAGGAAATTTTGCATACGTTTTTGGAACAGGAAGAAGACACTTCAAAAAAAAAAAGTGTGACAGGAAAAAAGCTTTAATTTTATTCAACATTTTCAACTTATTAAATTTAAATCAAATTTAAAAATAACAATTTATGAAAGAAGCAATAAAATTAACATAACACAAATCAAAATAACAATAATAAGAGAATAATAATTATGAAACTTGGCAATAATTACCGCTTTTCTATAATTCTTGTTTCCATACTATGGCGCTTTGCCCTTCACTTCCCCCCGTAAACAATATATTAAAAATCAACATTTGCAAAAATTATTGATGTTTTTTCGATTCGTAAGGAAAAATGTAGTGATGCTATCATTTTTGCCGCAACTGTATACATATATATATTTCAGGTATACTATTGTAGTTGAGAGAAACCCAATGCCAAACTCAAAATACGTAGTTACGTCGTCGTTTTGTTTTTTTTTTCTACGCAAAAAAAAATGTAAAACGCAGTTTGACCTTCAATGGAAATTTGATGCATAATACAATGGTTCATTGGTTTGGGGGCGGGGATGTGTTAAGCGCCTCACACACTCGCACAAACATACATGCAACGCAAACAACTTTCTAATTGATGACGAGGCGGCTACGTTTACGTTTTACGTATTACGCTTTACGGCGAGGCATTTATTCACTGGCCATGCAATATTTTTTTTTAGCAAAGATGACGCTAAATAATTTTATAAAAAGAAAAACAAATACGTCTGTCTGGGAATGTATTGCAAGAGGATGGGGTGGATAACTTTCAGACGGCGCTGATTTCCAGCGAAAAACGTTAGTTGCTTAACTGAAATGAATTATTATTCCAGGCGGTGTCAAAGCGTGTTTAAAAAAGTCAATTTCTTGTGAAAATCAACAAATTTATGGCATTGGAATACGCCCCCAAATGGCACACGAATTGTGGCAAATGCATATATTAATATATTTAATTTGAAATATCTAATGAAGTTGAGAAGTGCATTTAAAGTGCGCCACATGAAAAAGTAAAGAAGAAAAAAAAACTCGCATTGTCTGCATTTTCTCTCCAGTTGCTTGCTGCTGCTGTTGCTTCTTCTTCTTCTGCCTTGTGCACGGCAGGCAGGCAAGCAACAGGCAACAACAACAACGACAAAACTCTCATTGCTATGATTACAGCACACACGCCTTTGACGTCGCATCGTCGTCGTCGTCGTCTGTAAGGCGTCTCGTCGCCAACAAGCACCAATATAAACGAAGTCAGCGCTCTACTTGTGTACATGGGAGAGCTTTTTTGCATTTGTATTTGTGCTGTTGTGCTTAGCTGCATTGATCGTTGAGCCGGCGCATTACAGCGTATGCCAGCACTCCTCACACCCCCTTGTCTAAAGCACTCTGTGCAACGCTCTTCCACTCACGTATACACATATACACAGCCACACACAGGCAAACGGTCATGCGTTCGTTATGTGTCTGTCTGTATTGTGTGTCTATAAATAGCCAAAAATATTGATGTTGATTTTTATATGCGTTGTTTGTTGCTGCTATTGTTGTTGTTGTTGGTTTTGCTATCAACCATCAGCTATCAATGTTTGTTGTTGTTGCTTTTATTATATTTGTTATGCTTATTATTGTTTTTGTTGTTGCTTAAAAATAAACTCGGCTGCGCGTGGCATTTTTTTTAGAAGCTTTCCGCTCTCGAGAGTGACGGCTCTCTTGCGCTCTCACTCGCACTTATCTGCTTATTAAAAGAGTCAATGGAATGAAATTCCATAAAATGTTAATTCATGCTTTCGCACTCGCTCGCTCTCGCTCTTGCTCCCGCTCTCTGGTTGCTAGTGGCTCTTTGCTGCGCTCTCCAAATGTTAACTATTAATTTTTGCGAAAAAAAATTGGCAAATTTCACCACAACAAACATTTTTTTATGCGTATTTCTTTTTTTTGTTGTTTCTCACGCGCACATGTTTAGCATCTTTGCGCCGCCTTTTTTTTTATTTTTTATTTGTGTTGGCATTTAACGAGCTGCTGCTGCTTCAATAGATGAGGGGGCGTCGTTGCATGTCTGCACTGTTATTAGCTTTATTTTTTTGTTGCCTTTAACTGTCTGCCGCCTGCACTCACTAATTGGAAGCATTAAAATGGTGTGCATAAAAAAAAAACAAATACGTTTTCCAATGGGAAAAGTAGTTAAAGCTTTTACATGCATAAATGCAGTATGAAAATACATATTCCAAGTAAAATTTCGCTTTGCCTTGTCACTGTGGTCCCAGTGTTGATGATACCAAACCGAATTATAGTTAAATTGTTGACAGGATTTTTTAAAAATTATAATCTACAATTATTTTAAGCTACACACAAATAAAGCTTATCTTTACACACATCAACGAAATAATCTTGAATATTATATACATATATTCTATCTAGTCAAAACTTTTCATATGAATCACATGCAAAAATGCCGGAATTTCTATTTTGCTTTGCTACACTGATTCATATCTCGCTCTCGCATGCGGTCTATATGTATGTATAAATATATATTTTTATAAAGAGGAAGCTGTTGCCAGGTAAAAATCTTGATCGCAATTCGAGCCCAACACAACCTGCCCCACTGTGCCTCAACTCACCTAAAAATAACAACAGCAACAATAACAGAATATGTTTAACAGGTGTTTCCATGTGCAAAAAGGGAATACCTCCGATTACGAAAGCTTTTCGGCTTTCATTTGTTATTGCCTTCAAATTGACACCTTCTTCTTCTTCGTCATCGTGCTCACATGTCTTGCTTGTTGTTGTTGTTGTTGCATTGTGACAGGCCGCAAACGGCACTTTATTGATTTGAGCGATTGGATGGCTGCGTGAAAAGATTGATTGATGATTGGGCTTTTGATTTTCGGCTCTTTTTCGATATGTTCGCGCGTGAGTAAAGGAGAGCAGTGTATCTCTCTATCACACACACACCCACACAAAGATATCTTTTTGGGAGAGCAAAGTGAAATTAGACGAAAGCAAAGAAGGAAATTATTGATAGACGTCAGTTGGCTGCGATCGTTTTGCTTTATGGGTGCGGGATCTTTTCGAGGGGTGGACGAAGGCTGGCGACGAGGACAGCGTCGAAAGACGGACGAGCACATGATTGAAATAAAACAAAGCATGGCGCACAAAAGAATCTCAACAAAAATGAAAATAACAAAAGCAAAAAAAAAAAACAGGAATACACATACACATGTATTTATTTATTTTAGCTCATAAATATCAAAGCAGTCCCAAATTGTTGCTCTGTGTCTCTTTGCCTCCATTTAACTGTCGCTTTCTCGTCCTTTCTCTGTCACACTTGTATCTAAAGCCGCCACAGTGTGTCAATCATCAATGATAACGCCACAACAATAAATAATGCAAATTAATGCCACTAAATCATAATATTTTGTACAATCAATAATTCACCATATATAAATATATATAAATAATAATATTCTTAACGCTTTCATCGCCGTTTTCCGCGTTGCAAAAATGTCGTCCATTTTTTGGCATTTCCTTTTTGTTCGCGTCATTTCCGGTAAGGGTGGGTAAGGAGAAGTGGGTGGGGGGTAGTTGGAACTGGCGCCAGAAGCTAGCTTTTCTACTTGCTTGTTTTTTCCCTACATTGACCATAACCTTGACTATTTTATATGGAAATGAAATGCGGCAAAATTGGTGTTTTCATTTCTGCTGGACAAAACAAGTTTATGGCCGCCATCAATTAGCCGGCTGAATGTGCCGCATGTGGCACAAAAAATAGAAAACTAAATTAAGAGCACAGTTTAGTTTCGACCCAAATAATATTTGCTACTAATAGCTTTAAGCTAAAAGCTAAAAAAAGTAAATCAAGAATTTTATGGACTTGTCATTAATCTGTGTTTGATTTCATTTATTTATGTAGTACAGCAATACAATAAAATGTAAATATGTGGAAAATTTATTTGCAAACCACTTTTGCTTTTATTGTGCATGTCAAGCTTAATTTGTTATTTATTTGGACAACAATTTGATTGGGACTCTCCCCTTTTCTTTCCACCTCTTAAAGACTTGTAAGTAAATACGAAAAAAATCGAACCAACAAACGGAACTAACAACTTGTGGCATGGTCGTTAAGGGGCAAGTTGCAAGAAACGACAACTTCCAAATTAGCATTTGCCCATTTCCGCAACTTGTGCAAATCTGAAAATCGATTCTTTTTTTTGCATGAATTACCAGCAAAAGTTGTGTTTACAAATATAAATGAAGTTTTAATGGGGAGGAGACAAAAATAGCTATCTTTTTGAAAATCGATGGGTAAAGGGGACTGCTCGACTGGCAGATACCCTGTAGACAGGCTTTAAAAAATAAATTAAATATAAAAAAAAATAAGCAATCATAAAATATCAAAAAAAAAAAATAGTAAAAATATGTAAAATGATAATAAATACGAAATTACGTCTATTAATTTTGAAACTATATACTCGTATTTAGAACTTTTTCTTTTATTTCCATTGTAAGTCGATTTATATCGATGTATTGTCGAAACAGCGCCAGTTATCGATCAAGTTAAATAAACTTGAGCTGCTTGAGGTATACGAGAAATGATGTGCCAAATTTGAAGCTGTTGATTAAAATTATGAGTTTTAATTTTAAATAAATATAATTTACGGATCTTCACACTCTCATTCGACTACCCATTTCTTTATATTCATTTTGTTCTCTAAATTAATTCTTAATTGAATTTAAATATGACATTTATAAAAGTTAAAATTGCAGCTTGAGCGAAACTCATTCAAGAGAGGGGGGAGAAGGAGGTGGTGTAGAGTGAGCTGACTTGAGTTGTTTACTCTTCCAACGAGTGGTTGGTTAGGGTAGGGGAGGGGGATGAGGGCGCTGGTTGTGGCTGCCACAAAACGAACGACCTTGACAGCGAAAGAAAAACTTATTATCGGATGTGTAAACAATCGTCGAAAGGCAAACTTGATTATGGATTTGCATTTTTTGGGGCAGCAAAACAGAGACAGAGATAGAGAAAGAAGCGGCATGCAGCAAAAGAAGGGGCAACAAGGGAGAAGCAAACGCAATTTGCACTCGTCGCTGGCGAAAAACTAGCGAGAAAATAAAAATGAAAATCAATAAAAAAAATGCAGCAGACGAAATGAAAAAAAGAAAATTTGAAAAGGGAAAATGCGAAAATGTCAAATGGCGCTAAAGCAAAAAACTAAAAACAACTTAGTGAAAACCAAAAAAAAGTGAGCGTGAAAGTTGCACAATTTGAACATCGTTTTTAGCCACGTTAAAACCGAAATGCGAATGCGAAAGACAAAAAGGCATTCAACGCTTTTCTTTCATTAGCGCCTTTCTCAGCTCGAGCAGGATGAATGGGGAATGCGAGGGGCAAGTGAGGGGTGATGCGGATTGGGATTGTGAGGCGTTGGAGTGAACGGAAATTGGATTTCTCAGCTGCAGAAAATGAAATAAATATATTTATGTTAAGCTGGATTTGCTGGGGCAGATGCCGAGCAGCAAGTTACATATTGTTGCCTCTGTGGGTGTTAAGTGTCTATAAGATACATACATATGTAATATTTATGTGCATAATTCGGTATATACTTTTATTGGATGTTGGTTGCTTATTAGATTTATGGTAGTTACTTTACAACATGCTTGTGATCGAGGAGAACAAAAATTGAGTTCTAAACTTTACAAAATTGTCAATATGTGATTTTATTTGAAATTTCTAGGTATGTTACAAGAATTTTTATAAAGGAAAACTTCCATTAAATGATATCATAATTATATCTTTAGAAACGATAAATTGTTTAACTACAATCTTTATCTTTATCTTAATAACAATATTAATCCCAATAGGAGTGAAATATTAATCAGGTTTTCCAATATGATTCAATCTTAATCTCAATTCCAATCTTAGCTTCCACAAATTTCAAACACAATTCCTTTGAGCTGTTTACTTATTTAACTTGGCTGAAACTTATGGAAATCAGTTTGAATAGCTTTTGACCTGTTAACAATTAGCATTAAGGGCAGTTCGAATCGATTGACTCTCGTCTGAGAGAAGCCAAATGGAAAATTCCACAAGTGTGTGAGATGGGGAAGGGGGAAGGGGGTAGTGCTACCTTTGCATGAGTGTGCATGTGCGTGTGTGGCATTAATGGTGCCACAGTGTTGCACAATGTGCGTGACAAAATGCACTCGCTGGTTTATCAGAGCGCCATTTTGCTTTGCGTAGCCTAATTTGCAATTCTTGGGTGGGGGAATAGGAGGGTGTAAAGGGTGTAAGACAACTGCACTCAGAAAAATAACAAGCTTTCTTTTAGAATAACTTCTAAATATAAGAAAAACCAAGTTTCTAAAAATGAGAAAGGTTGCCCCAAACTAATAATTACAAAAATATGGTCTTTTTTTTAAGAAAAAAATCCTCTCAATTTTGAATTCTTCAATGCACAAAGAAAAGCACGATGGAAATTAGACATGTATTTTTTCTAAATTTGAAACTTCAATTTGAAAAATTTTTACTTATTGAATAATTAGTTGACTAATTTAAAAAGTTCAGTCCGTTTTATTTTTGCTGAGTGTGGACTAGGTTCCCTTGCTCCTTTAAGGTTGCTTTAAGCAGCTGCTGTTTCGTTGCCATAGTACATTGTAGCATTTTAGCACCTAATTAGCCATAATGCTTGAGAGTGATGGGGAAAGAGAGGGAGGCGGAAAGAGGGGCGAGAGAACTGTTTGTTAATTCATTAAGCATATTTGTTTGCCAGCCGAGAAGAGCGAGAAGCGAAGAGTGGAAAAGTTGGCTGGAAATGGCGGGTTCTGTGTGTCATCAGATAAGTCCAGCTGGTGGAGAACATTGTTTATAGGGTAGGAGTAGGAGAAGGGATTGGGGAGGAGTCCACTTAAGTGAACTGTCGTGTGGCTGGGCAGTTAAAGAGCCTATTGATTGCCTCTTAAACCATATTGTAATTCATCGCTTCCTTCATTTCTCATTTCTCATTGACTGAGTCACAAAAATTCGGTTTGCCATTTAGGCATTTCCGTTCCGGTTCGTTCCACACAATCATAGGTCAATGTCCTCTCGTTACTTAACTATAAATATATATGTCTGCCTTAGCAGTCTTTGGTTCCTCTTTTTTGAAATGAATGAGTTGATTTTTGTGGGTCACGTTTATCAAGCCAACCAAAAATATATTTGACAATCTTTAACAATCAAGAATTGTTCCTTTTTTTGAAACGAATAAGCTGACTTTAAAGTCCAACTTCAATCAACCCAACTTAGTTGCGATTTATCTGTTTATCTTCTCCTAATGCTGTCAAAATATTCCCTAATCGAATTATCTCAAGTTAATTTAATATCTTAATTTGCATTTGCATTGAAACTTATTGTTTTATTCCCTTCTCCTCAAAGTATCTTAATTTTATATGAAGTGAAATTATCTCATTTTTTTGTGTCCCTCAATCGAATTCTCTTAATTTAAATGGAATTGAAAATCTCGAATTTTCTTGGTATTTCGTAATCGAAGTCTATTTTTAAATTCTTCGATTAATTAAAACTCTATAAGATAAGCTACTATCTGAACCATACGTAGATAAGAACCAACTCTAAAAGAGGCTAATGATTTAAATACAAAATTGAGTGACAATTTAAATTTGAGTTAGTACAATTCAAACACTTCGATGAAGAGTTCATTCAAGAGGAAGGCACAAATCGGTAATAATGGAAGGAAAACTTCAAGAAGCAGTCATTTTAGACTTGATTTAATCAACCTACTTTTGCAGTTCTGTTTTGTTGTTTCCCCCTGTTGGTTATTGCCACCGATTCTTACATCTGTCTAAATAAACCCAATGGATATCGTGCTCCACAACCCGGCAGCTGTTCGCAGTTCTACGAGTGTCTCGCAGGAGTCGCTGTACCGAAAATCTGCATCAATTTCTTTGATTCCAAGACCCAAAAATGTGTCAATGAGATCAGCACAGACTGCTTTAAGCTGCAGCAAATATCGTCGGGGAAAGTGATTGAAAACAATACCGTAAAATCTGCAGCAGAACCAAAATCATTTGGAATACCAAGCGGAACCAATCGGGTGAATCCTACAACATTTAATGCAAGGACACCAGCGAAAACTACTCGAAAGACAACACACACACCAGCAGTGACCACTCGAAGCACCGCAGCAACTCCTCGAAGGACAACACCTTCTCATACAAGACCAACAGCAACTAATCCAATTACAACTAGAACCACTCGAAGAACAACAACTGGCACCACTCCAAAGTCACCAACGCGAACCACTCCAAGGAGAACCACAGGAACCACTCCAAGGACAAGAAAAACCACAGGAACCACTCCAAGGACAAGAAGAACCACTCCAATCAGACCAACACGAACCACTCCAAGCAGAACCACTGGCACCACTCCAATGACGACATCCTCCGGAACCACTCCAACTGAAACCACTTTAATAACACCAACAGAAACCAGTCCAATGACGCCAACAGAAACCACTCCAAGGAGAACCACAGGATCCACTCCAAGAACAACACATTCTTCTACAAAACCAACTGGAATCACTCCGATGACTCCAACACGAACCACTTCAAGTACAACCAGAAGAACCACTCCAATGACGACACCCTCAGGAACCACTCCAATGACTCCAACCACTTTACTAACATCAACAGAAAACACTCGAAGGAGAACCACTGGAACCACTCCAAGCAGAACCTCTGGAACCACTCCAAGGACAACAAATTCTTCTACAAAACCAACTGGAACCACAGCAAGCACTCCAGGAACTACTCTGAAAAGAATTTAAGTTAATATTTTCCACTCTTCAAGCGATAAGTTGTAGAATATTTAATATTTCTATATATATATATATATATATATATATATATATATATATATATATATATATATATATATATATAATTGAAGTATTAAGTATTAATTGATGAGAATCAATAAGTAAGGAAATTAATAAATATTAAAAGGGGAATCAATAAGTAAGGAAATTATCGATTATTTTGATTTCACGCAAACATTGCATGCAATTCTAGTATGATAAAAAGTGAACAATTAACTACACATTCTTGAATTGAAGGGAATTGAAATATAATTTAATTTAATTAAAAGAATGGCAAAAAGGAGAAGAAGCCGCAGCAGTCAGCGTCTCACATTTTTCGGCATATAACATAATTAATGGCTTATTTGCTCGCCTACAAGTTGGGCATTTGTTTACGGAGGCGTTTATTGGCTGACTGGCTGAACACCCACATAGACAAAGCGTAACCACCCCCACTCCCACCCCCTCTGCCAAAAGAGAAAGAAACTTTTGGTGGCAACAACACAATTTGGCAAAAATTTATCATAATTTTTGAGACTTGCAGAGACTTCCGCATTTTGTCGGAAATTATTGTAAATGGAAATTGTTTTTTTTTATTTTTTGTTGAGTTTTCATTTGCAAAAGAAAATTCAGCTTAATGTGGAATAGAGAATGAAGAAGATGGGGACAAGAAAGATGAAAAGAAAGATTTGGCTTGGTTCTTGGCATAAATTAAATATTTAACTTCTATTCTTTGATGTGGTTGTTGTCTCCGCTCGAGATCATTATGCTGTTTGCCCATGTTTGTGTGTGTATATATGTTTATGTGAATATTTTGTATGTGTATGTATCACATAGAAAAAATTGAAGCCGGTTTTTTCTTTGTTTGCCGTTTTAAGCTATTTTGCCGGTTTTTTATTTTATTATGGTTTGGCCCGTTATTTTTTTTTTGTTGTTATTGTTTGCTTTTGCCTCTGACTTTTATTTGGTTGCCACTCATTATTAGTCATCATCAACCACAGCCGCAGCAAACCTAACCTCACTCAATACCCCCCACCCCAAACCAATCCAGCAACCAAAGCCAGCGGCCATTTACAAAAAAAAAACTTCACATTCACATGCTTCGTCTCACTCGCCTTTGTTTGGTAGCTCTGCATGTGTGTGTGTCTGTGGATTGTGACGAGTCAGCGAAGCGCGCTCAGCTGATGACCGCGCCGCTGCTGACGTCGACGCGCAGCTGTGCGAAACGAGTGCTTCAACAGCTGTTTTTGTTGGAGTCTTTTTTTTTGTTTGTTTGTTGCCGGCGGTGTTCGGTGACAACGCCCACATGGCATCCACTCACAAAACACACGCACACACACTCACATAGTCAGCAACTCGCAAAAACAGGGAACTTAGGAGCGCTTAATCCCCGTTCGCATAGCAGCCAGCTTTTGAGAGTGTTCAGTGCTCTGCTTTGCACTTATTAATTGGGTTTTTTTTATTTTTGGGTTTTCTAATTTATTAGTTGCTAATTGAAATGCAAACTTTGCGACGGCGCCAGAACGCTCCATTAATTTCGCATTAATTTTCTTCACGCGCCCCGAATTCTACAATTAATTTATTTACTTTGCCTAATAACGATTTGCGATTGTTGTTGTTGCTGTGCCAAAATTGTTGTGGGCACATTGCATTTGTCACACACACACGCACAGCACACACACACAAACTTGCACAGATAATGCATAATGTATTAAAATTGAAATAAATAACAATTTTGTTGTACGTCAAGCGCCGCAGAAAATTAGAAAAGACGCAAGCGACTGACAACAACAACAACAAACAACCACAAAAAAAATACAAACAACAACGAAAATGTTAATTAAGCGAAATTTTGTATGCAGTGATCTCTACTTTATTTGTTTTTATTGGCACAAGCATACGCTGCAATTGCGAATGGGGTATATTGATTATGTGAGCTGGAATGTTACCCTAAATGAAGGCAAAGTAAATTGAATTATCTACAATTTCAACTATTGTTAATTGTTGTAGACACTTAGTATCGCTAGATTATGCACTAATTGCTTCTTATCGATAGTTTAAATGTACATTTTGTGCTCTATGCGGTTATCGATAGTTCAACTATGAATTACTTAGCTTATTACCGAATATTTGGATAAGCAGTCATGTGAAATCGAGTTTGAACTATTGATAACTATTCAAGACGGTTTTTATCAATATCATATGCTCCAATTGCTTGTTATCGATAATCTAAAGCTGTACTTTAATGCCATCAAAAATTCAGCAGTTCATACTTAAAGATGTAAACAAAAGTGCAGCTTACAGCCAGAAAACCGTCAATTATCGATAAGTGTTCCAATCGGTTATTGTCGATAGAGTAAAGATAAAGATTGCCAATGAAAGATCAACTAGCAACTGTTTAGGCATATAAGCAACAAAACAAAATCTTTCACTTATCGATAACATACGCTTTTCATATGATTTCTTAAATTATCGTTTATGATTATCACTTAAAACTTTGAAGCTTTACTTCAATGATCTTCCTTGGCAGGGCATCTGACAGTCGTCTAGCTAATCTCTGCCTCTATCATGCTATCTCAATCTTTCTCTCCCTCCCAGTCTCTCTCTCTCTCTCCTTCCCAGTCTGTCTCTCTCTCTCTCTCTCTCTTCTCCCACTCTATTTGCATGCATAGCCTTCCCCGCATCTAATTTGTTTTTGATCGGTTTTATTGCAATTTTTCATTGCCAAAGCGTCGCAGCTGCTGTTGCGCTTGGCCAACGCCAGGGGCGCTGCAGCGACTATCGCCTGACTGCATTTAAAATCAACTAAAGCGTCGCATAATAAATCAAATCCGTAAGTATATAAAAATGAAATATGGCTTAGATACAAAATGAAAGACACAAAACTAAATTTATCATTTTGCAATCGCCAGTTTTTCTGGGCGGAATTTCGATTCTCTCCTCAAGATCGTAAAACGGTCTTCTCGAATTAATAGGCAATCATGAAAAGCGCGCAATAATTTATTTATATATATGTATATCGTATAAAGTATATACAGTAGTTGCTCATTTTATACATTTTATGTTTGTTATATGATTTTTCTATGATTTTTTCCGACTTGTTTTCTTTTTTTCGTAGAAACAGGTTTTCATTTTATTGTCATTGTTTTTGTTTTTATTTACTGATGGTTAAACAAAAGTTGCGACTAACTAAAGCATTTGTCATTTTTACATTTATCAGTTTCCGGAATTTCAACTGACTTACTTACCTTTAACATTCACCTTTCACTGCTGTTTTTTATTTCTTATCTGCGCCCTCAGTGATAACTGCAGACCCCATCGATTATGCGTGTCTTAGCTGAAATGCCCACTGTGCCACTTTCCTAAAACTATACCAACCATACAGACACATATTATATATATATATATACTTATATATATAAATATATATATAAATATATAATGGTAATACCTGAGTCAAGTGAATTGTACTTGAATTTTTGAAGGTCTCTTTGCAATGCACACTTGATGATAATACAACACTACTTTGGCTGGCTTGTGCTGCAAGCGATAATTTGTATGAGACTAGGGAGATACCCTGTAAAGAGACGGATCAAGGTTGATTCGGTTTAATAATAATATAATAATAATCTAATAAGTGAAGAAACCTCGCAGACTGAGCTTCAATATTTTGCATTAGGCATTAAAATAAACTTAATATTCATATTCAAATTAGTCTAAATACGAATTTGGTTTGAAACCCAGCTTGAAGCAAGTTATGCAAATATTTTACGCTATGGTTTGTTACTTTGCTAGATACTGATTTGATTGATTTCTTCATACATCGATACTTCTTGAATTTATTTTATTAGTAAGCATTATTTTTAAGTATGGATGAGTATCTATATAAAATAGATATTTATAAATATGAGGTGCATGTTTAATTTAACTACAAATAAGAGTAAATGCGTATACCCTGCATGCAGGGCCGCCTTAGTTAGGGTATGCAGAGCAAATGCTGAAGAAGAAGAGTTGAAGAACTTTTGTCCGTTGTGAGTTTTTAACACTTGGCGCCAGGGCGCTTAAATCGCCGTGACGATAACACGGGGCGTGGGTGCTCGCACACACACACACATACAACACACACACATACATTCCACACATTCATTCCACAACAAGCCCGTGTGGAAGTTGAAATCTTGCGTCTCGCTCGCACCTCTGCGCGTCATGCGATTTTTGCATTTTGCATGAGTTTGTTTTTAGCTTGTTTTGCATTTGTTGTTGCTGAATTGGTTTCCATTGATTGACAGCAACAACTATCATAATAATATAACAACAAATTGAGACAAGGCGACGGTCATCATGCCAAGCGAAAAGATACAAACAAAAACGAAACACAAAACAAAAATTGCAAAAGCGCCCAAAAAACAAACGAACTGGTGACAAAAATCAAACAATTTGCTTTTGCAAAACATTTTAAAATAGTGCGCAATTTTACCATTTTTCTTCTCTATATTTATATTATAGATGTAGACACAAAACAAAATAAAAAAAATAACACACTTTGACAATTCTCTCGCTCTCTCGCTCTCGCGCGCTCAAAGATCAACAGTTAGAAGTTCTCTTGACCTACCTTGCTCTCTCTCCCTCTCTCTCTCTCGCTCGCGCTCTTATCATCGGCTCTCAATTACAACCGTTTTACACACGTGAATGAATCTAGCTACCTCTCTCGCTCGCACTCGCTCTCGCTCTCTAGTTGCTAATTGCAGTGGTTTTGTTTTTGTTTTTCTCAAGAGTTCTGTTTTGTTTCTGCTTCTATTGTCGCCTCTTCTTCTTCAACTGCTGTTGTTGTTGTTGTTATTTTTGCTATTGATCGCATTGCACATTATCGCCATGTTTGTATTTGTTGCCATTATTCGTTGTGCTAAAAAGGGTATTGAAAAAGATAAAACAACAACAACAACCAAAACAACAACGACAACAAAACAAGGCAAAGCAAAGCGCACAATGAGAAAACGGTAAACAAAATTTTTATTGCGTTGCGGGCTTCTTTTGTTGTTATTGGTTGCCTTTTGCTGTTCTACTAAAATTGAAAAATTTGTCCAAGTATTTCGGGATTAATGGTGGTGGATTTAAATGGATTCCATGGAAAACAATCAATATTTGTATATTAAAATCAATTTAAATGTTTCAATTGAATTTCTTTTAAAAATCTGCTCTAAATTGCACCACATGTTTTCTTTAACAGTAATATTTTTAATTGAAAATTGATATTCATTATTTGCTTCATGTAATATCATTTTTAGTATTTGGTAAAGATTTAATTAAAATGAATCTATTGATTGTAATACTTACATATTTTTCTAAGATTATTTTGCAAAGTTCAGTCTTATCTTAGGTGTATGTCATGGCTGAAACACATTCCACATTAGCACGGCCACACGTCGTTAAGTTTGAGTTGAGCTGCTATAAGCGAGGTGTCTTAGCTAAGGCGCACACTTTGGCATTCAGTGTTAGCTGCTAAGTGCGCACAGTTTTGGATGCCCTGTCCATCGTGAGTGTAGCAGTTCATGTGTCTCTGCAATATTTCCCGTTACAGTTTTGAGCATTGTGGAACTTGGCACTTATACACTTTAGCACAGACAGCAACCACGAAAGTAAGCAGTGTCAATTAAGTGTACAAGCAGTACGCAAGCAGTTTTGCTAACTTTCCGTACTTCTTGAATTAAGAAATAGTTTTAAAAAGTTGAACTTAATTATTTCTTCCTCACAACTAATCAATATTTGTATCTTTTCTTAATTGCAGGTAAGCCCAAGTTTTATTTACTTAACCAGCCGAGTGAGTATGCACTGAACCTAGTCTTTTTCCTCCACACACCGCAAAAAAAGAAGAAAATTCCTTTTTCATAATTTCACATTTGACAAAACAAAACAAAAACAAAAAAATTCATGCACAAATTTTGTTGGTTGAAAAATAAATGAAAACTTTTTACAAGCATTTTTCATTCATTAAAATTTACTGTTGTTGCTCGCTCTGTCTCTTTCTTGCTCTATCTCTGTCTCTCTCTTTCCCTCTCTTTTCAACTAAGAAATGGGAAAATTCTGTAAATAAAAATAAAATGATTGAATTTAAAATTCAAATTTCATTTCAAAAAGTGCCTGGAATAAAGAAGAAGACATTCTTCATACATCAATTCTTGTTAGATATGATTAGATTAGTTCAGCTTAGTTGATAAAGTCTATTTCCAACTATCCAACTTTCCAACTGACTATTTGAACTCGGCCAGTCTTAAAGCTAACTTGAAGAAACTTGAGAAATATCTTTATTCTGGAGTATAGGTGTTAGCTATGTCCATTTTAGACGGATCGGCGAACTATATAATTTAGCTGTCGTGGGAATAAACGTTTTTTTCATCTATTCTTGTACATTTTATATAATATATATTACATTTATTATAAAATGAATTAAATGTAACGGGAATATGTGCAATATATACCTTATTTAATTTTAGCTAGGGTATTTCAAGCCTCATCAACCTTTGATTTTTTAGCTAACGGTTCTTGTTACGGTGATTGTTTTGGCTTTGAATTTAAATTTGACTCATGTTTTTCCCCATTTATTTGCCTTAATGCCAATCTCTGATTGCACTCAAAAACACGTTGACTATTTTTCTTTGCGCTTTTCCTCTTTCTTTTTTCTTTTACATTTTCCCAACTGGTCGACAACAACAACAAACAACAAACAACAACAACTTTAGCTGCATTCACCTAATTTCTTCCTCTTGTTTTGGCCAAAAAGTTTTGTTTCCTTGTTTGTGTTTTGTAGTTGTTTGTTGTTGTTATTTGTTGTTGTTGCTTTGCAGGCGACACACTGAAAAAACAACAACAGTAAAAACAAAGTGCGCTGCATAATTTGTGCATTGTTTTTTAGCAGGGGGCAAAGAGTGGCAAAGGAGGAGGTATGTAATTGTGGCAGGGGGAAGGGGGAGTGGCAACATGTGGGAAACTCGCATGTGATTTGTGCATTTAAATGGCAACAGCAACAATCACGTTGCAAGAGCCATTTGTATGCAGATTTTTCAGTTGCATTTTCATTTTTTCCATCTCTTTTTTTTTGTTGCACGACGCTTGTTAAACAAAATTGTTTTCTTGTTGAGATTATGTAAGAAAAAAGAAAAGAAAATTAAGCACACATTATTTGTATCAAAAAGATTAACACACAAAGTTTACAAAACTTAATTAGTTGTTAAACTTAAAAGTTAAAGATTTTCTGAATTAAAATTATTCCAAGAATAAGTTGCAAGTTTTAATGGCAACAAAGTTGAAAGTTTTCCAGTTAAAAACTGCTGCGAAAAGTTCTCAAAAAATGTTTTCGACTGCACTCAAAAAGGGTGCAAAAGAAACATATATTAAAAATAGAAGAATTTGGACTTTTTCTTAGTACACAATGCAATTAAAATAATCTCTTTCTAAATAAGCAATTTACGCATTTTGAACTCTTAAAACTTAAGACAAAAGTCTTTTGAATTAAATACAATTTATGATCATTGAATTTTATACAAACTGAATACTTGTTTTTGCTATTGACAAGCTAAAGTTTATTTTTAGATAGTCTAAAAACTATCGATAACTTGGAAAAGTATTTTTTAAAGCTGAAAATAAATATTAGACTTGCTATTTTATGAAAGGAAAATGTGCTTTTGGTAAACACAAATTGTGCTTTTATCCGATTTATTTTATATTATTTGTATTGTTATCGGAAATCGATTTGTATCGATATTCACGAAAGGTAAAAAATATACATGAACTGCTTATCTGAATCAGAAGAGAACTCAATTCTCAACTAGGATATATTCTTAAAGATGTACAGATTCTTATAGATCAGCAGCGTTGTTTGTTTTTAGGTTCCACTTTTTTTTCAATCCGAAAACTTGTCTTAGCCTGGGCAAATGTATCTTTCTGATTGTCATAGTTAATATGCCCAACAAAAAGCATTTGCCAAGCGCAATAGTCAAGTGAAAAGCGCGCCAAAACTGAAAGTTTGTTGTTGTTGTGTGTGTGTTGTTGTAGTGTGTGTGTGTGTTTATCCCGGATGTTGTGCGGCGTTGACTGAGTGCTGCTAAATGCATTGAATGCAATTGCAACTGCAACTGCAACTGTTGTTGTTGCAGCTGCCGCTGCTGGAAATGGGGTAAAAGTGTTTTGTTTTTCTTTTTGTTTCTTTATTTATTTATTTTATATTTGGGCTGCTGTTTGTTGCAACTACTTTGTGGCACGCTGTTGTTGTTGTTGTTGTTGCTTGTCACGAGATCTTTCTTCGCGGCTGCCTGCATTTTATTTATGTTTATCGTTGGCCGCAATTTGCGTTCAGTTTGCAACCAAAACTGTGAAGACTTGCCCCCAAATAGAGATGAGCATAAAGATATATATCTTTAAATTGGTACTTAACATCGATTTAGACGGACTGACGCACTATATATTATAGCTGTCATGGGAAGAACCGATTCAAAGCTGTTTTCAAAGATAAATTGTAAAATTAGAAGAATCTGAATATTAAAATTATTTAATCATTTATTTAACAAAGCAATAAATTCTCAAAAATTGAATTCTTGCTTTAAAAACAATATTTTGTGAGTAGAGTAAATGGATACTAATAAATATGGAAAATGTACAAGAACATTTGGAATAATTTTGTTATAAAGTTTGAAAGACAAAAGCTAAAATTAAAAATAAAATTTATTAAATAATATAAAATGTACTGATAAATATATAATATAATAAATATAATATTATATACAATAAATACTATATTTGATTTTAGCTAGGGTGTTTCAAGCGTCATCAGATATATTTTTTTTCACTAACTGTTCATTCTCGTTTTGGTTGCCCCCAAATAGAGCTGAGGCTGATGAGGCTGAAGATGTCTTTATATATATACATGTATATAATATTTCTATATATTTCTTGGCCATAGTTCTTTTTATTTGGCGATTTGTCTTCAACTTCAAGAGGCGTCTGTTATTTATTTACTATTTTTTGTTGGGGCGGAAGCGAATCTTGCCACACAATTAATTGGCTGCAATTTTCTGCTGCGTCTTGTTGCGTGCAACAAAGCAATCTGACAGTTTTCATTTCATTTTCATGATTATTATGATTGTGCTGATTGTGATCATGATGATTATCTATGCCACATTCAGCTCATCATTCATCATCAGCTTCTCTTCTCTTCTCTTCTCGCTTTTTGTTTATGCGGAGAACTGGAGCGCATCGCCATCATGTTGCTGCTACAAATGTTGCATCATCTATTTGAGATGACGCTTGGCGCTTTTTATTCCCATTTTGTTGCATATATTCAAGCAGCTGAAGAAGAAGCAGGAATTATCGATAGTTTCTATTTAATCATTTATTGTTGAGTTGTAGCAAATTAATCGATTGTTTTTATAACTTGCTATTAATTTGCTTGGTACTGCTTAAGATTTTGAATGAAAATCATTTTTCAACAAAAACTTAAACCCAACAATCGATAATTTATCGATAAACGTATGTAACATGCATAAGTTGTATATGAAGTTGTAGATAATTCTTAGATATAGCATTATTTACAAACCTGGCCCGTAATGTGCTTAAATAAATCGTAATTCGAAGCAACAACTTATCGAAAACCTATCGATAACAACGCAAAAGTACATAAAATTAATCAATGAATTCTTAAAAATTAATAATGCTTACTTACCATGAGTATAATTTTTGATTAATCTGTAATTTTTATCGATTAATACTTTGATATTATTAAAAGATATTTCAACATTTTTATTGATCAATCATTCCTTAACTTGTCGAAGTAACTGAACGGTAATTCTAATCACTACATAAATATATCGAATAATACATAGTTTAACTTTGATATAATTAGTTATCGATACTTGTACTTTTCTTTTAATCGGTAATTAATTAGTTTGCCTAAGCAACTAAATGGTAATTCCGCATTTTTATTAAATCTTACTTCGATCTCATTAATAAATTGTTGATTGATCGAATATTTCTCACGTTGCCTAAGCAACATTTTGATTAAACGTATAAATAGTTATCGATGCTTAAACATTTCGATATATCGAACATTGTGCTCTGATTTATTAATTGATGCTTTAATACGTATATTAATTGATATATCGATTATTGCGTTAATCGATACATTTGTTAATTAGTTATGCAATAATTCGATAGCTCGCTTCTTGGATGGTTTTCTTTGTTCACTGACACTACTCATTTGCCTGCCTCGTTGAATCTACACAGTTCAGCTCATCTGCCACGCCCACACCCACAATTCGGTCATCTTCCCTTCCCTTCCCCTCCACTCACTCACAGCACCCCAAAATAATTGGCAAGTTCTAATTTTTTGATTTCCTACATGGATTTCACTATCTCCCCCTCCCTCTCCTTCCCTCTCTCGCTCTCTCTCTCTCTCTCTCTCTCTCTCTCTCTCTTTGAAAATATGACTGCCTATGTATATCTGCTGCTTACTCTCTCCCTCTCTCTCTCTCTCTCTTTCTCTTTTTCTTTTTTTTGCTTTATTTTGCGCTTGAAAATTATCGATACACCATGTAAATTTATCGATACACACAACAAACAAACACAGCTTTAGCCACGCCCCAAGTAATAACGGTAGTCGCAAGCGTGCTTTTAGCAACCCACACATACCCTACTCCAACACCACCACCACTTGCAACACCACCCCGTCGTCGTCGTCGTTGTCGGGGCTGCGTTTGCAGCCGCATCATTATTACTACTACGATCAATCGCATTCCGGCCGGAGTAGTTTCTGCGTGGATGCCTCACTTTGGCCCGCTGCTGTCAGCGAGGGGCAGCTTTACACGACGACGGGTGCCGACGAGGATCCCGAGGAGGCAATCGATCAGTTCTCGCCAACGCTCTACACTCGCCTCGGCTCGAGTCGTGCCATCAACATACCCAGCAGCAGCAGCAGCAGCAACATTAGCAGCAGTGCCGGCAACAGTCCACAGCATCATCCGATGCATCCGCATCTGCATCATCATCCGCATCATCAGCTGCTGCACCAACGGCAGCAGCATGCGCAACGTTCCCCAGCATCGGCTCAGCTGCAACTGCAACTGCAACTGCAGCAGCAACTGCAGCAGCAACAGCAGCAGCAGTGGCAGCTTTTAGTGCGAGTCCCACGGGATTTGTGCATGGCTATTCATCGTTTTATGCCAGCTCACCGGATGCTTTGGCGGAGATGGGTGCAGCAGGGTTGCAAGTGCCAAGAGAGGTTGCACACAGCAGCAGCAACAGCAACAGCAGCAGCAGCAGCAGCAGCAACTACCGCAAGACGTCCGCGTTCGCCGCTGGATGGCGCCACTGTGTTGGCCATCAACAGGTCGGTGTGTTGGTTAACGGCTCAAACTGCCACAGTGTTGCTCAATGTTCGATTAGCCAGCCCTTAAACACAGCTAAAACTAGAGCGATTTCAAAGTTGCAGCTAGTCTCTTGAGTCTCTCGATTAGTTTATTGCTTAAAAAGTTATCGATATGCAAATAGTCATCGTTCATCGAGTTATCGAAGTTATCCGCAGTAAAGTATTAGCTTTTGTGTTAAGTATCGATTAGCTTTTTCTAAAGGCCTATTTGCAGATTGAAAAAAATATATCTATAATTGGTATCGACATGCAATCAATCGTTTTGATAGTGTTAATCGACTCTGGTCACACTGATTGCGATGAGCAAATAAATTCTTACTTCGAGTATAGCAACAAGTTGATTTTTAATTCTAATCGAACATTGAGTTTACTTGGCCCACAACTAATCTGTTTAACTGTTATCGATTGTCTCGTTTCTCGATAACCTTTTGTTGCACGTCTGCAAGTTGTTCCACTAAAAGCACAATTGCACTTGCAGAAAAACGCATGTTTGCATCTTGCACTTAATTTTGGTGTTTTCCTGGTTTTCCACAAAATGTCGCAAATACTTTCAGCTCATATTGAAAATGTTGCATGTATTTTATTTGTTTGACATTTTCCATCTTCATTAATGCTAATATATCATCTGAGCTTCATCGAACAATTTATTTGTGGCATGAATAAGTATTATCTTATTTTTATATATTACTAATAAATAAAAATATAGAAAAATAAAAAATTACACAGCTATCGATAAAATGCGATAAACTTGATTGTCGTTTGGTGTACGAGAACTTTTCTCTGAGATCAGCGTAGACATGGCTAACCACTATCTAGCCATCACTCTTGACTATATCAACCATCTATCTATACATTTATCCATATATCGATCAGACAGGTCATAGATAAATCTATATATCGATCAGACAGATCATGGATAAATCTATCTGTTTTCTCCTCCATCAACTACAACCTCAATCTCTTCATATAGATATATAACTACTGTCTGTGTATCAGACTGCACTTTATCTTCTATATGATCTGTCTGTCTATCCTAGTTGTCTACCACAATCTCAATCTACTTTTGAATCATCCTGCAAATAATACAATTTATCCTTTGGCAAATTGTGCATTTTTTTAGCAGCCCTTTTTCAAACTGCGAGAAGATTTCCGGTTCGAGCTGATTGCCTTTGCCACAGTTGATGATGCATCATTTGTCGTGGAGATGGATTCTCGAGGCGAATCCCTTTTCCATTTATTTTTGGCCCTTGCCTTGCTTTTAATTATAAAAAAGCGAAATGGGAAAAAAGTCAAAAACTCATCTTTGGAGCCACTTTAAGACTCATATCATGTTTTCCATTAAGATTTTGAGCTAAGGTTCTCTGCCAGGAGGCGTTTCATGTGCCTCGTTTTTGTTTTTTTCTTCTTTCAATTTGCAACAGCTAAAGAGTTGTGTGTGTGTGTGTGTTTGTGTGAGTTTGTGTGTGTTAAAGTGCGTTCTGAGTTGAATGCCAAAAATTGAAATGATGTCATTTCTAAACTTGAAGGTTTTTTTTTCCGTTTTTCGCGTTTCGCATTTCTTTTTGCGCTGCTTTTTGTACAACTCCTCAACGCTCTTGATGTTGATGATGATAATGATGATTCGTAATAAAAAAGCAATTCCAAATACACATATAGATATATATATATATATTTATATATATATTTGTTCATATGTTTATATTTAGGAGAGTGAGTATTACGCAGTTTGACCATTTGGCTAAGAACTGCGCATTAAACTGCGGAAATGTTTCCCTCGGGGCACTAGTTAAGGGAATACCCCTGCTATGCCCCCAGCCCCCCCGGCCTGCTATGAGAATAAAAACTCAAAAAAGGAATAACATTTTTGCATGTTGCCTGATAAGTAAAGCTTCATCTCTCTCTCTCTCTCTCTCTCTCTCTCTCTGTCTGTTGCTCTCTCTCTCTCTTGCTCTTGTTTACTTCTGTCTGCGGCTAATTTTTATTAGCTATTTAGTTTTTGTTGGTTTATCGTTTGGGGTATTGTCTGTTTGAAGCACATTAAAAATTAAGTCGCAATTTGATGTCGCTTTTCTGCTGGAAAATTGTTAATGAAAAATTCAAGCAGAACTTTCTGTTTAATTGTTAACAATTAAAATAACAATTATAGCCTTTATAAAAACTCTACAGTAATAGTTCTTAGTTATAAAAAGAGTTTAAATCTTGAACAAAAAACAGGCAAGAAAGAAGCAGATTTGACCCCGAAGTTAAACATTAATAATATGCATTAGATGGTCAATCAATCAATCACACTGTTTATTCTATGTCAGTCAGTTAATCATGCAGTCAACTAATCAATCAGGCAATTAATTAAGCAGTCAGTTCTTCAATCATGGGATTAATAAGGTAATCAAGCAGTTGGTTTATAGAAATTCAAGATTTCGACGAAGAACTTTTCCTATTATCAAAAAAAACTAATCGATTTACATATGTAATATAGTAATCTGATCATAACTTAATCAAAATGGTTATTCATACAATAACTTATCCTTCGACAGATTGTTCTCATGGTAGATAAATGTCTTCTAAATATAGCTTAATAACTGAGGTACTACTTGGCATAACGATAGATAGACAGACAGGCAAACATGGCTGATCGAAGATATATATGTATATACTTAATGGGATCGGAGAAGTCTCCTTCGATGCATTTAAATTAAAATTCACGAGAAAATCTTAGAGAGATATAGAATGTAGAGACTGAGTTCACATAGTAATTACATAATACCATTAATATATCTATGTGGACTCAACTATTGATGCTGAACAGGAATATGTATTGATTTCATGTGAACTATATACTACTATATGTGCTATGTACTTCATAATTGTTGGTTGTTGGAGAGGTTTCCTTCAATGCATTGCAAACTGGGCAACAAAATAGAAATATACCATGTGAATATATTTATTTGTATTTAAATGTAAAGGGGTCCAATAGTTGTGGCATGCTTCTAGGGAATATAAATATAATCACAAACAAATAAGTATCTAACTAAATATCTAAGTAGAGCACTGATGATCTAAATCTATGTCTGCATATTGGAAAGATTCCCCTTTAAATCGAGTGCAAGTACAGTCTGCACTCAATGAAAAATACATTTCTTATTCGCATGCGTCGTTGACTGCAACGAAGGCCACACAATAAAAAACAAAACACACTCCACAAAAATATATCTGCATATATATATAGATATATATATATATATATATAGATATATATGTATATATATGTGTTCTTGTTTTGTCCAAAAATGCAGCCGCTGGCCAAGTTCAAGGTTACAAAATCGTTGCTGCATTTTGGGAAACAGAAGAGAAGAATAAAAAGAATGAAAGAGTCGAAAAAAGGGGGCTCAAAGATTGCAATTTAATTATGCAGTGCAACAAAAATCGGGACTCTCTGGACACATTGTGTGGCAAGCAACCCGAGGAGTAGGGGCGGGGCGGTGTGGCTGGCATGGGAGGGAGGTATGTGCAAATTCTGTTTGATCGCATGGCAAACAAACACAAGACACAAATTCACACACACACAACACAACAATCAACCACACACACACACACTCACACAGCATGTTTGTTGCCTCCCTCCCCACCCCACACACACCGCCCTGCCTCTTTGCTGATAAGTGAGCTGCGTTTCATTGTCGACATTTGGTTGCTTGCCCCGATGATGTCAGCGTTTATTTTGGGGCTCTCAACGCCGCGCTAAACAAAACAAAACACACACACACACACACACACACACAACACACACGAAAGCCGCAAGCCTTAAAAAACATGCCAAAAATAATATTAAATGTGAGCGCAGGCAAAAAAAAAAAAAAACAAAATAAAAATACAACCAGGCAAAGGAAAAAAAGGAGAAAAAAGAAAAAACTGAAACACACTCGAGTGTAACAAATAACAATTACGAGCATCTGCCCAGGAAAAAAATAAAAAAAAAAAATATATATATATATAACAATAACTTGCTCTGCGCGTAATGAGAGGCAGTCTCCCTCCCCCACCCCCTCAACTCTCTTCGCTGTTATAAATTGGCATTTGTATCTTGAACCTGTTTTAACGTCCACTCACTAAATTTACCCAAAAAAAAAAAACAAAAAAAAATAAAACAAAAACACACGCAAAGAAAACAACAGAACACGGCCAAGAATAAATTTTATATTCACAAAGAAAAGAAAAAGAAAACGAAAAAAGTAAATTAAAGCAAAGTAAAAGTAAAGCTTAAATTTCGACTTGACGAAGTGAGGATTACCCTTAAATCTCTGTTGAAGATTTAGTATCTTGTCGAAATATCCTTCGGCTTACTTGATGTTTGCTTTTGCCAGGCTAAAAGGACTAAGACTGTTTCTCTTTTGCCATTTCTCTTTGTGTCACATTCGTCAACGTTGCAACTAGCAAGCAGTCGACGACTTTAGAAGCTATATTAGTCTATTTAGTTTATTATCACCTAATCCTCCTTTTCTCGCATTCGTAAACGATTTAAATGAGTGAAATTATGAAATTCCTTAACATTAAAGCACAAAGAAAGCTTAAGGCCACGTCTAGTTCAGTTCGTTGAGTCAAAAGTAGGCATAAAACACACCATAAACTTTTCAGTCCATATTCTTCTAATTTCTCTTTGTGTTGCATTCTTAAACGTTGCAACTGGCCAAGCTGTGGTAACTTTAATACCTGCCGAAACAATATATTATCACCCTATTCTCTCTTGCCTACATTCGTCAACGTTTGCTTGTCATTTAATAAACGTATTTTTAAACAATACAAACGCAAAAGATATATTATTATCACCGCCTCTTCTTTGACTTGCATTCGTTAACGTTAACGTGTAATTGAATAAACTAATTCTTGAACAATAGAAAGATCAAGGTTAAGTTCCATTCAGGTGTGGTTTTGGAGTCATGGCAAATGCTGTAAAAAAGCGCTAAAACCCATTGCAAGGGTAAACAACGACGCAGAATTTGTTTACCTTGGCCCAGCAATTTATCTGCGTCTCTTTTTTCCAACCGATCTCCAAACTCGGGTCTCCGATCTCTGGTGACTTGTGACTGCCGGTGACTGGGATCTGTGGAGTCTTCAGTCAGTTGGCCTCATGGGTTTTTTTCTTTTTTGTTTTTGTTTTTTTTTTGTGTCTGCACTCATTTCATATCTTGTGGTTATTTTTGACTCCACTTTCCAACAATGGATTGTTTACCAACTGGGCTGATGCTCTCAAGCTCTTGTAGGCCGGCAAAACAACTTGAAGAATTTGCTAAAGTTTTTTGTTTGTCTTATTTTTTGTTTTTTTTTTCATTTTTATTTTGCGCCTCTCGCTCGATTGCTTTTTTTCGCCCACTCGAAGCGAAGCGCTTTTGTCTGCTTTTGGAGTTTCAGGCCTTGTCATCATCATCATTATTATCATCATAATTATTTGAAGTTCGTGACAAATTATGGCCTATCCATATTCGTCACTCTATTCTAATATTTTTCTTTCTGTTTGCACTTTTGGCATGTTCCATACATTTTTCAAGTTTCTTTGCCAGCAAAGTTTGTACAGTTTGCGTACTTTTACCAAAAAGTTACTGATTCACATTATTTCTTATAGATTACTTTATTTTTAGATTTTTTATTATTTTTATTATTTATATTGATTCCATTCACTTATATATATATGTATTTGTTTCTTTCATTACAGGTATGTACAACTTTTAAATGATTGCCTTAATGTGCGACTCTGTTTTTGGTGAGTTGAAACAGTTTATATTTTATTAAGATAGTTTAAGATATTGGGAAATTAGAATGAACTCTAAATGGAATTGAGAGAGACTGAAACTTGAGCTCATTTGATTAATGGTTAATCTTCTATATCTAGATTTATGATTTATGTATTTATCTTTTTCTAAAAATATTTCTTCGTGGAATAAATTTAAAAATGAGAGGAAAATTATAATAAAGTTGTGCAAAAGTATGAAATATGCATGAGGCAATCCCATAAGGTATATGTGATCAGGATCAATAGGAAGATAGGCCTATTCGTCTTGCTTTGCTTTATTGATCAATTATAAATCGAAATGGCTCCACTATATACTAAAAATATTAGTTCAAATTATCTTCTATTCAAATAAGTTCGCTGTTTGCTGATTGTTCAGTTTATAATTGAAATACAAAATAGACTTGAGTAGTTGCAAAACATTAACTGACTTTCAAACCGTTGCAAAGCTCAATTTGCGGCTTGTGGCTAATCGTTTTGGCATTTGCCCACTGACATTTACAGTTGATATGCTGTCATAAGTTAGCCAGATATACCAGAATAGACTACAGTAATCAACTCTATAATCATATCTGGGCATCAATCAAAGTCAACGTTCCGATTTCACATCACTTCTGACTGACGCCGAAACGAAGTTGATAATCAACTTTTCTCTATATGCAAATTGCGCCGAGTTAATTTTATAATTAAGAGCGTGCCACTTGATGCAAACGACAGTGCTGCCTAGAAATAAACACACACAACACACACACACCCACTAAACGAGGCACGAACTATAATGAACCGTAATAAACATTAACATTTAAGCACAACTGGGAAGAACCAAGAAATCGATGTGATTATTATTAACCAAAGGAACAGAGACTCAGCTTGAGAAAGAGACGGGGAGAGTGTGTTAAAACGAGAGAGAGAGAGAGAGAGAGAGAGAATAGATAGAGAGAGAGAGAGAGAGAGAGAGAGAGAGGGATAGAGAGATAGAGAGACAAACGACAAGCGACGCCACATTGTCTGGCATTTTAACTAGCAGTTGGAGAGGGAGAGAGAGACGGAAGAGGGGCAGGGACTGGGGCAGCTTGGGTATTCCACACGGTTAATTGCCACACTTAGAAACACGCTTACAGATACAGATACATTTACACAGCCATAGATACGGATACAAATGCATTTCACACAGCCATAGATACAGATACGAATGCATTTCAATGGCTGCCACTTAACAACTGCCAATTTTTGTTGTTGTCGTTGTAGATATGCATAGATAGTTGCCCCCAACGGAGGGGCATCATCATCATCATCAGTATTCAACAACTGACACGGGCGCAATGTTTTTTTTTTTTGATACAACAATTTTATTACATTGTTTTTCATTATTTCGCCATTAAAAATTACAATGCGCACTCGAGGCAAGTGCAGCGAGGGTGGCTCGAAAAGGTTGATTTGCAATTATAAATACTATATTTGTATATAGATTTATATATAGTTTTAAGTTGGTTTATTTTTATGTCTATTCTTGTGGAGAGATAATTTACAACACAAATATTGGGGAAGACATCGTTAACCGTATTAAGTTTATATATATTCCTGAAGTTTATATATATTCCTGAACACATCCGAAAAATTCTATTTGCTGTCAAAGGAACAATTAGACTATGAATTGGTGTATGCAAAATTGTGCTGTTCAACAAGTTATTCAAACCAATCTTATCAAATAAGCGTATTATGCTTTATATAATATATAAATATATATATATAAATACGAGTATATATTACACTCACTTGCCAGCTATGCCAGCAATTACTGGGCTAATAAAAGGTTTGATTTGGCAGCTGTTGAAAACAAATTCAACTTTGGCCAAAGGTCTATTTTATTTGGGGAGTGGCAAACTCTTTTGTTGAGCCGCCCTCAAAGGGCGGCCGGGAAAGGGGAGGGAGGGGAGTGGAGGCGGAGGTCAGCATTTAATTAATTTTTGCAATGAGCCACGTGGCCAATGTTTACACACAGCTAGGACACACACACACACTCCCACACACAAATGTACGTGACTAGCGCAAAAAGAAACCATTTTCGTCATATTTCGCCGAGTATTTATTTGGCCAAGCTAATGAGCTGGTGGCGAATGTTGGCCAAAACAACACAAAAGCAAGGCTAGGCTGTAAAAATAAACCAAAGCTGTTTGCCACATTACGCGAGACTGCTGCTGTTGCTGCTTCATTAGTTGCCACAAAACAAAACAACTCAAAATAGCTGCCGATGAAGACCCAAACAACAAGAACAACAAGAACATATTGCGAGTGCTTAAATTCATTATGGTTTCGGGTTGTGCTTGCCACATTTTGTGGCGAGTCTAAACTCTAGACTCTAAACGGTATACGGTATACGGTATACGTGGCTAAAATGAGCAATGACGGCGCAGACTGTTTGGCGACAATGGCTAAAAGAGGAAACACAGTCAAAACAAAAAACACGTCTCACATTTTTTAGCGCTTTTCTTTCTTTTTGCTTGCACTTTGCATAATTCTTATGAAATGCAGCGCTGCGTGTAGTGAAAAGGCAGGGGAGCAGTGGGGGCAGGGGTGGAGGAGGTTTTTGCTTGCATTTGCTGCTTTTGGCATATTAAAAGCTGCAGCAAAAACTGCAGCGTAATTTTTTAACATTTATTTCTGCATTTTGCACAGCAATTCGAAGCGCGAAATGATTGATTTCTGGTATCGATTTTTGAATGCACTTGCGGGCATATAAACTAACCGATATTATATAATACAAGTGTGTATAATATGTGCAAATTATAGCAGATATATTTAGCTCATATTTATAGCAGCTAATATACCGTTTAAGAGTTAGCAGTTAGCAGAAAGCTCATTCTATATTTGTGGTAGGAAAGTCTCCACATTAAATCTCTCAAACAGATAGTAAATCTGAGTTCAAGCAAACTTTATGAATTTCCACTCAAATAAATATAAATCAAATCACTTCAAAGAACCCGCAAGCGATTTATACCTACAGCTAATACAATATAATGTCATCTGATAAAAATAGAAATATAATAATAATAATAATCTCTCGTACATAAATAGAAATGCTCAAGCGATAGAATAGATCTTTAAGAGAGTGTTCTTTATCGCTATCGGAAATCGACTTGTATCGATATTCGTGAAACGAAAGCAGCTATCGATAAACAAATATAAATATAGCTTTGAGTATCTCTTTTCCCCACTTTAAATGGATTTTGCTTATAAAACAGCGCAAATTGAAATATATTTTCAACTAAAACTAAATGATTTGTTTACTTGACTCGCTCAGCTGCATAGAAAAATGTATATAAAATCATAATCCTAAATCGGACATGAGGAAAGCTATGCTAAATAAACAAATTGAAGTTGAGTTGCTCAAACAGTTTTCACATATGCCACAACAATGTGCAACATTTTGAAAGGGAAGCCGACAGCGCCTCAATTTGGCCTAATTGCATAGACATTTGCTGCATTTGACTCGCGTTTCGCAACTGCAACTGCCACTGCCACTGCAACGTGGGGCAAGCGCAGTCAGCAGTTGTCTGTTGTTGCAAACTTCAAAGTTTCCCGCCAGAAGCACTAAAAAATTCAATTCATTTGTTGTAATTTAGTTTAATGGTCTTTCATCTCTTCCCCCTCTTCCTCTTCTCTCTCTCTCTCTCTCTCTCTCTCTCTCTCTCCGAATGACCCTCTCCCTTGCAACTCCGCTCTCCTCTGGCCTTATTTCCATTTTATAATGTGCAAAATGTGCAGCAAAAACTAAACAAAGTGCATTCATGCAACACTTTAGTAAACGTGCCACATGTGGCATGTGAAGTTTGTTTTGAATTTGAGTTTATTGCTTCTGCGCTGCGGCAAGAGAAATACGAGATTCGATAAGGGGTATTCCTCCTTTTCCGACTTAATCTGAATACAAGTTTAGAATTGTGGCATTCCCCTTTTTATAAAGCTTATTGAATATTTAATTAATTAATATTATAATTAATATTATAATTGATATAATAATCATAATAATTAATACTATTCTGTATAGGAGAATAGAATAGGGATATTCCCACTTTTATTCTGTAAAATTTATATGTTTAATTTATATATTTGCACGGGTTTTACTGAATAGCTGAATACGACTTGAGAATTTATAATATTTGCCTTAAAACATATTTGATTTGCCTTCATTTAAGCAAAGATAAAAATACATTTTGATTTAAAGTGAATCAAATTTCGGTTCCACTTATGAATCCCAAATGGTTTCAATTTTCATTCCAAATTCTGGTTTTTAATTGCTATTTCGGTTCCTTGCTGCTGAAAAGCTTAAGATTCACTTTACAAATCAATTCTGAGTAGTTCAACTGAGTGTCTGAGTGTGAGTGTGAGTGTGAATATGTGAGTGTTTGGCTGGCACTCATTTCTGTTATGACTGCTCGTTTTCAAATGCTCTTTTTGGAACTGGAGCAATGAACTGTGTGCAGTTTGTGTGGATGAACCTGCCTCTTTTGTAACTAACTCCCTCTGTCTCTCTCTCCCCTCTCTCTCTCAATCTCTCGCTCTGAATACATTTGCATTTTGTTGTTGTTTGTGTTTCGACCGGAACTGTGAGTTCGTAGTGCCCATTACGAGAAATGGGGAATGGGGGGGGCAAAGAAATAAAACTACGCCATGAAAAATGTAAACATTCCAAATTTATAGCAACAATAATCAAAGAGGGGAGATGAGGCGAGTCCTGCTAACCCACAAAACTGGTGAGGTGATTGCACTAAGCAGGTCCCTTGCCCCGCCTCTCTCTGCCTCTGCCACCCTAAGTCAGCGCAAAACACGCGATATTTTCTGCGCCGACTTTTGAATGGCAAGTAAAATATTTCCCGGAATGCAATTAGAGAAATTCATTGTTATTGTTGCATTTGTTGCATTTGTGGCGTGTCAACTGGAATGAATTTTAATGCAAATGCATTCTTGATTTTGTTGTTGTTGTTTTTGTTGTTGATGCCACAAATTTGTAACTGTTATAACCTGTAGCCCTCAATCAACGCCTCATCTTCTATTGAATTAACCCACTTCCAGTTCCAGTTTAAGTTTTCTGCGACTCAAAACAAAAGCAAGCAAGAAGCACTGAAGAAGCTGTGCAAATGTTTACGCTTACTTTTCAATATTGAAAACGCAAAAACATTGTCAAAACTTGACCGATTTTCATCAACAATAACTTTTGTGTAAAGTTTATTGAAACCCAATTTCAATACTGCATTTAAATTTGAAAAACAAAATTTGTTCGGCAAATTGTTTTGTGTACTTAAATTAGTCACCACTGGGACAACATTTAATCAGTCGACAGTAAATAACTTAAAAAAAAGAAAAAGAAACTGTGCACAATATTTGTTCACTTGAGCGCTAAAAAACCATAATAATAATCGCAACGACAACAATGCGGGGCAAATAAATGGTGCTAAAAGTTTTACGATATGACTAATTTAGTGTTGGTTAACAGCCGGATTTCACTATCAACATTTATTAAACTAAAATATCGTAAGCAGAAACTGAAACAAAATAAAGACAAGTCAATCCGCTCCTTATTTATTATTAATAAACATAAAACTAGAGAGAAATAAATGTATTAATGCGGATAGAGTTGATTAAACTCAACAAATCTTTCCGCATAATTTGAGGTATTTTTCACGAGCTTTTTAACTCATTAGTCAGCGAGCTAATCATTCTAAAATGATGCAATTGTCATCTTGGAAAATGATTACATTAAATATATTGAGCAGTGACTCAACTTTGTGAAGTCATCTTTGAGCTAGCAGGTCAGAGACTTAAATATAGATCGAGTTTCATCCATGACTTCATTGATTCGACCTATTTTAACTTAGTTAACAGGTTATCTAATAATATGTAAATAATAAATATATAAATAAAATAAGTAATACATTTAAATCTTTCGTATGGAAATGAGATATGGAAATCAGATCAGAATAGCATGCTTCTCTTCTCATCTTCAAACAACTCTCAAATTTTGTATGCAACTTTTTTAATTTCTTACAACTATATTTCTTATATATTTATTTTTATTGACTTGACTCACTAAAAACAGTCAAAAAATGTAAAAATAATCATGTTCATAAGAAATTTAAATAAAATGAAAAATGAATAATTAAATTCATTAATTACAAAAAATGAATATGTATTTGAAATTAATTTTGTGAAGTGTCCTTTGCTGTAACTCAAACAAAGCCAGTGTCATTCACACCTCGTGAAACTGAAACAATAAACATTAAATTAAAATGCATTGCGAAAACAAATATTGCAAAAAATAAATGTGCTTTGTCTCAAATATAAATATTGATAAATGAATTTTTGTTGGTTTAAGATGTGCGCGTGCAGCGTGCAGCGTGCAGCAAACTGAAATTAATCACAGTCAAGTTCAGTTTTGTTGCATTTAAACGTGTTTGATTAATTTGTTGACTTTGGCTGAAAAGTTCATTTAAATAACCCGTTTAGCTTTTGTTTTTTGTTGCTGTTGCTGTTTTCTTGTTTTACATAATTAAATACAATTTCATTTAACTTTGTCATTGACACGTCTGCAACAACTATATATAGATATATATATGTATATATATTTAATATATACTCGTATAACTCTGTAATTATTATTTTGTCCCAAAAAAAAAACTTTCACTTTCATCAGCTTTTTTTTTTAAGTTTAAAAGTTTTTTCAGGCACGAGCAATTACGGCTTGTGTTCATAATGGAGGAGCATGCAAAATAACATCATAATTAGCACCAGACGACGACGCCCAGCACAAATTGTTTAAAAATATACAACACACAAAAAAGCTGAAGAAATTAAATTCCGCTCTTTTCTCAGATATGATTAATTCTCCCAGGCTGACTGCGTAGGCCCCCACACTTAAAATAAAGCAGCTACTTACCTCAAAGCACCCCAGAACCCCTCCCCCTGCCACGCCCCTCTGCTATGGGCTTCATTTTGTGTGTGGGTGAGGATATATTTTTTTTTCGAACATTTCTTTATGAAAAATAACGAAATTTATCATATTATTTTTTTTTATTGTTTTTGACTTTTTACTTTTCTGCTAACCTGTTGTTTTCTTTGTATATTTAGATTGTTTTCGCTGAAGTGGGGAAAAACCTGATTAGTCTTATCAACATGTTGTGATAGTAGAATTATGTAGATAAGGCTTTGTTCGCAGTTACCTTTAGTTGGATTGCTGGCAAAAGTGTCACTCAAAAGTGAACTTTAGACCAAGTCTGCAAAAGCGTAGTAGAAGTGGATCTAAACTCAAATAATTACTATTAAAAAATAGCACTTTGTTTATATTTTAATCTCTAGTTTCATATTTAAAGTAAATCATTATCAATAACTTTTACTCATATATATAAAAAAAAAAAGAAAATAGATACAACTTTGTATATTTTTATAGAGAATATTATTATATTATATTACAAATATTATCGATCAAATATCGACTTCATCAAGATTATTAAAGTTCAAGTAAAAGAAATAATCAAGCAATATTTAAGTTCAATACCATTTAAATATAGATTTGGCATCTACAATTCTTGGCTTCTTCTATATTCTTCTGTATATATACATAGTATAGAGCTGAAGAATTTAGACAACAGCTTTTTGCAGCTTGCAGCTCAGTTTTTGGGTGATGACCTCAACAAGCACTCGATGATGAGCTTGCTCAAATCCCCATCTCCCACCTCCCTCCCCTCTCTTTTCCCTTGCGCTCTTCTCACCTGTTGCCCAACACATGCGATTATGCAAATTAATATTTAAAATCGAAAGCGAAAATGCGTTGTTTTATATAAAACGAGTGGATATATTTATTTGCTCATGCGTAAATTAGAGCTTAATCAACTAGGAAATACATAAAAATAGATGTATGCATATTATTTACATAGGTACAAATGTTTAAACAATTAAAATCACATTTCAATTACTTACAAAACTACAACAAATATGAAGGTTTGCTGCTGCACTTCACTTTTTTTTTAGTGTATAGGAATCAAGCATCAATAGACAAACAGATCGACGAACGAACGGGCACACTGCCAAATGTGTTGAAACAGTTGCTGCTGCTGTTTTTGGCAAGTGTGCCCTATTTTTTTTTTATTCGTTCTTTCTCTCTCTCTCGCTCAAAGCACGGTCATAGCGATGAACATGAGCAGAACGATGATGAGCCAAGGGCAAATGAACATCAGGCAGGCAACCTCCAAACATGTTTGTGCTTGTTGTTGTTGTTCTTCTTCTTGTTGTTGTGGTTGTTTGTTGATCTCAGCTGCTTAACTTTTGTTGACAACTGTTGCTGCTTGGCTTTAATTGTAATTGTTAATTGTTAGTTTCTGTCACACTTGGTCACACTATGTTTTTCTCTATTGTTTGCTTGGCCGTTTTTTCTTCTTGCCATAACACACATGCACAGTAAGCAAGTAAGTAAGTAGAGAAGACGAAACAACAACGTTACGTACGACGTTCACTGTCACACTGAACAACAAGCGGGCAACCCGGTTGAATATTTGCTGCTTTTGTTGCCTTGCTGCTTTGCCTTGTTTTGCTTTGCTATGCTATGCTTTGCTCTGTTGCGTCGCCGGTTTCAGTGTTTGCCTTATGCGCCTTGTTTTGTGTTTACGTGTGTACGTGCATGCGTGCGTGTGTTTGTTTATTTGTAAGCGTCAGTCAGACTCACCCTTTTCGCTCGCTCTCTCGCGTCGTACGTTCGCTCTCTCAGCATTGTGCTTTTACTCGCCGATCGCTGCTACAGCTGCTGCTGCTGCTCTCTCACTCTTATTCTCTGTTTTTTTTGCTTACCTTTCAAGTGTCGGAAGGGAAGGAGAATGAGCAGCGCAGTTTAAGTTTTACTCCGCGCGCAATTGCGTTTTATTTCATTGACCTCCAAGGTGGGGGAGGGTTGGGGGCACATGTTTTGCTTCAACTTTGTTGCACTTAGCTTGTAGTAAGCACTTCTGTTGTGAGCCATTAACATCTAAGCTAATCTTAGCCTCAAGTGCAAATGAACTGTAATCAGCGTGCCTGACTTTTGCAGGTGAGCTTTGACTTACCATTTTGAGTCGTCGTATGTTATTTGGAAAGCTCTCTTTTCGATAGCTTGAAAATATATATAATTTGTAAAGGAAATATATATAAATATTATATAAATTTATGTGCCAGAAATTGAATGCATTTATAATAAATAAATAAATTCACCCAAGCGAAATATGCAATCTTTATTTATTTGTAATAAATACACGCATGTAAAATATCTAATCTTTGCCCTAAACTTTTCCGCTGATTATCAGCGAATACCTTCGGTGTTGGCCTTTTACAGAACTGGTCCGAAAATATTCGAACTCGACCATTTTGATGGTCATATGGAAAATTACAGACAACCTGTTTTTTTTGTTTTTCAATGACTGAATTTTTTTTTTATTTGTTTGTCGCTCTTATATATTGTAGGCTGTTTCTAATTTATGCTGCACAAAGCAGAGACACTTGAGGGTCTTATCTTATCAGAGCTAAACACTGTGAAAAAATATAAAAAATAATATATATATATACACGTATATTGTCTATGTGTTTGTTTGGCTTATTGGCTCCAATCAATTTGAAGCTTCTTGAAATTGTTCAATTGTTGCGCTAAAAATATAAATGAGCTGCAATATAATAATAATAATAATAATGATAATAATAGCAATATCAGTTGGGGATTTATAGTGCAACTAATAATTATAAACTGATTGCGTTAATTAAAGATTTTTTATGCTTAGTACACATTTTTGTAATGGCTTTCTATCGTTTCTTTGCAGGTATGTTTGTGATTCACATAATAATAATTAGATCTATCTATAAAAGTGAGTAATCGAAACTTTAATAAATGTGAAATTGGGGAAATTAAACTACTTTCCAAGGAAATCGGACAACCTTTCCTAATTAAATAATATAAAGATAAAGCTCAGACGTAAAGCATCGATTTGATATGAGTCGCATGAAACACTTGAACATAATATTGCTCCACGAATTTCTAGTGTGTATCCAAAAAAAAAAGAAGATACTTCATTATCGAAATTGTGGAAATATTATATTTGATTAAGTCAATGGGCAAATCATAATCACTTCAGAAGATCAGGAAAGCTTTACCTAATATAAAGCTGCGAGCTTAAATCTTAGACATAAAGCTCCAATTTGATATGAAACTATTGCAACACTTGATAAAAAAAATTCTATAGACAAATGATATTTACTTTACATCAGGAAAGCTTTACTGAGTTGAATAAAGTGAGGATTAAAGCTCAGATCTAAAGCTCGGCACGTAAAACCAAACAAAACCCAAGCGCCCTCTATTGAAAAAAAATATTGTTCCACTTATTCTACACATCTATTTTTGTGAATGGGCAGCTCAATTGGCTAACTATAACAAATTTGCTGAGTTTTGTTTCTTTTGTTTGATTATGTGGGTCATGCTCCAATTGTCCGATAAGAGAGTGAGAGAGAGAGAGAGGGAGAGAGGGAGCGTGAGAGAGGGAGAGATAGTTACAAGAATCAGTTACAATTAGCATAGTTCAATCATGCAAAAAGCAAGGGAAGAAGAGGAAGCAGAGCAGACAATTGTCTTTAGTTAAATGTCCCGTTTCATTACCTCTTCCTCCCCCCCTCTTCTTTCGCTTGTCATCATTCGCATTAACCGTTACGCGACATTGATTTGTAATAGCCTCGACTAGCAGTGACTATGATTAAATATTTACATTTGTTTTATCTGCCTCACTCTCTCTCACAGTCTCTCTCTCTCTTGTTGGTTGAGTCCTTGCTCAAGGACCTTAAAATTGTGCGCCTCGTTGGATTATTTATAAATCGGCGTAATTAGTTAGAAACAGTTAGCGGAGCCAATGCCAAAATTAGGACAGCAGTAAAAGCACTCACAAAGAGAGTGCGAATGAATCTCAGAGATAGAGAGAGAGAGAGAGCAGCGTTCATTTCTGCACAACAGCAGCAGCAGTCATTCTCTCTCTCTCTGCCTCCCACTTGTTAAGGCTGTCAGCAGCGATGACCCAGGCAGCTAAAACATTCGTGTTTGTATTTATGCTAAGCGCAGGCGCCTTTTGCAGCAGCAGCAGGCAGCGACGCCAACAGAGCGTATCAAGTGGATGTATGCATAAAGCTTCCCAATGCTGCCCATATTTATGTATGTATACGGCAGAGAGAGCGGCCGAAGAGAGAGAGAGAGAGAGGGAGCGCACAGGCTGGGAAAACAAGTCGTCTGTTATTACAGCCACCCACTCTGGCTCTCTGACACACACACACACACCCACACTTACACACACGCACATGCTTGCCTAATTCCTAGGCGCTTTAGGTTAATCAATGCGTGCTGCCCACACTTAAAAGGCAATTGCAACATAAGCTCTCTTCTTACGCTCTCGCGCGCTCACGTGGCAAAGTTAAGGCAATGAAATGAACTGTGCAGCCCTGAGAAAGAGAGCGTGCAGTGTGGGAGAGCGAGCGCAGTGAGAGAGCGAGCGCAGTAAGAGTGTGAGAGAGGTAAATTGCTGCGCTCATCTGCATGCTTTGCTGCCTGCTTGGGCGATGAACGCGCCAAACGGGTAAAACACAAAAAAAGCTACCCTCAGAGTGCTGCTGCGGCTGTCAATCTACACTTTGGCTTCTTTCTAACCAACCCAACAAAAAAAATAATAAAAATAAAAAACCAGCGCACACATGCAAACAGCATAATAGAAAATTATAAATAATAAATTATTTGCAATATATTTATAAAAAATATATATAATTTGCTATTTAGCAAACGGCGCTCTTATCTGCAACAACAAAGCGAAAAAGAAAAGGAATCCGCCGTTTTGTTTTGTGTGGCAAATGCGGAAGTTGTCGTCGTCGTCGCTGGTGGCAAATCGTCGTCAGTCTTCGTCGAACTTTGGCAAGTGTTGTGAGTGCAACGCACAAGTTGCCTTCTTCAAATCTTTACAATCAAAATACCAACAAAAAAAGAAGTGTTTTGGGTTATATAAAAATAATATAAGCTAAAAAAAAGCTAGAAAAAAGCAATAAAAAAGGCTGTGTAGAGAAATATATATATGTATATTTTTGTTTATAATAAATAAACGCACGCAGCAGCAACGCAAACAAAATTCATTAAGTAAAAAGCGCCTCAGCCCTATTAAAACAGGCGACGCTTTGCAACACTCACTCACTAACGCGCGCTCTCTCTCTCGCCCGCGCGCTCGCTCTCTTTGTGTGCGTGTGCGTTGGTGTTGGTGTGTTTGTGTGTAATTAAACGTGCGTGTCTCCGCAGCTCTCTTTCCTCCTGCACAAATCAGCCAATCAACCCACCCACCGCGCCTTTTTGCACTGTTCGCAGCAACCCGTTAAATTTCGCGCCTATTTCGCCTTTGTCGGTGCTGCTTCTTCTTCCTTTAACTACTTTGTACGCCTTTGTCTCGTCGTGCGTCGTTCGTCGTGCCTCGTGTCGTGCACCGTGCCGTCATCTCAACAACAACAACAGCAGCAAAAAAGTTTCATTCATGGATAACAAAAATAATCTAGAAATTGCCTTTAATAACGGAAATATATTTATTAAAAGGTAAATTCAATTTCGAAATTCTAAAATTTATTTAATTTACACAAATAAATTCTGAATTCTATTAATTGCGAGTTATTTTTCTTTTACTCAAAATTTATTAAAGGAAAACTTATATTTTTAATTTATCATAATATAAAAACATGTCTAAAACTATCTCTATCTCTCTCTCTCGCTCTCGCTCTCGTGCATAACATGCTTATCTATATCTAAATCTAAAGTCAAATATGTTTCACTCCATTTGAAGAATAATTTGTCAAGGCTACGCTTGCGCAGTTTTCTAGCCCTTGCTTTGTAGTCCTTGTCGAGTGTCCTTCTGCGTGAATGTCAACTCGAGAGAGTGTGTGTGACGTCACACGCTGAGTGGCAAGGTCAATGTGAATGTGGCTTGAACAGTTTCGAATGAAGGTCTAATTCCGGGCACTAAAATACCTGAGCGGGGACTGTATTTATTCTGGCATTTTTTAAGTGTAGCAATTATTTGCGAGGCATTTTTTAATCCGTTTTTTTTTATTCTCTTTCATATCTCTATAATCTGTTTAATGGAACTCCACAGCCAAATGACATTTATAAGCCGTAATTTATTTTACTCTTAGAACAAGTTTCTTATATAAAACTAGTTGGCTTTGAAGGTTCAACTATAACTATTGAACTATTTGAAAATGTACAAATAGCCATTTTACGAACTATAAAATCGACAATAAGTCATAGTTATGGAATCAACGATTTAACGGCTTGTCAATTGAAATAAAATAGATAATAATAATTAAATACTTAACTTACTTAACTTAAGTAGATTTCTGACAGTCAATAGTCTTTATAGGTTAGCAAGTTATGCTGTTAGAAGTAGCAGTGAACAGATCTTATGCAATCTTCTATAATCTATGCAGTATTTATATAAAGATTCTCAACTTTAACTGCAACTCAATAAACAACTATAAAATTAATACTCCCAAAACACCTTATCCCTGAAATAACTAGTTCTAAACAGATCTAGTACTAAACTTAAACTTTCCTAAACTTTCTCTCTCAAATCGATTAATTTGTCCTTCACACAGTTAGGTTCCTTGACTACCTACTCTCTATTAAAAGCCGGGAACTAGTGGGCTGGTCCTTTACACTCAACCAGTCAGTGTATATAAGTATACCAAGCAACTAAATGAACTAGTTGTGTGTTATAATCTACTCTGTATATGTGTCGATATACCAAACCTTTACTTCCACTTAATGACCAACTGTAAAATCGATATCACTCTGATAATCGATAGTTCTTCTGTGAGCTAGTTCTTCACCATAAACTGGTCTTAAAATAAATAATCCACACTATAACTTCAACTCACTTTACATCTCAAAAAGGAACTCTAAAATTGATACTCGCATAAATCATAGATAACTACTTCTAAGTAGATCGAGTCTGTTTTTTTTTATATATATTTTCAACACTCAAATCGGATAGTTTGTGCTTCACATGTGAACACGAACTAGTTTTGGCACTTGTCTCAGGGCCATCATCATTATCACTTTGCCGGGAACTGAAACGAGCCCATAAAAGTAAACATATGTATTATGCTCCACAAAAACTACCCCCAAAAATAAATACTTGCTGGCAAAGTGCGTGTAAAACATGCGATGTTTATCCAGAATACACACACACACACACTCTTGCACACTCGCACACACAATAAAATATTCACACACACCCCTCGAAATGAAAATAGTAAATAGGAACAACTCAACAAAATACTCAACTCAATGTCAGGTTGTTGAGTGCTGTCCTTAATGTCGAAATAGCCTTCAATGGCCTTCGATCAATAGTCTTTTGTCTATTTTTTGCATAGCTCTTGCCTCCATCTGATAAACAAAGCGCCTGAACCCCCACTCATCCCCCGCCACCTACGCCCTTGCTTTTGCAAATTGCTTTTCCAATAATTTGGCTTGAACTTGGACAGGTGGCAAGTAGCATTAAGGTCAATCCCTCGATTCAACTGTGGAAAATGCAGTCTCTCCGAGAGAGACTCGGAAGTATTTAAATCAACTGAATTTTTACTTGTAGTATTTTCTTTACAATTCTATTGATTTATTTTTAATCTCTTGTTGTTCTTTCATTCACTCAGATTCCTTTGTGTACTTTTCTGGGTTTCAAGCAGAGCAAAAATATCTTGATGCATTCACTGCTCGTTAAAAAGATACCCTGTATAAAAGTTTGAAATCGGTTTTTTATGAGAATAGAACATTTTTACACTATGCAGAAGAAAACACTCTATTTTCCCTGTACTTTAAGCAGTAGAAAAATATGTTGGCCCGATTGAAAGATACCCTGTACAAATGCATGAAATGCCTGTTTATGATTTATAAATGGTTTAATAGACAAAAGATATGACTCTTATCTATATTGAAGCAAGAAGAAAATATTTCTTTATTTCTGTTCTCTTGAAAGAGACACCTCACTCTTTGCTCCAACATCCCTCTCCAATGTGATATACCCCACTAGGACCTTTTTCTGTTTGCTACAGGGGAGCAAAGCGCGACATTGTCTCCGAAAGTTTTCGTCCTCGTCGTCATCAACATTTTTGATGGCTTCGTTTCGATTACGCAATGTGCTCACTAGAAATTTGTTTTCATTCAGTTTCCCATTGTCAACAAAAACCACAACAACAACAACAAGCAACAGCAGTAAAAACAAACGTAAAACAACCCCTTTTTTTGGGGTCCGCTGTTTTCTTTGGCAAAATGCGCATAACACTGCGTATACGCAATATTTTATAACTGACCACATTTTGTGACAGCTGTCTCAAAATAGAGTGGGGATGACCTCAACCTAAGTCAACACACCCCGAAAAAAACTAAATAAAACACATAATTGCAAATAAATATATGAGTAGAGAACAACGAAGTAAAAACAACATCAAATGTCAAAACACACATTCGCTTTTCACGATCATCATCCCCATCCCCATCATGATCATCATATTCACTTATGCATAAGCATTAATTAAGCAATTTGCCAAATACCCTGTAATAGTTCCGAGTCTCTGATAATTGACAGACTATGGATAGTAAATAAAACCTCATTTTAAATGCAGTTTGAGATTAAAAGCATTTGAAGTGTGTTAAAACCAGTTCCAGAAACATAAATATGTTTAAGTGAGTAAAAATAGTTCAATTTTATTCAAAATTGAAGAGCAAAGAATTATAATCTTATTTTTGAGCAAGCAGAATTTGAAATTCGAATAGAACAAAAGAATCCATATCTTCCAATGAGTGAGCACAGGGTGTGTTAAAGTCCAGCACACGCTTAATTGCCACTTATTCGCTTGAATGCAACTTTGTTGCTGCTTTTTTGTTGTCAGTTGCCAGTTGCCAGTTGCCAGTTTTGGCAATTTGGAAAATGAATTTGAGATTTTGCTGAGCTGATAATTTTGGCATTTATTATAGACATTTTCCAGTTGTTATTGTTGCTGTTGTTGTTGAGCTACCCACTTTGATGATGGGCTAGTGCCGACTGTAATTCGCTTGAGGTAGATCATCATCCATCCAATCGAACAACATCTGCTCTCAGAGATTGCCGCATTCGCCTCTCATTTAACTAATGGCCCAACACAAACCCATTAGGAAGACACGACTTTTCGACGACTTTCGCATGCCTTTTTGGCATTACAATTTGCAGTATTTTATGTTGTTTTTTGACGTCAGTCGTTCAAATTATTTTTTTATATAAAATTAAGCGAATCGAGGCGGTTTCTTTGACCAAACCGAGAGATAAACATGGAGATATAAAAAGAGAAAGAAAGGGGCAGAGAGAGCGACGTCAATTGATATTTATTGTCTCAAGATTATATCGGATCAGATCAAGCGTTAAAGCTTTCGGTGAATTTATAGAAAGCACTCAATTAGATTAAATTCGGCATGCAGCCAAATTGGGTTGGGTTCTGTAAACGGAAGTGTTTTAACAACTCTATTTCTAGAAATTTGTACGAGTTAAGAATGACTAAGAAATTTTGTATATCTTTGACTGAAAGAAGGGTTTAGCAGAAGCCAACTTATTATGACCTGAACCCACTGAAAATTTGTAAAAATCTCTCTAGACAATCTTTAACTATTTCAAAATTCTTTCAATCTAAAATGACGTTTGAAAAAAGTTTCCTTTTAAATTGTTGTTGGGGCAATTGGAAAAGTTTTCAGCGCCATTAAAGCTAATTATCTCAGTAAAGTATCCAAATTTGACATGTAAAGCAATAAAAAGGCGTTTGTCCTAGAATAACGACACAATTAGAGAAGTTGAACAACACAAACTATTATAGTCTTAGAAACAAAACAAATTATCTCTAATGATGCTCCTGAGAATAAAATATAGTTCTTAGACCCACTGAAAAGCAACACTGGCCAAGATACAACCCTCAAATCCTTGAAGCCATAGTTTGACATGTTCTTTTAATAACAACACATTTTTTTAAACCCTTACACGTCTGTTAATATGCGCCTAATCCTCTTTTTAACATAAATTTGCAATCATATTGAATAAAATGAAATTTAGTTTTAAGCTGGAGGTGAATCCATAGTTTAACACGGCTTAAAGTGAAGAATGGATGATGGACGAGGGATGTGAATACTAAATAATATGCATTTAAAATACGCTAGACTTTAATATAAACCTCATCCATTTTGACTGCCATTAAGAGGAGTCGCTAGTCAGTTGGGGGCAGTTGCACCAGCCACTCGGTTGCATGGTGGCAAGCAGGCACCGGAACAGGCCTACAGGCATTCCGCTATCTGGTTGAATTCTGCGCTCCGTTTCGAGCCTAGCCTGTCCTAATTAACTTAACTTAACTTAATTGAAAATTTCATGGGGAAAACTTTGTTATCGCTGCGAGGAAATTACAGCTAAGTGCAGCGAAAATTGGACGCATGCTGCAAATGGAGTTGTCTGCGCAGCTTATTCTTTAAATCAGCAGCAGCAGCACTAAATTAAAACGTATTCAACTCATTTCAAGCAAATTACTTTACTTACAATTAAACTCAAACTATTTTAAGATGTTATCAACTCATTTTAAGCAAATTACTTTTTATTACTTTCTTGCGACAAGAAAACAACTCGAATTTGACGCATAAAAATGTTGTTGTTATCGAATCCGCTATTTATGGCACATACGCAACTTGCCACATGCTACATGCCACAAAAAATAATGGACCAACTTTTTGACATCAACTTAAAAAGGAAACGCAACGAAGAAAAACGACTTGTTCAAGTTGAGAGCTGTGTTTTGCTTGCAACTGCCAGAGTACAGTTTAATATCGGGCTATAAAATTAGGGTGTATGTGCTGCATGCCACACACAACAACGCACAACAAAGCAGCAACCATTCTGTCTAAATGTAGAATCTATCTGCATTTGGTTGCCACTGCTGCCGTTGCCTGCATCATTGTTGCATCAAAGAACTTAACTCAAATAACAAATATAAATGTGCCACATGCGGTGCCTCGCTTGTCTCTCGTTTCCTATGCTCTGTGTGTGTTTGTGTGTGTGCCCCCAATACGCAACTGCTGTGTGTGCCACACAACTGGCAGCCCAGCCACCCACTTGCCACGTTTATGCCACATGCAGCAACGTTTTCAGGTCAAGTTGCACAGCTGCTGCTGCTGCCAGCTTGAATTTTTCTCTCCTTTTACTAGTTTTTCCTTTATTTTTTTTTTTTTGCTGTTCGGTGTCCTCTTTTGTTGCACTATGAGTGTGTATTGCGTGTGTGTGTGTATTGTGTGTGTGTTGCTGTTGTAGTTTTTGTTGTTGCAGCAATGCGCTTTTGGAAAGTTGACGGAATCCTTTGGCGTCGTCCTTGCTGCGTTTTGATGGCGCCGCGCAATGAAGCGCATAGTCTCATCACACACACACAGCACGCATACAAACACACATCACACACACACAGACACACACACATCACACACATCACACACATAAAGTGTGTAAGAAATTCATAGCAAATATTTTGCATAATTTTATTATTCACTCAAAGCGTTCTTTTGTACTTGCCACCGTTTGTTGCCACTGTTAGTTGCTTGTTCTCCTCCTCCTGTGTGTGTGCATAAATTTCACGCTTCAATGCATTTAAATGGGGCATCTTTGCCATTTGCTATTTCAGGGTTAATGCGAAAATTATGCGAAAGCCAGTCAAGATTAAAATGAAAGTTGCTCAAAATAGTTTTTGTGGCTTAGTTGCGGCAAACATCGAGTGTGTGGCACTTATTATTTATTACGATTATTATCGTTGTTGTAGTTAGAGTAGCTATAAGTGAGTTATAGCTCTTTGCTTGGCTTAATCGTGACCTCGCAAAACAGTCGGCGTGGAATTTAGAAAATAGCTTTTCTTTTGGCAACTCATAATAAACAGAAAGTACATTTCTAAAATCGAAGTTTGCCTCCTTTTAATAACTTAATGTCAGCCTTGTCTTAAAATTTAGAACAAATATGTTTTAAATATTTATTAAAAATCTAAAAATTATCTTTTCATTTCGATGAAGATTTCAAACTTTGCAACTGACTGAATGAATGCTGGTAATGTCAAATCAATCAAACTGAATTTTGTTCTGAATAACACAAAAAAAATAAAAAATATAATTATATATATAAAGGCAACTCGGGAATTAGCAGAGACAGTGTTAATTCTTCTGCAGTAAGATAAAATCGAATTAATTGATTAGTTGACGATTTTTCCGATTCTGAATCTTGATCCGCATCTTCTATATCATCGCTATCCTTATCAATGGTTGCCATTAACATCGATACTGGTTTTGATTGCGCTTTCTTGCACTGGGAGTCTTCTTAGCGGTTTGGTTCCTAAACGCCGCTTGACAATAGCGATAGACAGAAAGCAGTAATTCCACCAGCAGAATGGTTTTCCCCAAAAGAAACGAAGTCATTTCTTAAATTCGTTTTCCTTCTGTATGCTGAACTTTTCGGAATATGAAAATAAAATAGCTTTGAGAAAGCGAGATAAAGCTGAGATGTTGATTTGACTAAAATTCGTTGTGAATTGACTAGTCACTAAGCGAAGTTAAATAAACGAAGCAAATAACTTGCAAGGCTAGCTTTGTTCCATATTTTATATATTTGTTTAATAAGGAAAGTGGAAGATTCCTACTGGAATAGATTCTATTTTAATAGTAAATATTTTTCATTTTAAAAATTATTGGCTCCTCATCAAGAGCCGATTTGAAATCAACTTTGTGTATAAATAATTTATTTACCGGACAGTCTTCCAGGCAGATTCCAAATGTGGCATCTTCTATCTTCCAGCTGCTTTTTGGAATCTCAACAAGTGTTTGAGAATAATAAGTTCAAACCAAATTACAATTTATAGACGAGAAGGATTGCATTTGTGTACTTTCCCGCCATTCCTTCTCTTAGTCAAATAAGTAACTCTTTTTTCTTACTTGTTATAACTTAAATATACATTTTGCTGGCTTTCCGTGTCAATTGTTTTACATTTTATATTTTGAGCATAAGTCACTTTTTAATACAGAGATTCTCACACAGATTCCCATTCAGTTGGCTGTTTTGAACTCAAATTAAACATTTGTTAGCAGCTCAGCAAAAGATTTCAATCTTTGTGGCTTTCATTCACTTTGCTCCCATTGTGTCATCCTCAACCAAAGCGATAACTATCTCAGTCAGAGTATTCTCAGTTTCCTGTTCCGACTAGATTTAGATTTAGACCCAAATGTCCTTGTCAAAACTAACATTTGATACGATCTCATCGCATATTATTATTTCTCCATGTTGGCAGCCCTTGGGCCAAAAGCCTTGGCAGCCCAGCAGTCGCCTAGTTTTCCATTTCCATTTTCATATTTATACATTTCGCTTGAATACAGATTTTCTTTCTTGTTTGCTTTTGTGTACTTAGCCGACAGGGTATGATTACTATGTTGTGGATAATGTTGTGTTAAATACTGAGTTTGCTGAACTAATATATTAAGATATATATATTGTCTTGGTTAGTCTGTGTTCCATTTATACGATGCTTGAGGCATCTCTAAACACATCAGAATCGGTTCAAAAATCTTAAGAGAAGGCTATAACTACTATAATAACAATATAGTAATTAGAATGCTGACAGGAGGCATAAATATTTGATTTTGTTCCTGAGTTCTTGTATAGAAAACATTGTTGTTTCCCAAGCTATCCTAACTAAGACGCTGATATCATAAAATATACCAAAGAACTGCGCTTACTTTCTGTTGAAGGGTATATAATTCTTGTTGTGCATAATAAAGCAGCTCCGTGCTGTGTTTTTTACGTTATGAATACATTTGAGAGAGGACAAGCAACTTGCAACACGTTTCTCACATTTTCACATTTTTCCATTTTCATTTTCATTTGCAATTGAGTGGGGCGATGTGAGGCTGCAAGTCTTTTTATACTTATGCTGCTTCAAGGTCCTCTGGCTCTCTGCCTCTGCCTATGTGTGGCACTTGAAACGCACTTGGCAGCCCTACCTGCCACTCGACACACACACACACACACACACACACACACACACAGACACATACGTACCTAAGTCAAGTCATCAAATTCAAGTGCCGCACTCAGAACGTGACTTGTTTTTTGGGCTTACAACTTGGGCGCTGCTAATGTCAAAGTCAGGGCCAGCACAACCAAAAAACGAACCTCAAAATATAATAATAATTAAAGTAATATTAATAATAATAATATACTCGACTGAGTTTTGTACAATAATCAAGTCCTTCCCTAATTGAAGTGGGCGCCTTTAACCCTGGGTTCAGCTCTCCATTAAACTCGATGTAAATATTTCTTTCTTTCACTGATTTAATTATGCATTTGCGTCACGTGTGTCTTTTAATTGAATATGTTAATTGATATTGCTGTAGACACATTTTTGGGTTTGTTTTTTATGCTTATCTTTGAGCAAGCATCGTTTCCATTTGTGGTTGATGTTTATGCTGCTATTGCTGTTGTTGTTGTTGTATGTTGTACACTTGTAAAAGTCGCAAGTTGACAAACTAAACACTCACAGTTAGAGATAGAGAGTGGGAGATGGGAGGTTGGGGGAGGGTGCCTGTCATAATAGTAACAAAGCTGCCAACGGGCGACATTCATTTCTGGCCAACAACTGCCTCGCTGCCTGACTGTGTCCCGCTAACAGCTATGGTTTCAGGTATTGCACACACATATATACATATACATATATATATACATATATATATATATATAATCAACGTTTCTTTGCTGCCCAGCCTTTGTTTGTTTTCTATGCTAAAAGTAGGTTGACTAAAAGTTGAGGCAGCTTTGACAGTTTCCTTTTGCTTTTAGTTGTAATTGAATGTGAGTAGAACTTGTGTATGGCTGATGAAATTGTGTGTTAATCAGCATTTTATCGATGATTATTATATTGATATTAATTTAATACTTATTATTTATACTCTTTGCTTAAAAAATCAATTAATAATGCTCAAGTCGAGAGAAAGTTTTACTCGCAGAGAACCATAACTTAACTCAAGTGTTGACCTATCATAAGTCTTTGGCATTTAAAAGAAGACACTGATTTATATAAGAATATGTATATATATATATACATATCCCACAGAATTTTGAAAGTTTTTTGTTGTTCTTATGAATAATATCCAAATATAAGAAAATAAATTTCTAAAAATTAGCAATGCTTGCTCTAAATTGACAATTCTAAAAAAAAACTGGTTTCTCGAAGCATACTTAATGAACACTAAGATGAGTTATCCTTGGCGCCAAAAGCATGACTAATTTCTAAATTGCATGGCTATTTTTTCTGAGTGTGTGTATGTATGTATTTATGCATGTTTGTGTGTCGAGAATAGCAAAAGACAAACTCCATCGATTTGTTGTTTCCAATATATCAATAAATTGTGAACGTGTTGAAAATTTCATTTCGCTCACGTTTTGCAAAGCATTTCTGTGCTGTACACATTATTGTTGGACACGAGTGTAACATACACTGACGTCTGCAACAATCTAACCACTCAACTAATGAACTTATCTAGAACTGTCTATATCTCGCTATCTCTCTCTCGGATCTGGCTCTCTCCCTCTCTCCCTCTGGCACACCTCTCTATCTCTCTCTCTCTCTCTCTCTCTCTTTTCTCTGTTTCGCTTTCTGCAATTTTGTAATTTGCGGTTTCTGATTGGCATTTCATCTAAAAGCAACAACAACCGGAATGTTAATTAAATGCTTGGTGCAAACTGTGTCGCCTCTGTTTATGATGCATGCAGCACACCCACACCCACACACACACACACACACGCATACACACACACACACAGCACACATCTGCAGCACTCTAATTGAAATTGGCAATTTTTGAGCAATTTTCACAAATTTGGCAATTGCTTTTTTGTAATTGATTTTTAATTATTTTGATTTCAATGCAAAGCGAAAGAAAAAAGAAGCTAAGAATTTTTTCTACCTCGTCGACTAAACAAAGGTGCTTGTAAACAACACAAATAAAAACAAAACAACAACTCGACAACAACAATAACAACAAGACAACAGCTGCTTTAACTGTGCATGTGCATTTTGAGCTAAACAAAATGGCCGCCAAATGACTGCGTTGGCAAACAAAATGGCTGCCAATATGGCGACAGCAACAGGCAGCAGCAGCAGCAGCAGCAACTGCATGACTACAACGCTGCAACAACAACAACATCTGCAACAGCAGCAGCATCAACATCAGCAGCAACATCAGCAACAACAACTACAGAACAGTGGCCTTATGGCCGCTTCCGTGATACAACCCGACTATTTACTCAATAATGATCGCGGTTTATTTAAGGTTTATTGTTTTATCAAAGATTTCATTGGGTAAGTATAAATCTCATCGTATACGCAATACGTATTCCGGCCAATTGTTTACCACTTTACCAGTTTACAATTTACCCAATCGGACGTTGAATATTTATGTGAACTACACAGACTGTATATATATATATATATATACAACTTAACTAAGTTCAAATTGTACAAAGTTGAAGGTTATTTGAGCACTTGAGCAAAATATAAACAAAAACTGTTGACTTGTGGATAAAATTGTAAATAAAGTTCTGTTGAGTTATGGATTAAATTGTAACAAGAAATGTAAATAAAAGCATTAACAATTCAATTTGGAGTACCCTAGAACACTTCGGTTAGGTTTAGAAAAATATCAAATTGAATATTGAATTCTGTTGGCTAAGGGATGCAATTATAATCTGAGATTTTGAGTACTAAATTTAAGTTTGGGGGCGAAAAAATCTTCTTTGAACCACTAAAGTCATACGTGACTCCATTTTGCTAACGCTGTGCATTTTATTGCCCTCTCCAAGAAGGGGAGAACCAAGTTTTTCTACTTTCTTGGAATAAGTTTTCGATCGATTCTAACTCTTCTTCTCTTCTCTTCGTCCCTCAACTTGATAAGGATTATAACAGTTTTCAATATCAGCTTGCTTATATCTTATTTCTGTATATAAAATTGATTGCAATGGCTTTTTCTGATTTATTAACGGAACCACAATCAGAACCTAAATTCAACAGTTTCTTAAAACCCAAAAATATCGAAAAGAACTGAATCGAAAACAGAACAATCCATAAAAAGTTTGAAAAAATATCGGAATCTATCGAAGAATTTATACTTGTTATTGTAGCAGCGATTGTCAGAAATCAATGAGCGAATTCAAATGTTAACCCTTAAAAATTCGTGTTTATTTGCTTAACTTGTCAGACCCACAAAAAGGTCGCCAAAGTTTGCAAACAGCAGTTTTTGTGGCGCTTTCAATATTACCAGCACTTATTTTACTTTTTTATATATTATGTTGTATTTTTTATATTTTCTATTATTTATTTAATCCCAAACCTATTTCGTAATATTTTTTAAAGTATATTGCAATTAAGACTTTGGATTTTTTTTAATTTGTTTGACTTTCGCCAATTTTCAGCTTTACATAAGTGAAAACAACAAGAAAAAAAAACTATTTTTGTGATTCCACAAAAATATTTGGAGGAACGAATATTTCAACGCAAATAAGCGCATTTTTCTGGGCTCTTAGAGGGTTAAGCAAGCGTGCCCCATATTAAATTGCCCAGCTTAAAATATTGTTAAGTTCCAATTGCAGTAGCTGCTACTGTTGCACACCTAATGCAGCACACACTGTAAACACACACACACATTACTTATTTGTATTTACCTACACACAAATAGACACACACACACACACACAAATAAGACACACACAGCCAATCCTCAACTGCTGCTGCTAGCAGAGGCAGCAGACTGTAAGGCAACACCCTGTATATAAAAATGCCTTTTATTTACTGGCGCTTATCATTTTACACTTGTGTATGTGTTTGCCTTTGTGTGAGTGTGTGTGTGTGTGTGTGTGTGTATGTTTATAATTCATATTTAATCAACTGATAACTGCAAAAGTGTGTACACATTGTCAAGCAAAGTGCTTTGCTGCCTGCTGCCTGCTGAATGTTTCTGTTTTTTCCGTTTTTTTTATTCTGGCTGGCTGTGCTCCAATTTCTGTACTCCTGTTATTTTCACTGCCATTATCACCTGCTGCTGGTGCTGGTCTCGTTGCTGCTGTTGTTTAGTATTGTTAGTGATATCAGTGAGCAACGAGAACATTGAGTCAGTCACAGTCACTCGGCTGATATCACTTCTTACTCGCACTCATGCTGTGCAATGTTATCAGTCGTCAATATTTGTTTAGCTGCCAACTGTCAACTGACAACTCTCAAATCGAATCGAATCGAGTCGAGCCCCGAAAACCCTGAGAAGTACGAAGATATAAATAATGATGCACTAATTGTGCAATTAGCAGCTGGCAGGGTTTGGAGAGTTGATCATTAAATAAATAGCAATTAGGAACAATATGTTAAAGGGTTTTGTCAGAGCTGAGAAAATACTTTATTCTTCCTTCTGCCTCTCTTTTCTACTCACTTTATAATTATTTTCATTGAGTGCCGCGTATAAAACTAGAATCTGCGCCAAGTTGCCAAGTTGCGATATGAAAGCCCAACAGGAATACAATTTAAAGGCAATCCACAGATTATATATAAATTTACCCTCTAGTCTATAAGGATTGAGGATTGCCAAGAAATCGAAATGTTGGCCTAAAAATAGAATGTTTGTATTTGAGCAAATTTAATAAACAAATCAATCAAATACAGCATTTCTCGTATGCTTTAAGTGGGTTTCGTTTAGTAAAAAAACATCATATTTCATCAACAATTCCAACTAAGTTGTTGAGTTTGATATTTGAATATTTTGCTGTCACAATAAAACAGAGAAAAACTAAAATCCCTTACAAGGTTCATGGACAGTGTGTATATTGTGTATGAAATTCCTAGAAATCAACTAGATGTCCGCCCACTTTTGACATATTGCTTGTGATGTGAAATGCCAAATGAGAAGAAGCAGAAGCAGAAACCGAAACATTTGCAATTATTGTAAAACACTCGACGAACGACATAAAGAATCATGACTCATCTTTCTGCTCATTCCCATTCCCATCTTAGACAGACATCAAAGTCTGTCAAAGTCAAAGTCTGTCAAAGAATTATTGCAAATATGCTGAATTTGAAAAACTGAGGAAAAATTGTGAAAAACTGAAAAAACAGTGAAAAACTTAACGCCCACATCTCGAGGAAGACTTTTGTATACACATATATATATTGTGACACCTGCCCTAAGTGGGAAATGCAATTTTCATTTTCATTTCACAGCTGACTTCGCAGTTGGCTTTGACTGAATCTTGGCTACAACGTTAAATCTACATATTTGTATATTTGCGATTTGGCTCGATGGCTCTACCAAATTTCATTGACAACATTCGAATGGCTCTTGGCCAAATAAAGTGCATTCCGATCTCTTTGCCCTAGCCACTATTTTTATTATATTTCTTTATTTCTTTTCTTGTGGTGACGTCTGCGTAATTTGAGTTTATTTTTATGTTTTTGATTGGGTTTTGCCAGTTGCCAAACACGCCAATTAATTAAGTGTATCTGTATCTGTATCTGTATCTGTATATATTTTAAGGCTTATTGCGTCGCCAAAAATGTAAAATTGACAACACTTTCAATCACTTTGCATTTAATTTGTATTTAAATAAGTATGCATAAAATTATTCAAATATTTATCGATTATTGTTTACTTTTGCCTTTCATTGCAGGTGAGCGATAATATTCAAATGCCAAAAGACTACACCTATTTACTAGACATACTCCCCTCTTTCGGGTTGGGACTCGGGTTGCGTAAGTAAAAAAAATGTGGTGTTCTTTTTCGGTTATAATTGATGGGAATTTTAAGTATGCAAAATATGTAAACAGGTTAAATATCAAGCTGGTTTCTGTTGATTGTAGTGCTTTCTATTATTCTCTGACAATATCTATATAAGTAAAGTAAATTACAAATTTAGAATACAAGATATCGGATACAAATCAAGCTTGTTTCATTTTATCGATAGCTGCACTAGCAGTTTCGCGAATATCGATACAAATCGATAAAGTATTACTATAATTTTACACTGATATTGATCAACTGTAAATATTTCATTAAAAGCAATTAAGAAACCCTGTTTTTTTTTAACTTCTAGCAGCACATCTAGTAGGCATTTGAGATCTGTGCTCTGGGTATTTCCCAGTGGAGTTAAATTAAGCAAAAGTCGAAATCAATATTTCGATTACAACAAATCAATTTTCTATATTGGCATGGCTCCAAGTTGTTTCAATAGTTTTTTAGCTACACATTTTTCTTCTCTTTTCACTTGCGAGTATTGTAATTTATATCATCGAGTGCCTCTAATAAGGGGTAAACAGTGTTGATTAGTTTGTGGTCAGTGTTGTTAAGTAGTTTGGAAGAAAGTAATTATTGATGAAGAAATGTAATTTGATATATTTTGCGTCCATGCTTCTTAGCCTTAGTCTTAGCTCCAAAGGCTTACTTATTTGGTTCAATAGTTTCTGAGCAAAATATTTCCCTTCTTTGTAGCATCGATAGAGCTTAACCAGTGTTGATTAGTCAGTGGTCAGCATTGGCCAGTGTTTGCTGTACACTTATTCTATATAATCGAACTAATATCCAATATTAATATTTTCAAATGCTAAGCAAAACAAATTCCATTTGTGGGCTTATGAAACCTACCTCACTATCATCAACTACCCCAGGCTGGGTAATGCTCAACTGAAACTCTCTCGCTATTTGCACTTGTTACACTCGGCATTACTTTACTTACCGTTATGTCGTACAGTCGTCTGTCTGCCAGTATGCCTGCCAGTCCGCCAGTCTGCCAGTCTGTTAGTCTGTTTGCAAAGTGTAAGCCCCATTGAAAGGCAAATAGAGCGCATAACGCAACTTATGACTTTAGTTTTAGTTTTAGTTCAACTGAAGTGAAGTTCTCTCTTTTTACTCACTTTTTAGAGATATGGTTTCGTAAGCCGCTCGACAAACTTAAACTCCTCACTCTATTTCCCATATTGACTGTTAATTAAAGTCTGTGTCTGAGCGCAAATGTTGACTGTGTGCTGCAAGTGCTGTTAAAACAAACTCACCCAACAATTGTGACACTCTCGAACACTGACACTGAAACTGGTGACTCAGACTCGGAGTTGGCTTTCGATAAGATTATCCATATCCAAGAAGAAACACGCGAAAATAATCGCACTTGCTTATCTCATACATATGTTATATATTTATGAAATTTTTTTATTTATTTATTCTTTTTTATTAATTATTGCTTATTGTTTATTATTATTATATATTTTCTTACACACAATTACCAATTGCATTTGGGCGTCTCTTCTGCTTCCTCTTCTTCTGCTCTTCCTCTTCTTTCTCTGCTTACGTGCGCATTTTGCACAACTCTCTAATGAGCCAATAAATTTAGATTACGTATACGCGCAGGTGGCCAGCTGCGGCAATTTTGGTAAATCACAAGAGCGCAGAGCACCGTCTCGCCACATACACTACATACTACATACACTGTGCACATTTTGCACAAATACCCTGTAATTTTAAATGTGTCTAACTAATCATATGTGAATGCTGTAACAGTTGGCAGCAAATATCAGCAGAGTTTGGCATTTAATGAGAAGTTGATCTCGAATTAATTTGCTAAAAATATATAAGAAATTCCGCTATTAGAATATCCATCTATTAAAATTTGTTATTTATTTAGCTATATATATTTTTTTTCTACTCCTTTAGCTGCTGTGGCTGTTATTGTTGGTCTAAAAACACATATAATAAGGTTCTTTGATTAGCTTTACTTCCTTTCTTTCCTCTTCCATATTGTGCTTCTGTCTTTATTCACAGGGCATCTGATAGTCGTGCTCCGCTTTATTGTGCAACATTCTCATTTGTTGCGCTTTTCGCTTTGTGTGTGTAATTTTTGTTTTTATTTCGGCTTTTCACCGCGATAAATTTCACGCCAACTCGACACTTAGCGTTGCTTTTAGCTCGCAATTATCGCGATCAACCCTCCGACCACCCTCCATCCCCTCTTACTTGCACCTCCCCCGCACATGACTGCACCCCTTTTGCTAAGTCGCACATGCATATTTTCTGGCATTTGCACAAAATAAATGCAATTTGCTGAAAACACTGGTATTCGCATCAACAGGTTAAAAAGACATTTTCGATAATCATCAGCAGCTGCAGCCGCAACCCATTAAATAGTATTAGTAACAATCACGAATTAAGTAGTTGTTGCGTTGCTTCAAGTCCATTTTATATAGTATCTTATTTATCGCTCATTTAAATTATACTTGCCAATTACGTATTTTTCGCCCTTTGACGTTGTTGTTGTTTTTGTGTTTTATTATCAGACACGTGCTGTACTTATCAGGCAATTTGACTACAGCTACGAGTACTACTCAAAAATGCACTATTCACGCCTGTGTATATATATACCACAGACAACTACATAGTTAGTCATCGCTGTCAACACAAGTTTTTAATTTCTTAGTACATTTTGATTTAACTTGCTAGAACGATAAGTTCTCAAGTGGGGGTACTTGTGTCAAAATCATTATTAGACCCGGAAAAACTGGGAGAGAAGCGGCCTGATAAACTTGTGCATGAGTATATATAGTAGGCCTAAGGCAGAATATATATTCTTGATCAGCATTAAATTTGGACGATAAATTCGCGCAGACCTCGCGAAGATCAATCAATCGATACTAATCGATTTACGATAGCAATAAAAGACACACAAAATACAGTTTTTCAATTTTAATATAATAGACCCAAACATATTATTGATCAAATGTAAAAAAGTTCCCTAAGATCAAATAAGAATTGAAGATTTTGTTAAACAAACGGCAAGTCTGCCTTCACAGTATTTAAAAGGGTATCTTCCAGTCGAGCTTCGTTTCGATTACAGCTTTCTTGTTAACACAATTTATGCTGATAATTCTCAAGTTGTTTGTGTTAAGACCTTGTTAAGTGGGTTAAAATCGTTGTTTAAAAAATGCAACAGCTTAATTACCACTTCCCGTCTCTCTCTATAAAAGAAAATGCTACAAGAAAAAGAAATCTTGTCCTTTTTTTTAAAACAATATCCAAATTGTTCTTTAGACTGGACTGAGATATATATACAATAATAAAGATGAGTTAATATTATTAAAATTTTATAATACCACAGAATAACAACAGTTTAATGAAGAAAGTCCAATGATAGGATAAAAATGATAAAAAACAGATATTTAAATTTATTTATTTGGTATTCGTTTATTTGCGCTGAGTTTGGAAAAGGATATTTTAGAAAAAGTTTGTTTGCAGTTTTTGGCCACAAAATGTGTGTATTGATTGATGATGATTGCTTTTTCAATAAAAGACTGCTTTGTTTTTTTTTCTGTTTTCGTTTTCTGCTGTCTTTGCCAAAGCACTTAAATTAGGCTCTCAAAATCCACCCACACACATATAGCAATATGCTTATAAATGGTAATTATGATATCTTTGCGATTAGATCGCTTTTTGATAACATTCTCGACGCACTCCAGACCCCGTCACCCCCTCCTTTTGGCTAATCATCGATGTTATTTTCTAGTCACTCTTGTTATCGTACGTCGACGCCGACGTCGACGTTAAAGTCGCTGCCAGCGTCGCAGTCGCTGCTTATCGTTAAAAAGGTGAACTTTTCATGTGTTTTTGTTGTTTTTCTTTTATTTTGTTTTTGTTTTTTCTGGTCTGCCTTCAACTAAAATGCCGAGCAGAAGGAGGAGAAAAACAAAACAGTTGTATTTTTGAAAATATATTATTGGCGGCAACACAGCCGCCGCCGTCGCCGAAAGCAGCGCAGTCCACGTCGACGTCGGCGCTTTTTGGATTTTGTGCGCCGCGTTTTGTAAAAATCAGTTTTCGGTTCGAATTCAGTAAACAAAAACTTGTCGCCGGCGCGAGACACGACAAAATCAAAAAAAAAAAAAAAACAGAAAAAATAAAAACACTACAGAAAAAGTGGTTGTTGTTCGGCTATTTGTTTAAACAATTTGCTACAGCTCAAGTTGAATGTACGGGCAGCAAAAGATACAGACGCAAAAATTGTCGAGATACAGATACGAAAAAAAATAACAAGCTGAAGTAGTATTTTTTTCGTAGCTCTTTTATTTTTCAGTAGCCGCCGAACGAACGATGACGTGTGCTAATTGTTGTTCAAGTTGTTGTTGTTGTTTGAGTTGTTGTTGTTGCTGTAGTTGAAGTTGTTGTTGTTGTGCGACGCCCTGACCTTGTTACTGTCGTGCCTCGTAGTCGTAGTTCGTGTCTACTTTGTATCTGAGAGATTGTTGCCGCTGCTTGACTCTCCTGAGTATCGTTGTTGCTGCTACTGCTGCTGCTGCTGCTGCTGCTTCTGCTTCTTGCGACGCCGCCACGTTGCGCATTTGAAAACTAACAAGATACAAAGATACACACGCAACGCACACGCACAGGGGCATCATTTAAATATTGTCTATAAATAGCAACCACAACAACAACTAAAACGAAGCAAACGCAACGAATTGTGTGGTATAAATTTTTAAGTTTGCTTCGCCTTCCATTTTTTTATGTTTTTTTTTACGGTCTTCCACAATTTTGTTTATATTATTCATGGCGCACATTTAGTGTGGCAAGCAGCAGCGAATAGACGACTTTATTTTGCGTTTATTCAATTACTGGCAAATTGCAGTCGCCAGTGTTGCAAAGCGTGCATATTCAAATAGAAACAGAAAGAAATCAATTAGCAAAATTACGAAAACAAAATGTGCATTTTACACTAGATAACTAAACAATAAAAACACTCAGTTGGTACAGGCATTTGACTTATAAGTACGGTCTCAAACTGTATCGTATTTTAGTACCTGTTCCGGTTCCGGTTCCACCACGTGAAGCGTTAAGATACGAATCTTATTAGGTATTCGTTTCCGCCCTGGTGCGATATGAACTCATAATCATATCGGTTCCAGTAACTGGTTCTTAAGCGAATGTATTACGAGTCTGGTTCTGGTTCTGAATTTCAATCGGTAAAGTTGCAATTCAAGTTTCAGTTCAGGTTTGACACCCAAATACCAAGTGTTTTATGCATTTTATTCTAGATCCTAACCAATCTACGAATCTTTTAGTTGGTCAAGGCATTTGAGCTAATAACATTAAGGGTGTCAAAATTAATCATATTTCGATATCAGTTTCGATTCCGGATAAGGTTATAAGCTGGTTCTCGGTATTCATTTCCGTTATAGTTTAATGTGCACCAACAATATCGGTTTCCTAAACTAGTTCTTCTAAATATCAGTCAGTAAAGTTGCAGTTGCTATTTCGGTTCCGGTTTGATACCCTGAAGCAAAGTTTTTGTGAAGAAAAAATAAAGATAATGGTTGAATTATGTCGTATAATACTCATAAGATAATTAATCTATAAACATTAAAGACGAAATTCAGCAATATTAATATAAATAAATAATAATACAAACAGCTAGACAAATCTATTCAACACTTACTTCTAGTATTTCTCCACTTGATTCAAGTCAAGTCAAGTGTACATAATTTTTATCTGCAATTAGCTGCTATCTGCAACTGTATCTTTTTGTATCTATGTGTGTGTGTATCTCAAATTAATTGGTTAATATTTATTTTTAGTCAACGTTTTGTGGCGCTTGATTAATTGTAATTAGCCGCAGCGCTAGAAGAAGAGAGAGAATTGCACACACACACTCGCTCTCTCTTTCTCTCTCTCTGTCTCTCTCTCTCCCTGTCTCTTTCTTTGTGTGTGTTTCTGTCTTGGATATTTGCTATAAAAATAATGCTAAATATAATAATAAATTAGTTGTTGCCATTTGGCACGACGCTGAACAAGTTCCTTCCAGAGAGAGACAAGCGCGCCACAAAATCTAAATACAAAACAAAATTATAAATAAAATAAACGAATCGAAATTCGAATTTACATTGAAAAATCAAATTGGAAATTCTATTTCGCAGTTGCAGTTGCACTTGCTCAATAAACGATTCGGATCGTGTCGATTCGTTTCTGTATCTGTATCTGTATCTGGTGTTCAAGTGCATGTTTTGCATTCGTTTTGCATTCGTTTCGCATTCGTTTCACAAATATTTTGCAGCTAAGCAAAAATACAAAAAAAAAAAGATAGCAACAAAATTTTATACACAATTCGCCGCGTTGTTTATTTTGTTGCTTTATACTTTGTGCTGGTTGAATAACAATTAAAAACACACATCGTTTTTTTATATAACAGTTAAATAGGGCATTAAACAGAGACACAACAGACACAACAATTGTAAGCCATCATTTTTGACAGTGATTTGGCAAAAATAAAACAAATACAAATAATACGCCAGGCAACAAATAAAAAAAAAAATAATAATAATAATAATTATTATAGGTAACAAATAAGAAGCAAACAACGAATTCCAATTGATTTTAAATTGTGCCAAAAATAGCTAAAAATAAAAAAATAAAAAATAAATAAAAAATACAAATCAGCTCAGACATAAATAATACACAGCTGTGCACATAAAGCGTTGTCTGTTGTCAGTTGTTTGTTGTCTGTTGACATTGTTCGCATTATTTTGTTTGCTCAACATGCTCAAATATCCGCGCACCTCCTCCTCAACCTCGTCGGGCTACTTTGATGATGATGAGGCCCTAATGAATCTGAATCCCTATCAAACACCGCCCACCTCCCCGCAATGCTGTGTGGTGCCCCAATACTTAGAGAGGCACATGGTACGCATGTTCAGCACCGAAGAGTAAGTAAAACTAATCAACCCTTTTAACGGTTGCTCGCTCCTACTGGTCGATAATAATCGATGGTACCGCAAACTGACTGTTAATCAATAGTTCATTAGACATAACTAAATGTATCTTAAGCTTATCTATTTATTTATAAATATGAAGAGAAGATTCTCTAAGATTTCAGAACTCTTTTATGCCTTTAGTGTTTAACTCATAAATTGAAGTGTTTTAAATTTGATTTATATATTTGACTATGTATTTTTTTTGTTTTATTTACTACTCCTTTACTATATATCAAACTTAAACGAATCGATCCCGTAGAAATATATATTTGACAACTCTTAAACATTAGCAAGAGATGCACACACATTTATGTTTATGAATGAATTGTGTTCTATTGTGTCCCCTTTATAAGGTTCTTAACAGAATGCTAAAGTTTGAGGGATTCTATATCTTTCGAGCTGATCAGATGTTGCCCTAGGATGCTACAGCTTTTCCTGACTAAGGCGACATATTCAGCTATAAACTGTTTTGAGGTTTACTCCTCATTGTCACAAAATCAAAGTTGTCAGCTGACTTTTTACTCTACAATGTCTTGTCAAGCGACATTGCTTGCTTGAAGCTTAACAAAAATTCTTATATGGATTAGTAACTTAATCCATTTATATCGAGAATTTCCATTCTTTTTTATTTCAACTCAAAACTTCCTTAATAGCAACGTGCTTCAGTCGAAAAACAATATTGCAGTGTGTAAAACACTTGTCGAATTCCGCAAATATTTTGCTCATTTGTCACCACAGCTAATATAAGACTAAAGTTAATTCAACAAAGCTGCTGCGCGTGGCAATAATATTTACTCTATTAGATATTGTTGTAGGTGGTGTTTCGATGCATTTCTCTGGCCAAATAGAGCTGAGTTTAATTAGTTTCGTAGCTTGTTGAAAAACAACTCGTCTGAAATGCAAATAATATGCAAATGTCAACTTTCAATGTCAAAAACATAAAACGAATACTATTTAAGCAGATATTTCATATATAATTTAGTCAATGTGCAGCAGAAATCTACACTTTTGCTTAATATTTCAACGCTGAGTTGACCCCAAAAACTAAAACCCACTGAAAAAAAAACCTGTTGCATTTATTGTTGTTGTTGCTGTTATTTTCCATCGCTCACAACTCAAATGTTTATATGCAAATTGATTTTCCGAGCGTTCTCTGCATAATTAATTCGAATATTATAAAATCAAAAATAATTAAGCGGATTGCAAAATGTGCAAAACATGCAAATGTATTCCGTACAGCAAAGCTCGCACAAAAAGCACTCGAGAAAATTCGCTGAAAAATAAGTTAAGCAAAAATGAAAAAAAGTAAATGTGAAAATGTTGCAAATGCTCGACTTGGTAATGCCCTGCAAAAATGTGTTAAGTGTGAGTCTTTACTAATTTAAAGCTTTGGAGGGGCAGTTATTAGCAGAGTTGAATATTCTCATTTTTAGTAGTGTGTGTTATAAGATAGAAGATAGATAGAAAAATCAGGAATAAGGCTATATGTTATAGACAGATGTTAGATACAAGTACATATTTAAATAGCCTTATAATCATTCCTATCTCTTATGATTAAATATATGATATAGATTTTGATAGATATATTTATTTATAATCGCTGCAATCTCCTTTTTTTTTATTAATAACACACATTTTATTATACTTTCATTTTGTATACCCTTTCATAAACGCTTTAATGAGTACAGGGTAATAAAACTCATTAATTGCTTGGCAGTTTTTATATAGCAAAATGCAACAAGCTTCAATCCGCCACATTTCCCCCACAATTCCCCTTTTCGGCCCCTGCCACAGTTTTGTGGGTGGCTTGTGTTTGTTTTAGAATCCACGCGCGACCAACTGCTACCCCCTCAGCCCCTCAAATCCCTCCCACATTGGATTAGAGTGGGGATGGGGATAAGGGTGTTTGTATTGTGTAGTGTTGTATAGTGTTGTATAGTGTTGTTTATTACGTTTGCTTAACGCCGGCGCTGTTTTGACTTGCATTGAAATTGCACTTTAGCCAAGCGCAACAAAAATGATATGCGAGCGTTATTTTTTTTTATTGCACTTCGTTTGAGAATTAGTATTGGATGTGAGTAAGAAGCTATTTGAAGCGGTACAACAGAACTAGGCAAATGCCTACAATGAATGCTAGAAATTTCTAATTGAGCAAAAGAGAACGAGAAACCATTTATAGAGTTTATAGATAAGGCAGTGCATATTCTTTTGGTCTATTCTTACTATTCGCGCAGTCAACTTGAAAGCATATTTGACATGCTTAGACAACTCATTACTGAGTTGATTAAATCTATTTAATTACCTCCCATTACTTAAGTAATTAAAAAGCCTCTGCAGTAATCCAAAATATAAATAACTACTACAAATATAAATCTTAAGTTTTACTATCATCCATGGTGGCAATTAGCATTACTCATTACTAAGCTGATTTTATCCATTTAATTACCCACAATTACGTAATTAAATAAAATCTTTGGATTGAAAATGTATATATACAAGTATAAATCCGAAATGAATTGTCAATTGATAAGTAATTATTAATTACAGCTTGGTAATTGATAATTAATTACTAATTACGGCTTATTCAATTGGCGAATGCCGCTAATTGCCTCAACATTTCTTCTTCTGACCACAACATTTGCCAGTCTGGCAACGCCATTAAGCTAAGCGCACTCATTCCCCATATCTGTTCACTTTGTGGCCCAGCCAACTTCGCTGCTGGCACGCAACTTGAGAGTAAAAAGAAGGTAACTAACTGAGATACTTTGACACAATTACCCCTAGCCGAAATCCCCTTCTCCCGTTGGCCAACAAATGCCAGCTAATTGGGCAACATAAACACAAACATTGTTGCCAACTGAGCGTTTTTTCTTTTATTACTTTTATTATCAATGAACCGCCTTGAACTGGCCAAAAGATGGCGACTGTGTGCGCCTCCTCCCCCTCTTCACCCTCTGAGCTGGCTGATTACCTTTGGCAATCTAAAACTGTAACAAAAGCAAATAGCTAATACAAAACAACAACAATAGCAAACGCAATAAGAATATTAATTTTTATTTTTTATACTTTGTTTTTTGTGTATTTTGTGTCAACGGCCCAAAAGGTAAATGCACCCCCTTGGCGCGACCTTTGACCTTTTCGTGTCACAGGCTTTTAACTTGAGCTTCATTTATAGCCTTTTTCTCTCGCTCTCTCTCTCTCTCTCTCTCTCCCTCTCTCTCTCTCTCTCTCTCTGTCGCTTGCATGGTTGATTAGTGTGCACTGAAACGGAAAAGCAGCGTGAAAACAGAAAACACTTGCCTCCATTTCCATTTTCATTCCCATTTTGGAAGCTTTCCTCAATGGGTTCGTCTGTTTGTCTGTCAAAGCCATCCACTCGACTGCGTGGCGGTTTTACTATTTATATATCCTATCGATTACTTTTATTTTCAATCGAAAAAGAAAAACAAAAAATGGTCAGCTAATTAATGTAGAACTCGCTGATATGTGGAGAAGGATTGTCAACTTGATTTGCTTGACATTGTTAAAGTTGATATTGAAACAATCTAGGCTTGATTGACAACAAAGATTCTAGCATTTGTGCAGGAGCTGGGGTTGATGGAGGAGCAATGGGCTCAGAAGGGACACAACAGATCAAGTAGGTCGCAGTGCAGGTATCCCAATAATAATAAAGTTCTATTAGCGATTTTGACTTTTAAAAAAAAGTGATTTAAAACTATAAAGGAACTGCAAAAAAAAGTCCTAAAGCTCTTCCAAAGAATAAATATTCAAGCTATGATGCTGAAAATGTATAGCATGCATTTCAGGGGGTCTTAACATTTTGTAAGGAATTTCAATGCATTATAAATGACGTCTACAAAGCTATAAAATATATATATATGTGGATTCTTGATCATGTTTGACGGTTTATCTGCTTGTAAGTAAACTTAAATATTCTACACAAACCGACCAGATATAATTGTTATTATACTTGTAACATTTCGGCAGAAGGTCAGCAATATTGAACAACCATAGCATATAGCTTTCATAGCTAATCGGCTGATCGGTTGATTATGATTCACTTATGAAAGAGTATCTAATTTTCAGTTTGACTTAGTTAGTTGTTATTGTTATTTTCCATACATGATTGCAAATTGAAAAAATTAAAAGCCTCAACGCAGTTAAAAGCTGATCTAAAGGTCTTCCAAGCATTATCTTTAATGATGTTAAATGAATAAATTGTTCATATCAATAAGATATGTGTGCATTTGGCACAGATGTTCTTAACCATTTATTGTATTTTTTAATGGTGTTTATATAAATATTTATGATTACTTAAGTACATAAAAGTTTATAACTGGTTTGATTTGTAACACATTCAACTTTATTACACTTTCAAAATGATTTTGTGTCTAGACGCCGAAATGCAAATATTTTGTAATGGCACACCTGAGAAAAACCCAGTCAGACACCCCCACACACACACACACAGACACACACAAGTAGACAGCAGCAGGCAAAAACATTTTTCATGGTCAATTCAATTTGCATGTGTGTGAGTGTGTGTGTGCCTATATCTATATCTATATGGTATATCCATGATATTCAGAGCTATATAAAGACTACAGATGTTTGCGCTTGCCTTGCCATAGGCCTGCAAAATGTTTTTTTTTAGCTCAGCTTTTGCTTCTTTTTTTCTGTCGTTGTTGATATATTTTAGCGTTGAGCTCAAAGCAACAAAATTAAAAAAAAAAAAAAAGAAAAAGAAGACGAAAAAAATAACAGACACCTAAGAAAATATTTAACAATTGTATTTGTTTGTTTATGTTAAAATTAACTTGGCCAAAACCGAGTCGTCTGAAAAAAGGAACATTTTTGTGTTTTGTTGCGTTCGCCGTTAATTATCATCAGGCCAATGAAATGTATTTCCTTTGAACAGAGCAGTCAATGTTGATTTATTCACATTTTGAATATACCTTATACCCCTTGAGAAGAGCGGTTGCGAGAGAGGGTTGCTTATGCTGTGACAGATAATAACAACTGTGGAGCATATCTGAATTCATTTTCTAGATCAATCGCTAGACTTTGGAAATATATGTGAAGCTATGAAAGTATCTATAAAAACTAACATTTTTATAACTGTAGGTACAAAAACCTCCACTCTATTGCTATATATATGATCTATATGACCTATTTGATGATACTTGTTGATGATACTTTATAAATATCCTATAGCTTTATTTTCTCTAATCCAATTATACCCTAACATCGATTTCTTTATCTTTCTACGGTGTGTTTTATTCTATAACTTACAACATGATCGTCTTTAATCGAAACTGGGACTTGTGAGATGTGATAATTTATAGGATGTTGCGAAAGCTCCTAAATATTCTATCTTTAACTTGCTACAGGATGTTTTCTACCGTCATTATTAAAATTGTATATATTTCTTAAACTTCGAAAATGATACTTTTTGACCCAATTGATGATAATATGTCTGATAGTTCATGTATACCCGACTTATTAGTTTTAGGGTATTTTCTAATCGAACCTTTGACTTTTGCACTGCTTTTGACCTTGTCGAAGTGCTCACCACTACAAGCTGTGTACTTTTCCGAGAGTGTATTTGAATCAGACATTAATGGCGACCACATGGCCTACCTCCCAGGGTATGCGAACCCCTTCCTCCAAGACAAAATATATTACAACCGGCGCCACATTTGTTATTGTGCTCGCTTTATGATATATGCATAATATTATGCCTACCTCTAAATTCTGGTTTTGTTATTGTTTCTGATTCCCATTTCGCTTCTGTTTATCGACTTTTGTTTATTTGTTCTTTCACTAAAATAAGGTTAAAAAAAATGGAAAGGAAAGGCAACCATTTTGTTTACTTTCAACGTAAATTTATCGATATCGTAAATTTATTTTGCGTTTCGAATTGTTCTCTTTTTTTTATTAGTAGCAAAAATTGCGCATAAATAAATTTCTTTAAGGATGCGTTTGTCGCTATAAATTTTGATCAGCATTTTTTTGGGAGTATAACTTTAACATTAAAATTGAGTTTTCTATTTGAAATGCCGTATTATTAAAGAGGTTAAGACTTTCTCAAAAAGTGCTGGTTTTTGAAAATCGGATCACTTTTGATCAACTTATGTAAGAAGTTTTGACCAGTTTCTGGAAGTATTTTTAGAAGGTATAATTTTAACATTTTAACATTTAAATGCAATATTATTACAGAACTGAAAACATAATCATTTTCCCTGGTTTTATCGAATATCAGATCAATTTTAACCAAGTTTTGATTGTGGGAATTTTTGATCAACTTTTAAAAACAATTTTTTGCATTTTAATCGTAGCATGATAATTGAGTCAGAACCACGTTTTCAACTTGAAATGCAGTATTATTCTAGAGTTCAAACCACAACTGAAAACTGATCTGTTTTATTAAAGTTATGGCTCTATTAATATAGGTATTAACCCAAGCCAACCTTAATTTCCAGGGTATCATTCACAAAAGTATTTTCAACTGCATTATTTTTTCATATTTTGGTTAATTTAACACAATTTGACATTGAGCAAAATGTCAAGGGTAAATGTTTTCGTGGTTGTTGTTTTGTTGCTGTTCGTGTCAGTTGTTGTTGTTGTTGTTGTCAGTTGTTGTTCTCAGTCGATGTTGTTGTTGCTGTCAGCCACCCGCAGAGGCGAAAAGTATTTGAGAACAAAAGATGCTTTTTCATTTTTTGTTTAGCACAAAATCTATCTTAGGCATAATTGAAATCTTTTGTTCGCGCCGCCATTGTTTTAGTACTGAAAATAATTATAACTTGGCAAGTGAAAAGGTTCTTGTTGCAGTTGCTGCACCAAGGGATACCCTGCAATACCAACTGTTGATATTTACAACGGAATAAGCATATGCAAAAGATATTTGTTATTTATTTGACACACACTGCGCATATCCGTTCATAAAAAATTCTTAGGGTAGTTAATTGCTAATAAAAAAGCATCAATAAATTATATTGATCACAGACTTGATACTTCATATAATTAATGCATTATGAAATCATTTATATAGTTAGTATGTTGATTGGTTTATCCAGCATTTATCCAGCTACAACTTTTTATTTATATTGCTTGAAATTGTAAACTTATTATTTTATTTCAACAATTGATTCAAGACAATTTATTTTCTGGCGTGTTGAACTTATAGCTATGACGTATCGATTAATATATGTTGGGAATTAGGATAATAATATAATAGTTTATATATTTTAATATACCGCTGCATTTCAATATTGATTGTTGCATGCAAATTCTATATTCCGAATGCTATTTTTGAATACAACACTTTGCTGATTACATTGACAAGTAATACGTATTATTAGAATTATACAATAAAAAATAATTGATTTTAATTGATGAAGAGTGAAATCTGTCAGCGATGTTCTAGAGCATTTAATTAGTTTAATTAAGTTTAATCATAGGTAGTGAATCGATAGGCGAAAATGTAATTAGTCACTGTCATAAGTGCTATAAGAAAATTGAAAATTTAACTAAGAAAGATTTATATGTGTTATATGAAAGACTAAAATGAAACTAGGAAATCGTATAATTTGTATACCAAAGGCGGAAATTTAACTAAGAAGGTTTATAATAATAATTAATAGCTTAATAAATAATAGCTTCATCAATCATTTCTGGTGCTGGCTTTTTTTTATATTAACGAATTTAAACTAACTATAAGTAACTGAATATAACTAAAAGAAAAGATGTAACCCCATTTCTTAAATACTAGCCTTTCAAGCATTGCTATTGACGTCTTTATAGCTATCCATTAATGTTTGATAGTTGGGTGGGTTTAGAAGGAAGTAGAAATGGTCACTTTTGCCTCGAGTAAAAGCCAACAATTCAAGTAATCCAATAAGCTGAAGTGCTTATCTAAGTGCATAGATGACAACTAACACAGTTGAGCTATTTGAATACGTTGGGTGCACCCATAAATGCATTCGTATTCATATTCATATTCACCAGCTAGCTTAGCTGTAGCTGTGTGTGGACTATCAACAAAGCCCAGTTTAATTGATTTGACGGTAGAAAAACACGTTTGCACAGTTTGCCCATTTGCATATTGGCATATTGAATTATTGATAATTGGTAGAGCAAGGGCGTGGCAACAATTGAGGGGCGGCGGCGGCTAAGGTGAACTGTTGTCTTGTTGTCGTCTTGCATGTGAATCGCGCCTGATACAGAGAGAGAGAGAGAGAGAGAGAGAGAGAGAGGGAAAGAGAGAGTGGCAAAGGGTACAGAGCGAGGAGGAGGGGGGGTTAAGGCTATCGGGTCAAAACGTGCCTGGAAACACAATTTTCTTTGCGGTCAATTTAACGACGCAGATGGCAAAAAGAAGCGCACAAATCGCAAGGCATTCAAATTCCTAACACGTTTCGCAACACAGCTGCAAAACAGTGCTGATAACGTTTGATAGCGATCAACGATTGCTGCTGTTGCTGCTGATTAGCTAAGGACAGTCGCCGTCAGTCGGTCTGTCGTTCTGCTACTTTTAACTATGATGTCACAGACACAAACTATTCACTTTGATATCTTAATCAATCAACGTCATTCAATTTGTTGCGCTGTGCTTCTGATGTCGATTATCGGCTTTCGGTGCGTCTGTCATCGTCACAGAGTTGCATATTGACTCATCAGTCGACATGGTTTGCTTTTTTTTCTCTTTCAATCATTCACCCAAAAAAGTCAATCTGCATTTAGAAAATTGCCTGATAACTGATCATATTTTAAAGAAATTCTTGCTAAAGTTCAGAAACAATTAATGCAATTTACTGGTTCTGGTTATGTGCATTTTATAAACTATCTAAAAGGTTTGCATATGTGACATCTTTGAAATACTTTGCTGCAAAATTATAAAAAAGACACTCTGAAATTTAGACATATATTTTATAAATTTTAGGAAAAAGAAAATCACTTGTTTTTGGAAATATGCTTTCTGAAAATTAATCGAAGTTTCCATTGGTGGATTCAATAATTTATTGAGATATTGGGTTTTTTTCAGTTTTCAATTTTCATTGGGGTTTTCTCATCTGTTGCAATCAGTTCGCTCGCCCCTGTGACGTCACTGTGCCGTGCTCAAATGATTATGAGGCACACACAATATTTTTTTGTAGTGCCCACGCAAATAATTCGCTTTTATCTGGAAGTACTTACGTTGTTGCTCTTATGATTCATTAAAAATGAAAAAACAACAAACAAAAATGAGGCACAAGCAAATACCAGCATATTTTTTTATTTTTTTTCGGTTGAGACCTTCTCTTTTATTTTCTCAAGTGAAGACGTGATGACGTCAGTAACAAAGTTATGGAAAGATTTATGCGATCAAAGCAAAAACAAAACCAAAAGTGTTTCACAATCGTGCTGCTTAAGCTTAAGCTTTATAGCAATCCATAAAAATATTATTAATGTCGATATTTTCTTCTTAATATTGAGTATTTCCGTTGCTTTTCTTCAACTTGCCGAGGGTATTATGATTTGGTTGGAACGTATGTAACACATCGAAGAAATCCATAATATATATTCTTGATCAGCATTACTAAGGAAACTTAGAATGTATTAGAGTTCAGGTGTGTTATTCATATTGCTTTATATAACTTTTATAATGAAATTTAAATTAGGACAGTTTTACACCGATCTGCAAGCGTATTTAATCTTCGACGTGCCCAAAGGTGCCTTTCTTGTTTCGTATGTGCTTCGTTTGTTTAAAATAAATATGTTTGTCATTATTTGTTTGGTTTATTATCACGACGACGTCAGTGAAAGGCTGAAGACCTCGTCAAATTCAAATACGCAGAGTAAACCAAGGACAAAAGAGATTGCAGCTACAGGTAATCGCTATTCCAGGTGCCATTTGCATAACTATCCGCATTTAGGCTGAAGAGAGAAGAAAAAGAGGTAAGATAAAAGTGAAATTTCAAAGGACGACCACTTAAGCTTCTCGACTACGACTGGAAAGGTAAAAGACCTGGTCAAATTCAAATGTGGAGAGTAAATCCAGAGAGACAGGATTGCAACTAAGGATTGTCTGAGCGCCAGGTGTCTATAACTGAAGAGAGAAGAAAAAGAAGTTAGATAGAGTTGAAATTTCAGAGGATAACAGCTTAAGCTCCTTGACTACAACTTCAAAGGCTCATCAATATCAAATCGTAAAGAGATAAACTCTGTTTCAGGGGTACCACATACCTGAAGAGAGAATAAAAATAAGTTACATAGAGGTACAATTTCTGACGACTACCACTTAAGACCTGATCAAGTTCAAATCTGAAGATTAAACCAAAAAAATACTCTCTGTTAACTGTACCCAGGTTAACTTTGCTTTAAGGGAGAAGAAAGATAAGTTAGATAGAGGTGAATTCTCTGAGCACCACCTTGACTACAACTTGACTCTCTCTCTCTCTCTCTCTCTCTCTCTCTCCCACCTAGTCACTCTCTCTGCCAGTGGGTCTATTATCGGATAGTACTTATTATGTTTAATTGCGATTTGAGCTGAACTTGACATCGGGTTGCTTGCCTTTCGCTTTTTTTCTCTATTTTTTTGTGCCATGCCAGAGGTCAGCCACGCCCAGCGTCAGCCACCCGTCCCCCAAAAATGGAGGCATCAAATTGCCGACAACTTTGTTGCACGTAGCATTTAATAGAGAAAAAGAGTTGCAAAAAACGAAAGTAAAAAGAAGAAAAATACGCTGCAGACTCACGATTTTCATTGTTGTTGCACTTGTTGTGGTTGTTGTTTGTGGCAGTTGTTGCAGCTGCCAGCGGCAGCGGATAATTTGCCGTTTATAAGATGTGGTTATTGTTGTTGTTGTTGTTGCTATTTTTAGCTGGTTGCTTGTGGTGGCTAATGTTTCATAACAACAACGCAAACAATGCCTGGAAATGACTGTCAGCAAAGGCAGGCAACAACAAGAAATCAACATGCAACAAGCTTTTTTCCAGCTGCTGCTGCTGCTGTCTGTTGCACAATGAACACACGTTGTTGTTTCCAATTTCTTTTCTATATATATATATATATTTGATATTTCTCTGTGGGTGTTTTGCTAATTGATGGGGCGTGTCAAATTCAAATGTTGTTTTTGTTGCTGCTGTTGCTTTGTGCGAACAAAAGTAATCAGCAATAAACAACACGTTAACAGCCAATAAAAGCAGCAAACAAACAACAAATTTGGGCTTGCCCCCAACAACATCAACAACAACAACAAAAATCGCACGCGTTGTCAACAATATCGCTAAAACAAAAAGATATTGTATCTGCTGATTGTATTTATCTGTATTTTCTTTTTTTTGTCGTTTCTTTACTTACCAAATAAATTAATCGCATTGGCTTTAACAATTTGCATTGTCGTAATACTCTCAATTACTCAACTCAACTTCCTTGAGCAATCTACTTGACAAATGTTGAAGATTAAAAAATCTGAAAAATATATATAAAACTGATTATAATTTGTAAAATTACATTACAGTTTTAATGATGGATTTTGCTTGTGATGTTTTTTGTTTTCTCTAAAGACAAAGGCAATGCAAATGAAATTCAGAAGAAGAAAACAGACAACAGACTTAATTCAAGATTATTAATGTTACCCATAAATTTATTTATTATACGCTTTATTTTATTTTATTTATTTTTTTATTTTCTTTTTATCTGCTTCATTAATTTAAAAATAAAAAAATAAGATTAAAGTAATTTTGAAAGGATAAAATTGCTTTAAAGGTTTAATGATACATTTTTGACGTCATTATTTTATTTTTCTTCAATTTTAAAGTTCACGATTAATATTAAACGGTCTTCAATATAAAAATATACTTTTGGCTTATGATTTTTAGCCGTTTTGCACTTGAAACAAGAATGTATTTCCTAAATCTGAAGCAGAATTTATTCCACTGTATCTGATTTCAAGACCCCAAATTCTTCTGAATGCTACAAATCAAAACAGTTCAACTCAAATCAGCCCAAAATATAATCCAGCAATAAAAAAGGCTTTCTTTTGTCATAATTAGCTATGCTGCATATAGTAATTTAAGATATTTACGTAATCCGTTTCTATAGCGCCCTAATTTCCCACTAATTGTGGAACCCATCTCAACAAAAATATATATAATACTGTTGTTGTTGTTGTGGATCGAAAGCGTTACGCATATTTTCTTTTTCTTTCACTCTCAAGTATTTTTTATAGCGTGCGTGTCCGGCAACAATTTTCTACATTTAATGGGCTTTCGAAATTGTTGCTTTTGTTGCTTATGTTGCTGTGGCGTTGCCAAAGTCGTTAAAAGCAAAATTGCGAAAAAATAAAATTAAATACATTTTGTAAGCCTAAAGAGGCTGAAGAGAGCTTTTACGGAAGCACAGTTATTGTATGTTGTGGCTTATTATGCTTATGTTTATGTTATGTCTAAATATTTATTACTTTTTATTAATTTTATACATATTTTTCTCTCTACTTGCAGGTGAGTTTTGCATTTCGCAATTTGCACAAATCATGAAATCAAACAAATTCAAAAATTGGTATGGTAAGCTTGTTATTTACTTTTGGGGGATGTTTTAGCTTTAGAGCTTCTATTCCCCACTCCTCCCCCGTGGTCAACAGCATAAAAAGCTTTTGGTATGAAAGCACGTCCCAGATAAAGCGAAATCAGCTGTTTTAACTGCAGCCTAAGTACCCCTACTCCGCTAGTCCTTCTTTTATCTATTCGTCTGGCAGCGAGCACGTTGTGGGTGGGCGGGGTAGAGGTTGCTGCTCGTCTCGGGTTATTGAGCTGTTGTGCTTTGTTTGTTTTTTTTTAGCAATAGTTACTTATTTTGCACACTGTCGTACAACGTGGCAATCGAGTATTGTGGTTGTTGTTGCTGCTGCCGCCGCTGCTGCGACGCTTCGCTGAGTTTCAAAAGTTCTTTGCCGTTAAAAAAAAATGTGCGTCCGCTCTCTCTTTCTCTTTGCGCTCGCTCTCTCGATCTGGATTGCTTGTTTGCTGACAAGCGCGCTCTCTCTTGGCGCTCTCCCTCTCTCTCTCTCTCTTGGCGCGCATTGCATTATTCAGCTGCAAAGCTTTGCAAGCAGCCATGTTGCTTTTTTGTGCTGGCCGAGAGAGAGAGAGAAAGAGAGAGACAAGGAGCGAGAGAGTGAGTTCTTGTCAGACATGGTCGTTTGCATGCAAATTAACTAATGCCAGGCACCAAAAACAAAAAAAAACACCATTTATTTTTGGGCATTTCTTTTGCTTGATTGTTTGTTTACGCTTGAATGCAATTGTTTGTGTGAGTTAGGCTTCGTTTAGTTGTAAGCTTTGCTTTTGAGCTGCCCTTTTGCAGGTACTTCAAAAAAGCAGAAAACTTTCAGCTGCGGCAGCAGTCAAATGTAAACTTCAAAAAGCAACCACCAAAAGCTGCCGCCTGGCGTCGCTGCTGTAACCTGGTTTGCTGTTGTTGTTGTTGTCAGTCAGTCAGTAAGCAGCGCAGCGCTCTCTCACGGAACAACAGCAGCAACAGAGCAGCAGCAGCAGCAGAGCAAAAGAAGCCAAAGCGAACTTTGCCAGTGCTTCAGTCAGTTTTTTTCAGTTATGCTGAGAAGCTCTGAGAAGCAGCAAACACGAACAAAAATCACAGACATTAATTAATTAGCTAAAAAAAATAACCATTTGTTTTTGTGTTTTGCTTGGCATTAGTTTTGCGTTGCACTCGTGTTTAAATTCTGTATTTTTTATGTGTTTTCAGTGTGTGTGTTTCTATTGTTTAATACTGTGCGTGAGTGTGAGAGAGAGAGTACAAAGAAATTAAGTGTGACGAAATAAATGATCTGCACTCGCTTATAAACAATTAATATTGTAGCTAACAAAAGTATTTTAACAGAAAACGTCTCGCGCGCATTTTGTTTTTTCTTTCGTAAGCAAGCACACAAAGAGCGCGAGAGCGTGACAGAGCAAGAGAGAGCAAGCGCTGAATTCTGCTTATTAACTGTATAACTGGAAAACGATTCTCTCTCCGCTGAATAAGCAGACGTCTCGCTCACTCTCCTGCTGTTACTGCCAGCATAAAAATACTAGAGCTGCTCTCTTATTGTTGTTGTTAAAAAAAAACAAAACCAAACAAAAACGCAGTGCAAAAACATAAAAGCTCTCTTACCCAAAAGTCGCCAAAATATAGGAAAACAACAAAACGGTATTAAAAGCGCAGCAGCAAAAAAGTGAAACGCATTTAAAACAAAATAGTTGAGAATTTGAGTAGATAAAAAAAATCACAAGTCAAAATAGAAGCGACAGCAAAGGTCACAAGAAAGAAGAAGAACAACAAGAAAAAGGGGGGCAAACATATTTGTGTGTGTATAACAGTTAAACTGAGCATATCATTACGGCATATTAAGCACACCACCCAATAAAAGCGAGCACATTTTATTAAGCTCTCAATTCGATAATGAAAACTGAAGCCGGTAGCAATAGTAACAGTAATAATAATAATATTAATCATATCAACATTATCAAAATGGATTTCGATATGTATCCAAGTATATCGGGTAAACAACAGGATCCCGTGCGAGAAGTCGTTATGAAGTACATTGATTATTTTCTACCAGAGAACGAGTAAGTCACAAATAACAGTTTTATTCTTGTTTGATCTTCTTCAGTTGCGCTCTAATTTTAGACTGCACCCATAAGAGCTCTATATAGATATAGACAATACTTTGTTGTTGCTTATCGAAAAGCTAACAAAAGCTCTAATAGATTTTAATCTCTTTGGTAATTTAATCAAAACTTAAAACTCTTGAAGTATAAGATATAAAATCAAACATATTCTTTAATGAAACTAATCTTATATTATATATATAAATCAATTCATTCAAAGCAATTTTACTATTTCTCAATTAAATTGATCTTTTCGCTATAAGGATTATTTCAATTTATCTATAATTAAATTGATTTTCAAATATAAAAAACAATTCACAATATGTTATTATTGAATCTTCAGTTTTTCTATTGCTCAACAAAATGACATCAGACATTTCGCAGCGCAAAACGATGATAAACAAAAGGCGATAAGAAATTGCAATTCGATTTCAAGCAAAAAAAGAAGAAAAATAAGAAAAAAGAAATAAATCAAAAATCACACAGTATAAAATGGCATTTCAATGCGCCGCTTTTGTCCCTGACCCAATTAAAAAGTCAATCATTTAACGCGATACAAAAAAAATCAAGAAAAAAAACCATTTCAACAAAGGGCAACAGCAAAAACAGAAACAACATTGACAATATTGTATGAGCCCTAAACAACAACAAAAATATCGAAAAAAAAAGCAGTTAATGCCACCAACTAGCGAACCGGTTTTGTGGCAAGTCGGAACCGAAGTTGAGGCATGTTGTAGGAAGCCTTAAAGTGTCGCCAACTTGCCAGGCTTCAACTCAACTGCCTCAACTTATGTTGGCAACGCGTGCCGCATACAACTTGCAGCTTGACGGCAACTCATCTGCCTCCAACAAGTTGCTCAACTGGACGCGTAACGGACCAAAAAATACAATGGGGTCAGGCGCAAATAAAAACAAAACCAAAATAAATAGAGAAAAATAAATTACGGAATTTAAATACCCTGGCAGAGAAATAGCTATTATAGAGTTTTTAAAGAATTGCAATAGAATTTTCTCTCTTTCTATTTAACTATTTACTCTAATTTTAAATTTGATTTCACATTTTATTATGATTTGGTAGGGTATAAAAAAGAAGTTATAAACCTAAAATGGATCAACTAATGATGCATTTGGCGATGATGTAATGCGAACTGCCGAATGACTTTACTTTACACACAGGAAACTGAACAAGCATAACCAGTATCTAAGAGATACACACACACACACACACACACACTTAGGAGCCAACTAGTAGATACAATTTGCAATCCAAGCGATAACCGACCTATATATAAAATATTAAGCCAATTTTAGTTCAATTGCTACAAGTAAATAAAGACGCCTTTTTAGCTAAATGCAATTGAAAATAGATCAGCATTGATTGCTATAAATAGATATAGAGAATACAGACAGATCAATCAATAACAACAAATTAGCAGCACATCTATAATTATATATATGTCGGCTTATGAGTCGTCTCCGCAAATAGGATACACATATATAATCTATATATATTGACTCATAAATCGTGTCTTAGTTCGCTCGCTTGGCAACCAAACAATCTAACTTTTAGTGTCAAAATAGTTGTGCTAATATTTGACTTATTATCTAACTTTAGCTGTTGACTGTTATTTAAAGTTAAGCAAGAATTTATTTGCTTAAAATATGGTAAACCAATTATCTATTGATATTTTGCCTTCAGTTTCGGATGGAAACAATAAATAAATAAACAAAAAAATATATAAATAAATTATAATACAACTTTAAGCAACATTTAAAAATAATATAGGAATTAATATTTGAAGTAAACTTCGCCTTTTTTAAAATTAATCTAATCTTTTAACTTTAATCTAATCATAGTTCTCAATCAAGTAATTAAAAGTACTCCCAGTTGAAATGAAGTCTAATTTTTCCGCCTCCTACCAGCAATCATAAGTTGATTTAGTACACAATGCGCATTCGCAATAAAATTATTATTATTATTGTTTGCAACTACTTGGTATGCTTTCAACTTTGTTGTCCATTGACTTCCTGCTTTTCATATGTATATATAAATATATAGTGTATATATCGAATACACACATAGAGCCCTATAATCTAAACGTTTTCGTGACGATTTCGTTCACTTCCTCATATCGTAAACAAAATCCGACTAAAACGACGACAATGCAAATAAACACTTGAGAGATCCCCAGAAGTAGTTGTCATAACGGGAATAAATGCAAAGAAAGGAAACTTTAACTTACATATGATACTGCATAAATATAAGGAATGTTTATATGTCAGTTCTCTTTTATATACACTACTTTTTGAAGGGAAATGGGTTTATAGCGAAAAGAGTTGCTGGAGCTTTCAAATTTGTAAGTTTAAGGAACTTATTAATTTGTTTTTAGAAGTGAAGGAAGACTCTTAAAAGAAAGTGAGAAAGTAAAAAACCTTATTTAAATTGAATTACACCTTATTTAAATTGAATTAATATTAAAATAAAAATTGTGACTTTATATAAAAACGAAAGAAAATCCAGCACAAATTTATAATTCTGAAAGATTTTTATTATTTTTTTCCCCCAATTTTATATGTATTAAATATACAAAAATACTGCTGCCTTGCCAGCTGTCTGCTTTTAAAGAGATTTCTATTTGGTCAGTATACAACACAAAGCAGAGAGAGTATTACACAGTTGCGCACTTCTAAACTTGCAAAGTTCTTTTTTTTGCTGACTTGAACAGAGGAGTTGTGTTGTTTGTTGTTTCATTTTCAATTGTTCAACAACAAGAGCCATTCCCCATTTGGAATTCGCATTCCCAATGTTTGTGTTTATGCAACGTCAGCCCAAAGTTTATACAAAAAAAAATGCAACATAAGCTGTAAATGAAAATGAGAATAGAACTCGAAATGGAAATGCCGAATAAGAAAAGGGGCAACTTTTTGAAGCTTCCACATCCGCAATTAAAAATACACTTCAATTTGTCTGGAATAGAGTCTTTGTTATTGTTTGATATTTGAGCGAAATCAAAAATAGCTGGGCAACATTTTGGCCTGGCCAAAAAGAGAAATGCCAAAGTGCAGCGACACTAACTAATTTGTGACTTGGCCAATTGGCAATAGGCCAGACAGAGACCGATAGACAGAAATAGGGAGCGAGTAGAAAGAGAGAGGGAGTGAAACGTTTCGATTCGATTAATTTGTCTGGCAATTGGCGTGTAATTTGATGTGCTTGCATTTGCAGTTGCTGCAGTTGCTGCTGTTGCCGTTGAATTTGCAACTGTTGCAGTCAAAACAACAAAATCGCAAACACAAAATTGGCACGTCAACTTTTTTTCTTTTATTTTTATTATTTTTTGCTTTGCGGCGCCAGCAAATACAGCTGAATATTACGTATGCGACTAGTTAAAAGTCTTGAAGGAAGCCAGACGCAAATGATAGACGGACAGAGAGAGAGAGAGAGAGAAAGAGAGAGTGAGAGGGGGGAGGTGTATATAGTGACTTGTAACTGTTTATTGAGCTATGCAACACTTGTTTAAATAGAACCTAAAGTTATGTAAAACAAGTGCTGCTGCTGTTGTGTTCTTTTTATTGTCCTATACAAATTTAATATTTAATGCTTAATATATATTATAAGAACCGGGTGTTCTTTTTATTGTTCTATTAAAAATGTAATATTTAATGCTTAATATATATTATAAGAACCGGCACTATAAAAATTATCAAATCCCAATCAATTATATTGGCTGAACTATAAAAAGTATGAAAACCTAATCATATATTGTAAATAACAACACACAAAAGTATAATTAACAAAGGAAAAGGTCAAAGAGAAAACAAATTCAAATGCTCTATTTGCGAGAGCCCGTTGAATACAGGGCATTCAGCTGTTAAATTCGTATTAGAACTGTTCACATGTTAGATATGAAAATATGTTTAGTTATGTCTGCCTTATCCAATCTTGATAAACCGATCAATAATATGTCAGGGTATATAATCGATCGATTTTTTTCGCGCAGAGTAACGGACAGATGGAAATGAATTCAGCTTTTGATACTGATCAAGAATATGTATATATATATATATCTTATTTGGATCCAAGGTGCTTTCGTCTTCACTATATTCATTTTTCCATTTGTAATTCAGGTTTAGGTTCAGGTCAGTGTATAAACAAGTCCTATCAACAAATGAGTTTCTGTCTGCGCAGAGTATTCAAGTTTCGGCCTGTTAACTGCGATATTTGTGTATTCTCTTTGGCACACATATTTATTGTGTTGCAAAGCGATACAAAACAGTGTTGATCACGTGATTTTGGCAAGTTAAGCTTGCAGGCGGCAACCAAACGTGCGCCAACAACAAAAACACGATTTGTTTGTGCTTAAAATCAAATTAAATTAAATTGAAATTAAAAAACGAAAAAGGAGAAATACAAGAAATAAAATATAAAGTAATAAAAAATGACATCATTGTTGTTTGTAGGGGCGACGCTTGAACTTTAATAAACTTTGCACTGTTTTTTTTTTTTGTTTGTTTTCGTCTTTCCTATTTTTCATTTCGTGCTTTCGTCTTTATTTGGCTTCTTACTCACTTTTGTTTGGCTTGTGTCTTGTGTCTTTGACTATTTGGCGCTTGTGACGTCAGCAAAACAGCTGCGAACCGGTTTTAATTATAATTCGCATGTTGATGATAATGATGTTGCTGATCATGATCAGACACCCCTAATGCTGTTCTCGTGCCAACTATCTGACGGTCTAATGATCTAATCTGAGCTGAGCTCACGTTCAATAATTGGGGTGGAGGTCTGTTAGGTCAGGAATTATAGATTATAGATTACCAATGTGTTCAAATTGATTTGATTCCGAATCTATATTCTATTTACTTAGGCTTGTGCTTAGACTTCAAACATATGAATAATATTTAAATTAACTTGCTCTGAGCTGAGCTTCAGCTAATGTTTAAAAACTTGAGAATATTGATTAGATGGACTTATTGATATATTTTTGTATTAAATACTAAAAGTCAACAAACTACTGAAAATTAAATAGATAAATATAGAAATGAAAGACCAATCTTTAAGATAATTTGGGCGATATCCACTTAACGTTAATACATTATTGAAAATATTTAGAGGTAGTTGGAGATTTTATAATACTTAAGACGACTTATTAATTGATAATTATTGCTTTAGCGCAAAAAGAGACGATAATAAGTTTATCATTAGGGGCACCCCCTTCGTCTAATTGTTGACATAACTGTTTTATAAAAGTTCTGTGCAGCTTCTTATAATATTTATTTCGATCGTTAAATGTTAAAATGTGTATTTGTCTTAGTTATTGGGTGATTATTTATTTCGTTTCATTTCGTTGGGCTTTTTGTGGCTTGTTTTTATCAAATGCGCCTTACAAAGCCATTGACCGTTGTCCGCAATGACATTGGCAAAAATATATATGCAATATATATATGCAATATATATATGCAATATATATATGCAATATATATATGCAATATATATATGCAATATATACATTTAAATATGTATATATATTTTATTGGCATTAACTGAAAGAAAGAGAACAAAAGTCACGCCACATGAGGCATTGCACTCAACGTGGAGTCGCCCAGCCTGCGACTTTTACTTTTTGTCTACCCTTTTGAGAGGGTATTATAAATACGTTGTAAAGTTTGTAGTCTATAGTTTATATATACTTGGTCAGTATAAGAGACGAATATACATACGATATACCCATGTGTGCATCTGTTTAAAAGCTGACTTGGTGTTACTTGGAATATATGCATCTTTTACCTTGATGATAGTTCCTTTTTTGTGACCTGATCAAATTACTATATCATATAGCTATAGGCAAAATAGGTCGCTGGATGAAATTTTGAATGAAAAACCAACTTTACCCAATGTGCGTATTATTATGCTGCTCAAAAATAAAAAATCAGTTAGATCGGACTACTATACGTAAAGCTTCATTAGGAACAATCATGTGTTAGATGATTTGCTTACCAAGTTTTCCCAAGCCAATTTACTAGGTATGCTTCCTAAATTTGGCCAAGAAATCAAAAAATCATCGAAGGGTTTTTAAAATTTATAGTGCACTATAGATATCCGCTATTTGACACATATCTGCCAGGGAGAGGAGTGGAGGGTATGTAGGCATTGGCATGCCCAAAAGATAAGCGTTCATTCTTGTTTTCTCTTCTTTCGTTCTTTGCCCACTTACTTTTCGGGGCAGTCTGATGATAGACGAATGAAGGAGAGAAGGGTGGAGAGAGGGGCGGGGAGAGGGCGTAGCGACATTCCTTTTTGCATCCGTTGCTTTTCCCAAGGACGGACGGTTAAGAAACTTTCGCACAGCGTCCTTGTCTCGTCTCGTGACTCGGCTCGGCTCGGCTCAACTCGGCTTTATGGCCCATTAATAGTGACGAAGGAATAACGAGAAAGAAAGAGGAGCACTATAAAACATATACTCGTATAAATATCATCAGATAGTCGGTCGGTCGGCTCAGACAAGCCGCATTTTTATTGTCGCACTCGACTCGACTTTAATTATTTTGCGAGCCACGCAAATCCATCCATTTAAATAACAAACATATAAATTTATTATATTTTTCTTCATTGTTTTGTTGTTTTGTGCGAACAGTGCTGATATTTTTTTATTGTTGTTGTTGTTTTTTTTTTCTTATTTTTCACTCGCTCATCGCTCATAAATAAAATAATGAACTTATTTTTAAAGTTACAAACGACTTTGGAATGTGCATCAGCAAATCAATCAATTAATTAAATCGAGCTCACTCGACTACATCATTCTTATTTATTTACTTCACGTATTTTTACTATATTTATATCCACTATATTTTGAATATTTTCTGCTAGTCTCTTTATATAAGACTCGAAAAACCGTTTGCCATTTCACTCCCAACTGAAAGCAATGATATTTATGGGGTATTACGCCCTGCGCCTTTCATTCATTTGTGGAAATGTTTTTAACTGAGTCATTGACTGCATTGCTATCAATTTGGGAACGTTGGAATGTGGTCAACTTTGACTTTGCCAAAAATAGTTGTTACACAGTTGCTACGCGAACCATAAAAGTTGTATGATTGACTCATCGAAATCGCTGCTATCAGTTCAAAGGCATCTTTATGGATGACACATTAAACACAGTATATGGCCATTTCTATAATTGAGAATTGCGTGGCACCCCGCCCGCAACACATAAAATACGAAAACCTTGCAACTGCCACGCCCAATTCGTGTATCTTCGACTGATTAGATAGATTAAAATTCAGTTGACTTCTCCGTGTTTATAGAACTCGCCCGGTTTTTCGTTCACTGTACTCATGCTAATCATTTCGTTTTAAATCAAGAATATGTATTACGATTATCGCTTTGAAAAGTCCTTGAAAGGTTTTTGTTTGCTTTTTGTTTCTTTATTTTTTCGTTAGTGAATTGAGAAGAAAAACCAGTTGTCGGATTTTTTTTTTTTTCAGCCCAAAACATTTGCTCAAGGTGAGAACTGAGACTTGAGAGTTTGTGCCCAAAATGCTTTCAGGTTTTTGTGTAACTGATTCAAGTTTTATGTAATTTCGAACACAGTTCGTTGAGTTGGTGTTTGTTTTTTTTATGGTTTTTCTAGCCAGTGTTGCATAATTAATTTGCAATTTGTTTGAAAAGAAAAAACAGAAAACGCTCAATAATTAAGGAAATACATAGTTGGCTGCGATCGGTGTCTGTATTTATTTCAAGCTGCTCCACTGACATGTTTAAACCATTTGAAATTCGAAATTGATAGACCGTGTTGCAAACAGTGGAAGGGGCGAGGGTGCGGGCGGAGGGGCAGGGGTATGTGTAGGGAGGCGTGGCAATGAATGATCATTCAATCATTTTAATGAGCCAAACCAATTATCTCAAGACTTGTTAGTTTTATATCTGATATGCGTGTGGCAAAGTTGCGCCAACAAAATTTGATGTTCAAACTCGATTTTTTTGGGTTTTACTTTTTTTGTTTGATGCGAAAAACTGACAAATTAATTGCGCATTTGACATTGCGTTTTAATGGGGCTCACTTTTATTTTTCCGACTGTGCCAAAAGTTTTTTTATTTTATCATTTTGCATGTAGGAAGTTTTATTATATATTTTATTGACCTCAATCCGTACAGGGTCACATGAAATAAACCGCAATTTTTTAATTTTTGCCTGCGGATAAAACTGTCAAAATATTAAGTAAACCCCTGCATTCCAAAAAATGATGCGTTTTTAATTGATGACGTTGATTTGAAGTTAGCTAATTTGATGAGTTGGCCAAAAATATGCAAATAAAAACTGGCAAAAAACTAGCCTCCAAGTGGGCTTAAAGTAGGTGCTAAAGATATATAGAACAACTATAAATAACTATCATAACTTTTGATCAATCATATACCTAACAAATCATTACAATCATTGACTAGATCAATCGTAATTTGCATAAACTTAATTCACATAAATCTTATACTTCATCAAGCTTGATTAATCTATTTGTAAAATAAATAAATATTCTATCACATTTTCTATTTATATGTCAAATAATTTGATGTATTCTATAAAGTTCAACTCGATTATAATCAAACATATACTTGTTTTTTACAGTGCATCTGGAACGAGTGCAGTTGCGATTGACAACAAAATCGAACAGGCAATGGTAAGTTGAATTTCATCATAAATTGTGCTATAAAAAGAGCGCAAATCCTTGTCTTTAATTAATATATATATAATATAAAAAGGTCTTAATGAGTGTCTGCTGATAAGCAAATGAAAAACGTAAACTTTGAGTATGTTTTTGGTTTTTTCTTAAAAATATATTCAAATGTCTATCAACTTTGTTGTCACTTAGTTTTGGCCATGAATAATGCTCAAAATTACAGATCGTTTAACAGTTTAACCATAAAAGAAGATATAAAAAAAAACCAGATCGAAAATCTTTTGGTTTATTTCCACTTAACGGCGACTCTATTCACTTGAAACCCAGAAAATCAATTGAGACACTGTTCAACACTTGAAGTCTTTTGCCCCCACTTCAAGTGATATCCCCACTTGTCCCCCTTCGTCCCTCTTCTGTTATTGTCTGCAAATTTAGTTCAATTGAGTTTCGATGTTTCCGATGTTTTTTTCGCTCTGTTTTTTATGCTTTTGTGCTCATAATATCGCAGCTATTTTTAGACTCAATTAAAAAAACCCCAAGAGTGGACAATTGTTTCTGATTATTTGCTGTGTTTTTTATCTTTGGAAATACCCCTTCACACCCCCTCCTCGCATCAACAATTATTCTTGTCATGTTGATGATGGCAGGCAGCTGCTCTTCTCACTCTTCTCGCTCTTCTTGCGCCGTGGGCGGCTTTTGATTGAGCTCTGAACTCGTCAGCTTTGTTTTGCATATGTCTGTCTGTCTGTATGTACGATATATATAGTGTCGATATAAATATATATGTATATAGCCTTGATTGTGATGCTGCTGCTATTCTTGGACGCTATTACATTGAGCAAACATTCAATCACAAGCAAGCAAAGAGAAACCTTGACAAAAAAAACACTCTGAAAGCACTTGTGCAAGAGCAGAATTTTATTGAGTTGAAATTCGATTATATAAGTAGATTATGAGGTGCTCTGGCATAATACACTGCAGAAGGGCATCCTTTGTGACGTTGACTTCGCCAAAGGTCTTTCTAATAGCAAAAATTAGTTGACTTTGTTGCTTAGCTGCCATAAAGATAAAGATACATGCTCTGGCTTTGACATACTTAGAAAATATTTAAAGATTAAATGAAATAATACAATAAATAGTATATGGTTATGACACACAGTAGGCAGTCGAAAATTGATTGTAAAAAAGAATTTGTATTGCTTTGCGACGTGGACTCTGGTAAAGGTCTTTGTAAAAGCAAAAAGAGTTTAATTGAATTAGTATTGAATACAAACCAATAAGTGTTTATCGAATTGAATTACAATCAATATAAAATAAAAATAATAATATATTCAAGTTTATTCTATTCTAAGACTACGAGCAGTCACATTGACTAGACTCAGGATATCGAAAAAGACAAGAGATCATTTTAAATAGAGAAGAAGTTCAGTTCAGCTTCATTTCTTGATTAAAACTCATGAATGAATGCCCTAAAATGTGATTAATAATTATTTATTTGGCTATGGCAATTGTTTGTTGCTCCAAGTTTTCAGCAGCTGCACATTTTCTCAGCATATCCCTGTTAGCAAAGATCCCTTTTATCTTCGTCGCCAAACAGATCTTCTATGCACTAATAATATTAGCTACAACATCGAATGCCTCTTTAAAATAAATTTTGCATTTATTTTTTCTATCAACTAACAACTGCAATTAATACTAATGCTGATGTTGTCTATTTGAACAGCGTTTCACAGCTTTGACAATTTCCCATTTGACATACTTAAAAAGTAATTAAAAAAAACTATTATTATGGTACTTTTGAGGCAGTCGAAAATTAATCAAAATTAAGCATAAAGAACTCTCTCTCTCTCTCTCTCTCTCTCTCTCTCTCTGTCTCACTCTCTCTGTCTCACTCTCTCTTTGATTCAATTGAATGTGCATGAATGTGCATGTGCACCCGTTTCTCAAGGCAATATTTATGCACAGGTTTTGTTTTTCTTATTTTTATTTATTTTTATTTTTTTGATGACGGATCTGTGTCTTGGTTTGGTTTTTGATTGGGGTTCTTGGATTGGGGTACTTGTTGCATGCAGTTTCAGCTGGTTGGTTGCTCGTTAAAGTCAATCAACTTTTCCTTTTGAAATCAAATCTACAACGTGGCAAGCAGCAGCAGCAGCCGCATCAGCATCAGTAGCAGAAGTGTGGCGAGTAGAAGCTGAAGAAGAAGAAAACGATGACGTTGACCATTGTTGGTCAATTGGGTCAATTCAATTGCCAGTTTGTACGTTGTCTGCACTTTCTTCAGGCCAAAACAAAACAACAAACAAACCAAATCGAAAGAAGAAACAGAAAGACAAAAAATGAGAAGAAAAACAAGCAAAGCTAAATTCTGTTTGCCTTTCTACTCGAGAAGTTTCTTCTCTCTCTCTCTCTCTCTCTCTCTCTCTCTCTCTCTCTATGTGAAAGTAATTTTCACATTTTTTTGTTCACTTTTTCTCACCGCAACAGGATTGATTTGAGCTGCTTTTGCTTTTGACCTTGGCTACAGAATTTAAAAACAAATACAAAAAAGAGCAGACAAAAATTTCAACACATTTGAAAACATTTTTACTTCGCCTGGTATGTGTTTTATGGCATTTTATGAGCCGCTGCTTTGGCTTATCAGTTTTGGGGCGCAGTTGTTGACAAAATGGCAGACATTTGCTTTAGTGTGTGTGCGAGTGTGTGTCTGTGTGTGTGTTTGTGTGTGTGTGTGCTGTTTATCGCGCCGGCGACACTCGAAAATGCCATAAATTGTTTGCCGCAATAAGCAACGCAAAGCAAAAATAATAAAAATAATAATAATAATAATCACAATAAAGTACACACACACACACACACTTCAAGTACATTTTGTTGTGCCAATGATATGGCGAAAAAAAAACACATCACTTTGAATAGTAATAATTATAATTATACATTGGGGCATTAAAAGCGAACACAACTTGAAAGTGAAAGTCATCGAATTATGCATCATTTCTTTGATTTTTCGTGTGGGAGCTACACTAATGTGTGCTTGATAGTAGGGGTGTGCCTGCGTAGTCTTAAAATAGAAATGCGCTCACAGGTGCAGAAACAATATAAATTACATTCAATGCGATTTATCTCTCCTTTGCTTTTGAGTTCAACTTTGTAGATAACCCCAACAAAAAATGTATAGTAAAAAACATTTGTGTTTTTTATCTGCATAGATTTGTAGGTGGTGAAAAAAGAGCGTGGCAAATAAGCAACTCAAATTTGATAAGCTGATAGGCTGAAGTATTGGAGGTATAAATACTCTAGACATATGCTATATCTAAAGAATGAGGATATGTCTGAATGTATAATTTATGTGGCCATCTTGCGAGTCTGTTTCTTCTTATGTATGAGTTCTCTTTATAAATGTTTTATGCGTTCATTGAAAACTCATTTCGAAAATATTTCTTTATTTTACGACTGGTCAGATTAAATATACATATGTATATATTATCAGGAACAATAAGAAACAAAGACACGCCCTTCATGTGAGCGGAACTCGGACATTAGCTTCCTTAAACAATGCTTCCTTTATTCACACATATATATGTATGTATATATATATATATATATATGTGTGTATATGTATATATATATATATATATATTATCTTTTGCCTGCTACTTATCAATCAATTGCGACAAACAAGATAATGACGTCACCTATTATTTTTTGCGCATTACAAAATATGTTGTCCCATAAAAATGTTGTTATTTTTGCCAATTGCTCCAAGCTATCTCATTTAAATGTATATATAACTATTACCAGTTGCGATAAGCAAAACTTTGACTCAAGTGTGACTATCACAATTCATATTCACATTACTATATTGTATATATATATATTTATATATATATATATATATATATATATATATATGTAGTGAGTACCCCTACGCACACGTTCCCATTTCTTGAGCTAATCTCGTCGAAGTTGTACTTCGTATAAACATCTTTAATCTCATTCTGCAAGAAATCGACTCAAAATAAATCAAATCAAAACAAAGACTAGGCGCCACTTGTCAGCCATTTCTCAATGATTAATTTCAATTTTTTTTATTTAATCTTTAATATACACAGTACATATATATATATATATATATATATATATATGTATATATATATATATATATATATATATATATGTATATATATTGTATATACTGATAATGTTTTTAGGCTATACTAATATAGAATAGCTGATTTAGCAATCGTTGCTTGTCGCCACTACTCAAAACATAGAAAATCAAACGATTGACCAGAAACAAGCCTTGATAAGATTTTTCAGTGGGCATTGGGAAATCAACGGACAAACTGCGCAGATAATGATTTAGGTGCTTAATATATATGTATTTTATATGGAATAGACAGTAAATATAAAATAAGAGTATGGAAACCCATGCAAATTCTGAACAAGAGTGCCTCTTGTGCGACTGCCTTTGGGAAAAAAAGAGTAAAAATATAAAAAAAAAAAATCGGAAAAAAAATTGTAAAAACCCATCTTTTAAAGACTTCTTTTCGTATCCCCTTATCCCTAGGATCTCTGAGATCAACAGACAGCCAGACAAATATGACTAATCAGATCTGATATTAAAGCTGAGCAAGAACAAGCTTATGGCCTCAAACATACTTCCTGCTGCCTCCCACATACTTTTCTACTACCTCATTATACACTTTTAACACATTTTCAATGAGTTCTGGCCATAATAACAGTGAAAAGATAATGTTCAAAATAGCCTCGAATGTGGGTCGCATTTGAAAAAGTCGTCTAGCCTTTGGACATTTTAAGTGACTAAAGATACATATAGATAATAAAGTCAAGTCCGTCACTATTTTGGACACAAACAAAAATTGTCCAAGATTAACAATTTGAAGGCATTCTCTATTTTAAACCGTGCCCCCAAACAGCAAACTAAACTGCGTAATCAAATTTGAAGCCTTATCAATTGAGTCTGAGCAAACGCAGGCCGGTCAGCAGCAAAAAAGGTGATAATTGACAATGTTCCTCAATTGTTGGGTGGGTGCTTGACAGGGAAAAAGCAAGAAAAACAAGAAAACATGTTTAAGGAAACACGTTGAAAACAACAAGATAAGATATAATGCAACTTAACTTAATGACTTGATGACATTTATGGTGTTAATTTCTCAACCCACATAAGCCTCTTTTGACTGACTGACTGACTGACTGACTGAGCACTCGACTACTTGTAGCAAAAACAAGCCATAAAAAATAATAAAAAATAAAATGTAATGAAACAGATAAGATAAAAAAAAAACTCGTTGGGTTTTTACCACTGGTTTTTGTTTATTTTTTTGAATAGCTTTTGTGTTTGTGCAAGTGCGATTGAAGTTTTTGGGTGTGAAAAACAGCACTAAACATTTATTATTGCCAAATATGGTTAAGGTTAATTACAATGGGCCGAAATAGTCAAAATGCCATAGAAAACAGCTGTCGAATGCAAGAATTATTTTTTAATTGGAAACTCCAAACAGTTGTTCCTTCTGCTATGCAGATTCTTTGCCCATTGTCTTTTTTTTAAATAAGCACGCGCTACTGCCTCGTGCCACAAGCAGCGACCCTTTGATGTTTAATCGCAGTATAATCTGCTGTCCAATCGAATTCAATCTATCTATCTGTATCTAATGTTTAGTATCTTTAGCTAGCTATTTGCTCTAAGTGCGCTTTGAACCGCCGTTTGACGTCAGAAACACGTACCCCAACTCAAACTAGAGTCCAGCTTGTGACCGGTCTACGTGTGTTTACGGACTATTGCTCTATACCCTATAATCTACTAAAAAGTAGTGCTAATTAGTTGTGGCACGAGACCTTTTTAGACCGTTGGCCTTGCGTGCTTATCACTTGATCGTCTTTGTCGTCTGCGACCTGACAAAGGCACATTTCGAAAAGCCACCCACCCAGCTCATTAGAGATGACAATGGGGCTGAGTAATCGCAGCAAGTAGAAAGTACTGAGAAAAGAACTTTCAAATAATAATAATTATAATAGTGAATAACTTTTACAAAGACTAACAGCAATCTACTTTCCACGCAAAAAACAATCTTTAAGAATATGGTTTTAGAATTTAACTTTAGGATTTTTCTCGATTAAAATGCATTTAGTGTTTCCATGCAGACATTTGCTGACAGCTGTTCATTCATGGCCCGTTTCCATAGTCGAATTCAAAGCTAATTTTATGATCTCTAATTCAAGAAATTCATCGTATAACCAACAAGCCACAATTATATATTATGTAGAGCAGCTGACGTCATCAGACTAAGTTTCAACTGCAGATTGCGTCACAGCAGACAATAGTGCAACATTGTGTGGCAAACGTCGTAATGATGCTGATCATAATAATATATGTATATATGGGCAACTTCTCATTGAAGTTCTTTAGAAATCAGATATGCGCTTTTGATGAAGCTGCTGCTTTAATTTGTTGTTGTTGACTTTCAATTCGCATGAAATGTAAACCAATACTCAGTCGAGAGGGGGTCGTGTTTGGTGGGTGCATGTGGGGGGGATACAATTGTGAATGTTTTAGGCTTGGAATTTCACAATAAACTTCAACACGATGAGCTCACCTGTGTTTGTAGTCGGCCCAACAGCAGCACAAAAAAATACAAAAAATATAATAACAGCTGTGACTCAGTCATGCAACAATTTCCCAGAAAAAATCAGAGACTCTGAACTGTGTTTTGTTGCACTTAGCGTTAGAGTGCGAGAGAGAGAGAGAGACAGAGAAAGCTATTTGCATTAGCATTACAAAGTAGCAGCGGCAACGTGTGGCAACTTGTGGCAACAACTGCAGAAGGTGACGACATGCCAATAAATGTTGCTGTCTAAACACTTGCCAAGCACAAAAGTGGAAAACCAGAAAATGTTTAAGCCTCAAATGAACGACTGCCAGATACCCCCCAATATGACAACAGAACAAGTTGGTAGGGCGTATTTATGATATAAGAAAAGATATGTGAACTTATCAAGAATCCAGCTCAAGTTCTAAAAGCAGATGAGCTTTAAGCAGTACTTAAAAATAATCAAGAAACTAGATATCTACTCAGGGTTGACTCTTTCCTATCTATCATACCCGCTACACCTTCAACTCAGTTACAGGGTATTTCGTAAAAAGCAAAACACGCGAAATAAATTGTGTTTATTTCTTAAGTTTGGTTGTTTCGTTTTCTCTAGAATTTTCATTTCACATTCAAGGTCAGCTTGTGTCTTTTGTCTTTTGTCTGCCAAAATGCAGCCCCCACAAATACACACACACACTCGTAAAACATGTTAGTCAACAACAATCGTAAATCTATACATGATATATACTTGATATATTTAAATACTTACTGGCCTAGAGACTTAAATGCAACCGTCTGGCATTAGATAGCCTTAAAGTGCAGTTCGCAGTGAGCGCCACTTTTAAGTGGGTCACTTTTATCGCCTTGTTGCCATTCACACAAACTTGCACTCACATTCACAGCCACATTCAAATTGATCAATACTCGTTTTTTAATGTATTTTTTCTTTTATGTTGCCAGGCGCACTCAAATTGCAAATGCTGTGCTCGTGGGTGGAAAAAGTGCACTGTGCGCGCTTTTTTGAGTGATAACAGTTACAGCTGCGCTCGTATCATATAGAAGTGCGCTCTGTGCGACTCTGCGTGCGCTTTTTTGAGTAATCACAGTTACAGCTGCGGTCGTATGCAGCAAAAATGCACTGTGTACTTAACGAGACTAGCGTCTTATCCTCAACTACTGCCAGAATGATGTAGCTGTGGTCGGTTTGAAAAAAGTGCGCTGTATGCGACACTCAAAGGCGACAGAAGTGCGCTCTGAGATTGACGACTGTCGCGCCTCGTCCTAGAAATCTGTGGCTGCGGTCGTATACGACAAAAGTGCGATGTCTTTTCGACTACACTTGAATTTTTTATGTAGTATTGTAGCTACGGTCGTATGCTGCAAAAGTGAAATGTGTGCTTGACGACACTCGCGTCTTTTCGTTGCATATTTACCTAGCTTCATAAAGCTATGGTCGTTTGGAACAAAAGTGCATTCTCAACGACACTCGCAACCAATCTGTAAGCACTAAAATTGGCTACGGACGTTTGCGACAAAAGAGCGCTCTGCGCAGCACTCGCCACGTACTCCGTAGCTGCGGTCATTTGGGGCAAAGTGCGCTGCTGAAACTGAGCGTCCTTGAGTAGATTTTGAAGCAAACGCCTCTGCTTTGCTATATATGTTTAATATATATATATATTGCCATGTGTATAATTATGTGTGAGTATCTGCAGGCGGGCCTATGTCACAATTGGTTTAGCTTATCTAGCAGTCGTTTATCAATACTGTCTGCCCTTGAGGCAGCAGCATTGGCGGCTGTTTATAATCAAGAGCGTGCTAAAATTTTATTGCCGCCCTGACGCAACATGAAATAAAAGTCTTATTCAATTAAATTAGACCTTTTACTAGCAGTTGTTTTTGATTCTCATCTTTTCAATGAACTCGGATAGAACAAGTCAGTAAATTGTTGTCTGTCATATAGTAGTTGCCTTCCTGCTGCAACATGCGGAACTAGTCGTCATTAATAAATTTAAATTTGATTTATACGCTTGGCCACAAAACAATTTGTGCCAATTTTGGCAAATTATTATCATTTGCCTAGACAGACATAAGCCAAAAACCGGCTTGAAGTCAACGCATGCTTTTGCTTTGACTTTCAAATTTGTATTTATTTAAAGTATAATCATTGTTAATTTATGCCCTATGATCATCATTATTTGTCATTTGTTTCGCTGTGGCGTAAACAAACAACAGATTTATGCTAATCCGCAATAAATGAATGAATTTTCACCCTGTCGCGTTGATGACGCCTGCGTACAAATTAATATTAAAACCAACTATCAAAAGTCGAATTGGATATACTCTACGAAAATAAAATACAATAAAAATCTGAGACTACAGAAAAAGGGAAGGTTCCACCTCATAAATTACATCTTTAAATGTGGAAAATAAGCTAAAATAATAAATCATTTTATGTGGCACATTTTCAAGATTCCAAGCACACGCCAAGCTATATATATTAAATATATATATATATATATATATATATATATATATATATATATATATATATATATCTTATATATATATATGAAGCTCTAATTTAATGTGTGGCATGCTTTCATAATTTCGTCTTTCCACAATTTGATGCACAATTTGAAATGTGACAGAGCAAACAAATATGTATATTTCGTTGCGACCCCTTAAAATCTGTATCATAAGATGAATAAACCAATGATTAATGTGACCCTGCTGAGATAGCCTAAAATTTAGATTCAACTCTGTACTGAAAATAAGCCTGAACTGAACTGAAACGATCTGTGAAAAGTGTGTGTTTTAATGTTGATATATTGACACAATGACCTTTGTGCTATATTGAGCGAATGAACTTTTGTTGTGCTGCTTTGCGAAACAAAAAGATACAATAAGATAGAAAAAGATACAAATGTATAAATGTATGTATAATGATCTTCCGTAATGCTTAAATTGCTTTTCATTTAGAGTCAGCCAGGAAGTAATTCAATCATCACCGATTAATTCACATTTCTCAACTGAATAATGATGATCGAAATGACCTTTTAAAGTGTTTTCAACTTGAGCCTATTTACGTGGCATTATTTTATTATGACTAGATCGTGACTTTCTCAATCTATATATAATTATATATATATATATATATATAATTGTAGTTGTATATTTCGCTGTTAACAGCAGCTGTTCGAACTCAAAATTTGACAAATTTCTCTGCGTATTTAGTTGCGTTTGAAATGCACAACAATCCACTTTTACACCACACACACAGCAAACACACACACCGCATAACACACACACCGCACAACACACACGCCTGTGCCACTTAACAACAACTAGAAATGTCAATCAACTGACAAGCTGCCAAACTGTCAACCTGCACTTGATATACCCCCAAAACATACAAAACAATCAACAACAAACAACAAATAACAACGATGATTTTTACAAGCAAAGTTGTTCCATGCTTTGGGCAAAAAAAAATCATTTGTTTTTTATACCCTGTTGTCAAGCCCAATAGAAAAAGTAGGTGCGTAAGAAAGCTGATACTTCTACCTACATAAAAAATAAAATAAAATAAGATAGATATCTCTGAAATTTATTGAAAACGTTAAAGCCTTGATTTTTGACACATTTGCACAGTTTTCTGATTTTCAGTCAAAAAAATAAAATAAAAAAATATATATCGTCAGATATTCTGGTGCCCAATATCAAATTTATTGTGCAAGATTTCGTACATTTAAAGTTTATATAATTACCATCCACTTTTGCTTGTTTTCTTCTCATATTTATTTGTTGAAAAATATACTGATATTTCTATCAAATAGAATACGATTTCTTTCCAACAAACCAAATAAATAACAAAGATAAAACCATAATTTTTGAAATTATTGCACAATTTTTTAATTAACATTTCAAAAGTTGTAAAAATAGCTTTAAAGTTTATATTTTTTCCGCACACAATAAGTTCGAGTCGAGCACTCTTATTCACTACTTGCTTGTCTTTTACTCATATTTATTTTATTGTTTAAAATTTTTGCTGGTTGCCAAGCGGCCCAGCAACCAGAGAAAAAACAATATAAATAAGATATTGAAAACTGACAAAAACAGTTGCTGACCTAATTAACTTTTTTGGCATTCGGGCCGAAAAAAATAAATATAAGCTCAAAACAAATTGCTAAAAATAAATCAGCAACAAAGAAAAAACTGAATTATAATTGAAAATAGCCAACAATTTATGTTTGTTGTCAAAGGCAAAACAGAATAAATATTTAAAGTATATGCAGCGGGTGGTAAAAAAATTATAGATTGGGGTCTTTAAAAAGCTGCAAAGCTAAAAATATACAATTCGAAATAGAAATTAATAAGCAAGATTTTTGGCTATGCGAAATAAGCCTTTTAGCACATAATTTAAATTGTCAGCATACCTACAAAAAAACAAGTCGACTTGGAATACTCGAGTCGAGAGAGCCCATCTAGGAGATACCCCCTGAGCTGTTAAATGCAGCTGACTAAGAAATACCCTGTTAAATACTGAGTAGACTTGCTGATGGAAGTTTCTTATCAATGGAAGACTTACTATCCCTAAAAGTGACTCAAAATATATTAGAGTATATAAAAAATATATTAAAAAAAGAAGCCAGTAAAAATCAAATTGAATGAATACATTTGACTAAACAGAATCTGTGGTTCTTATCCGAATTAGGTACAATTTTTACAGTAGATCAATAAAATGTTAATATTTTTTCACGATATTGCTATTGGAAATCGATATTTATCGATATTCTCAAATATGAAATAAGCCTGATGTTATTTGAAAACTTACATTCCAGCTTAAGATCTCTATATCTATAGCTTGTTCATACAAAGTGAAAGACGGATATGGCTAAACCGACTCAAATAGTTATGCTGATCAAGAATATATTGTATGACTTATGGGTTAGTAGATACTTCTTTCAGCCTTTTACATACTTGAACACAACTTCACTATACCCCTTCGGCCATTTATATTCGCCATAAAAACTATGGGATATGAAAAAGTCTAACTTTAAGAAACTCTTCGACATTGTTCAACAAAATGTTACCAGTAAAGAATTCAAACAGATATTTGTAGACAATTCTCCTATATTATTTTTATGGCCGTGTTGCCTTGAAAAGATGTCTGCATTGATCTGATCGACGACTGCTGAAAAGAAACTTAATGCCTTAATTGACCACAGAGCATTTGTTGTACCCCCGACATTATAATCCATGTGCGTCTGTCTCTGTCGCTATATAGTATATAGCATAAATAATCGTATAATCGTGTTATTCAGGTGCGATTTGAATCGAGTCAACTTGATTTTTTCTTTATTGAACCAGTTTGAACAAGTTGTGAAGAAGAATGACGAAAGAGGTGAGGAAGCAGAGGAGGAGGCGAGAGGTGTGGTGTGGTGAGGTGAGTTTTGCTGCGTGTGTGCGTCTGGTGACTTTTAGCCGCGACGGAGATAGCTAGACGGAGGGAGAGGGAGAGGGAGAGAGTGCGGGAGTGGGAGAGAGATAGCAGGAGACACACCTATCTGTCTCTGAGTAACCTCGTCGTCGACAGCGCTTTCGGGCCATGTTTACGTTTAATTTGGCCATGATCGCAACACCAACACCAATGCTCACAAAAATCACTAAAAAATACAAATAAAAAACGCGTTTACAGCGCAGCCTTTTTTTTGCATTAAAAATATAAAGATCTGAACCGATTTGAGCTGAGAGCAGTGTTTAAAATTAGATGATTTTGCAATACAATGATTAATTATATTTTTCTCTCTTTTGTTTTTTTTGTATATTTGTTTTCACATATTGCTGCTGTTTGTAGGCATTCTATAAATCTGGCACCAATATGCCAATTAAGATTTTTTGGTAAACGACACAAAATGAGCAACATTCTAATTTCTGGGCGCACAGTGGAAAGTTTTTCACATTTTCTTTGTGGGTGCCAGCGTCTCTCAAAACAAAAAGAAAACGACAATAAATACAACTCAGAAGTGAACGAGGTGTAAACATTAGGTGTGTGTGTGTGTGTCTGTCTATCTGTCTGTCTATATAGAGGCGCTATAAATCGAATAACGCAACATCGTTTTGTATTTATTAATTTTGCTTCCGCATTTCAATAGCTAGCCAAGAAAAAAAAAACAGTCAGAGAAATTTCGAATACATTTTTGCCACATTCAATTTGCTTAATGGGCCATTTCACAATTAAAATTGAATAAAAAATATATAATTCCATAAATCATATATTATAAAAAAAAAACAATTTTTGTTATCTCCATAAATTATATATTATAGACACATAAATAGGATAATTTTTTTATTAATTTTGCATCGTTTCTTTGATCTACTTTATCATTTGCTGTTGATGTTTTTATGTCTGCTTCTTAAAAAAGATATGTATTTAAAATGAATTATTATTTATTCGTTTTTGACATTTTTCTTTTCCCCTCTTTCGTCTCTTTACAGGTAAGCAAAACAAAGACATGATACAAATAAATAAAAGAGTAAACAAAAGTATTTGTTGCTCGCTGGGGAACGTAAGTCAATTAGTTTATTAGTTGATATCTGCAGCGAATTGAACAAATTTTTCCACAATGCGTTAAATGAATATCAATAAAAATGAGAGAAGAAGAAACACACAATTAGAATTCCTGGGGGTGGGGGGAAGAAATTGATTGGCTATATTCTTGGAATAAAAGGCAAAAGGCGAAATCAAAAAGTCTTTCTTACGTTTCCCAAAAATAAGCGATCGCAAGAAGAAAAAGAAGAAGCAAAATCAACACAAATGAGACAAACAAAATAATTAAAATAGTTTCGGCATTAGCTGAACAGGCGCAAAGAGCATGATATTTAGACACCTACACACACATATACAGTTGCGAAAAGCATAATAGCAGCACTACAGACATTATTTCTTACGAATGAAAAAGAAATAAATAAATGCTAGTACAGCATCAGGAATTCTTTTCAATAATATAAAGTATGTACATATGTTTTTTTTATTTCACACTCTGTTTTAGAGTCTTCTTCCACTTCCGAAAACGCCTGCAAAGGCACCTTTGCAAACATTTCATGTGCAAGTGGTGCTATTATTGTGTTCACAAGTGTATATATGCATACGTGCATGTGTGTAATCATCTGCTTTGCTCTCCCTCTCTGTTATTGTACTTTGCTTTGGCCCTTTTCCTTGCGCAGCCCAACCCCTCCCCTCGCCTGTTTGGCCTTGAATAATTCATGATAAAATTTAGTTTTGCCTGCCTCTGTTTTGTTTATGTTTTATGTGTTTTGCATTCTGTTTTGTTCATAGCATTTCTTTTTTTTGTGCGCGCCTCAGCTTAAATTTTCATTAATTTCGGCGTGTTCTTGCTCTCTGTTTTTTTGCCCATTCCTCTTTGGGCCGCTCATTTGTTTACAAACTATTTGCGATAGGCATAGTCAAAAGTTAAGCAGCGCTGCCATGGTGTGCGTCTGTGTGAGAGAGAGAAAGAGAGAGTCGTAGTTAGGATGATATTGTGCTGTAATATGATAAACCATATTAGGGAGAATAGCTCAATTTGTTATTGTTGTTGTTGCTGTTGTTGTCTAACTGTTTTTGGATACAAATCAGCTTTTAAAAAAGGTGTCATACGTAAAAAAATAATAATAAAAAACGAAAACAAAGAAGCCAAAGCGCGTTAGGCAAAAATGAGCTCATACTTTATTTTATAGCTGAATATGTAGATAAACATAATTTGGGGAAACTCATTACAGTCTGAGGTAAATAGAATTATTCATGTGCTCAACTTAAAGTTCTGTGGAAACTAGAATTTTAATTATAAATATTAAAAGAAAATTGGACCCCAAATAAATACTAAGTTTGCTGATACTAGTTAATTCAATATGAAATTCTTGGCCGATTTTAATGAAATTTTTACAGATTATCAATAACATGTCTGGGTATGTTGTATATCAATGGAAAGAAAGGCTTTATCTTTACAATTATGTATTTGATCGCTATCGGCTATTGATTTATATCGATATTTTCGAAACGGCTAAAGTTATCGATAAAATAATAAATGCTCAATTTGCGTATGACACACGAGAATTAATAATCCAAATTTTGAACGCCTAGCTCATATAATCCCTGCGATCGACCTGTTGCTATAGAGGAACATGGATAGATCGACTCGACTAGTTATGGTGGTCTAGCATGTGTATGAATATATAGAATAATATATATGTATATATATCGTATCGGTCGCTAATGCTTCCGTTCGTATTTTGCAAGCTTTTGCACAACTTTATGATACCCATTTGACCATTTTTTGGCGGGTATATGATGCTTATTTTCCCATGAGTTTTCCCTACCCTTTTCCGTTTTCAATGTCTTTAGGTTATGTTTTCCTCAATGCTTTCCACAAATTTTCAGGCACTTATTTATTGCTTTCTTACAGTTAATTTTCTAACAAGCTTGCCAATTTTATTTGATATATTTATGTATATAAATAGTTTCTTATTTAGTTTGATCAATCCTACTATCAGTCTGCCATTAACAACTTTTTGTTAAGCATTTGTCATGCGCACTTTCAGTTTTAGTCTCATTTAGACACCTCTTCGAAATGCTGACCATATCAAGTAAGGGCCATACAATTGAATGAGGCATCGCCTAAGCAAAAAGTTGCATCAGAAAACAAAAACAAAACTTTATGGTTACAATTAAGACAAGCCGACAGACGCCGATGGCGACGCTGTGTTGCCGTTGCAGTTGCAGTTGCAGCAAAATGTTGGCCACAGGGAGACACGTTTTACGTTTTATGATGCGGATTAGCATTTCTACCAGGTAGTCGAATTGAGTTGATTCGGCTCTTGGCCGGGTTGAGAGACAGCCGCGCTAATTGCATTTGAATGCACAAATTAGCTGTCGTCTCTTAGTCTGCCTGTCTTTCTGACTATCTGTCTGTCTGTCTCTCACTCAGTGGTGCCAACAAACTCGCCACGTGTGGCAATTAACTTTTGCAAGTGTTGCCCAAAACGTGGACAAATGTGTCCGACGCATTTTTATAGTTTTCTCACTAGCAAATTACTCTTCCAGTTTTTCTTGTTCTCATATTTTTTGTTTGGCTTTAATTTTTGGCGAGGCCACAAACGCCATAAACATCAAGAATATAAACAGAATACTATAAAGAAATGGTGTCTACTCATGCGATTGGGAATGATGAGTCTTTAATGTGATATGCAACACACTTTAAGTGATTTATTTGGATTGGTTAATATCAGTCGACTATATCATAAACCTAATCATTAGAAATCTGTCTGCAGATTTTAGGTGATTACTTACCTACACTCATCTCTCAGAAAACTATTGCAAAGTAAATGCAATGGGTATTTAAAGTTGAGCATACCCGCCTAAATATCAATTTCACCTTGTTTTGATTGCCAACACACGTTTCTCAGCATTATTTCAAATTTACTGCGCATCCTTTCAAAGCGAACCGAATTTCTTTTTCCGATTTGATTTTATTTTCCCATTGACCTCAATTTCTAAATTAAATAATCTCAGGCAAACACACATTTCTAATGTTTATGTTTATATTTATATTTATATTTGATGTGTGTTGATTTACGATTGCATTCGATTTCAGCTTTAGGTTTCTTGTGTATTATCCTTGTAACCATTTGTCAACTGTCAACGCATAATTAGTTCTATGATAGTTATTTTGGGTTAAGGTCTCCCCTGAGACAAATCTGCATAGACACCATCTCTCTCTATATATATATATATATATATATATATATATATATATATTCAACGTGTCAGTTTCAATTGTCAATTTTCCGACCAAAAGATAAAAGAAAAAATGTGATGAGTAATTTTTCATATGTTTGGTTTGCGTATCAACCCAATTTAGAACTGTCAATGTGTTTGGCGAATATCTTTATACACTATAGATATACATATGCTACATAGTATATATATATATATATATTATATGGGACATGTTCAACTGTCAAATCTTGCGCCCTATATACATACATAGACATTAAAGTTGACCAAAATAGTTTTAAACGCAATTTTCATGTCGGGTTTTCTTTTTTTTTTCTCTTGGCACGCTTTTAAAAACGGCCACAATGAAAATGGTTTGAAAAGCAAAAGTTTTTCAGTTTTATGCGTCACATTGAATTGGGTGGGTGGTGGCAGTTTCTGTTAGTTTCTTTTATTCAGATATACGAGTACAGACGCATAGACGACAACATGTAATTTAATTGCACAATTTTTTTGGGAAAAGACTCGATGAGTGTTTCCGAGAAACAACTAATGAGGCACTTTGCCTCAGTCAAATGGACATGTGTCCAATCAATTAATCAAATTGCACCTCGGGGTAGCTGATCACTAATTGGCATGAATATCATTTTGAAAACATCTTGAAAAATATTAGAAAAATGCCAATAAAATTGCGAAAAATTAAGTGAAATATTCAATAAATAAAGATGCAGATGTAGATGTGGATTGAGATATAGATATAGATATAGATATTGATCTTGATATATATAAGGAATTAAGGAATTTATTTTCCTATATCTAGAAATTATTTCTCAAAACAATTCAAATTTTAGGGTGATTTTCCAAAATTCAAGTCGATTTTTCCTGAGCATACACAAAGATAGAATTCCATGAAATGTCAGTCTATATATTATACTGATTACAGATAGTAGCTATAGAATATATATAGTAGCAGTATCGCATTCGACTTTTGTAACGATTGCTTATTCATTTCCAACAATATTTAGAAAATTATTTCTTTCTAAAAACCAGACTTTTTCACTTGCTAATTCCAGGGTAAATATTTCTAAAATTTAGAAAAAATATGTTTTAAAATACATTTTCTTTACTTTCTCTACATTTCTACTTTCTAGTGATATATTCTCTAATTAAGGAAAAAGTTCTCCGTATTGATATATTTTTGTATCGATGATTGCCCATTCATTGCTAACAATATTTAGTTATTAAGTGTTCTTTAAAGTTGTCTCTATTCGTTTTTCCAGTTTGCATTTCAAGCCAAACTGGCTGCTATTGAGCTCGTTTAGCAGTTTTTTAATTGGCATTTCCTTTGATTGCCGCCACAAGTAACAATTGACTATTGCAGACAGATCTGTTTTTCTCTCCATGTATCTATATATATATATATATATATATATATATATATATATATCTATGTATATATATTTATATGATAACAAAAAAAAACAATGATTTGTTTGGACTTGTCTGCCACACGCGTCCAGCAGCGGAGCAAATATTACAGGCATCTACAACAATAATAATATTTATAACAAGTAAGCTATATGCCTTATTATCTTTATAGTTGGGGCAGTAATAAGCAGCTACTGTTTTGTTATTATGATTATTGTTTTCATTGTCGTATTTGTTGTTATTGTTGTCATTGATCCATTTGCAAATACAACTCGAGATGCTTCTAAGTAGCGCTAAATCCTAAACAAATACAAATACGCATCTGTAGCATCTGAGAATTGGTAGTAGCTCTATTTGTTTTGACCAAATATTATGCCAGAATAACAAATTCACATTCAAATTCACTCTTACTAAATGACTGACTGACTGACTGTCTGGCTGGCTGAGATAAACAAATTAGCATTCGAAACGAATTACTCAGACTATAGAATGTAAACCTAGGCATATATATATATACATATATATATATATATATATATATATATATATATATATACATATATATATATATATTTCTGGGTGTGCGATGTAAAAGCAATCGTAAGTTGTTTTTCAAAGACTGCGCAATACTCTGCTCATGATATTTTGATGTGGAAAAACATTTCTAAGAACTCTCTTTTTTATCTCTTAATTTAAACTAAACTAAAATAAGTAGCAATTCAGCTTACTTCTGTTGATAGTAGTAAAACTGTCTAAATGATAAAAAAAAACTGTTTTCTTACTTTTCCTTCCCTTTCGTTTATTTGCCAGTCTTTTTATCTCATGACTTTAGTAAGCAATAACAATCCAATATACCCCATTTACCTTATCACACAGCGTATGCAGAATATGCCAGTCTTCTGGCTTCTGCAGCTACAACAAGCCAATACATCCTGTTTACCCTTACGTACAGAGTATTAAAATTTGCCTGACTGTCTGTCTTCTTTCTTTCTTCCTCCTCTTCTCTTTGTGTATTTTGTACCTGTTTACGACGGATTTATTTGTGTGTGTGGTTGGGTTTTGCGGTAAACAAATGTGCTAATAGTTGCTATTTTTGTTGTTGTTATTGTTGTTGTTATTGTTGATTGTAAAGCCAAAGCTGAAACTATAATCACGCGTGCGTTGTGTGAAAAACTACTGCTGATGATGATAAGCTTAGCTAGACAAGCAGGCAAAAGTTGATAGATAAGCAGCGAGGAGAACAGATAACGTTGGACAGATAGTTGTTGGACAGGCACACTACAAACTAGCAACCCCCACAGCCACACCCCCTTGATATAGTTCTCAAATGAATATTTGATATTTTACTTTGTTGCGTTCGTTTGTGTTTTTTGATTTGTTTTTAATGAATTTCAATTGCTGACCATTTAGCGCAACATCAGCAGCGACATCAGCAGCGATTTTAGCAGCGATGTCAGCAGCAACATTCTGTGTCTTCTCTGCCATAGAAAGAGCCAATGAAGCACAATTCAAAACAAAGCAAAGAAATACATGCACACATTGCACATATGTATATGTATGCATATGTGTGTGATTTGAAATACCGCCTGGAACAAGTTCGAGGCGAAATGAATATTTTTTCGTTTACCGTTTAGTGGTACCGTTCTTTTCTGCACAGCTGATAAGCTGGCTAAACAATCAGCTGTTTGTTGTTCCAATTGAAAAGTTTTAAGGAGCCTCCACAGGAAATCAGCATTCGTTCCAGTTTCCAGTCATGATGTGCCTTGGCAAATATTTGTGAGAATGTGTTTAGGGTGGTGGGGAGGGGAAAATGCTCGCTGGGAAAGGTGCTGACAGGTGTGGCGTGATCAGAACACAAAGAACGAAAAATAGAAAGGGAGAGCGAGACCGAGACCTAGAGAGAAACGGAAACTGTGAGAGTACACCGTTATGCAAATACATAGAGAGAGAGAGGGAGAGGGAATTGAGCTGCTGCTGCAAAATTGTTTTTAACAGAGGCCTTCAAATCATATTTTTTGTTTGACATAATTTTTATTTGTTTTTGTTTTTTATTTGTTTGTGCCTCCATGGTCACAATTTAATAGCATCTCAAACTGTATATAGAGTTGTGGAAAAAATAATAGCACCACTCGCACAATAAATGTTTTTTAAATTTCTTTTATTTAATTCTTGCATTTTCTCATTGATCAAATGCAATTTGTATAACAGCTGTGGATGGTTCTTACAGATAGATATTTACAGAGTATTTTAAGTTGAGCAGAGCACTTTTAAGTAACTGTAATTTAGAATTACAAAATGGCTCCGATTTTTATTGGTTTCATTTAATTTAGATAACTCAACTGCTCAACTGCTCAACTCAAACAAATTTTTTTGTTCTCCTTTTACATTGGCCAAGTTCATTTGTATAACACTTTTGACGCGTCACTCGCCCTCCCACGCCCCTCGATCCGCATCACCTGCATCCGCGTTGAAAGACTGCCTGTCGACGTTTTGCCCACTCCCTCCTCCACTTTCTCTCTCTTGCTCACTCGGCTTAAAACAGCCAGCTTAACAGTTTTATAACGGTTGGTGCCTGCACAACATTTTGTGATATTTTCCAGTGATAAGCAGCTAATCTAATCATTAAAACAGTAAAAGGGCGGAGCCAGTGTTGTGCATTGCCCAAAGTCCAGTGCGAAGTGTCTGAGAGATGCAGAGAGAGGAGGAGAGAGAGAGACAGACAGATAGAGATAGAGTGCAATTTATTAATTTTGTGCACGCTTCGAAATGTGATTCAACATCAAAATGAGATGGAATATTTTTTTATTTTGATTTTATTTATTTTAATTGTCGATCATTCTAATTTCTCTGCTCCCCCAGCCGTAGATTCTGCTCTTGCTCAAATAAAAAAATGTTCTCATGTAATTTTCCACATGCGACAATTGTTGCTTTTGTTGCTTTTGATGATTTTGGTTTGTCAACAAGTAACAAAAAAATTTCCATACGCTTTTAAAACAACAAAAACATAATTTTTTTACTTCTAATCAGCTTTGAAAATATTTACTTATTTGACCCGGTGTGTGGGGGCGTCTCTGAGGGGCAAAAGCTGTAATACTGGTATACTTCGCCACCCCACCCACTTTTTTATTTGCCGGACGATTATTCGAATGTTAATCTTGCAGTTTTTGAGCACCTGAATAATGAATAATGAGTCGTGAATAACAAATTTGAACTCATACTTTTGGCTGCCTGCCAATATGAATATTTATAATATATATATTGATTTGAATTATTGGCGTATGGCAACAATTTTCTTGTTTGTTGCCAAAAAACATATCAATTGTTTAATTTTTATAATAATTCGCAGTTGTTCAATTATTTCTCTTTCTTGCATTTTCATTGATGAAATATAATTTGTATAACGCTTGTGAATAGTTTTTACAGCGTATGTTAATTTTTGCAGAGCGCTGTTAAGTAAAATAAGATAAACTGTAATTAGAAATGCAAAAAGCATTGGCCAGTTTAGATTTTTATTGCTTTTTTAGTTAAGATTTCGCGTTGCTAAAACTCGAATAATGAATATAAAAATTGGCTAACTTTTATTCAACTATTTTTCAATCTTTCAAATGAGGCAATATTTTATTACATTCATTATTTAACAATCAGCTGCAGTTGACAAATGTGCAGTTAATTGTGTTGTGTATTTTTTATTATTTATTTTTTGCTTTCTTCTGTTGCCACATGCATTTTTTAATTATTACATATTTGTTTGTTTTTTGCATTTTGCGTCTTTAGTTTAATGTTTTGTTGTGCTTTCAAGCGCGGATGTTTTTTTTTACAAATTTGTTTTGCCGGCCTCTTTTTTCTTCTGTGCTGTGGGAAAATAAAGCAGTATAAATAAAGCTGTATTTCTTATGTGTGTGTGCATGTGTGAAGCTGTGTTTATGTATGCATTTCTAGCTTTGCTTATGCGACTGTGTGTGTGTGTGTGTCTTCCTGAGCTTTGTTTAGTGCTTAAAGACTCATAGATAGACAGAGAGGGGGGTGTGGGATACATCTTCTGGGGACATGCGCATGAAATCGATACGTTCCACGTTCTTTCCTTCTTCCTCATTCGCATTTTGCATGTGTGTTACATTTTTTTTATTGCTGACAATTTTGTTTTGCAAATGTTGCAAGCCCTTGAAATATTTGTGGGCTTGTCTTTATTTGCTTTTTTTCGTTTTCTTTACTTTTTCATTTTTCGTTTCGTAAAAAGCGGAAATAAATTGACTCTCGATTATATAAAAATGGAATTTCAATTGAAGAAAGTCTTCTTCATCTGTTTCTTCTTCTCTTATACTTTTTCTATTCGCATAGCAGCATAAAACGCAATGCGCAAAAGGTGAAAAAGAGCCACCACCAAAAAAGCACACTTAACAGCAGAAAAAAAAAACATAGCATGTTTGCTCGCAAAACGTATCAAATATGTATAAGAACGCCGAACATTCCGTCTGTCTGTCTGTATTTTTTTTACTCTTTGATAAACACCACACACAAAAAAAGTGTCGTAAAGTTTTTGCGTCGCAAAAAAAGTGCCAAAGAAACAGGCATAAAAAACACAAATAAAAAAGTAGCCAGCAGCAAATTTGTCATGCCGAAAGCGAATGGCAAATACTTTATAGGTATGCGTATATGTAAATATATGAGTATTTGTGTGAGTGTGTATCTAAATATTTAAATACGTATGAAAAACACGCCGGCTGTTTTGTTTTGCCTTTGCTTAAATCTTTCTTACCAATATTGGGGTGCTGGCTTCTTATGAATATTTTAGCTTTTTTTTTATTTTGCTTGTAAATAAGTTGAGAAAAAATGTGTAAATTATTGAGGCGTAGAGCAGCGCGTCAAAACAAACAGAGAGCAGCATCAGAGACAGCTTTTTATTATTTTTTTTTTGGTTTGAAAATGCTTAAAGATTGAGTGAGATACACACCCGTCATCTATCACACACACACACACAGACACACGCACACAGCTGTCGCAACATGGCGCGCACTACCGAAAATTATCTGCCAGATACACAGCACGCTCGCTCGCTCTCTTGCACGCTCTCACGGCATGCAAACACACTCTGCCTACGCTCTCTCGCTGTTCTTCTCTCTCTCTCTCTCTCTTTCTCTCGTTCTCTTTCGGCTTGCTGCCTGCAATTTGATATAAAACGGGCACTAATTGCAAGCAGACGTTCAGTCGCCAGTTCAACTAGCAACACGCCGCACACAAAAAACAACGCTAAAAAACACAAATAATCAACAGAAAAAATTGGAAATTATTATTAAATCTAGTATATACAAGTTTTTAATTGTAATTTGTGCGCAAGCAGCCAGCCAACAAGAGACTAATTTTTTGTTGAATTACATTAATTCAGCAACAAAACCAACCATAAAAGAAAAAAAACAACTAAAAGCAACAGGAGAAAAATAAGCTTTTTTGTGTGTGTCGACTCTGAATGCAAAAGCTCTGCGCCGGTCTCATAAATTACCAAAAGCTACACATCGCACTCAGTTATTGCTGAACTTTTGTCGTAAAAACAACCCAAGAGAAATAAAGAAGCGCAAAAAACTTAAAAATTACACACGCAAAAAAAAATCAGCACAAAGCAAGAAAAATATGTTTTAACTGTGATATTTAATAAAATTGGAATACATTTTTAAAAATTATATAAGTGCGTGGAAACACTCAAAAGTGAAAGAGAAAAAGAAAAACTCATTTAAATACCAAATATAAAAAACATACACCAGTGAAAAATGATGGGCACAATGTCACTGCGTCAGCCAGAAAATTGGCTATACGAAATTTGGCAGAAGGGCTACGACAGCCCCTGCTATGTTATGGTCCCCAATGCCAAAGTACGTATAAAAAAAAAAAATATTTATATATATATATAGGCTTGAACTATTTGTGCAATTGAGAAAAATTCACCTTGCTGCACTTGATTTTCTGCTATTGATTTTTGCTACTTTTTTTTTATTTTTGAGGCTGCGCGTTTTTTTTTCTTGTCGTTAAGGCAAACAGGCAAAGTCGAGCAAAATATCCATATAGTATATATATACATATATAATATATATATATATATATACTATTTTTTTTTTGTATTCATTTTTCATGCCTATATTATGAGTTAAATTCCTTTGTCAAAAAATGAAAAGGTAAAAAAGACAGACAACAAAGAGAAGAACATGGAATAAGTGCTGAATTAGAATAAGGAATAGCGGAGAGGGGAAGACGCCTTCTAGTCGCTTGTCTCTTATGGTCGCCATATTTGTGTTTCTTTCGTTAAGCAAAATGCAGCCAAAAAATAAACGAACGAAAGGCAAACAAGAACAACAGCAGAAGAGTAAAAGGAAGAAGCAGACAAAAAACACGCGTGTTGAACCCAAAAACGAACCCAACTTCAAATTCAACGCACTTGTCTCTGTGTGTGTGTGTATGAATGCCTTAATGGATATGTGTGTGTGTGTGGTGTGCATTTATTTATTTTTCTTAGAAGAGGCCACGAAAAAAAGTGTAGACAAACTTTAAACAGGAAATGCACACAAAAAGCGGGATTAAAAATATATAAATAAATGAAAATATATAAAAAAAATATATATATTTAAAAAAATCAATATACTGAATTAGATAATTTCACACCTAAATTATGTAGTCTATATTTGCATACATATTAATATTTTTAATTGAGGTTAAAAACTAGTTTTTCAATTAACAGTTTTTTTGTTATCTACTTATCACCTGCAGTTTTTAAATGCTCTGACTTTCTGCGGACTTCCCATTTATAATTTAATTACTGAATTAGACACATTTGTCAAAACAAAATATAAGTATGTGTCTGCGTACTATTTTCAATTCATTAAATTGTCATGAATTGAACGAAACTTTTAAAAATATTTCAAAGGTAGAAAAACGCGATTTTTTTGTTGTTGCTTTTTGATAATTCTTTGGCAGTTGGCCAATTACAATCAGAGGAAGCAGAACACCATGCGAAAATTAGTGCAATAAATGCGAGACGACAGCAAAAGCCTTGCCTTCTCCCCCACGCATCTGATTTAGTCATAAATCACATGAGAATGACTAATAAAAAACGCACGCAAATCGCGCATGAAACGCGCGCGTGTTGCTACATATTCTCATAATTTGTGTTTAAATATATTATTTTTATATTGCTGTCTAATCGATAATAATTTCGAGTCTTATTATGGGCAACATTTTTGGTGAAAATTAGGCCAACGGCTTTTTAGAAAGAGAGAGAAAAAAGAAACGTAATCTCGATGAAAACGGAACTAAATGCAGCAAGCAGCGCAGCAGAAAGTGTCGCGAAAAGAGAGAGGACAAGAGATGAGAAGAAAAGAAGCAGAGGAAAGCGCCACTCACCTGCTTACATACATATATATATATAATTACATGTCTATGTTATTGCTGCTGGCCGCGCACGTGTAACATGCAAAGTGCGAGCGAGATGGCAATCACGTAACGGTGACGTTTCACATAAAGTTGTTTTTTTTTTTTTTGCCCTCCCACATCTTTTAATGGGCATGTTAAAATTTGACGAGCATTTGCAGCAGACACGCGTGGCGAAGTTTTTCTTGTTGTTGCTGCTGGCATTTGGCATTGACATTGGGAAAAAACAAAGGTAAAACTGGTTAGAATCCTCTGCAATAATTATTTAGTACTTTAACTCGAAACACGCGACATTGTTGCCATGAATTTTAGTGCGTGGCCTTAACTAAGTTCAAGTCATATTTTCTTTTTCCAACTGAAAGTTAATAGACTATTAGCTAACATCGATAAATTGAGCGTTTTTTTTATTTGAAGAGCAGCGAGCCATGTTAATGCGCTGTTACGTTAGCAACAACAGAGAAGAGAGCAACAGTGCTAGCTCTTATCTTTAAATAAGCGATCTGCGTGTAGGTTTTAACTCTTTAAGCAGCAGCAGAGTAGATAGCAGCGCAACGCTGTTAACCAACATGTCGCTGTTCGCTCAACGTTCGGTCAGATATGTTAACATTTAAGCAGCCATATTGAAGAGCCGTTAAATAAGCAGCAGCAGAAAAGAGGCAGCAGCGTCACTGCTAATCAACATTTCGTTGTTACATAAGCGATAATCGCTGTTAACATTTTAAGCATTTTAATTTATAATTTAAAAATTTAATTAATTTTAACTAATACCGTTTTTTTTTTGCATTTGCAGGATCTAGTGAAATCGCATCTGATGATAGCGGTGCGCGAGGAGGTGGAAGTGCTCAAGGAGCGCATCTCCGAGCTGATGGACAAGATCTCCAATCTGGAGCTGGAGAATAACATACTCAAATCTAACATTGCCCCAGAGACGCTGCAACAGTTGCAGATGCAGCTACAGATCACGGGCAGCCAGCAGCCAGCTGCGGTTGCAGCGCCGCCAGCAACGCCAGCTATACAAGCGGCGCCAGCGTCGACAGCGACGCCAGCGTCAACAGTGGCCGTTACCAGTCCAGCGTCGTCGGCGTCAGCGCCAACAGAGAATGGCACTGACAACAACGGCAGCGGCGTCGACGCAACAGTTACAGCAACAGCGGCAGCTTCTGTAATCGAAGCAGCAGCGCAGCCAGCAGCAGCCGTCGCAGCCGTCAGCTCAAATGGGCCAATGTCCTAAGCTGTGTGTCTGTTAGTATTTGTTAGTTTGTTTTAATTGTAATTTTACAAAAAAATGTGAGCCCTTTTAAATCGGGGTTGGATTGGAATGTCGTAATTTTGTTTGTTGCAGCTGCAACAGCAGATATTTAACAGACAGAGCCAAAAGCAGAGTTAGCAGAGTGCAGCTAACAGTAGCAGAGCAGCAGCAGAAACAGCAACAGAAGCAGCAAACAGCGCAGCAACCTTAACATTAACATAACCAAGCAATTAAAAAAGTATTACAAATGTGTGTGGGAAATAGAGAGAATGAGTTGTGCTGTGCTCAGCTTTGCTCTGTTAAGGTTGCGCTATGTTAGCTGCTGTGCGACTGTTATTAGCTGCAGCCGCCATTTTGTTAATTTCTCGATTGTGATATTTGTTTAACACCACACATACCTTCACACACACTTAGACACATACACAACACATTTGCACCCACAGTCAGTTGGATTGCGTGTAACAGTAACTGGCTGCAGCTGGCAGTAACTGTTAACGAGCAGAGAGTGGTTTCTTTTAATAGAGCGCTGCTGCGCCAAATTTAACATTCTGATTCAGTTTAATTTTGAATTGTCAAAAAAAAACGCTCTTATTTTATTTTGTTTGAATTTGTTTTATGTTATTATTCAAATCAAATATATAAAAATGCCAATATAAAAAGAAACCTAAAAGTTTGCCTCGAAAAATACTTAAATATTGTAAAAAGTAGAATTTGAGCATGCGAAAAAGGGAGAAGAAAAATAAAGGAGAGAAAGGAAAGAGAGAAGAAAAAAAAAACAAAATATGTGATAATTTGCATTGTGCATTGTAAATTGTAAAAAGCAAGCGCTAAAAAATAAAACTTGAGCAGCAGCGAGAGAAAGAAGAAGAGATCAATACACATTTTATTCAAAAATAATTCTAACAAAAAATACACTGATTATTGATAAAAACTTAAACATAAACATAAAAAGCAAGCCGCTAATTTTATTATTTTAAATTATTTAAAAGAAATGAAGCAAATTAACTAAAACAAAAATCAAACTAAAAAATGTGCATGTTTCTCAATTTATTCAATCAATCCAAAAGTAAACACACACACACACACACACACACACGTAGAAAATGTTGTAGCAATATATATATATATATGTATATATATATATATATCTAAATCAAGTATTTGGAATTTTTTCATTTTCCAAAACAACAAATTATCAAACAAAAAAACGAATGATTGTAAATATATATAAATAAAATATGAACAATATGTGTGTGCAACTTTGAAAACTGGGAGAAATAACAAATTTAAACACTTGAAAAGTGAGCAACCCTCTCCTCCCCCTCCCCTCCTCCTACTCCTCCTTCCCCACCCCCTCAAAACAGCAGATGAAAAAGAAAATTAATGAAAGTGTACACTAAATATTAAGCAAAAAAGAGTCGTCCTATTTTTTAATTGTTATGCAAAAATATTTAGTTTAATATGTTTAATATTAATTTCGAATTTTTGTATAAAACGCAAGAAAAACAAATCTGTTGTAAGATTTCTGTTAAACACACACACACTGTCACACCTACACACACACACTGTCACATCTACACACACACACACACACACACGCACACTCACACACATCTAGCCACACTCTTTTTGCCACATCAACAAGAAACAGAAAAAAATAGCTGAAAAAATAACTGCAAACAAAATGAAGAAATTCAAATGAAAAAATACTGGAGTAGAAACGCGTTGACCAACACTGCATAGAATATATGTGTATGCATGTATATTGCCACGTAGACAACACTAGTTTTGATATTGTGCAACACTGGCGCCACCTGCGGAGACTCAAATTGTCTAAGGTCGGCTCGAAAATAGCTAAAAATAAAAGAAAAATGAAAATACATAAATAAATGCTATACATAAATGAATTAATATAAATATATATATATATGATATATGATATATAAACTCCTAACTGAAGCACAAAACTACTGTCGAGTCTACGTGGCTATATATATACATATATAAACATATATATATATATATAGATACAACTGATTTATCAGTTTCCTGATCATCGCAGAGCCATCCAAAACTATAAGTAATTGTTTAAAGTATTTTTTTCCTTAGTTTTTTTATTTTATTTTTAATTTAAGGACATTTTGTCAAATGCGTTTGCTTTTCATGTTTTTTATTTGATTATTTTATTTTATTTTATTGCTCCCATGATTGATGATTTTTACGCGCTTAAGTCCTCATTTCTAAGCCTAACTATTAATTTATTAATTAGTTTGTAAGTGAATAAAAACAACAACAACAAAACATTAAAACAAGTAAATCAAATGCAAATACCAACTATATTTAAATAAAACTAAAGGAAATACAATTATAATAAAAAAAAAACAAAAAAATACAAACAAAATGCAGATGCTTGTCTTTTTTATTATACTTGGCCAATTTCTACAGGTTATTGAAAGGATGTAAATATTTCAGATCACATAAAAAAGAACTCGATTTGGATTCAAGGTTTTCCTAATTTCGAAAAGAATTTCGCCGAAAATTTTCACAAGGGTAGAAATTGCAAAAAATCTACAAATTTTCCATTTTAAGGACTATAAGTCCTTTGGACCACATATGGTAAGAAAATCCTTAAAGCAAAAGGACTTACCATAACAGAAAATGGCTCATAACTTGGCTGTAACTTTTCGCATCCAGGCGAGTCCAACACTTTGTTTTGGTCAGGGCTATCAACTGGCCAAAGGACATCGGAATAGTCCTTTTAGTTGCCGAGAATACGAGGATTTTGTGATTTCAACCATTTTTGAGCGCTGCAACTCAGCCTCAAAGTAGGCAACCGTTTTTTCATTGCAGTCTTCACAAATTTGTGTGCAGTTTAATTGTAGCGCGTGAAAGTATGCAACAAATAATGGGGTTTCTTTAATGTTACCCTCGCATAATATTTAAACGTATATTATATTATATTATTATTATTATTTAAAATGTAACAATCGTATAAATAATAGCAATTTATAAAAGTAGATGCTGTATAAAATATTAATGCTATAAATAATCAAATGGAAGTGCTAAAGATATGCATAAAAAACAAAGCGACCAGCAAAATCAATGTGGGAAAGAAAAGGGAACTAATTTAAAAGTCTGTTTCGGGACTTTGGGGTCTGGCCACTTCGGAGGATGCATGTCGGCATTGCCCGCCACATCCTCGCCGATGGGCGGCGCGGCATTGAATGACTTAAGGGTGCCCAGCTGGGCGCGCACATCCGTCTCGGAGAGATGATGCAGTGGCACATTGGCAGGCACTGCCAGTCGCTTGGGACTGGTGCTGCCATCGGTGGGTTTGCGCTTATCCGGCGGGAACACGACTTGGGCGTAAGTCACTCCACTTTCGTTGGGCGCCACAATGCTTGGCGAGCCCGAGGATTCGGTCAGCGAACTGGGATGCCGAAAGACAGCGGCCTCCTCACGTGGCTCGACTTTTGCAGGTATTGCTGCTGCCTGCTGTGAAGCATCGCGTCGTTGCATGGGCGAACTGGAAGCAGCCGTTGTTGTCGTGGTCATTGATGGACTCCCACCACGAGCCACATCCGAAACGGGGGAATCCTCATGTGGTACTGGCGCATACAGCGAAGGCGTATAGTTATTATCCGTCACCTTGCAATTGTACAGATTCAGACCCTTGGCAAAGATATAGACGAGGATGTCGAAGAGCACACTGGCCAGGATCAGCGAGGCTGTCAGGATATCCAGAATGTTGCCATGCTTGGGCGTCTCGCGCAGCAAACAGCGGTCGTAGTTGGGCGCCCAATAGACACAGGTGGTGCCTACGATAGAAAAGATAATGATAAAGTTTATATATTAAATATTTTACAAAACTCTTTTTCTTTTATTTCTGAAAACGCACGCAAAAGTGGCTTAAAAAAGGCCACCTTTGCAAGCATTTCTTGTAAGAGTGATGCTATTATTTGATCCTGTGGATCAGTATATATTTAGAAAGATGTAGTAAAAGCACTCACGTGTGACGAGATCGTAGCTGAGATGAACTGGCACATAGGCAAACAATCCCACAATCATCAGTTCAAAGGCCAAGGCGAGGGCTTTATCCTGGGGCAGGACAGCTCTCAAAGTGATCAGAGTCTTGCCAATGGTGGACATGCCCACCATAAACGCCGCCGTTATGCTGAGCACCTGGAAGATGATGATGCTGCGCGCACAGCTATCCGCGCTGCAGGCGCCGGGCGTGGCACGAGTTGTGCCCGCGTGATTTAGGCTCTGATTGCCGAGGCAACTGCAGCCGTCGTAGAGCTCAAAGCTGTTGATGTTTGAGAGTTGGGTGCAGCCCGCGTAGCACGGAGAAAAATAGGTAACCGTGCTATTCTCCGGACAGACGGGCATGAAGGCAGTGGTGGTGCAGAGGCACTGACTGGCACAATACGGCTGCGTCAGCTTGCCACCCACAACACCTGCAATGGCGCCCACATCGCAGACGAGAAACACATAGCTCACAAAGACAATGATCAAATGGATGGCCAGACTAATGTTAATCCCAGTTATGGTCCTCGCCGAGAGCTGTGCCTTCGAGTAGAGCAAGCCGCCGACGAGCATGCCCACAGCCAGCACAGGTGGACGCAGGAAGTAGGCAACGAAGGCGGTGCGCCACTCCTGCGTCAGCCCGTCCTGTTCGTTGAAGGGCAGGAAGAAGCGACTCTGCAAGTAGTTCTCCTCCTGCGCGGCATAGTTCAGCAGGCCACTCTGCAGCAGCATGATGCTCAGCAGATTGAACATCAGCAGTCGGTTGTTGAAGAGACGTTTTAGAGATGGCCAGAAATCGGTGTCATCCATGTAGGCGGACAGCTGACTGCCAAAGCCACGCATATTCGTCTGCTCGATGATGCGCTGCGCCGCCTGATGGATCACCGTCTTGGGCAGCCGCTTGGGGAACAGCCCCAGCAAGATGGCACTCACAAGGATGAGGGGCGCCAAGATGACCCAGCCAAGCCACCAGCCCAAGTGGCTCATGCCCGCCAAGAGTACGAGAAACGAACCCGCTTGCTGTCCAATGGCTCGCGCACCGAGGATGACGGCAATCACAGCCGGACTGTCCCGGGACAGGGAGTTGTCATCAATATAGGTGAGTCCGACTGTGTAGTAGGCAAGTGAACCCATGCCCAGGCACAGCTGGAGCAGGAACAGCATCACCAGCGTCGTTGTGCTGCTCTGCGCCTGCGTCATCGTCAGCCTCTGAAACTGTGCCAATGATGTGGCACACAGGTTGGAGTCAATCAAGGCATCCTGCGACTTGGTGCCGTCAGCGCTGCAAAGAGTAGATCGACAGATTAGTGGGTGTCCACAGAGGAGCATGCAGATGGCAGATGCAGACTCACAAGTTGATGATGGCTGGTATCACGGTTATTACACAGGCCAGCGATTGCAGCATTAGCGTCCCAGCGAGCCATTTGATCGGATGATGAAAGTCAGCCCAGTAGGCAAAGGCCAAGGCGAACACAGCCTGACGTAATCCACTGCTGACCAGCAGCCAATCTTGGATGGCAATTGAAAGGGGTGAAGAATTGAATATGTGTTTGTCAGCAATATGCAGCAATAAACATCAACAACTCAAGTTCAGATTTCAGCTGATTGGGCAACTTAATAGCAACAACTGCAGCTGGAGGAAAAGGAGTCTGTTTTGTGCCTGCTCTTTGATGTGGTTTATTATTATTGTTTAAGTGATATAAATATAATGTAATGTATATGTTGCAGTTGAAAGTATGCAACAGGCAGCAATTATAAATATATTCTTGATCAACATTAAAAGTCGAATCGCTTTAGACATGTCTGCCTGTCCACCTGTATAAACAAGGCGATCTTAGAGACTCAGAGACTATATAAGATTTCTTACAAACTAGTCAGTTAAGATTTATTGAATTTGATCGATAAGCCCCTCGTTCCGTGTATATCGATACAAATCGATTAACGATAGCTGAAAAGCCACAACTATGAAGGGATCGTCTTTGAATGGATATTTAATAAGCCCATACATATTATTTGTATTTTTTATAATTATTACATATGAGAAGAAGTAAAATAGTATCAAGTTCGGCTACGAAACCCAGATTTAATTAATAAACTAATATCAATATGCCTTTTATATGAATGTTTTATAAATCAGCAATTCCTATACGAGAATAAGCCTTCTATGTATTTAAGAGCTGTTTATAGGGTGTCTACTAGTCGAGCTACTAAACATACATAGCTTTTCACAATACTAAATTATCAATGAATCCGCATTTCTCTTAATACAAAGCATTATCAATCCATAAAATGGCACTCCTGATTTAATGGGAAATCAGATTAGATACAATCAATATATTTATGTGTATTTATGTGATTGCATATGTGATCTAAAGGAAATACTATTAAGATACGCATAATATCTATAAATATATGTGTGACTTACATAAGAATTAAGGCAACTAAGACGATTCGAAGAAGTCGCAAAGTGTAAATCAAAGTGAGTAAAAAAAGGCCAACTGTGGAATAACTTGTCCAATAGTTGTGATCACGATTACACATCGAGTAATCGACTTCTATACATTTACTATATACATATATAGTATATACATATATATATATATATGTATGTATACTGCTCTGATGACACACACAAAGTGCTGAAGATACTCGAAATCATAAACAATATCGCGAAACTGATAAAGCGTTTTGTGCTCTATCTGAAAAACCTCAGCCCCAATTCCAGCCACTTCCCGCCCGCCCTTCGTTGCCCTTCCCCTGCAGCTCTGCCTCTTCTACCACTTCCAGTATTTGTTTTTTTTGCGCTAGGGCTTAATTATTAATGATTACTCACCGACGAGCAGAGGCGGGTAGTCGTATTGGTAGGCAGCCTGCTTGGCCGAGACCCGGAAATATGATTCGCAGGCGCCTTGCAGCAGGCCAGCGGTCAACAGGACAATGATGAAGGTGCGCAGCCGGGCGTATTTCTGGCAGGCGGGGCCCCGACACCAGCCCAGTCCAATGATGCCGCAATCGACGCTGTCTGCATAGAAACACACAACACACACACACAGATAAATATATATATAAATAAATCAGATTTTAACTTTGAATAGGTTTTCATTGGGAGTAATGCCCACCGTCGGGTATATTGTGCGCATTTACCGCTATTTGCGATAAATCCGAGTTGCGCGTAGCCTGCGCCATTTTCTTTTTGTTTTCTCTGTATTCGTTTATTCCGTTATTTCGTTTAGTTTAGCTTCGTTTTCACTCAACTGTTTTTACTTAATTCGCTAACATTTTTTATTCGCGCGTCTCTTCGAAGCAAGTGCCAATTATCGACTGAGCGTGGCAGGTGCAAGAGAGTCTTTCCACATTTCCAGTTGCCGTTGATAAGCTTTCTGTTTTATCTTATCGTCGATTTTATTATTTTCCACATTTCTCAATTCGCTGCACTGCAACAATGTTGCGCACTTACGCACCAAGCAACACATAAGTGAAGCAACATTCGAACTGATCGCAGCAACATGTGTAGTTAAACTTGATCTGATGTTGGTGCCGGCAAATGCAGCAACATGTCAATGTGATTCGGCAATGCAACATTGTTGCTCACCTACGCACCAAGCAACATTCGAACTGTGTGCAGCAACATGCGATCCCAGCAAAATGAGCTGATGTTGCTAACGAAAAATGCAGCAACTAATGTTGCCAGCAACTCGAACTGTTGCCAATGGCAACCAAAGGCTGAGCTTCACTCAAAAAGTTGAACAACACAAGGCAACACTACGAGTTGTATATTAAAATACAAATAAAGCATGCTTTTGCACATAGTTATAGAGTAAAGTATAGAAAAACAATTCCGTTTTCTTTCATCAAAATGGCTGCAGTTCAACTTTTGCTCTTGATAAATGGCATTGCCGCAATTCATCTGCCATCCACGCCGCCCGCTGTCATTTGGGGCGTCAAATTGTAAGTCTGGCAACGCTGCTGTTTCTGTTGCTGTGTCTGTTGCTGATCTGTTATCTGTCATCTGTCATCCGCAATTTGTTGCAGACCTGGTCCTGAGAACATTTTTCAAGCACTTCCCTCGCGCAAATTCGTCCGCATGCTGATGCCCCAGCAGGAGGATCACATGATAGTCGCATTCCTCGCCCCAATGCTCACTTCGAGGGATCTCAGCTGCGGGCAGAATGACAAATGCTTCGAGTATCTGCGTCAAGTGGCGCCACTCACCTATTACAGCCAGGTGCAGCAGCCAGTCGAGTCCATCGAACAACTGTTCACGAATCGTGGCCAGAAACCCAAGTGGAGCACCACATTCGAGATGAGCCAACTCAAGTGCCAAACGGATCGCATTCACGCCTACAATTTCAGGGATAACAATCTGACGGCCCACGGTGAGTGCAATTGTCATCGAATTGTAATCGAATTTTATACACTCGGAGAAACCATTGCTAAGAATTTTCTTATTTATTACTAAGAAGCGCATTTCTAAAAAGTAGAATTCCTTGAACAATTCCTTAAGAAAATCTAATCTGACATTCAGAAAAGACAAACGCCGGCTTTCAATAAGCTTCAATCTTAGATATTAACTTTATGAACAACAATGAGAATTTCACTTGCAACACATATGGTAAATGCAACTTTGCCCCACAGATCAGATTATGGCCGCCGTTGCGGGGAATTTATGGGGCTGTCCTCTGATCATGATCTACACGGCACACGGCGAGCAAATGGAGGCGTTGCAGCGTCGACTTCAACGCACCAATTCGATCATCAACTGGGAGAAGCAACAGCCCAGGTGGAAAAAGGTGGTTCAAAATCGGACGAAAATTGATCCCAACGAGGTGACTGTGCTGCGGCACCTGAAGGCCATCATTGGCGTCAACAGAATCGTCCTGGCCGAGCAGTATTTGAGTGCACAGCAAGTGCACTACAAACGCCAGCAAATCGACCTGAACGAGAAGCACTCCTCGCTGCGACTGGAGCTGGAGCATCGCTCGAGTATCATGAAGGGCGTCACGCTCATCATCGTGGCCAGCATGGGCAGCATCAGGCTGAGATTTCTCCCGGCGATGGGTAACTGGCACATGACGAGCATGCAGTTCAAGAATATCACACTCATCCCCAGGGACCTCATCTTCTACAGCAACAAGTTCAGCTTCTGCTGCCAGGCACTCACCGCCTACTCGAAGGAGGGCCACCGCCTCACCTTGTTCTCCTTCAGCATGGACATCATCATAGAAGGTAAGCACCTAAAACATTGTACACCCATTCAACTTATAATTCAGAAGGTATCTTTCTAAAAATCAGAGTATTTCTTTTCTTCATTTCAAGGCACGCTTTTTTCTAAGGCTTTGTAAAAAATATGTCTAATTTCTGTGATTCCCTAAAAGTAATTTTTGGTCAAATTTGCTTCTTATATTTAGAAATTATTTGTATTCTTCAGGGTGATCAGCTGCGATCTAAGACAATTCACATTAATTCACTAGTTTTTACACAAATCATGCATGCGCAGTGGAGAGAGACTTTTCTTTCAAGACTTTAAACTATAAATTTTCAGATTTTCTTTAAAGTTTCAACACAGAAATTTGCTCTAAAATTAATTTAAATTTATAAAAAATTACTTATGTTTATTTCTCATTGATTTTGTTATGCTTAGGTGATTTTTCTGCCCTGGACTATGACTATATACCGAAGCCGTGTTGGTTGTGCGAGGGATATCTGACGACGGGTCTGATACAGTCCATCTTTACTGTGGTCATTCTGTTGTCCCTGTTGGGCATGGGCCTGACCATGTTCCTCAGCATGGGGCGCAACAAGCGGATGAGTGGCGCCACGATCCCGAGCCGCATGTCAAAGAAACCGCCCAGACTTGAGACTCTTGAGACTAAACTCTTGTGGCACACCACGCTTGACACAGTTGCACAGTCTACACTCGACACATTCAGCATTCTACACGCCACATTCTACACGCCACTAATTCACTTACGAATCTAATCACAAAGCCACAGAGAGAGAGAGAGAGAGAGAGAGAGAGGGAGCGAGAGAGAGGGATATAGAGATGGAAAGAGACGAGGCTTGTCTGGGGGTTGCATATTTGATTGAGCAGCGGAGTGATTTTAGGGGGTGTGTGTGGATGTGTGTGTATTAATAGTAAATAGTGTCATTGTCGTGATTTGTTATTGTTTATTATTGTATTGTTATTGTTACTATTATTGTTATTGTGGTTGTTGTTGTTGTTGCGAGTAAATCAACGCAGAGAGAAAGAAACAGGTGAAGCAAAGTCAGTTTGAACGTGCGCAGAACGAGGCGTATGCGTAATATTTGTAACGCCTACTCCACTGTGTATATATATACATATATATCAGCTGATAACTGATAATATTATCCGCATTATCACAGTACAATTATCGCCAAAATTTTACGACGGCGAACAGGCGAAGTCAACGAATTTATTTGAAATTTTTGCCAGACGCTTTCAGTTTGTTACGCGCCTCGCCGCTGCACGGTTCACATTTCGCTCTCTCTCTCTTTCTATCTATATATATATCTCTCTCTCTCTCTCTCTCGGGCTCTCTATCTCTGTCGGTTCCTGTTCCTCGCCTTGAGTTTGACGATCGCTTTCAAGGAACTGCAACCAATTTAATCATCAATTAAAAGTGCTTTCAAGTGTCGCCAAATTAAATCAACATTTTCCAGCCACTCTCAACAAATGTAAATAATATTGAAAAAAGACCTCATAAATAATATACTTAAAGAAAAAGAACAAGAAAAATATGCCCAAGTCAAGAGATATTGTTTCTTTTGTTCTGCTAAGGCAAACATTGACCGGTAGCCTCGACAACTTGTCCAAGTCTTCGTTCGTTGTCTGATCGACTGGTATTATCTGATATATACTATATAGACATTATTTGTGCTGGGCTTAGCTGCATTTATCGAAGCAGTTTGTGTCTATTTATGTGTGTCAAAGATGATGTTCACTAAAGGGGCTCTTTGAATAGCTAAATAATCACTTAAAAATAATAATTAACTTTGAAATTGTCGAATTAATGACTTTAAAGGAATTACTTCATTTTGTTTTAATTTTAAGTTCAGATAGCTAATTAAAATAGATCTTAATTATTGATCATTTTTATCAGTTAAGCAGCTACTTAGTAACCAGTTTTAACTATGCCGAAAAAGTTGTATTTTAATGGTTCAACTTTGTTTTTGGATTAGCCATATAACTTCTGTATAACCGATAATTATTAAGGCCTACAACAACCTTAAAATACATTATTTAGTCAGCAGTTTCTTGTCGTGTTTTTTTTTTTTTTCAGAAAGTTTATTGCTCAAAACCCTCAAGTTAATCAGGAAATTTTATTCCAAGCACTCCACGTAATTTCAAGGGGTATATTTTGAGGAAGAAATAGGCAGATAGATAGCGAGCTACTTCCTATTATCAGCATTTAGTTTATTAGTTTAATAAGCAAATGGAAAATGATTATTAAATGATTAGAAACCAGACAGAATAGCTCTAATTTGATATATTTAATACAGGGTATTTGCTAGTTGCTTTTTCTACTGGACACCAACTGTCTAACTGTGATTATAGAAAAGCCTGCGTTCAATTTCCGATAAGATAGCACTTTTAAAAGACCAGACTCTATATATATATCTCCATAAAGACTAACCATGACCAATTATTGGTTTAATGTGAACCCTTCGCTCAGCATTAGTTGGCAATTATGCTTAGACTTAGTTTAGGTCAATTCGCAGATCACTTTATGGCACCATTAAAAAATTAAGAATTCCTCGCTTATCTAATCTTGGCGCTAATATGATCTTGAACGGGAACAGCTGCCCAGCCTAATCAACTAATCAATTATATAAAATTCCAATAACGTGCCATTTCAATAATGTTTTATACGAGCTCTTATATAAAGATATACACATATACCTCATAGTAATAGGACCAGTCATGCTTAAGCGTTCAGTTTTCGGGCATAGCAATAACATAATTTGGCGATAAATGCGCATTGTAATTTACAGGTGCTTACAAATATCTTTTGATTTCTGTGTGCCATTAATATATATAAATATAAATATAAATATAAATATACATTTCATATATCTTATATCTTATCTGTTTGCCCGCGAAACAGCGCGAGACATGCTCAAGTGTTGAGCAGGAGAAACAACAAAAATAGTTATCAAAATCAAAATCCAAATCGCAATCGGAATCAGAGATAACCCAGATCATGTCGGGGAAGAAGCCGCCACCTGGTCACTATCTGTGCGGCATGGCCAATTGGCATCCAGCCTGGCTGCAGAAATATGCCACAACCAAATACTTTATGGGCGTCTACGGTTTGTTGGGCACCATTCAGGCCATGTCCTACATGTATTTCATTGTCACCCTAACCACGCTGGAGAAACGCTTTAAAATACCCAGTCAGACGACAGGTGAGTGTCGCGGTTGGGTTTGATTGATGAGATATCAGTACATGTGATAATATTCCATTGCTTCATTCATCAAATTTCTATTTACTTTAGACTTTAGCAAGAATCACATTCTATAAATGTATAAATTTCCCATAGTTCATGTCCAACTTTCAGTAAGAAGATTTTCCATTTATGTGAAGTTTGTTCCAAGGTATTACTATCGCTCAAATTGATCAATTGACAATCACAATTTAGGCCAAATTTGGCTAACGAATATCAGATATATAAAAAGGAACTTACAGTTTCTCAATCCGCTAAAATTTCTCTCTCATTTCACAATTCACTTTCATGCGGTACTTGTGCATCTCTCAAAGCTCAATCCAAAATTCTTTTTCTGGCAGGCATTGTACTCAGTGGCAATGAGATATCACAGATAATGCTATCGCTGATCTTATCCTATATCGGTGGACAGCGCAATCGTCCGCGCTGGATCGCCTGGGGTATTGTGCTCTGCGGCATATCCTGCTATATACTCGTCCTGCCCCATTTCATCTATGGAGCGGGCGATGAAGTGCTCCAGCTGACCAAAGAGTATCAGGATGGTCTGCTGAACACCTCACTCGCGGTCGATGTTACATCTGTGGTAAGATTATGAGATTATATATATTACTATTGATTCACATATTAATATATATATATATGTATATTTATGTAGAATACCAGCACTCGGGCGTACAACACGCCAGAACAGTTGTGCGGCGTTGGACGTGGTGAGGAAAACTGCGACAGTCTGTTCACCTATGTGCCGCTGGTGCTCATCTTCTTCTCACAGTTTGTGCTGGGTGTGGGCAATACGCTGTACTATGCGCTGGGCCAGACCTATCTGGATGACAATACAAAGCGCACAAATACTCCTTTTATGCTGGCGGTGGCCATGTCCCTGCGAATGATTGGACCCGTCTTTGGTTTCCTCTTTGGTATGGTTAGAAAAGATAGCCTACTTTAGTTGCTGTTTTATTTAAATTAATGTATCTTTTTAGGTTACCTCTCGCTGAACATGTTCATTGATCCGACAAAGACGCCGCTGATCGATAACAAGGATCCGCGTTGGTTGGGCGCCTGGTGGCTGGGATGGGTCATCCTCGGCACGCTGATGTGCATGTTCTCCGGCCTGATTGGCCTGTTTCCCAAGCAGCTGCCCAAGAAAACGGATGCAGAGAAGCGCAACTCGCATTTGCCGCATGTGTTGCGCCACGACGAGTTGAAACGGGAGGAGGGCCTCTCCCTCAGCAGTCGCATCTCGTCGAACGCCGCCTTGGACAGCATTGGTGCTGGTGCCAATGCTGATCTGCCCAAGATAAAGGATTTTCCACGCGCCCTGATGCGTCTCTTGCGCAACAAGGTGCTCATTTTTAATATCACCTCGGCTGTCTTTTACATTTTGGGCGCCGCCGGCTTCATGACCTTCCTCACCAAGTACATGGAGGTGCAGTTCCACAAGGCTGCCCAGTCGGCGACGGTTGTTGTGGGTCCCGTTTCCATTTTGGGCATGGTCGTCGGCCTCTTTGCCTCGGGCATTGTCATCTCGAAGAAGAAGCCGGCTGTCAGCAAAGTTCTCATGTGGAATGTTTTCGTTGGCTTTGTCTACATTTGCGGTGCGTTTGCAATGCAATGTGAAAATATTTGATCTTTTATTAATTGGTTTTTACGTCGCTTACAGGTCAGATTTCGTACGCATTTCTATATTGTCCGGATTCGGTGTCGATGGCTCATGTCGGCAAGTAAGTGAACACACTTATCACATTTAATTTAATGTTTATTGCACATTTTGCAAGTCTGCTTCTTCTTCTTCTTCGCTGTAAGCTCAGCTCTGCTAAGCGTTGCCACCTAGTCACATTCTTCTGCTTGTTCCATCTGTTACTCAAGCGTTGCCAGCTATTCATACTTGCGTTCTCACAATTGCCGCAAAATTTTAAACATGCAAAATTCACAAATATATTTTTTCTATTGCGCCAGCTTTAATTTGACCAGGAATTGCAATGCAAACTGTTCCTGCGAAGGCGTCCCTTACTCACCCGTCTGTCATTTGCCCAGCGATACGACATATTTCTCATCCTGCCATGCAGGCTGCCGCAATTGGGATGGCGATAATAAAGTCTACGATAATTGCGCCTGCCTGCAGGAGAGTATTAACAGTGTGCCCGCATTTGGTGGAGCAGCTGTTCAGCAGATTTTGCTGGAGGAGCAGCAGCAACCAACGGAAATGTCGCTTGCCGGCAGCAGCACAGATCTCGATATGGATTTGAGTTCAGTTCCACTCCTGAATGATGATTATTCCACAGAGGATCTGTTGACGCGCAGTAAACGAGCTGTTGCCGACTTGGTGCTGCGTCCTGGCATCTGTACCGAGGGTTGCGACACTGCCTTCTGGACATTCTCGGTAGCGTCGACGATTGTGAATTGGTTTGGGTCGTCGGGTCGCATTGGCAATGTGCTGGTCAATTATCGCGCCGTTGCGCACGAGGATAAATCCTTTGCACAGGGTCTGGCCCTGATGATGATCAGTTTGTTTGCCCTGATACCGGGTCCGATTATCTTCGGACGCATCATCGACTCAACATGTTTGGTTTGGACTCAAACCTGCAACGGGACGGGCAATTGTCAGCTCTACGATCAGACCAGGTTCCGTTACTCTGTGAACTTTTTGGCCTGCGGTAAGTAATCGTCTTGCTTCTAATTATTAAATATTGGCTAATCTTCATCATTTCTCAAAGGCTTCACCTTCATTGGCGTCATCTTTGATTGGCTGGTTTGGTATTATGGGCGTGGCATTGATCTCTATGGCGAGAACGAGACCAAGCAGCAGGAGCAGGCCAACAGATGGAATCAGCCAATTACTCCACTGCTTGCCCGCAGAGTGGAGCAGGGGGATGATTAACCAAGTCCAAAAATCCCAAAAATGCACTCAGTCAAATTTGTACAAAGTGGAGAAATACAGAAATACGGCATAGCATGAGTTTTATATGTCATATATAAGATTTGTTAATATTGTTAAGAAATATTAAGATGAATTTATATGTTGTAATTTACGGTTAAAACAATAATGAAAATAAATACGTTTTTCGTATCGATTTTTTAAATTACCTTCTTAAATAGTCGTTTAAATTTTGATTCACTGAACTGATAAATATGCGGAACTGGTTCACCTTGTTTCTTTCTTTCGATATAGTCTAATTTATCGATAGTTTGCTGCGATCGCTGAACTTTTGCATGCTTGCCAGGCATACAAATAATCAAAACATAATTTAAATCATTAAATTAAACTCACGCAATCATTAAACAAACTATTGTTCGCTTTTGCCACGTATGGATTTGTAAAAATAATTTATGCTGTTGGTTCGTTTTCTTCGTCTTTTTTTATTTTTCGTTTCGCTTTTTATTGATAAAAAATGTTCAAATTTATACGGATCTTTTTTCGGTTTGTATTTTGTTTTGTTTTTTTCAATATGTATACATACATGTATAATAATAATACATTTAATGTTGTATAAATATTCCCGTTTTGTCTATATAATTTCTATTATTTCGTTTTGTATCTATATTCATACAATTATAATTATTTATTTATCAGTTGCGTAGTTCTTCTTCCGTTATTATATTACTTTTGCTTTTTATTTTCTTTTTTAATTTGTTAGTTTGAGTTTGGAGAAACATTTAAATATCATCAATTCATATATAACTGTCGGAGAGATTTTTAACAATTGTATTTTCATTATTTCATTTGTTCGCCCTTCTTTGTAGTTTTTTTATTTAGCTGAGAATGCGTGGAAAGCGGCGTTAAAAAGCAGTTTTCTTTTCCTTTCTTATTAAATATGCTTGCTCTTTTAGTTGTCATTCAGTTAAATATATATTTCAAGTTAATTGAATTAACTTAAATATGGGCGAATGTTTAACTTAGTTATGTGTTTTTCATTTTGTTTATGTACGTTATTTAATTATTGTTTAAATGGTAACAACATTTCAGTTCAACTTTTAAAAGAACAATATTTTGTAATAATAATATTGAGAGGGGGCCGATTTAATTTCAAATATCATAGCAAAAAAACTTGGAAACTAGTTGGATCTTCTTTTTCGATGAGAGCTCTTTTAATAATGTGTGTATGGATTGTGGTCTGAGTGAGTTTTTTTGGGAGCTGAAACCGCGTCTTTTATCCTGATCTTGGTCCTGATTGTGTGGAATAGCATTACAAGATTTTTGACTGATTAATTTCATACAAACAATAGAAAAAAGATTGGCCTTTTTTTTTGCTTTGCCCAGAAATCGAGCAAATAAAGCAATTCTTTTTTTATTTCGGTTTTGCTTTGATTGCCTTCTTCAATTAACTAAATTGTAAAACAAAATATATATAAAATTAAAACTGGTTAAAAGAAATTAAAAATGTATGAATAAATTGCTAATTATTTATGTTTCTCATACACATTGTTGTTTTTGTTGTTGTTGTTGTTAACCAGTTGTTTTCATCATATTGAGCTTACAAATCAATCGAACCCAAAAAGTGTACTCCAAAAATTTCGAGCTTAAACTTAATTTACAGCATTTCGTTGAAGAAAAGTAAGAGAAGTATATCATTTATATATATATATATATATATATATATATCGTAATAATATTATTATAGACATAAACATAATTTCCATTAAGGCGGCGCATAACAAAATTCAAAGGCTGAGAAAGCAAAAACATATACATATCATAATCATCATCATTATTATCAGTATTATTATTATTTTTATTTCTTTCTGAGTGAGGGATTGGCAACTATTTATCGCTTCTGATTTTTGATTCCGATTTGAGTGTTGTGAGTGTTGTTTCTTTTTTTGTATTTTCGTATAAATATAAAAATTGTTAAGCTTGCAGCTTTTAGTTTTTTTGTTGCTTTTTTTAAAATTCACGACTCGCCCTATTTAATGATCCCTTAAGAGTTACAAGTAAATAAACCGACAAATGTCTTCGCTCGTGCCGCAAAAAGCCAAATGTTGTTTTTGAATCGATTTTACCCGACAATATCTCTCTCTTCTGTTTCTGTCTCTCTATATATCTGTACATATATATAAATAGTACATAACTCCAATGTTTCCTTTTCTTTCTTCTTTTAGTTAAACATAATATAGTTTTTATATTTAGATATAATGCATTTCTGTTGCTATCTCTCTCTCTCTCTCTCTCTCTCTCTCTCTCTCTGTTGATCTCTCATTTATTTTTGTTGCTTTTTTTTTAGATACTTGCTATATAAATCTTCTCTCTAACCATTATCATAATCAATTGCTATTGTTGTTGTTGTTGTTGGGTATATGCATACATAATTGTGGTGAAAGTATTTCTTGTGTGTAGGAGTGTGTGCCGTGTGTGTTTGTTGTGTGTGTGTGTATAGAAAGCGTGGCGTTGGCGTTGGCATTGGCGTTGTTTTCATCATATATGTAGAGTTATATATATATATATATATTCCTTGTCGTCGTCTGCATCATACGTAGAATTTTGGGTTGCATAAAGCCAAAAGTGAAAGGCGCTCGAATTTAGCTTGGCTCAATTTATTCGATCACCTTGAGTACCTTGCCAATGGCAATGGTTTTATCTGCAAAATGGAAATACAATCGTTAGTAAATAAGTAAAGTAGTAATAAATAAAACTCACTTTCATCTCGCAGCGTAAAGCGTCCCATTTGGGGGAATAGCTTAAATTGTTCAAGGCAAATCATTCCCGAGCATTCGATGCGCATTATTGCCACCTGATCCTGTTTAACGAATCTTGGACGTGTTTTTGATTTGTCACCCGACTTCTTGTCAACCAAACAGATGAGTGCCTGAATTACGATAACAAAATGGGTTTATCAATATTATATATTCAATAATATATATTTAAATAAGTATAGATAAAAAAACAACAAAAAAATTAGATATGTTTTCAACGTTTTCTTTTTAAATTGATTAGTTTAAGACATACGTTTTTAAAAGTGGAAATTATATATATTATAATAGAGGACTCACCTTGACCGTCACTTCCTCGGCGGCGCAATGGATGTGCATGACGGCCGAGTAGCCCGCACAGATAATTGATTTGTGTTCTAATATAACGACCTGAGCATCAAAGATTTTGCCAGTTTTAATCGGATTGGCGGCATCACAGATCACAAAACCAGGCGACACATCCTCCTCCTCAATGCCCTGTGTGGATTAGATTAATATTATTATTATTGTGTATAAGATTAGATTAATATTAAAAGAAGACTTCAATTCGATATGCCGAAAAATTAATAAACTCTGAAGAGTTGTTTACAAACAGTCAGCAGGATATATCTAAATTGTGTCAGCAAAAGAGGTTTGTTTTAGTGTCCAGACACACAGAATGGATATTTGTCTGCTATTTATGCTGACTAAGAATATATAGAATTTATAGTCAGAAATATGTCAAACTCTACTAACAAACTAACTGTGGACATGCCAAAATTGCGATATTTATGCTGACTAAGAGTATTTAAAATATAAACCGAAAGATATCTCACTTAAATATCTGACTAACCAAATAATTAACTAACTTTGCAGGGGCATCAATTAATCCTAAATTTAAACACAGACTTTCAGCATAAAAACAGTTTACAGATAGACCGAAAGATATGTCTAAACTCAAATATTCTTCCTGAAATAGAATATATAAGATTTATAGATGTCCCATTCAACTAACTAATTAACTAACTCTGCAAGGGCATTAATTAATGCTAAATTCGTTGCACATACTTTCAGCTTGATCTTGACGTTCTCGCCGGGACCCACAGAGGTCACCTCGAAGTCATCTGAGAACAGTTGATCCACAGCCACTTGTGTCTGCAAGAGAGATTAAACATAAAATGAGCATAAATTATATTATATATATGGCTATTCCAAGAACTTACCCTATTTGGCATGACGAGCAGATTTTGTCCCTTGCGTGCCATGCCCGACTCGACTTTGCCCATGACAACGGTGCCCATGTCCTTGTACTTGTCCACAATGGGCATGATGAAGGGTCCGTCGAGATTGCGATTCAGCGAGGGCAGCTCATCGATGAAGGGTATAAATGCCGGTCCTCTGTACCAGGTGCACAGAGATTCGGGCACTTGATCCTTAAGGCCATAGCCACTGAGGCCCGAGCAAGGCATAAAGGTAAGATCTTTGGCTGGATTGAAGCCCAGCTTCTTGAGGTATGGTAGTATCTTGTCTTTGCATTCGTTGTAACGCGTCTGATCCCAATTCACTGTGGAGTCATCCATCTTATTCACCAGCACCACCAAATGCTTGACGCCCGCCGTCTTTGCGAGCATGGCATGTTCACGCGTCTGTCCGCCACGATCGAAGCCCGTCTCGAATTCACCCTTGCGGGCTGAGATGACGAGCACTGCGAGATCCGCTTGCGCCGCACCACCAATCATATTCGGCACAAAACTCTTGTGTCCAGGCGCATCCAGAATGGTGAAATGTTTGCGATCCGTTTCGAAGAAGGCACGGCCCACCTCGACAGTTTTACCCTTGTCGCGCTCCTCCTGATTTGTGTCCAGCGCCCAGGAGAGATACCAACTCTCGCGAGATTTCTCGCGTGCCTCTCGCTCATATTTCTCCAGTGTCCGTTTGTCCACCATGCCGGTGAGCGACATAATCTGACCGCCAATTGTTGATTTGCCAGCATCTGCAATAGAATTGCAATTATTTCCATATCTATTTCGTTGTAGATCATCTTCTGCTCTCCTCTCTTACCAACATGTCCGATGAAGACAACGTTCACGTGCTCCCGCTTGCTTCTGTTCTCCTCCACCTTGACGATCTTCTTTTTCGATACTTTCGGCGTTGCCTCGCCACCCTCAGTGAATTCAGCATCCTCGGCTTCTTCGTCCTCGGGTGTTATAATCGCATCATCTTCCACATCCCAGCTATCAGCCGGATCGGTTTCTGCAAATATTTTTCATTATTTTTATTATTACTAACAATTCTCAATTTGTGTATATATATTTTAATTTTGTGTTACTCATGCCAAATATTATAATTTTGAATTGAAATTAAAACGATTTCTCTCTTTTCTTTTTGAAAATATTCATTTTTGTCTTGAAATGAAAATCAATGTGATCAAATATTATTAATTATCATTTCTTTATTATTAGTTATTATCGTTTATTTATTTATTTTTGTAGTATATATTTTACTTTTATTTTATTGCGAAATTTTGTTTTTACATTTAGTATCTTTTTAAACTAATAATAATTTGTAATATATTTATTTCTTATATCTTTTCCATTGTTATTAATTATTTAATTTGCATATTGTAATTTAATTTTACTTATACAAAAAAACATCGAATTTATTGTAATTGCATATTTGCCATTCTCGTTTTTATGTCAACCCTGGTTTTGAGTTATCTTTGACTTATCGTCGTGCAATTGATATGACAGGGCGGCGAATGGAAGAGTTTTCATGTGTGGGTGTGGGGTAGGGGTGCAAGAGTGAGGACAACTGTAATAATTAACATTGCTTTAGCACGCTGCTTGGGCATGAGTCACTCATTCTGTAACTGCTCCCCTTTAATTTTTTATTGTTGGCACTACTACGTGTAAAAAACGTGCTCTTTTAAGTACACTTAATATATAAATACGTATGTCAAAATCACACTTGCCACTTAAAAGTTGCCACGGGGCACTTGTGGGAGAGAGGGAAATAAACACACGCGTCTTTCCAATATATAGTTTATTTGTTGTCGCTAGGCAAATCAGAGCAAGCACACACACACACATACACAAACAGGCACACACACATACAGTGGCTCTCAGCTAAACTGAAGCAGCGCCTAGCAAAAAGTTTAATTGCATGCCATAAAATAATTATCCAATATTTTTCAAAAATTCCAAAGACCGATGGCAGGTACATATGTTAACCACCATAATGACTATATGGCCCCCATAAACTGGGGTTTTCCCACCGGCTAGGCCGGGTTATGTAAACTTTCTGCTAGGCGCTGCTTCAGTTTAGCTGAGAGCCACTGTACATAGTCTGGAAATGGGTTTTTTTATGCGCGCGCAGCTTATAATTCCAGCCTGGCAGTAGGTCAATTTTAACAGTTACTAACTTTTCTTCGCTTGCTCTTCATTTGTGTCAATGCAACGAATTTCGCCGTTGACTTCGCCGTCGCCTTTTTGTGACATGTGGGGGCAAATTAAAATTGATGTGCAAACAAAAAACGATGAATGAATTTGCAACGTTCAAAAATTAATGCAAACAACAAAACAGAGCACGACGCGTGGCTGGCTAGCTGAGTGGAAAGCTCGCACGTTCGACTAACATTCAAAATCAAGTTGAAAGCGGTTCAAACCGCATACACACGCAGACACACACTAACACTAACAGCGACTGCCTTTTGGGCCAATATAAAACAAGAACAATTGCTGCTCATGGCGATAACAGCAAGAAGCGACACAACAACAACAACATGTGTGTGTTTGTTGCAGCCCTGTCACAAGTGTTGCCTGAGCCAGTGAATGGTTCCTCCTCCCAGCAAGAAGAGCTTTGGCTCGCTTGATCAAACTAGCGAATGGCAATGCGAATGCGAGTGAAAAACGTAAACGTGTCAAAACACAGTGACAGAGATGCCACAACCTGCTTTAAATAAAGTGTAATAAAAATAAGTGAATAACAAGTGCATGTTAAGATAATAATAAGCTTTAAATAAAGTGTGGAATAAGTTAAATAAATATCAGTGACTTAAAATAATAAGCTCAAAATACAGGCAAAACATTTAACCGACTTCGCTCGCAGTTGCCCATAAAATTTAAATTAAGTGTGGGAGAGAAACATAACAACGTTTAACAGAATTCGCTTGCAGTCATGTTAAGTCACAGTGAACAAGTAACGACACGCAACTACTGCGCATCACTTACACGACGGGTATTAAGCGAACACACGCAAAATGTAAGAGGCAATAAGAACAGCTGCTGCATTAACATTCTTTACTAGGTGATAGAGGGGGAGGGATATTGCACTGCTCCCTCTGTGCATGGACAATAACAGCATAGCACACACTCAGTAACATTTTGAGGTTATGTCAGGCCGATAACCAAACATTTTCTGCAAATATGAATAATTTTATTTTGCTAAAGTTGTCTTTGTTTGGCGCTTTCTGCAAAGCGACACGTGTGACGTCACAAAGACGACAGCAGCAACAGCCAAATGTAAAAGTTCAATGCGCCTAAAATTTGCTAAACTACCCCCACACACACACACACATTCACAGGTTCGTGTATATACATATATGTATGTGTCTTCCCCCTATTTATATTTACCATTGTTGGCTGATATTTTGTCCGCTGCAATAATATTCTCAATGGGCACCGATGCCGCTGTTAAGGGCGTGTTAACAGGCGAACCTAACGCTGGCGATGTCGAATTTGATGCTGCTGCCGATAAGGGCGCTGCTGTTGCAGCTGCGACCACGGCACCGGCGGCATTATTTGTAGTGGAAGTAGCGCTGCCCGTTGAATCGGGCGTTGTTGCCGGTGTTCCACTTGCAGATGGCGGCAGCGATGGAAGTCCGCTCGTATCCATTTCACTTCCAGGCGCAATTGCATTTTCCAATGACTGTTGTTGCTGCTGCTGCTGTTGTTGTGCTGTCGACTCCGGCGCAGGGACGGACGCTGCTTGCGTTGCTGCTGCTGATACGGCAACGGCCGCTGCTGCTGCGCTGCTGCTGGTGTTGTTGCTGCTGCTGCTGCTGTTGTAACTAAAACTGGGCACAAATTCCACTGCATTCACATTCAATGTGGAGAATTTTGTTGTTACTTCGGTGTTTTCCTGTGCTGCCATTGCTATTACTGCTGCTGCTTTCCAATCTTCTTTAGTGGAAATTTTCACTTTTTTTCTTTCGCCGCACGCACGCACGCACACACACTCACGCACTCACACAGGCGACGACGTCGACACACTTTTGCCCTCCTCTTCTTCAACTGCTTCTGCTCTCGCACTCACACACACACAAACAAACACAAACACGCGGTTGACTGTTGTCGGCGAGGAGATTGGAGATTAGTTGGAGGAGGTGGAGAGCTGCGTAGACAGAGCAGCCTTTCAATTCGTGTGCTGTTTTTTTGTTGCTTTTTTAGTGTTTTCAACGTTTCGTTGCCAACTTGGACGTCGTCCTCGCTTTTCTCGTGCACTCAACTCAATGTCTGCTTTGGGTCTGTGTCTCTGTATGTTTTTTTTTGTTTGTGTGCGTGTGAAGAAACTTTAATCGTTTCAGTCACCTTCTCCTTTTCAGTCTTCAGTTCTTTTTCTCTTTTTCTTCAGCTCTGTGGCAGCAATGGGTTGGATTTATTTACAACTCTTTAGAGGCTGACAGAGAGGCCTAACAAAAAACAGTTTGTTTTTGTCGTTAAATTGGCAAATTTGTTGCCAAAATTCGTATAAAATTTTACACGTTTCACCGCCACGCGTTGCAATGCCAGGGCTGGACTAAATCGATAGGTTTTCTCTATCGCTCGTTACAATTTATATATCAATTTCGTATTAAATGAAAATTACACATTTGTTTTGTTAAAAATAAAAATGAGAAACCAATACGTGTGTAAAGCACTTGAAAATATATTAATTTTATTATACGATCGAAAACGAAACGATATATTCGTTAAACTGCCAACCTTGTTCAATTAATCGATAAGATATCGCAAGCACAATTTTTGTAGTATACAATCGGTCTATCGCTTAGTGAAACGATATATGCAACGGGGTTCCAATCTCTTTCAATTATTCGATATCCCAACTATTGCAAGAACGTAAAACACTTATAAATATATTCACTTTATTATTCAATATATCGTTGTATTACGCGATATATTTGTGGAGCTGCTAACCTCTTTGTATTAATCGATATTGCAAGCAAGTTTGCACATCAATAGAATCGCAGACATTCATAAAAAAAGAGCCGAGTGGAAGCCAAGTCGGCAAAGCATCGAAAAAAGTACCAACGCAAAAAGTACATTTGCAAAACTAATAATTGTAATTGAAACGTAAAAAGGGTGTAAAATACAATGAGCAATGCTGGCGGCGGAGGTGTGGGGGGAAATGCGCGACCACCGCCCCGAATCGATGGCATGGTTTCGCTAAAGGCAAGTAATCGCTATACACCCAAAGAGAAATCGAAAGTACAGCAAGCCAGCCAGACAAAATGGCGGCCGGCAATTGATTCCTGCTGCTATCTTGGGTTAGATAATAATGTGTGTATTTTTGTATACAGGTCGATAATCTCACATATCGCACGACGCCCGAGGATCTGCGCCGTGTTTTTGAGCGTTGTGGCGAAGTTGGCGATATTTATATCCCACGTGATCGTTACACGCGTGAAAGTCGCGGATTCGCCTTCGTACGGTAAGTGAACCTAAATGGAAGATGAAAGCCCTTATTGCACTGGAAGTGAGGCGAATTTGCAAGTTGATCAAATTTGTGAGGTTAAATACGACACATGCGCATATTTTGAAGAAAGCGAACACGAGAATTTTCGTGTTCGATTTATATATATTTATATACATTATGCCAGATTATTTGTATTCCATTGCAACTGTTGCCTACCCAAACCCAATGCTAGCCAACATACTGCGAATACTACAGTAATCAAGTTATAAATTAGCATTTTCTGCTTTAAATCGAGCGTGTTTTAAATCATTTTATTAAACACACTCAGCAAAGATGCCAGAAAAATTGTGTTCAATTGCAACTGTTGCCTACCCAAACCCAATGCTAGCCAACATACTGCGAATACAACAATCAGTTTTTTATTTTAAATATGCATTTTTGCACTTCTTTGGAGCATGATTTACTTACTGTTCATGTTCCAAGCAAAGATGCTAGAAAAATACTGTGTTCAATTGCAATTGCCTAGCAACATTTTCTGTTAGTCAACATATAGCGAACTCAACATGGCTTTTAACATTTGCCGTTCAACTGCAATTGCATAGCATAATTTCTGTTGTTCGACATACAGCGAATTCAACAAGATTTTTAACAGCGCCTCCCAGACCCCTTCACCTGTTGAGTTTAACTTGCGTTTCCAGGTCTAATAGAATAATTGTGCCTAGAAAAAAAATTAAGTGTAATTAGCTTAGAATTGCAGTTTATTAAAGACACACTAATAATAATGAAAAAGTGAAAATTTGCTACAAACTAAATTTGCCTGTCAAAATCTCTTTTAGTTAATATAAAGCGAATTCAACATGAGTTTTAACAGCCTCTTCCCCTTTTTACCTGTTGAGTTTAACAGTGCCTTCAGTTCCAATTGAATAACTGCGCACATGCACTGTGGAAAAAATTAGAATTGCAGTTTATCAAAAACTTAACGAATAAATTAGTTAGAGTTAAAAAAGAATATAATAATTAAAATTAAAATAATGCAAATAATAATAAAAATAAAATAAAATAATAAAATTCAAAATTAATTTTTCTTCTATTTAACAGTTTCTATGACAAGCGCGACGCTGAGGACGCACTGGAAGCGATGGACGGTCGCATGTTAGACGGCAGGGAGTTGCGGGTGCAGATGGCACGTTACGGTCGTCCCTCGTCGCCGACGCGACGCAACAGCAGCAGCAGTCGTCGCGGCGCTGGCCTCGGTGCTGGCGCCGGGGGCGGGGCGGGTGGTCGACGTCGCTCGCGTTCTCGTTCGCCGATGCGTCGACGAGCGTCGCGCAGTCCGCGTCGACGTTCGTATTCGCCGCGTTCGCGCTCTCGATCGGCTGGCAGCCGTTCGCCGGTTCGCCGCAGCAAATTCTCAAGGAGTCCGGTGCGCGGCGACAGTCGCAATGGCATCGGCAGCGGCTTAGCAGCAGCCGGCGGCTCGCGCAGCCGCAGTCGTTCTTAAAATGGCGACACCGTACGCCCCTCTCCCCCAACCCCCAACCTCCTAAGCCGCTTCAGACGTTCCATATACTTTTGATGTACGATAAGGTGAGAGATTTATCGACATACATAGATTTATCTATGCAGAGGGATCGCTTGCAAATTAGAATGGTGAACTATTTACCATTTTGAGTTGCAGATCTGTCAGGGAAAGTAAAACTAAAACTTGAACTAGTTCTCATTTTTATAGCGCTCACTGTATTGGTGAATTATAATTATTTAATTATTAAAATTAAATTTAAAATTCTTTTCCATTTCCAGCCTTAATTGACTCGAGTGGACAATGCTATCCAGGGAACTCCTCAAGTGGGCTGCAGATCGATCTAAAAATCTTCTCATCATGCTGTGTACCAGAACAGCAGGTATAAAAAAAAAACAAAACAAAAAAAAAGTTTTAAACCCTACAATACACACACGTACACAGAATATTTATATAGAGTACACTATTTTAAGTTGATGAAACAACCTAAAAAAAAAAGAACAAAACTGAGCAAAAGAAATGAAAGAACTAAAAGAATTAATACAAAACTTAAACACAGAGCTTAGATTTTATATGCAGAGGAATAAGTTTTTTATTGTTCAGGTCAACTTTTTACTTTGTTTCAGTTTTCTTTTTTTAATGGGAAAAACAAAAAAAAAAGAATGTAGTAATTTCAAGGGTACATTTAGGGTTGTATGTGTAGCATTTAATTTTGGGCGCCATTTAATAATTTGTGTAGTTAACTACAAAAAATAAAACTCAAACTCAAAACAAAAAATCAAATCAAAAACAACTCTCGAGGTAAACAGTTAACAGTTACTGTTACTGTTAGAAAAAAAAACTTGCTCCTACTTTGTGTTTTTTTTGTTTTCGTTTCTATCTGTTTCATTTGATCGATAAAACATTATTAACAAGCTTTCCACCATTCCATTTTACACATTTATATATACGCAGGCCAAAGTGTGTGCGGCAGTTGCAGTTGCAGTCGTTGGTTGCTGCGCCGTCGCCGTCGCTGTTGCCGTCGCTGTTAATAATGTAAATGTTATATATGGCTGGCGAGAGTCGTGCGTGGGCAAGGGAGAAAGAGAGAGAAGCAGGGCGGAGAGTGCGAGAGCGAGAGCGCGGAGAGAGCAAAAAGAGAGAGAGCAGCGTGTGTGTGTTTTTTTCTGAGCGAGAGCAGACAACGAGAGCGGAGATCGTCGCGTCGCTGCTGCTGCGCTGCTGTTAATCTGCAGACTGCAAACTTCGCTGCTGATGCTGCTGCTGTTGTTGCTGTAAACTGTTGCTGTTAATCTGCAGACTCCGCAAACTTCGCTGCTGCTGCTGTTTGCTGCTTCGATCTTCCCCACACAGACACACACACACATACATACATTGTTGCTGTTGCAGCCGTTGTTGCTGCGCTGCTGCTGCCGAAGTTGGTGTCTGCTGCTCAACTTTTCGCTGTTTTGTTTGCCGTTGGCGTGTTTCTGCTGCTGCTGCTGCTGCCCTTCTCCACTTCACTTGTTCGTACTAGTTGCTGTTTGTTTTGGGGCCCACTTTTGACTTTAGTGAACATTTGTAGCCGATGACTGGAAAAGAGAGCGAGCCCCCCTTGAAAGGACACCCTGTATACATCTGTGGGAATGCTGAATAGATCTGGGAATATAGCAGGTAAGTTTTAGCATTGAGCTAACATACAGTTAACATTCCAGTTCTGTTACAGGGAATTAACAAATAAAGTTAAAAAATAAAAATAAAATAAAAAGCTTGTGTTTTATTAGCTAAAAATGAACGGAGTTGGAATTTGCCGTAATTGCAGAGTGCTTGTCAAAGCGTAATAAAGCTCCGATCACAGCTAATTCAAGCAATTTATTGAAAAGCTTTATTTTTTGGGCGTGGGTTGAATGGAAAACAGCTGTGTTTCTAAATGAAATAAAAAAACTTGCTTTTACTAGCTGCAAACGATCTTCCAGCACTATGGAGAGTTGTCGGTGTACTTGGAGACTGCTTGTAAAAAAGCTCAAGTCGAGGCCATTTCAACCAAAGCTTATCGCAAGCTTTGAAGTTTAATGCACAGCTCTTCGTTTTTTTTTTTTGAGGAGGTGAATGGGAATCAGCTGTGTTTATTGACAAAACATTTCCAGCACAACGTAACAACTTCCAAGTTTCAAATTTATTTTGTTTTATTGAATTTTGTTATAAATTCGTGAAAACAGTTAAGAAATAACTAATAAGTAAAGAAAATGTATATGGACAAGATGGTGCGCAACGACTCCTACGAGCCGGATTTGCGCAAGGAGGGCAAATACATCTGCCCCATGCCGAAGCCCCCCTCGCCGCCAATAGGCGTGGAGAGTTGGCACGCCCACCTGGCGCCACACGAACGTCTCTTCTACCACCAGACAATGAGTTCCGTTCGCTACAGCAAACGTTTTCGTGCCACTGCGAATATTCCCAAGGATTCGCTGGATTTCCAGTTGCAGGCACGCTACGATCATGGAAGGGAAACATTCCCCGAGAAAGTCGATGCAGTGTTGCAAAGGGACACTTGTGGCGCCACGACCAGCTGGGCAGCGCCATATGGCCAGTCAGAGGTGGGCTCCAACGCCAGGATGAATTTGTTCCGAGTGCTGAGGAATACGCAAGTTGTACGGGTTAAAATGCAGGATTCACTGGGGCATCCTTTGATCATTGGTGAGTTGAGTTGCGTTAATTTTCGGTGAGGGGACTTAGCTCTGTAACGGATAGATTCAAATAACTTTGTAGTGTTGATCAAGTTATCGAGTTGAGTAGAGTTAAGCAGAACTATAACTGGTACTGTAACTTGATATTGTAGGCGATTTAGGTTACTCTACTGACTCATTTGTTAAAGAGTATTTAGTTTGAGCATTAAAACTCATTTTTACATGGTATTTAATCAGTTTTCTTTACGTATAAGCTCAATTTGAATTTACGTTAGCCTCATGGGATAATCGCACAGAGCGACATCTACCGACACGTATGGGCATTTTCCAAAGTTATGCAACACTGCTCCCATATAGGCAACATTAATATCGAACTCCTTTCGCTATTAGTTAGTCTGTTACTCCCCTTTAATCTTTCAGCTTTTCATTAGTAATCTAAAATCTCTCGGCTCTCCTCAACAGGCGGTTGCAAGGAGAAGATTCATCCATCTCGGGTCAAGCTGATCTGCAGCGGAGTCCATACGCAGCTGGTGAACAATGGCTTCTCTCGCCAGACATCCGATGGCAACTTCTTCCGTTACTGAAGCAGTACTATTGCTGCACCCCACTTGCCACTGCCCCGCTTCACACACGGAATTATAAGCTGAGCTATTTTTTGTGGTGTCAAATTGTGTTTTTACAGCATCGTCGTCAACATCATTTGGACAATTGGCAAATACAAATTGAGAGAGCAACAACAACAACAACAACATCAATAGAATAAGTGCTGGTCACGCAGTCGGCGCCAGTTTGGCTTGCTTGGCGGGCAGCTGCTCCTCCAACTCCAGCTGGTGATCCTTCTCGTCCTCGTTCAGTTGTCGAGTTTGGAGCTCATCTTCATCGTCCTCCTGTGCCGCCGGCTGCTGTGCCGCTTTATGACGTTGTTGCTTTTTGTTTTGATTACGATAACTTTTGGGCAGTTTATTTGCACCAATCCTGCAAAGGGAAATATAATCTTAATCTTAATCTCTATGTATATAATATACACATTTGGACAGCAAAATAGGTGTGAAGACAATAAATTGATGGCTTTTTAAATTTATTTAATGAGGAATTCTTTACATTTTGGTGACTAGCTATAAAAATGTATCTGATTTTAATCATTCCATAGAAAGTTATGCCATTTTTTTTCAGAATTTTATTCTTTTCTATTTTGCATATTATCTTCACACCAATTTGACTGTCCAGTTGTGTATATATATAGTGAAGTACTTACATAATTGTGGCTCTCGTGCCAGGACCCCAATGTGGCGCCGGGTTTTGCTGGAAGCGGGACAAGACCTGCCTGCGACTGCTCGGATTCGCCTCCCCGTGCAGCTCATCAAACTCATAATCCCTGGAGCAAGGTTGCGAGAGTATCGCCTGTAGGGGCGTGCCTGGTATAAGACGATTCTCACGCACCGGATGCCGCTTGCTCCAGCAACGCAACAGATCCCAGAGCACAGCAGGTGGCGCATCAGTTTTCAGGGAGTTCTTGTTGGCGTGTGAGTAGGAGACACGATAGCCAGCATGGAGCAGAGCCGAACGCATCTTCAACATGGGCACAATTTCCAGCTTGAGCACACAGCACAACTTGTCCGGGGTGTAGTAGAGCGGAACATCGGGCAACTCCTCCAGGACCATGGAGAGCACGCCGACAATGCGACGCTGAGTGCCGAGCGCATTGAGTGGCGACGTCGACGATTGCACCGTTTCCAGCAGCTGCTGAACGAAGCTCGTCTGGTGGATGGGCGCCGACCAGATGGGTCCGCCCAGATGATGACGATGCGAGCAGTGCTCACAGCGACTGTTCACAGCGGGTCCAGTGGGCAAGCCGAACTTGAGCAACTGCGGCTGCTCGGCGGACTTGCTGCGCACTGTGCCCAGTGGCTGCAAAGTGAACGTTTCACAGCCGGTGCACTGATACAACCATGACTGCTTGCTCATGCTCAGCTTGCACTGGGCCTGTCCCGAGTAGACCCGTAGGAAGATGCGCACATAGAAATCCGCCGAGATGCTGAGTAGTGGCTCGATGTATTTGCCATGACGATTCGCATGCGTTGCGATGCAGTTCAGCAGAATGCGTAGCGCCATCTCATGACAGCACTTCATCCTCAGCGGCACTGAGCCATATTTAACGTAACAGGATTCGGGTGCATTCCCAGCGAGCACAGCCATATCGGTGGCTGTGACGAGCAGCAGGCCACCATCGGTGAGGCATTGCAGTGCGCCGTCAAGGAAACGATTGGGGCAACCGTACGGATCCAGATCGACGACATCGAAACGCTTTTGTGGCGCAGTCGAGAGATACATCAGTGTCCTGCAAAGGATAACGAGTTGAGAACATTTTGGTGGCATGTTAAAGGAGAAGAAGTTAAAGGATTTTGTGTAAAATATGCTTTGTTATTAAGAAGTTAAATAGTCTGCAATATGAACGGATAAAAAGTAAATATCGCAGGCCGAGCAAACTGTTTCGTATATCTGGACAATGATATACCCCTTTCTGGATTTTAGAAGCTAGATTCCTTGCCAGGAATTCATAAAATTCGAATGCTTACATGGCATCCGCATGACTGCTTTCTATTAGATGCGCCACCTTATTGTGTTCCATATTCGTGTTGATGGATTCCACGGCCTGTCTCGACAAGTCATTGGCTATGATTTGGCGCACGCCAGCTATTTCCTGGGCATAGCGAATGCTTCTCAGTCCAGTGGCTGCCAGTGCCTCGAGAATCCTCAAGCCATCCTCGTACTGTGTGCCGGCCACATAGCTGGGAATGGGTGGAGGAGTAGACAGTGGTGTTTCCGCATTTTGTTGCTTCTGCTGTCGCTGCAGTTGCTTCAGCGCCTTCCCGGCGCGCTCTTTAACCAATTGCTGGAAATAAACATTGATCACAGCGATGCTCAAATCGCGATTGAATTCCTGCACGGGATTGTAGAACACATTGCCACCGGATATAATTTGTGCATTGCGTTCTGTGATGATGTTTGCATTGGGATTGGCAACAATTGGCGTCTCCGGCGCCGTTTCCCGCTGCACTTCATCCACTTCCATTTTTTGTGCACGTGTTGGATTTTTGTTTTCGCTTTGCGGCAGATAACATAGATCAGCTGTGCGCTGATAACCGATAACTTTGCCGATATATGTTATTAACAGCGCGCACTCAGAACTCAGCAAAACATACTTGTGCTGAGAGTGAATGATAACTTATGGTAGCCAATCGACGGCTGAGACTGTTAAGAATTTAGGCAGTTGGCAACGCAGCGCGCTCAGCTGCAACTCGATATTTATATTGAAAATTAGCAACACTTAAAACAATAACTATTTAAAATACATTTTACCAACACTTAAAATAATATGAAGTACTCTTTCATTGACGCAACTTGGTTGTTAGGAAAAGCTTCTTGTGCAGACGCTGATCGATAACTTGTGGTAGTGAGTCGATAATTGGGAATGTTAAGAATCTAGACAGTTGGGAACGTATCACGCTCAGCTGTTCTGTTGTTGTCGTAACAGGCCGCTGTTTTGGCTGCCTCCCTTTTTTTAATATTGCATTTCAACTAGAAATTTATATAGAAAATGAACAAAGTAACGTGTGCTTTTATTAGCGTACTGCGCCACACCAACAAATCCTACAGCTCCGCAGCGCTGCTGGGTCGCCAGCTGTCCTACAAGAGCGATTTATCACTGGAGAAGATCTATCCAAATGCACGCTTGCAACTTTATACGCCGCCGCCGCCCGCAGTGAGTATTAAATGAATTAATATTTAATGGAAATTTTGACTTAAAGTAAGTTCTAACAGGCGAGCAGCGATGGCAAATTCAATGGCTATATACCTATGGACAAGTTGGATATCACTTATAGTCGCAGCTCGGGTCCGGGTGGTCAGCATGTGAACACAGTGAACACCAAAGTTGATGTACGCTTTAAGCTGGCCGAGGCACAGTGGATACCGGAGAAGACGCGCCAAAAGTTGCTCCAGGTGCTGGCCAACAAGCTGAACAAGGAGGGCTACTTTTTCATCAAGAGCGATTTGACGCGCTCCCAGCAATTAAATCTGGCGGATGCATTGGAAAAATTGCGCACGTTAATACGCGCCCAGGAAGTGGAGCCAGTGGGTCCCAGCGAGCAGACGCTGGAAAAGCTGCGTCGTCGTCACGAGCAGGCAGCCAGCAGCGACTGCAACTGAAACGGGAACGCGGCCAGATTAAAGCGCATAGACAAACACCAAGCGGCGTAGATTTGTAGTTTCTAATTTTGCAAAAAAAAAAAAACAATATTAAACACTGTTTACAACAAAGATGAGGTCGTAGCTTAGTGATCTATAGACTATAAGTGGAGCACATCATCCGCAGCCGGGGTGACTGTAAAGCGTGGCACGGGCATTGTAATGATGGCCTCCGGCAAATGCAGCTGCTGGCGACTCTGATGCGAGGGCATGCTGGCAAAGCGAGGACGCTGAAGGGAAGAGAAGGGCAAAAATTGAGAAGAGTAATCATTGTGCTACCCGGGATTGCTTACCCCTTTCTGTATGTCCACGCTGCGTACCGTGTGCCTGCGCTCAGTGAGACGCTGCTCCTGCGCAGGCTTAGCCAGCGATTGCGAGTACAACTGCTCCAGTCGATGGATGGTGGCGACGCCACACGTTGCCGGCAGCTGTGTGGAGAAACTGTGCCTTATGCTGCGCGGCGACCAAGTGTGTTGATAGCCAGCCTCATCAAGATGACGCAGAAACTGTCCATTATCCTCGTTAGCCAGATTGGCCAGCAGCTCATCAATAATCGCTGCATCCCCACGAGACACTTTAATGTCATGCTTCCAAAACTCTCGATTGCTGCGTCCAATCACAGGCGCAATTTGTTTAATCTTCAGCACAAGGATGCCCATCAAATAGATGCAGAGCACATTGCACAGGGTCAAACACATGCTGATGCTGCCCAGGATGGCCAGTTCTGTGCCCTGATTTTGGGAATACTTGCTCGACTTGATGACATCCCTGTACAAGGAATCGTCGTTCTCAAAGAGCTTATAGATGCAAGCCAGTGCCCAGAGCAGACCTGAGTTCACAGCTGGCGGGAGAAGGGATGCTGAAATGGCCACGCCCACCAGCGAACCAATATTGCCACCCAATATGCCAATGGCTGCCCCGGCACCCGATGGTATCGCCGTAAACAAACCGACGACGAGCGAGTGGAGATCACAGCGGGAGAGCATCTCCTCGGTGAGTCCCTCACCAATGCCGTATTTCGCATCCGTGGTGCACACAACTAATCCAAAGATAAAGCCCACCAGGGTGGCCATCAGTATGCCAACTAGTTCGTTTCGCATCCCGAGTTGTCTGAGCGAACGCTCCTCGATCACCGTGCCAAAGATCGCTGCAATAATTGGTCCCATCAGCGGCGATATCAACATGCTTGAGGCCAGAAATATTGTGCTGTTCTCCACCAGGCCAAAAGATGCCAATATCCTGCAAGGATTAGCACAAGGTTTAGTAAGGTTTAGGAATTGAGTTGATATATTTACATATATACTTATAGATAAGTATAGGATAGATACAAGTATAGATATATTATTCAGAGTGCGCTTAAAGTGGGAAATCAGATTTTCATCTGCTTGGCTAACTTTTAAATTAAGATTGGTTCTAAAATTCTAACTTTTTGTACAAATTGTATGCGGATCTAGAGAAAATAATATGTGAATTGTTAGCATTGAATATGTTCTAAATATATTTTATATATATTACTTATATATTATATTATATTAAATTAAATATATTATTAGATATAAATTGCTTACGCTGCCGATATGAGGAGTACGCAGAAGTCGAAGGTTATCGCCGCATCCTGGCGCACCTCTCTCACAACTTGTGCCACATTCAAACGCGATTTAACCGAATTCATAAACCGATTCCAGGCGCCTTGTTTCTGGGCGTTCTGATTGCTATGCCCGCTGGAAATAACCCGTTGGAAATATAACTGGAATATATGTATATTAAATCCACTAGTACTCACTCCGCTTGGGGTATGCCCTGGGGCTGATTATCAATTTGTTGTGGATTCATTTTATACGATTTGGAGGCAATGCAATTCATGACACACACCGAGGAACCTTCGCGATCTCCAATGCCCCATTGCTGGAGCGCCTCGTAGAGATTCTCGTATAGCTCATTGAACTCGAGTGTGAAACTGATCTGGAATGTGTTGCCTTCCCGGCTGCGCAGCCAGAGCGCATTGGAAATGTGAAATTTACGCAAGATCTGCTGCAGCACATGCTCCATCGCCGTGTCCAACGGCAGTTCTGTCAACTCCGCCGACTCAACAACATCTGACAGCTGGCGACGCTTGTAACTGTCGACGTTGCTGACGCTGCTTCTGCTACTGTTATTATCCAGCTGTGGTGAGTCAAACAGCTGATGGGATTTCTTCAAACTCTGCGCATCGCCTGCAGACAATGATGAGCTTCTAACAGTGGCTGCTGTTGTTGCTGTAACTGTTGTTGTCGCATCTTCGTTCAGCTGTCGCATGTAGGCTTCCTTCAGGCGCTGCTCTTCTAGCGCCGTTGGAATTGTAATCGTGAACAGCACAGCGGAAGCGTGTAACATGTTGTTTTTAAATTTAATTGCTTATTGTGATAGGTATGAATAAATACACATAACACACACACGTATATTACATGAAATCCAACATATATACATATAAAATAAATAATCTATTCGCGGCACGAGATGTCTGCTGGCTGCAATGATCTGCTTTACACTGGGAAGCTAAAATGCATTGCGAGCCTTGTTGTTGTTGCTGTAGTCGCATTTAGCTGATAACGGTTTCTACTCAACCTCTGTTGAGTGCAGTGCGTGATCATCTGCTAACATTAAGCGCTCTGTTAACACATGACCGTTCTTAAGGCGAGCTGGCAACGCTGGCTCTGCTATTCCATTTGCAATTTAAAAACATAACAGCGAATTTAAGCATTTAATTTACTTTTCAATTTATATGACACTTTAAATGACAAATTAATCGAAATGTGTTTTATTTACAAATACTCTTACCACAATATATACACAATACAATACAAATGCACCACTTAAGCCTCTAAACTGACGTTCATCAATTCCTCGGTCAATTCAGCTTTGCTTTTCTTTGTCGATCTGCTCAAACCCAAGGCATTTGTATTCTGTTCGAGTGCAGGCGGTGGCAATTTCAGAAAATCAACCTTGATCGTTGTTGGAGTTGGAGTTGTTGTTGTAGTTGTTGTTGTTGCGGCCATTTTGTAGAGCAATTGCAGCTGCTGCACTGCATCCGTTGGCATCTGCTTTTGCACAGGCAGCGCCAATTTCGCTCTCTGTTTGCTGCTCAGCTTCGTTTTAGGTTTCGCCTCCAGCGGTTTCATTCCATTCGACCAACTTTCCAGCCAGCTGGCCGCATTTCGTTCGGTGCTGGTCAACAGTTGTTGCTGCTGCTGGCGCCGCAGCTGAGCACGCTGATCGATGGCGCTCACCTGGCGCTTATTGAAGGATTGATCTTCCTTGTTGGGATCACCCAACGGTTGAGTGTCCTTCTGGGGTCCCAGCTCGAGCAGCACCTGAAAATCAGCATGATCGCCCAGTCGAAAACCGAAACCAAGTCGCGAATCGGTGCCTGTTTTGGATATATATTTATTTATACTATTTAGTTCTGCATATATTTAGATTTTATATAATTTAATAATTTTTATATATTTTTTTGTATATATTTATTTTTATATAGTTAATTTAACATATTTAATTTTATATTTTTTTTGTTACTTACCCTTCTTGATGGGCGGTATATTGGAATAGACCAGGGACAGGAATGACGTCAGCTGCTCGGGCACAATTAATCCATTCACATTTTGAGCTGCACATAAAAAGTAATTTGAGTTTTCAGTTTTATCTGCAGTTCAAACACTGAGCAAAGATTTTGACTTTCTGAGCGTCGCTTTTGGGTTATGCAACAAGCACTTTTATGGGCCGACTTTTAGTTTGGCTTGCTTTGTTGACGGTTTTTTTTCTCGTGTTTTTGCTGTTTGTTATACAACAATTAATGTCGGCATATATCTATGTGTTTATGTAAAGAATGATATTGTCGAGAGTACACGACCTGGAGGTACCCTTGTAGACAGCTGTTAAGTAAATAGTTTTATTCTAACTTAATGAAATCTTTTCAGGCTATCAATAATATGTCAGGCTACATTATATATCAAATAATAGTCGACATATTGATAATTGTGCCTTTTATTGCTATCGTTAATCGATTTATATCGATATTCGCGTAACGGGTGTGGTTATCGATAATATGAAATAAACTTTAGCTGCCTGAGAGCTTATATTCCAAATTTTAAGTTTCTAGGTCTTCTAGTCACTGAGATCGGCTTCTTCATAAAGACAGACAAAAGGAACTGGCTAAATCGACTCGACTTTTGATCTATATAGGCTCGTAATTGCTTCCTTGTGTATTTTATATAATTTGCCAAAACTCTTTATACCCATATTATTATTATAAGATTATAACAAAACTATATTAATTTTAAGACAATCTCAAAAGAAATTACTGGACATATTCTAAATGTGACTTAAGTGTAGTAATTGAAGCACTCTGAGTACATGTTATTAAAGATAATCATTACACTTAGAAAAACGAGTTGTGCAAATGAGAAAGATGTACACATATGGAAAAAACACGCTCAGAATTAGATATATTGAGAAAATATACTTTCTGAACTATAAGTTATCTAATTATTGCTCAGAAAGTACAACTCTTCTTTGTTTTACGCCAAAAGTATGTATAATTAGTAAAGTATTTTAAGATTCAAGTCGTAGTTTTTCCGAGTGTAGATAACTTATTAGGTAGTTTTCATAATTCGATGACTTTAGCAACTTGAGCATAATAAAACTTGTTTATATAGCAAATTCAGGGTTATCCATTGTGTGGTTAATAACTTTTAGCTCAAGAGAACTGACCTAGCTTAACTTTTGATCTATGTGTTGAGCCTCAAGAAAAAAGAACAGAAGATAATTAGTGAAGAGCACTTTAAAGCTGTTGAGAATGCTTAAAGTGCTCTTTTTCAATTATCTTCTGTTTTTTAAACAAAGTAAATGTAAACTTTAAACAGAGATCAAAACTTGTTAATAGAGATAATCAAATCAACTAGCCCCAAACACGCACGCAAGAGAGAGAGAGAGAGAGAGAGAGAGAGAGAGAGAGAGAGACGCAGACACGACCTTGACACAAAGACCGGCAATAATTTCGAAAACGCGCTTTTAGCGCAGTTTGGAGTTTTGGTCTAAGCTGGCTCTGTGATCAAAGTTTAGAGTCTAGTCTTAAAAAGAAAACCGGTTGTTAGCGCTTTACTTACGTTGAAGCAGGCCAAAAGCAGGGCCAGCCACAGGCCAACAAATAGCGTTTCTTGTTGTCTTTTTGGCCAAAACATGATCAGCGGCACAGCATTTAGCGAATGTTAACAAACTGTAAAATAAACATAAAGGATTATGAAACAGCTGTTGTATTTGTTGTAGAAGAAGAATTTTGACTCAGTCTGGCAACGCTCTGCATGTATGTGTGCGTCAGCTGAGCAAAGTATTTCAAAAATGCGATATGCAAACACTCACACACACACACACATACACACACGCACACCCAAATAGCGTCAACAACAAAATGAATGAAAACAAAATAAAAAAACGGACGGCAAAAAAAATCTGTTTGGAAATCACTCTCACTTTTTGTTCAATGCGCTGTTTGTTGTTGTTTTTGTTTGTTGATTTTTTTTGATAGGGTTTTTGCCTGAGCTCAATGTCTTCTGTTTATATTTTAACTGTTTTTGTTATTTTTTTTTAAACTATTTTGTGTGGCCTTGTCTTTTGGAATTTTTGTCACTAACATTTTTAATTGTCATATCGTTAATGTATATATATTTTTGTTGTAAATTTTAATACTTTTACTTTAGTGAATTTTATATGTTAATTGAATTAACACTTTGCTAATAAGCGGCGTAAGCATAATATTTGTCAAAAATGAAAGCGACGCCAAGTTTCGACTTCGAAATACGCACAAATGCTTAATACAATTTCGGTTTCAATTTCAATTTGGATTTGGCTCCAAAAATAGCAAAGTTTACACCAGCCACATACAAATGGCTTAGTTACGCACACACTCATGCACACACTTGTATATATATATTATTTATTAACAGTTACTTTTTGTACATTTTGGCTTTAGTGTTTTTTGATTTGGAATTTCTTAATCAATGTTGTTTAACTGCACACATTTTGCCGTTGAACAACCATTCCCAGTTCGCGTCTGCGCGGCAACTGAAATGGAGAGTGAAAAAATAAACCGAGTGCATGCAACAAGCGCCGGCAGCGTCGCTGCGACTTCGTCTCAGCCACAGCTCTGGTTTTGGGTGGAGCGCGCACTCGTTAAACATCACGTAACAGCAGTGTTGTTGTTGTTATTGTTTTTTGCGCATGCTTCGTTCGTGTAACAGCTTCGCGCATGCGTCACTGCGCTGTTGTTTTTGTTGTCTTGCAGGCTTCGGCTTTGTCTTAGTTTTCGCCTTAGCTTTCAGTTTCGGTTTCGGTTTCAATTTCGTGCTCTCATTTATAGGCCGGCTCTTGGTCCATTAACGTCAGCGCTGCTCAAATTGGCGCACTCGGCTTAACATGCGCAGCTTCTGCGCTGCTTTGCTCTGCTTCTGCCTGTCGCTGTTTTTGCTTTGCTGTGTCTCTGCTCTCTGCTTAGCTTGACAGGTGGCTGTGACTTTTTTGGCACTTCTGTGAAATGATCTGTGTATTTTTATATGTATGTGTGTATTTCTTAAAAGTTTGACAGGCTGCTTAGCCCTGTCCTGTGCTGTATTTGGGCCTGTTATTTTAACATAATTGAATGACTTTACATGTTTATCTTGCGAGAAACTTTAATTAATTGGTTAGTATGAATCACTCAGATGATAATAATAATTTACGGGTGGAAGTTTGCAATGACAATTTACAATGACAGATGTGAATAATCATCAGACACATACATACATAGATTTCATAACATACATACATGCATACATATATAACATAACATAAAATAACTTACATGCATACATGCACGATAACATTACGTATCGTAACATAACATAACAAAGCTCTTTAAAACCCTATCAATAAATTTCAAAGGAAAAAGAATAATGATAATGTGTAAAAGTGGCGTTATTTTATCAAGCAGCTTTCAGTTAGCTGCAATTGCAAAGAGTGTATACAGGGTGACCTATTTAAATGATGAGACGTGAACATATATTTATTTATTTATTATTTACAAGCCTATATTTGAAAGATAGCTATTATTTAGTTTTCAAATAAAATTGGTTTTTCTTTTTGGGTGCCTTTTCAAGTTCATTGAACGACCTAATTGGATATATAATCATACACTAGCCTCATGTTGGACTGTACAGTGAAACCTGTCAGCAAGCAACGCACTGAAGCTCAAAGCACTGTTAACATTTGCATAAGCAAAATGACAGATAAATAACAGACTGTCAGTGAAAACCCTTCACGCCCACCTGCATATTTATTTCAGTTAGTTGAGCTATTGCTGACATTTGTGTGTAAAACGATTTTGTTTAATTACCCAAGACAGTCTTATGCAATAAACACTCACACACACATGCATAAAAACTATTTATGTTAGAAAATAGCTGTGTCTATTGGACCATAGCTATTGGTTAAAGCTGAGTGCATACACTCAGCAAAAAATCGACCTCATTTTACATTAGTCTCTCATATTGAAAAAGTAAATTTCTACAATTTATTATTGTGCCTTTGAAAAGTAAAGGTTAAATTTTTAAATTTCAATGTAAGAATTCTTATATTAGCCTTTCTATTACTTATAGGGCAAGCCTTTCTAAATGTTGGAACTTTTTGCGAATATTTAGAAGTTATTTATAAAAAATAAAAAAGTTTGCATTTTTGAAGCGATTTATTAAAAGTTAGGCCAATTTTTTTTCTGAATGTAGCGACACATTGCGGTCAATGCATGATTTGCAAATACAATTGGCCAACAAGCATGTGGCAATAATGGAAAATAAATGGCCAACAATTGTTTGCTTTGCTTTTGGCTTCGCCATACAAGATTTTCAAGTGTTGGCAAATTTTACTGCATGTTCAAATGACAACTGATTAGTTGCAGCAGACGCACGTACACAACTTTTACCTCTTAACTAAAGGTTTAACAATTAACTGTTATTAAGTAAAACATGTATTAGTTGAGTGTCATGGCTGAAGTACCTAATTATATTTACTAATTATTAATTATTTTATTACAATTTGCTTTGGCAAAAATGTAGCATACTTCGAGGCTGCCTGAGAAATGCTCAGCTAGTCCTGTTAAGTGGGCTGTTTGCTGAGCTGCTGTTAAGCTGTCTTTGAGCTGCTGTTAAGCTCTTTGCCTGTAAAAACCTTGCATACAAACAGGCGCATGTACAAATAAATAAAAATAGCAAAAAAATCAATAAAAAATTGCATAAATAACCAACTAATTAAATTAACTCTTACACCCCGTCTAAAACTAATTAACAACTTACTTTTGCAGACATTTAAAATAATTGATTTACATTTTATTGTTCTTATGGCTTTCATTTTTAACTAGAGCTACAGCACTAATTGTATAATAACAAATTAAGAACTTAAACTTTTACATAATGTTTGTTTTCTTTAGTTTTTGTTTTTCATTTTCGCAAATTTTCAACATAAATGTGTAGGAAACCAATTGAATTTTTAATTATACATTTATAGCATATTTTTGTAAATAAATTATGTAAGACGAGCAGCAATTATTGTATTGATTGTTCGTACATAAAACATATAACATATATAACAATTCTTTCACAGTTCAGCGACATTTTTTCGTAATTATTATTATTATTTGTGTATATAATTATTTAATTACATTTTATGTTTATTTGTTTTTAGTATTTTTTAATTAGACTACGCACTACACTAACAATGATGTGTAAAAATAAATGTGATTTGTTTTTAACTCTTGTCTCAAATATATACTTAGTTTAGTTTTAGTTTTACATTTAGTGTTAGTTTAGCTTTTCTTTTTTTAATATGCTCTTAGCATACTTCGAGTATGCTTTTAATAATAATATTTAGAAATTCATTGTTTTTCAGCTTGTTATTGCCGCTAAATTTAGGCTCGCTTTTTGTAATTCGAACTGCAGCTGATAATTGTACGAGTTCTAGTTTAGTGTCGAATGTTGAACATTTTGCTGTAGCTGCAGCTTTAGCTTCAGCCATAGCTTTAGCTAGCTATAGGTAACGAGGTAAAGTGCGCCTTGCTTCGAAATCGACACAGTCAACTCCATGCCACAAATTGGGGGCAGCATCTCATTATCATCATCGTCATCATTATCATTATCATCAGTGTCAATGCCACGCGAAGAGCGAATGCATCACCAGCAAATAACCAGTTGTCACAATTATGCTGCCAATCATAATGGGAAAGCCAACTCTGCAAAAGGAATTGGATTAATATAGTAATATATAAAGAGTAGGATATTTATAGCTAGCTGTGCCTGCTCCTTAAATATCCTATCAAATGTGAAAAAGGTGTAATGAAACTCTGAACTATCTGGCAGGCAGAAGGAAGCAACTCCGAGCCCATAAAGTATATATATTCCTGATCAGCATCAAATGCAGAATCGATTTAGCCATGCCCGCGTGCCTGTCTGTCTATATGCACAAGCCGATCTCAGATTTCTTTTGGAGCTCTCGACTGCACCATTCTAACTGCTTAAACTAAAACTGCCAGGGTATTTATATAGCCCACTACGACTAGCTGTTTCTTCTTGTTGTTTTTTTTTGTAATATATATTCTCATTTGTTTTATACTCACTTGAAGAACTCGAGGAATGTGAATTTGTAGCCATGTTGCTCGGCAACTCCGGCACAGACCACATTCGCCGAGGCACCAATCAGCGTGCCATTACCTGACAAAATACAATGTGAATATTAGCAATTATATACTCTATATATATACTCTATATACCTACCGCCCAAACAGGCGCCCAGAGCTAATGCCCAGACGAGTGGTTGCAAGGGTAGATTCAGGGTGCTGTTCTGTGCCAGAGAAATGGTAATCTTGACCATCATTGTTGTCAGCGGAATATTGTCGACAAAAGCCGAGGCCAACAGCAGATACCTGATAGATATAGTTAAATTTATATATTAACTAGAGTACTATTATAAAAAATATATTCATTTTACCCATAGTATTATCAAGATGGCAACCATTAAGCGCTGATCTTCGCCGACGCCTAGAATAATATTCTCGGTCATGTTGCCAATCCACTCGATGAGGCCCAATTCGGTTAGAGCCTCCATCAGTATGAAGAGCGCGGCAAAGAAGAGCAAGGTGGACCACTCCACTCTCGCCAGTATCGCCTCCAGATCCTCAATGTCCGCCAAGATGATGAGGAATATCGCGCCGAGCAGTGCTGTCCAGCCCAAAGAGAGACGCTGCAGTTCCGGCACCGAATGCAGAAAGAACAAACTGATCACAAAGATCAACGCTGCGGTGCACTTGATCAATAGCGGTTTATTCCGTATCGGATACTGGGGAATGGACAAAATTTATATAATATATATATAATAATATAATAATCAGGTAAAGTAAAGAAGTTACAAGCTTTAAGCTGTTCCTTCAACGGGGATTTGGAGTTTTAATATAAATTTCGACTAGGAATCGCTCTTTTTTTGTTTTAGTTTTGATCAAGTTATGACAGCGATTCGTCTTTCAGTCTGAATTACCAGATGGCAATAGCTTTCTATATTTTTTCCCATATACATATGCATATATTTATATGTATATGTAAGGTATTATTGTAAACTCACCTTGGCCTGCAGATTGGCGAGGGTCTGTTGATAGTTGGGCGCTGGGACGACGACGGCCGTAATGCGTTTCTTGAGACTGCGCTTCAGGCGATTCACTTTCTTCATCAGCGTCTGACGCACCAGTTCCTCATCCTTGGAGTAGGCCGAGAGGCTGGCGGCTGCTCGCTCTCCACACGAATCTCGTGACGCAGTTCCTCCACCTCGGGCGAGTCCTTGAACTGCAGATCACTAATATTGCGGAACTTGTAGCGCAGCTGCAAATATGTTTGGATCATCACCAAAATGACGCCGGGCAACATGTGAAGAGTGAACACAGCAAAGTTGACGCCCTGCAATTGCAATTGAGATAATATCAGTAGGCATATAAATCGGGAATGAGAGTCTTCCTTAAGCTAGATTATTGCTAACTGTTCTCTGAAGTTCTTAATCTGAATTTAGTTCATCAGCAATTATCAATCAGTGAAGCAAAGTTATATATAAAGACTAACAGCAACTATCTGATTCCGGTAGGTTTTTAAGTCCTTTAAGATTTATGTTTTCCAACTGCTCACTAAAGTTCTAAAGCTGAATGCATTCATTTATTCAATCAATCAGTTCAATCACAGATAGCTTCAATCATCTATATGTTATTTAAGAGCACTCACATTCTTGGATATGTAGCTATTCGAGGCAATAATGACATTTGGTGGATCGCCCACAGGGGTTAAAGCGCCGCCGATGTTCGAGTAGATGACCATGCACATCAAGATGGGCACCGGATTGAGGGACATGACCTCGCAGAGGCGTATCGTGACCGGTGTCATCAGCAGCACCGTTGTAACATTATCCAAAAACGACGACAGAATGGCCGTAAAGAAGCACAAACAATTGATGAGAGGCCAGACGTGTCCATTTGTGATCTTATACGCATAAACGGCGAGATAATCAAACACCCCCGTCTCCGAGAGTATGGCAACCAAGATCATCATGCCAAAGAGCAGCAGCAACGTTTCCACATCAATCCAACCCATAATCGTGGACATTGAAGGACGCGAGTTGAGCGCAGCCAAAATGCCCACAGATAAAGTTGAGGCAATGATGGCAGCAAAAGTGCGATTAACAATCTCCCAAATGATCATCACATAGAGGCCGCAGAGCACAGCTGCCGCATAGAGAACGCCATGCTTCTTGTAGATGGGCGACTCATCTACATTCAGTTGGAGCGGCAACTCGCCATCAATGCTGCTGGTCAACTCAAAATTGAGTCGTGTTCCATTTGCCTCGATGAGTTTTGCTGCATCCGCTGGCATTAGTTCGAAAGTGTGGGTTTTTTTGGTATCCTTGGTGGCATCGATTAGCTCTGGATAGACAACATCCAGTTGCCACATTTGACTCGCATTCTCCGTGTAGAACTCCTGACCCTGTGCATCCAAATAGCTGCGTGTGACGAGCACTTGCAAGACGGGCAGCGGCACACTATCGTTCAACTGCAACTCGTTCTCCTGCAACCGAAAGGGGCCCCTCAGACCCAGCCCAATTCGCTCCAGCTTCGACGTGGCAATGGAGAAGACTGAAGAAATAAATATTTAAAATATATTAGAATTACAAGTTCGGTTTGGTTTCTATTGTTGCTCACCTCGCGTGGAACTGTTCTTGGGCACACTGATGAGACTCAATTGATCCACGTGCTCGTTGTTGCTCATCAGAAAGGCGGTGAAAACACACCACACAACAAGCAGCAAAGATATCTTAAACCAAGTCAAATACTTTTTGAACTGAAAGTGAAAGTGAAAGAAAATTGTATTTAAAGTCTGGCTCAATAAAATCGAACTCCCAAATAAGTTAAGTTAAGCTAGCTAAAATATTTATTTATTTATTTTATATGGATTTAAAGTCAGGCTGAAGAAAAACTTAACAAACGAATAAGTTAACTTACAGTTAAGCTAAGTTAACTAAGTTAGTTAGTGGAGAATTAGGCAGAAAAAAATGTAGTGTTCTATGGAAAAATGTGATCAATCTATCAATCAATCAATCTATTTTCTTCGAATAAAAATTTGTTTCCCTTGGGAGACTTCATCTTTTACTAACTGGAAACCCACAACAAGACAAAGACTTTTAAATTCATGCATGAATTAGCATTGATGGAGTTGCTATAAGATCAGAAGGGGGTACAATAGATCGAAAGTGTTTGAAATTCCCCCAATACTAATAATAATACCCAATACAATGGAACTAATAGGTCGCAGTGCATGCAACCCACCCAATAATAAAAACAATACGCTCTTTAGTTATTTTTAAATACTTAATTGAATAATAAATAGCTTGTCGCCGATTCGTTTCGTTTTAATTATTATGTATTCAGTTGTTTAGCTTTAAGCACATGCTTAATAATAAATGATGTAAATTTTCTCAAATTTAAGCAGGCTCTCAATATGAAAATATGTTTTGGCTTACACAATCAGTGTTTCTTATCCGATCCATAAGAATTATTCTCATCTTTATAACCAGTTAAGCTAGGTGCACTTCATTATTATATTTATTTATGGGAGTTTAAGCTTGCTTTGAGGACTAAAATAAGTTAAGTTAAGTTAAGTTAAGTTATATTAAGTTCAGTTAAGTACATGTTGAAGTTAATCTAGGCTATTTTCATCTTAGTTAGGGTAGCTTTAAATTTCCCATTTAAAGAATTGGTGCTTAAAATAAGTTAACTTTAATTAAGTATAAGTTAAAGTTAAACTAGATAATTATTATTATGTTAAGTAATGTTAAGTTAACTTCAATCAGGTACAAGTTAAAGTTAATTTAGTTCTCAAATTTCAAAGATCTTTTCAAGGACTCACGTTGCTTTTGGAGTAGCCCTCGCCATCGTCGTGCTGATCCTCGTTGTTGTTCTCCAGGTCCCTGGGGGGACAGACAGAAAACTGGTTGCACTAATTACGTAACTGACAATCGAGTGGCAAAGAACTACGAACCTGCCATCCAAAACATGCACCTGTCCGGCCTCGTTCGTCACATTGATACCGATCTGTGTGAAGACCGCCTTCGGCTCCTCCATATGTCCATGTCCATTCCGTCCAATCTGCTCAAGTTCGTTGTGCTCTTGCTCTGCCACATCCTCCAAAGGCAAGGGATCTGAGATGATAGATAAAGGTTTTAATAGGCAACTAATTCATCTGTACTCAGTATAAAAATCAACCATTTCCAATTTTGAGAAATATTTTCTATAATTAAGTAACCCAGAAGATGATACAACTTTTTTCTACATTTCAGAAAAATCTAAGAAATGATAAGCCCTGATTTTTAGAAATATACTTTCTGAATAATTAGCTGAGTTACTCTTGATGAAATTCTAAAATTCTTCTCGATTTTTTTCTCTGAGTGCAGCTGCATCATTTATTAATGGCTAAATACCAAGCGATATGGGTAAATATTTACACGGCAATTGAACCATTAGCTGCAATCGACAGGACAACGACAACAGGACCACAGGACGACAGCAATTTGAGGACTGATTGTGACAGCAGTTGGCTCAGTCTTCGATTTCTACGTCAGCCACTTCATTTTATTAGCATCTATTTTTAGCTTGAATGGCTCATAAGATAACAAGTTTGAATGCTCTAGTCGAGAGTGCTCGACTGGCAGATACCCTGCACCTAATTGATATGCTTCCATTTGCAAAAGCTCAGCAATTGAGTCTTTTATAGCTATCGGAAATAGATTTATATCGATACATGCAAAGCGTGTGTAGTTATCGATAAAATTAAATAAACTTGATATGTTTATGAAATACGAGAACTTTTATACCAAATTTATGGTTTGTAGCTATTATAGTCTCTGAAAACGACAGACAAGCAAACATGGCCATATCAACTTTGTTTTTGCTGCTGATCAAGAATACATATAGTTTAAGGGCTCGAAAATGCTTCCTTCCTTTCCCACAACTTCATTTTACCCTCTTCAAGATTTTTAATGTGCTTAGGGTGCATAAAACCATTTATCAATTGACCACAATGATAGAGGTATGTCAATAGCTATCGGTATCTATATATAATTCAATTGCTGCTTTAATGGCTCAATTTCAGACGTGGAGTGGTTCTATCGTCACCCGTCATCATCATCATCATCGTCATCAACATCATCATCGTCATCATCAACGTATATCGTCTATCGTAATATTGCGGAAATAGTAAAGGCCATATTTTTGCATAGGCATTAGCATAATACCTATTCAAGACCCAAAAAAGAAAACAAGTACAACGGTAGTACGTCTATTAAACAATTTAAAGTGATAAACATTGCCGCAAGTTGCGCAATTCGCATTCGTTATCCAAATTCAAAGGCAGAAATAACGGGAGAGAGCCTTGTTTTATGGCCAATGTCAATGTCGACGACGGACGGACGACGCCAACGCAAAGCGTCATAAAAATTTCAACAATAATTACAGCCATAAAAAAAATAAACACAACGTGCCAATAAAAAATAAACAAATTCACAAAGAAATGCGTAGACAGCTAGCCGAAAACTTGATGCGCTCTTTTCTTCTGGCGCTATGTGTCTAGGAAAGTACCAAAGTGAAAGAGTCTCTACTTAAAGATTAAGATATATAATATATCTGTTATCGATAAGTATCGATAGCTAATAGAATTTACAAGTTTTGTATAAATATTTGTTTATTACTTATTAATATATTGTAAGCATGCAAAGCAGCGGTAAGCTTTAAATTGAAAACTGAGCCAATGGTTGATGTGATTTTAACCAATTTACATGCTTGTTAACTATATATCGATAGCCTAACGATCAATTATAGATATGCGAAGCCACAAAACATGAATATATCAATAAGAAACTTGATAAAATTGAAGATGACTTTATATTTAATAAAATTTAAGATGTTTCCAATAACCCCAGCTGGCAGATAAGCAGGGATAACGCACATTGATAACTTATCGATAAATTACAAATATACAAAGCCTCTGAGCTTACCACGGGTATATAAATATCTCAGATGGTTTTCCCCCAAGCTCCAACAAACATAACAATACATTTAGAATACCCTCAGCTGGCAGTTAAGTAGGGTGACACTTACACCCCCTCTACACACACACAAAGCATATGCTGTTGGACAAGTCAAATAAATGTTGAGGCAACAAGATGGTTTTGTGGCACCCCAAAAAAACAAAAAAAAGAAGGCGAAATAAAAGGAATATGTAAACACTTACCGCCATGGAGGCGCTCGTGCTCCTGCCTGAAGGAGGCTAGGCTGGGATCCTGTCGAATGCGTTCGGGCAGCGTGCGCCAGACCTGTAAGGCACCTTCCGTTACCTCGCTGCATATGTGGCAGGTTGATTGTCCATAAGTTGTGAGTTTGGGGCACATTGGGGAGCCATGAAAAAAAGAGAGAACAAAACGAGCGAAAAAATTGAGGTGAGATTTGCTAACGGGATTTGTCTTCAATACAAAAAATAAATACTTGTCTAAGCATCAAATTTGTTTTGTTCAGGTGTGGCACGTGCCAATCACCCGCCCCGCCCCCGCACCCTATTGAGACACACGCAACGCATTTGCAGGAATTCAGGAATTCAATAAACGCTTAAAGTTCTCTTATTGATTTTGTTTTAGGGCGCCAAGAAATAATTTGTAAATGTCATTTCTGCTTTCAGTGCCAAGGCTTTAAATGTCTTTAAGGGATTTTTATTATTTTATTTATTTTTTTTCTATATATTTGCGATTTATAAAACCTACAGTTTCAATGTGGTTTTCAGGTTTTCGCATACGGCGAATGGGTTTAACAAGCACCCAAAAGTGGATTAGGACTTTGTGTGAGACACATAAATGCTAAATGTGATTTAAATCCTCTTAAAGCCTAAATGGCATTGCAAATTTAGAAAATCAAGGTGTGGAATTAAGTAAGAAGGAGCTTAAGTTACCCTTCAGTTATATACTTCAGTATGTATATTTATTTATATGTCTCGTATGTCTGTATATATGCGCCTGAGTCTCTTAAATTAAGATCGTTTGCTCATTTAAAGAATTTCGAAACGATTGCTACGAAAACTATGGCAATATCAATGTGTAATAAAGGTAAACGCTTATTCTAAAAATATAAGTAAAATTTAATTAAAAATTTATATATATTTATTTAAGTTATTCCTTTTTAATTTGTAAACGTGTTTCTAATTTTCTAGTTTACTTGTAGATTAGTTGATATGGCTGTCTTATATTTTAATTAATTGTTTTTCTATCCTTTTCACAAAAACAAATAGAAATAAGCCATTAAGCCGTGTTATACAAATCAAGGAGAACTTATAATGAGCGAGATGTAAAGAATGAAAATGTGGGAAGTGTTATGCTTTAAAAAGTCACCCAAAAAAACTGGTGTAGTCAGTGAGAAATCTTCAAATCCTGGGATACTATATCTTTTACTGACAAGAAATCCTCAACAAGACAAGGATTCTTAAATTCATGCATGAAGTGTGGGTTTATGGATGAGTTAAACGTTCAGAAAAGGGCACAATAGATCCAGGTGTACAACATTCCTCAATAATATGAACAAGTGCAGTGATTGAGACACGCCCAATACTCAAAACAATACCCACTTTGGTAACTTTTAATATTGTAAGTAAGTTAATAAAAGTGCTTGCAAGCAAAATAAATAAATAATAATTAGGTTGTTGTCGTTTCGCTTTAATTATAATGTATTCAATTGTTTGGCTTCAAACAGTTGCTGGGTAATAAATATATTATGTAAATTCCAATGTGGAAGGTCAATCGTTGCAAGCATCAATCAAAGTCTTGGAAAAACATTGCAATTCTCATGCAAATTAGCAGTTTGGAGCGAAAGAAACAGTAAAAGAGAGAGAGAAAGAAAGATTGAAAGAAGGCAGTGAGTGAAAGAGACAACAACGGATATTCATTGGGCATGGCTTGATTAGCAGGCACACTTAATTAAGGCACACTTTTTTAGGTCACACTGTCCATTTGATGAATGACATCGAATAGAAAAACCCCATTTCCATTTCAAATGCGAGTTTAATGACTTTTTTTTTGTATTTCAATAGCAATTAGATTGTCAACACAGCTGAATGGAGATGAATACACTCACAGAGACACTCATTCAGTTGGTAGATTGCACATCACGTGCGAGTGTTGAATAAATGCAATTTGTGCACTCAAGTCAAGTGGTCAGAAATCTTAATTTAGTTTAGTTTAAATGTCGCTTAGACACAAAAATAAATGAAATGAAACCCACTCGCATTCACTCACATTCAACTTACATTCAACGGGCTTTCAGCTCGCATTCACTCACACGACTCAAATGGCATAAGTCATAAATTATATTTAGTTTAATTTAGTTCGCAGAAACAGAAGCTGACACTGATTCCATATGATATTTTGATGGGGTATATCTATCTCTATCACTCTATCACTCTCTCTCTCTCTCTCTCTCTCTCTCACACTATCTCCCTTACACTGTCTTTCTCATTCTCGTTCATATTTAGAGATCTTAACTTATGCACTTTGCTTATTTGTGAATACAATTTCCGACACTGTTGTTTGAACTTGCTAAATTGTTCAACTTAAAGATTGAGTATGTCTCTTGAAGATATATATATGTATATCTGTATATATGTTTATTGGTTTGGATTTGAGTGCCTCAAATCTCGTCAAATTGCAATGCACTTGGTTTCAGTTAGATATGAGGGTTGAGTGATAGGAATACTTGGACCTTGATCGGAGCATAATATATGCATATAAGGGTTTCTATTATTTAATAAGTGGCTTTTTTATATCTTCTTTAATTTGATATATCCACCAATAGCTGAAACTACTTAAAATTATTGAAAAATTCAATTTCTACATCCTAGATATCACATCATTATCGATTTGTTGGAAGAATATTATCTAAAACTGCTTGGAATCAGTGTAAACTACTATTTCCAGAAGAATATTTGAAGATCTTATAAGATTATGCATTTTTTTGATTAAAGTTACATTTTCTTTATAAAACGAATGAAATTTCACTTAGAGAAGATTGCTTTTAAGATTATAAATATTTGTTATACTATTGAATATTTGTTATACGATTGAAATTTCGTTTTGAGCGCTGCTTAAAAGATAATGCTCATATTTCAATGGAAGTGAGAGATAAGCTTTCGAGTGCAGTCGCTTATGTAATCACATACTAAATTTGGTACACAAATTCTTGGACTTTCTTCTCTGCACTTTCTTTCTTTCTTTCTTGCACACAACTCAAGTTGATTGTTTACTTGTCGAACGAAACGAAACGGAAAGAAACACCCAAAGCAAATAATTCGTAGACATTCATATTGCTTTTGCTGACAAAGGGGTCAATTTTGAGCCCAAGGCTGTTGAGTAAAAGTTATATATATATACATACTCATCCTCGTGTGAGTAATCCTCAGAGTTGTTGTGATTATAGGACATTCTTTCTCTTTCTCTCAGTTGGCGGTCTTAGCTGCTGCTGCTGTTCCGTGTGTTTAAGGTAATTTCAGAAAATGCACTAGGGGCACACACTATCAAATCCGAGACCTTTTTCTTTTTCGTATTACGTAAATTTCGCAACAATATTTTCGTTTCCGTTTTTAATAATCGCACTCGCGATGCAAAAGAAAGTTATTCTAGTAATTTCGAGTCGTTTTTAAATACTATTATTTTATTTTGTGAAATATTTTACATATGTTTAGTACACATTATATTTGGATTTTTTGTTGCATTATCACGTGCCGTTTTTTTGCTTTCTTAGTTTTTGTGCGGCTTTGAGCAGTGCATTGATGGGTCGCCCTCGCGTTACTAACTCGCATGCACCGTTTTTTACCCTATTTTGTAGGTTTTTAGTGCGCACCACGACTGAACTCGCGTCGCAATCGCCAGTCGCCAGCAGCAGTCAGCAGCAAATGAAAAACTACGAAAAAAAAGTTCCTGATATTCATTTCTTCGTTTTTGTTTTGTCAGTTACGTTTCTGCTCATTATTCGCATTTATGCGTTCGCTCTTCTGCCCCTTCTTCAGTGCACATGCAGCGACTCAACTGATCGTCATCGTCAGCACAGATCTCTGTCATTCAAACCGTTCTCTCTCGCTCTCGCTTTAGCTCTCTTTATCTCTTTCTGCCCAGGCTTAACCCAAGCCCAAAAACTCAACTGTTTTTTTTTTCGTTTACCATTTGCGTGTTTACTTTATTGCTTGCGGTATATGTTGCTGTTGTTGTTGTTTGCCGTTATATTTATTACAATTATTATATTTCTGATCGCTCTTCTTTCATGTGTGTTTCGGTATTCATTGCTGGCGTTGGCTTATTTGCACTTCTTTCAATTTACACATGATTTATCACATTTGACAGTTGAGCTGTCTTTGCGACTGCCTTTGATAATGACGATCTTCGCATACCCTACAATCAAACTAAGCGAGCATATTGGAGTGCATACTGAATGCATATGTAATTAAATATGTATTTAATTGAATTTCTTAATGAATAACGTTTATATTACTTTAATTTAAATTAAATTAAAATTTTTGTATTTGTATACTAACACAAACTTTAAATAAACAAATTCATGTGGCATCCCTTTCTTTATAGTTGATGTGTGTCCAAATGTTTTCTATTTATTCGTCTACTTTTTTTTGCAAATCATTCGCAAAAAAAAACTTTTTCGCCACATTTGCAGAATATTTTGTAAATCAGCTAAATTTGTGGTTTTGGCGTTGGCCAGCTGCGTTCAAGATGACTTCATGCTAACGTCACACGCATTAAAAACTTCTTACATTGTAATTGAAAACCTTTTTTGCATTTTGAGGAAATCGTGCCAAGCACAATAAAAAAGTTGCTGTTGAATTTGATACCTGGCAATGCTTACAAGAAAGTGAAATGAAATGAAAAACCTCTTGGCACATAATAATAATAATAATAATACGAGTGGCTCTATCAGTAGTTGAAATATAAGTACATAAGTCATATAAAACGCAATTTAATAAAAACAAAATGAAAGAGAATCTCGCATGACTTTAATTTCTTAAGAAACATGAGCTTCGGCTACAAAATGGAAAAGTTCAATTCATACAATGAATTAAACAAGCCAAACGTAAGCGACTGCTGAATGCTCTGTTACAGCTGCATACAGGTGAAAAGTGGACACAAGGGCGAACTTGACGAAACATTGCTGTAGATCAAATATGCTCTGCTACCTTCGACGGTATTATATATATATAGAACAGTTGATCGCATGCTTCACTAAATAAATTAAACTGGGGAAGAGAGCGAGATAGAGAGTGTACTTAACAATACCTACCAATTAACTGTTATGTTATTTTAGCTTCTTGCCAATGACGTGCATTTAAATTGAAAAGCTCATCTCACTTACAGTTTATGACTAGTCAATTTAGTTAAGCTTTTGTAATTTGAACACTTTAATGTTAATTTAAACGACACAAAAATATATAGATTTTATGTGAAACTGTTTGCCTGGCAAGATTGAATAACCATTACTTAAAACTTAATGTTTACTCATACAAAATTTGGTATATATAATTAAATTGAATATAATAAAAAAAAAACAACAAAAAGAAATATTAAAAAAAAATACAAAATAATGATTATTAATATAGGTCATTGATAAGAAAATTACACAGCCCAAAACGAAGGGTCGAGAGATGGAACAGTGGGGGTGGGTTGCTGTTCGTCTGACATTCAAAAACCGTTTTCAATGTGGAGACAATTTTTTGCAATTGCAAGAAAAATAGAAAGCGATCGTCTTTTTTTTTTTTGAGTGTGAAAAGTATTCAGCCTGGACTCTGGACGCGACTGGGGACACTATGAGTGAGTGCATTGAGAGAGGAAGAGATAAGTTATTTTTATAACAGTGATAATCATGTTAAATCTCTCTTGGCAGCCGTAAATTTCCATTGTGTTGAAGAAGCAGCAACAGCAGAGTTAATTAATTGAAATTCGCGCACGCTTCAAATACACACACACACATACACACGCACACAATTCAATTGTTCCCCTCTGCATTCGCTCATTTTCGTTTTCTGCTCTTCCCACGCATCGCACACATGCTGAACGGGATTTCTTCTCGCACACACACTAAAAGGAATTGTATGTTAATGCACTTTATCTCTCTCTCTCTCTCTCTCTCTCTCTCTTTCTCTCTCTCTCTCTCTCTCTCTCTCTCTTGCACATTCTCAGCGCATTTTGAAATTCCAATTCACACCTCGACTATAAAGTTTTAACTGGAATTTAGTTTAGTATGCAAGCATTGCGAGCATGTGAATATAAATAATATATTTGCTTCCGGGTTTTTTTTGTTTAATACGCTGGGAATTGCAAATAGTTAATGGGTCTTTCCAAACTTATAAATAACATATGCATGCATTTTATTTGATTTTAGTTTTCGGTTAGTTAAGTTTTAATACTAATTATTATGAATTATTTATTAATAATAAAAATGAATAGTTTTCATTGCCAAAAAAAGATCCCTTTATTAACATTTACATAGCATACTTTTGGGAACTTGCACACTAAATTTGGTTCCAGTCCATTTTATGCGTTGTTTTCTTATCTTATATACTTATACTTCGCGCTCGAACTAATTCGTCTCTTTGCACAGTGCCCGTCGCTCACTGCTTTTGAAGATCCCGTTTTGCTTGACCTTGATTGGTCAATTCTTACTGATACTAATGCGTATTAGGCTCTCTTCTTCCCTACAAATGACATCCATCTTTCTTATGTGTCAGACGTAATTCTGTAATTCTCAATTTTGGCCTCAACATATTTTAATTATGTATAACGTTTATGACACTTGCCATTTCACATTTCATACGCACACCGCACTCATGACACGCACACATACACACACTCACACACACACTCACACACACACACGCAAACCCATTACATTTAATATGAACATCAACCTTTGTCACGTTCATAATCGCATTTATAATGTGTGCAGAGAACAGGCTGCTGGGCAACAAATGCCAAAATGGCGCTGATGCCTCCATACTTAACTGTTGACCTTGCCGCCTTAGACGAGGTCGTCGTCATCAGCATTCTTATATAATACCCTGTAGCCCAGCCAAGGGGCAAGCAGGGTATCTCAACTATGCAAAAGGAGCTTAGAATTCAGAAGAGTTTTGAATTCTCAATCCCTTAGAATCGACCTAAAATGAATATTTCCATTAAAAAATATATATAAAGTTTTCTATTTTTTAAGAAACAATTCTAAATAGTAACAAATACTTCTAAAGGTTTTCTCTTTCTTACAAATAATGTATAAGTAGTAGTAGTAATAGTAGTATTCCAAAATATAGGGAAGTTTTCTATAATTTATCTTAATTTATCATATTTTTTTGCCCTACAGGGCATTGAGCAGTCGACCATTCTCTCTCCCATCTCTCTGTTTTGGTACATTTAGTTGACCCACATTTTTTTTAGCTTGTTTTTCGCTTGTCTAAAATTAGACACCAAATCTATTTTCTTGCGAAGAAGGGGCAGTGGGTGGGGGTGTACAGGGCGCTGCGGGTAGCGTTAAGCAGAGGCTAAATCTTGCAGGACTTCGAAATTGTTAGCATCTCCTGCTGGCTTTCTATTGGCCTGTTGTCTATTAAAAGGCAAATTGAAAAATAATTGCTAAATAATATAGGAGAGAGGGAAGAGAGAGAGAGAGAGATGGGAGAGAGCAGCAGCGTACAAATTAATTACTGTGTTTTTTGATTTCGCTTTCGCTTTCGCTTATGCTTTGAACTTCGTTCGTTGCTTCATTTTCTTCATTTCATTTGGTGGGTTTCCAACACGTTGCTGCTGGCAAAGCAACAAAGGAAAGTTTTATGCCAGGACAACGTGACGCGCACGTGGCTGAAAGAGAGAGAGAATGGGAGAGACCGAGAGAAAGGGGAGAGAGAGCATCATGTCTGACCTTGTTGCTGTGCTGAGCGCAGCTGATTGATTGATGAACGTTTGGATTGAATCAATCTGCCTGCTGCGAGTCAACTGAATTTTGTCGCTTGTCTTTTGTCTTGTCTTGTCCGTCTGTTTTTTGTTTGTGCTTTGTAATTCAATGATGTTCTCAGCTATTACACTCAGAAAAATTTCCAACATTTTTGATTGTGGTTTTCTTTCAATTTCTATTTGCATTTCTAAATTTCAGTGTGCATTTTTCGTAAATTTAGAAACTATATATCTAATTGTCAGGGAGTTTTTATATGTGTACAACAGCAAGCAACTCTAAAATTAGCTGTTTTCTTACTCATATTATTAAATACACATTTATATTAAGAGATTTTAAAGAAAAAACCGCCATATTTTTGGGTTTGTCGATTTGGGAGCAGCTTTTCTACATTTTTGAAAATTATTTTTAAAAAATATAAAAGACCATATATATTTGTTAGAGCGACTTTCCTTTTAGAGCGATTTTTCCTGAGTGTTCGATTTATATGCATCATCATCATCACTGATGAGTGCGTCATTTGCCATACCAACATTTTGTCGTCGAACGGAAATTAAATATATGCCATTATTTTTAGGCCTCAAATAGATTCAACTCTCTGTCTCTCTCTCTCTCTCTCTCTCTCGCTCTTCATCTCGCTGTCGTCCCTTCTATGCAAAGGACATATGCCCTGCTCATTAACTTCAGCCGAAATTAGTTTTGACCACAAAACAAAACAAACTCTTAAATGTTTTTCGGGTTTTGGGTTCGAAGTCAAAAGGCATATTTATTTCAGCTGATTTATGTATTTATTTAAGTATTTCTAATTAAAAAACCCAGCTTGTTGAAATTGAAACAGTCTAGATTTTCTAAGCTGCTGCTTAGAAAAGGGTAAAAAGCGTTTAAAGAATTTATGTAGAATTAGGTAAAAGGCTGAAGAAAGCATCTACGAACCCATAAGGCATTTGTATTCGTGTACCATAGACAAATCAAGATGACAATGAAACAGACAATTGTAGAAATATAGCAAATAATATATAATATAATACATCCAGACATATTATTGATTAACTGTTCAAATTTAATTAGGATCAGATAAGAGGTTCTAATTCCAAAATTGGATTGCTGACAGGTTCGTGCTTGTGAACCGATTATATAAATATAGAAACAAAAGAATTTACATATTTACATATATGTATATATATATATATATATATATATATATATATATATATATATATATAAATTTAACAGTTGTTATACATGCAAGCCAAACCACTATTAAATTATAAATCGTCTATGCAAACATGTTTATACTGTTTGAAAATAAAATTTAATCATCTTTAATAAAAATTACCCTTTATATTATATGTACACAGGTTTTATGCATAAAAAACCTTCAAAACAATATTTAAGTCAAACCGCTTCGCTGGCACACAAAATATTCTTGACTAATAATGGCCATTCGGAGAGCAAAAATATTGCCTCATTAAGTCTGCTTAACAACTTCATTAATCTTAATAAAAATATTTTTTTTTGTTTTTCCATAGTATTAATACAATTAGGACAGTTTTCTAATTAAAAAATAGACATTATATAAAATAAAGGCAAATAAAATCTCGCGGTTTTAAAATGTAAAATGATGCAACATTTATTGCAAGGTTTGGGGAAACCCAGAAAAAACCCAATTAGACCAAAAATTATTAATTATTCGTAGCTAAGTAATAAGGCAAGCAACTTTAAGAGTTGAAGCTGGTACTTAAAGTGTTAAATACATTATTGTAAAATAAGAATTAAGAGAAAAAAACATTATTATATAATAGATAAGAGTTAGAAGAACAACTACTTTAATGTATATTATTATATAATGCTATTAATTTAATAATTATATATATATTATCGAAAACTTTAAGATGTTTTCAAACTGATTAAGTCATTTTATAGCATGTTAAATTATAACTAAAATGACTTGAACAATTCACTTCTATTCACTTCGCTAATCACTTATAGTTGTAATTAATTCGCACTGACAATATTTATATATTTTCTTACAAAATTAAATTTATATTTAAAATTGAAAGAAGACAAATAATGAAATAAGACAAAATCTAATATAAACTTTATCAACAACAATTAATCCAAAAATTGTTAAACAAATTGTAGCTCAATGAAAGGGAAAGTTAAAGTTTAAGACGTATTTGATCTGATTAAGCCATATTGTATTCTATTAAGTTATTCTTGCTAAATGACTCAAATGCCACAAACACCTCACTTTTATTCACTTCGCAAGTCAGTTGATATTTATTGAAGTAATTAATTCGCAGAGACAATATTTATTATTCAGCAACGAGAGTTGAGTTTGTTTTTCTTTTGCATTTCTCTTTTCTTGTCTGCTCGCTTCACTTACCTGGCCTGGGGAAATTTCTCGCTCCGGCCAGACGCCTGTCGCTGCAGGCAGAACTTGTTAACCTTCATTCGCATGCTGAAGGGCCAAACAAGTTTGTGGCTGTTGTCTTCTATCTTGGCCCGTTCACTATTCACTTTTGTGGCCAGCTGAATGTGTGATGCTGTTGCTGCCCCCGTCTGCAGTTGGCTTTAAGCGTTGACTAACTGTTAACGCTTGTCGCCGTTTTGTTGGCTTCTATTCAATTGGCTGTCACTTTGTTTAACGGATTGGATTGGCTTTAATTAGCGTCTCTGCTCTAATTAAACAAAACGACAAGTAATTTCTCGTTTTTATTGGAAATTTTTTATTATTATGTTCAAATCACTTGGTTCCAATTTTTATTTTAGTCAAATCACAATTTATTTTTATACTTGTTTTATTATTTTTTTTTATAGTCTAATTACATTTTAGTTTTACACTTTATTTTTATTGTTAAATCACATGTTTTTTTAGACTCGGCGATGATTAATTTTAGCACATGTATTTTTAGACACTGTTGAGTTTTTAGTAATATATTTTTTTCATTTAATTTTAGACTTTTTTTATTGTTAGACTTGTTTCGATTTTTGTATTTATAATTTTCGGCTCGTTTTAATTTTTGCACATGTATTGCTAGCCTCAGTTTAGTTATTACACATGTTTTTCTGTGGTTTCTTGTAGTTGATTTTTTCGAGTTTTTTGATTATCGATTGTTTTACTTTATTTATTTTGTGCAGCAAATATTGAATTTGCCTGGGGCTTTAAACCTTTCTTTTGTACATTTTGTTGAAGTTATGTTTATTTTGCTTTTTCGTTTATTCTTGATGCTTGTGTTTCTTTTATTATTTTTTTTATTTTATTGAAAATGTTGTGCACGTTTTTCGGTTGTGTGCGTCACTTGAAATGTCACTCGCATATTACGCATACGCCACGTTTGTCAGCCGGCTGCACTTGCGTCAACTTTGAAGCTGTTGAAGTGAATGAAACGAAAGCTGAACAATTCTGTTGCCTCCCACTTGAAGTTTTTCATGCGGCACGCACAAATACACAGCAACAACAACATTTGTTGCCACGTCAAATAAGCCATGGATTAATAATGCAAACAAATTAACAAAAATACTAAAAAACAAACTAGACAACAGCTATTAAACGACACAGCCAACATAAATTTGTAGAGCAAATAGCCTGTCATTCCTCAGTGGGGGTGAGGGAAAATGGGGAGGTGGGGAGAAGGCGCGGAAAAAGGGGGTAAGCTCAATTGATTAGCAATCAATGAATCAATATTCATTTACGCCTTATGCCGACATTTCTAACCAATCCCAAAAATCATCAGGCAACACAACACACAAATATGCTGTTTGGTAGTTGTGAGCACGTTTCTCTTTATCCGAAAGGCCCAGACACAAACACATACACACACACATGCACACACACACACAGACACAGTTGCTTGTGTGCGGCTTCACTAGCCAACAAATTTAAGCAACTATCTGCAAGAGCCATGAAATGGGAGTAAATCTAAGTAGTTACTTAAAGTCCTTATTATAATTAATCTGAAATAATGCAAATCCCTTTTTTATAATAAGTATAATTCATAATTTAGTGTCTTTCTTCTTAGGCCTCTTAATTATCAATTTGTAATGATCATGATTCATAATTTAAAGTTTCTTATTGATAAAATATGTAAAACAAGTCAGAATACTCTAGAAATAGAACTCTGCTAGGAGTTACCCTGTAAACAGCTTTCGAATAAAATAGCAAAATAAATAAACAAATATGAAAAAAGGTTAACAAGGCTAATCAAACAAGGCTATATACTTTATTTATATATGAATAATGTGAAGTACTTTAGTAATAGATGCAGACTTCTGTTTGAGTAGCTTTAGGACGCTTGATTACTTCTCCAAGTTTTCTTTAATATGCCATAAATCATAAAAGCAATTTGATTTATTTTTACTTGTGTGTGTGTGCCTCAAAATCTTTGTTGACTAGTGTTATTGAGTGTATATATAGGGGATATTATTATATTAGGTCTTGTTTTTGGTCACGTAGTGCATTTTGTTTGCCACTCAGTTTGTGTAATGCGTTCTAATTTCGATTTGATTATGCTGTTGGCTAACTACTCGACTCGACTCTATCTCTATCTTTTTCTCCAACTCTTCCTGCATCTCTCTCTCTCTCTTTTTGATTCTGCCACAATCTGTATAATTATTGGTCAAGTAATTGACTAATAATTGTGGTAAGCTGAAGTAATTAAAAATGTGCGGGTCGCAAAAATATTTGTTGCCGTCGTGCGGGTTAGTTTTAAATTATGCAGAATAACTGACCGCATACATACACACACCCCCACACCCCCCATACCCGCATACACATGAATTAACGTCACGTGCCTGGCTTTGGGTCCTGATATGCACATCAAATAGGATTCGGGCTATATCTAAAATATAAATACGCAGGCAAGCGAGTGACCTAATGACCCGTCTCAGCTCATCACACACACACAAGCACACACGCGAATTTCTAAATATAATATGTGTGTATTTATCCCATGCAAATTTGCCCTGAATTCCTGTCATGTTAATTATGCAGCTAATCTAATGACTTTCAGATTTGCAAAACACAACAAACAACTTTTGACATTTATAACAAAACAAAAAGAAAAAGACCAGAAGCCGAGCAAATTGAACAAGTATTAAGTTGCTGTGGTTCCTGTTGCCGCTGACAATCAGTTAAAAAATTTATGAAATTCTGTCGAAATGTAAACGAGACGTGCAAAAATAAAATCACCCAAAAAAACAGAAAATAAAGCAAGTTTGCTGCTGTCATGGAAAACTTTTGCTCCTACGCAAAATGAAAGGAGAATGCGAAATGAAAGAATTTGTTTTGTCAGCAAGTCTAAAAGTTGCCAAAACACACACAGCCACACACACACACACAGGCATAGAGACAGACAGCTTAATATGGCCAACAAGTTGGTCTTCCTTAATGCCAAGTTAGCCGAGCTGACTTTTAAATACACTTTACTTATACTAGACTTGCCGGCAACTTTCATTTGTTCATTTATATTAAATTATAATTATTAAAAATCTTATTCGACAAATATATTATATATTTTTATTATACTTATTATAACAAATTAAAATTATTATTATTATTACAATATAATTATGGATTCCGACTCTCTAAATCTGTGCAGTCTTCTAAGCTAATTCTTAAACGATTTGCAAGAGTCTTTGTTGAATTAAGGATTAGTCTGAAACAGGTGTAACGTCCTAGGAAAAAATGTGCTTAGCTCATTAATCCGAGTTTTTCAAATGTATTCCTACGATGCTACATCGTTTTCTGCCTAAGACGACGCATTCTGCTCTACAAAATTGTCAGTTCCTCCGAATATACATACTTTAGATGGCATATCTTTTCTATATTTTCTCCCTCTAACTTCTTCCCTAATGTTTCCAATAAATGTTGGATCTTTTATGACATTTCTTTTATATGTTTTCATTTTGAATAACATTGAAATTATTCATTTATAATTTGACATCATCTTATTTGTAGCTTTAATTTTATTTTTAAATTGAATTTAACTAAGTTAAGTTAACACTCTCTTTCCACATTAAATAAATTTCCATATAAATAAAAAATAAAGAGACCGCAAAGTATTCAAAGTCTATTGTATGCCATGATTATAACTTGCTTAAGTCGTTTTTATTATAGCTTCCCATGGGGCATTTGGCTTGGGACTGAGAGTTGCTGCCTCTGCTCAGCTCAATTGCCGCAGCTCTCTTGCTTCGCTACTCAGTTGCTGCCACATAGTGTGTTTTCCCAAGCCACAAAACGGTTCTGCTTCTACTCTCGGTGCCTCGCTGGCCTCATTCTGGATAAATGTAATTAATGTAGAATAATCAACGTGCAATATAAACACAACCCAATAATTATTCGTACTGGCAAAAATATCTAATTTGCCTTTATTAATTTTTGTGGACACACACCACAAATTGAAATTTAATTTCTATAATTTTATTCGTAGATTTCAAATCTTTTGTACCTTTGAAAGTATATTTTTTGGGAAAATATTTTATAGTTTTAAGTATTGTGTCAAAAATATATAAAAAATTATTTTCATTGGAAAAAAACATATTCTTTAAATAATATTAATTATAACAATTTTGTGTTTTTTTTATTATACATATTTACATACAACTTTTTTAAATCATTGTAAATTTTGTTAGTTTGTTTTTTATCCTTAAAAATGCGAATTTTTTCCTGTATTTACTTTTTATGTTTAAGTTTAATATTTGAAATTATATTTTAAAGAGACATGTGTCTACACAAAGTAATAAAATCATAGCTAAGCGTAGGCCTACGCAGCTATATTAACGAAAAATATATTTTACTTTCATAAAAAAAGAAACAACGTCAAATTTAATATTTTTGGCACTTATGCCAAGAAAGTCCATTTAATACTCTAACAAAAAAAGCTGAACAAACTTCTTCAAAATTGCATGGGTTTTAATATGTTTAGCCATTCATGTCGGCAAATAGTGCGTACGTCCGTCTGTCTGTTTGTCTGTCTGTCTGTTTATCTGTCGTTCTCTCTAACTGTCTGTCTGTCCGTCTGTCTGCCTATGGCTGACTATGTGTGTGTGTCAGTGTTCAGTTGACTACTTTTCTATTGCCTACTTTTGAGGGCTTCTTTGAAAATAGTCCTTTTGTGTTTATGGGTTTGTTAGTTGGTGGGTTGTCGAACTTTCTGTAATGTTCTTAATGATGCCGCAAGTCTTTAATAAAATATTACTTATTTGCGTGGTTTACCACAACAACACATTACTATATAGACGGACATCAATTAATAATATGTGATTAAGGTGTGTTTTTTCTTTCGCCATAAAACTTAATCGAAATTATTTATATCAAGTGTTAGTTACTAGGTTATTGATTGTTTTATTAGCTGGGTCAGCACAACTGGATTCAAGAATGTTGGCTAATGAGGTTAATTAAAGGTTACGAGGACCTTCGTTGCAGCTGTGCATACTTTAATATTTCCCATAGCATATTAATTATATATTTATTTATAATCTATAAATTTAACAGCTAATTGGAACAAATAACTTTGGCACGTGTTCAAATATGCATTATGTCAAATAAATTAGTGGAAAACATTTTGATTGACTGTTGACAGCTAATTAGCCAACAAGTTGGCGTTAAGCTGGGGCGTGCTCGGTTAAGGGTTGCCGTGCAAATGAACTCAGCTATCGATGCTCATCAAGAATATAAATCATAATCAACACTTATTTCCGCAAGCAGCCACCAAAATTTCAACTAAGTCGATTGCCTTCAAAAGCACACCTTTAATTACACTAAATTTTATTTATTTTTTTGGATATTATTATTTAATTTATTTCTATTTATTTTTATTTTTTATTTTATTTATTTCCGGTTGTGTGCTGGTTTTTTGTTTTGTTTCTTAAATGTTTTACATTCAACTGGTTTTTAATTTTGCACGGCTTAAATTTAATTTTGTGTTCTGTTTTGTTTAGCTTTATTTTTTGTGGTCTATGTTTCTTTATAGTTTATTTATTTGAGCGAAAAAATACCGAAAGAGCTTCAAAAGAGCGTCTAATAAAAAACCGCACACGTCCGTTCCGAGCGAAAGTTGGGAACCGAATAAATCTCGGATGCGATGCGATGCGATGTGTTCCGTGTGGCGGCTCCAACAGTTTCAACCAGTTTGCCCGGTTTTTGTTGCTGTTTGGTGTTCGTTTGTTTGTTGTTATTATTGTTGTTGTTTGTTGTTCGTATTCTTGTTTGCCGATTGAAAGCGACCGATAGTTGAAATGGTTGGAAATTGTGACGCAAAGCTTTCAATCGGTTTTTTTTTCTTTTTTGGCCTTCAATGCATGCATCAAGCTGTTGAATATGTTTTCCATGTGCGCTGCTCTTACTCTCTCTCTCTCTCTCTCTCTCTCTCTCGCTCTCTCTCTTTTATTCCAGCGAGCGTGTTTCTCTTTGACTTGAACTTGAACGTTGTAGAGGATTCTCAACAGCCCTCAGACTCTGAGAGAGAGAGAGAGAGAGAGAAGGGGGTAGATGTGTAGCTACATAATGGTCGAAGCGGTGTCTATTCAGCTGTGACTAATCAGCTGCCATTGTCTGATACCTGTCCATATATGCATTCAATACGTTCAAATACTTTTTTTTTAAACACTTGTGCATATTGATAATGTATTTCAATGACTCGAAAAACGCATAAAAAAAAAAACAAGAGAAGAACAAATATTCAACAAGCTAAGCATGAAAATAATAAGTTGTTTAAATATAAAGTGTTTGTTCATTTTGAGCTGCCTTTTAATATACTTTTGTAAAAATATTCATTTTACGTTCATTTTTATTTTTTAATTTTTTAGCTATACCTGTTTTTTGCTTGTTTATCCTTAACTTCAGTCACGAGGCAGTCCTTATCATTAATGATGTAGACATTAAATTATATATTTGTATTCAATGCGAATAAAGTGTGTATAAAGTCGTTCCCCTTTCTCATACTTAAATCTCAAAACGATAAGATGGAGATGGAGATGAAAACATAAAAAATAAACAAGTTAGAATGCTATGGACGAAAGAGAACTCGATTAGCAGATACCCTGCACAGAGCTGTTACATTTTTAGAATTTTCTGATGGAAGTTTTCCAATACGAATATATATTTTAGCTAACATACTCGGTGTAATTTTTTAAGATTATAATTTAAATTTGTACAGTTGATCAATAATATGTCTGGGTACATTATACACAAGATATTGAGCTATATCTTTAGAATTGAGAATACGGCAGCTACTGTTAAATATATTGAAGTTTTATGAAAGGAAGTTGTGCAGTTTATCAATAATATTATAATATAAATAAATATATAGATTAATAGGAAGGTTGTTTCCTTAAAAAATGTGTTTAATGCTATTGAAATCAATAAGCTTATTTATCCATAATATGAAATAAGCTTAATCCGGTTATACGAGAACGTATATTCCAAATTTTTAATCCCAAGATCTTATGGTCTGTTAGATCGCTCATTTTATTTAGGCGCATAGTTTCACATAGCTAAATCGACGCGACTTTTGATCTTTATCAAAAATATATATGTAAATACAAATGTTTCTTTCCACCGGTTACATACATTCCCACAACTGCATTATACCCTATTCACCCATTTGTAATGGGTTATTTTGGACTCACTTGTGCCCCTATCTGTTGCTCATATCTTTCTCGAATCGATGGGGAGCAGAGAAGCCAGAAAAAATCCCCCTACGAAATTCTCCGAATTGAGCCAAAATGTTGTCAAATTGACAGCAAAAAAAAGAAGAAAATAAAAAAATGGCTCGCATTTATTTATAGACTGAATAAAAAACGCCGAATAGCTCAAGCCTTAAATCCCAAATGCTCTAATTCTGCTTATAAGCTCGTATAAAAGATAAATTTAAACAAATTTGCATCTGTGTGTGTGTGTGTATGTGTGTGTGTCTGTGTGTGTGCGTGTGGCGACTTTTGATGTGCGTGTGTATCTCAATTCACTCGATGTCTCAATTTGCTCAAGTGTTATTGAATACACAAAACTAAGAACGTCTCACAAAAAATGCGCAAAAAGACTGCGACAATGAAGTAAAAAATAAAAAAAACACTTGTGAACGCGACAATACACATAAACAGAGATAGATATCCATATATTTATATAAATATAAGTATATATGTGTGTGTGTGGGGCACATGCCGCCACTTGAGTACCAGTCTATCCCTGGTATCCCAGGCGTATGCGTATTATATTAACTACACGTTGCTAGCTGCATATACCCTGTTAAGTGTGAGCAAAGGGCTACCTACATTCTATATCCTGTAGATTTTTATGGCTATTTAGTTGCTCAGTTTTGACCCTAAACAATGTGTCACTGCTTAATTAATTGATCTCTGCTCCAGCCTCACTTTGCATTTATAATTTATTCATAGATTTCAGTTTATTTTTCTAAGATTAAAACTTGATCTCAGCCCGAAAATAATATTGACTAAGCTTTTGCGCAACGATCAATTTTTCGATTTAAATTTGAAAACTTGATTTTAAGTCAAAGTTCATGTTGCGATGTGCAGCCTAAAAAAAATGGTATCTTATCAGCCAAACACTGTTGAACTGTTGTTTTTTTTGTTTGTTGTTGTTCTGTTGTTTAGTTGTCGTTTAGTTGTTGTTGTTGTTGTTTCGACAGCCACGCGCTGTTTGTCACTTAAGTCGCTTTCAAGTGGAATTTACGCTCCTTTATTTTGCAATTTTCCGCACGGGGCCCAGGGCCAATAATGAAACTGAAAGGCGCAGTAGATGTGAAGTGACTGCAAAAACGGTGACTGTCTGTCACTCTAACGGTGACTTAATAACTGCCTGCACTCGGCAAAAAAATCTCCTCAAAAACTAGCAACTTTTCGATTGTTTTTATATGTAATTTGTGTATATAAGAAAGGAAATTTCTAAAAATACAAAAGGCTTGCTTAATCAACAATGCTTAAATATGGCAATGTTTATTGTTATTATGAAATGCATTTCTAAAAAGTATAAAGAAAAATTCTGATTCTTAAAAAATCCTTTCCAAAATTCAGAAACAAATAATGAAATTTACTGCCTCAGAATATAATTTTTTTTTTATTTAAATAATATACATTTTCTATACTAAAATACTAAATATTTATTAATTTTGGAGATCTTTATTGTTCAACGCATTGAAAATAAACCCAGAAATTCGATACAATTTTTTTAAAAATTTTAAAAATTGCAGAAAAGAAGAACACTAATTTTTAGAAATATACTTTTAGAATAATAAGATGAGTTACCTGTCGATCCAAAACTGTGGCGAATATCTAAGATTCAGTTCGATTTTTTTCTGAGTGTGTCTGTCCGGGTGTCAGTGTGTGTGTGCCTGTGTGTGTGTGTGTGTGTTTCAAGGCTCAAACAGTTTGCCATCATTTAGTTGAGTATGAGTGTGCGTATAATGTGGCATGTGATAATGTGATAATCTGCCATGTGATATCTCTTTGCTCTTTGCTGAGCTGCAGCTGTTGAACATTTGTGCACTTGTTCATGTCTTTGTTCATATTTGCATTCGAAGTTTGTTTGCTCTGCAAACATAAACAAGCAATATTGAAGGCAACCAGAAGCAAACAGGTAGCTGCAACGGGCCGAGGCAACCAACTTGTAATCCATTTTAGCATAAGATAATTAAATGGCAACGCAGAAATTTGAAAATAAAATGCCTTTTGCAAGTTTGTAATAATAACATGAATAATATTCACATTAAATACCTTAACAATGCCATTTTGTAAACATTTAAATTAATTTTTAACACACGCAGCTGAGGAACTAGTTTACAATATATTCAAATGGATCCCTAATTGAAAACGAGTCGACTAACTTAACAACTAAATGTTAATATAATAATTGAAGTGGGAATATCTTACCACAGATAAATATCTCTAAATATCATAACTCTCCTGTTTATCTCAAACCTCTGACATTTTACTTACTTATTAGCTAAATTGATAATTACGTTTGGCATTTTTTGTTTGATTTGTTATTTTTTAAGGGACTTCCCAATGTTGAACAATAAGTTGAACAGTAAACATTTTAACAGCCTCAGATTTTGTTTTCCTTTTTTCATTTTAAATTTGGATGTATATTGTTCAACTTGTTGCTTTCATTTCCAGTTATTTAAATCGTTTTAAATAAATTAATAAAAAAAGTTAACCATCTTAAAAAATTAATTTTTTTAGAAGAATCGAAATACTCTTAAAAGCCTGACTCAAATAAAAAAGGTTCACATTCAGGTTTAGTGCCTACACCAGTTTTAATGGAGTGCTTATTGCATATATATTTAATTCGTATTTTTATTATTTGAATAGCGTTTAATACACAAGACAACCCGAAAGGGCACGCACACACTTAGCCAGCTTTACGGGGGCCTAAAACCCTTCTCGTTGTCGGAAAATTCTTAGCGGAAATCCCACATGTACATTTTGGGGGGCGGAAAAGCCGAAAGCCGAAAGCAGAAAGCAGAAAGGTGGAAAGAGGAAACGAGAAAGCTGAAAGCGTGTTTGACATGTTTCCGCAAACTAAACACACATAAAACACACACACGCACACACACACACACACACAAGCTCACTTCGTGACCAAGGCCCAACGACATATTGACCCAGACACGCCTACTCTTACCCTCCATAAAGCCCCCCCTCTTGTGTTCACCTGGTCATCATTATATTAGTCCACCCTTTTTTCTAGTTGTCGCTTCTGTGTCTTATTCCCCATTAAAAATTGATCACAATGTAATTGTTATTGCCTCTTACACTGCATGTGTATGTGTGTGTGTGTGTCTGTGTGTGTGTTTCAGGGCGTGTGTATTTTGTTGTTAACGACTTTTATGTGTGGCTATGAAATTGATAGCAACTCCGCCACCAGACACCAGACGAGTACTCAATATGTCAATGCCAAGGCCAACAACTCTGACCAAAAACCAGATAAAAAATGCCATTTGGCAAAAATAAAAAAATTGCACCCTTATTGAAAACTAAATGACTTTGAAGAAGCTTAAATACAGTTATTAGCTATAAATATTAATGATATTTGTTTTCTGTAAATGAACAGCTTATAAATATTTTGCGCAACAATTGTAAAAAACAAGTAAGAATGCTGTAGTGGCGTAATCTTGACTACGACATACCCTCAACTATAACATATTGAATATATTCTAGTTTCCTTTACAACATTTTTGCACACCCAAATGTAAGCATACGTTTATGTTCCAACCCGCATGAGAATACATTTTATACTATAACTTGGGTATATCTTAACCGATCTGGATGAAAGTTGTGCAGTTGATCAATAATATGTCATTGTGCATTAATTATTAATAGACAAGATCTGCGTTTAAAATTGATGCTTTTATTGCTATACAAAATGGATTTATATAATTTTTTTAAATAAATATATTATATATATTTCACATATTTTATATTTCTTATATATTTTAAATATGCTTCCTGCTGCCTGCTACATGTATTCCGTTATACCCCTCTTTAACCATTTTGAATGTGTTTTAGGGTATTAATATCTGAGAAAAAGTTGATTAAAAACCGCGCTGTAATCTTTGTCAATTAGATTTAAGTTTTGAGTCAGTCAGCTTAGTTTTTGAGCTTAGCGGAACTTTTAATTAAAGATAACGAACGCACTCGAATGACTAAATTGATATTTAAATGGCCTCAAAGCAGGCGCTTAATTTTCTTTTCCCCTCTGCATAGTATTATGAGCTATATTTATAGCGCCATAAATTGTCGTGACTAGATTTCTACGATCTGCTGCGTCATGTTTATATTTTATTCGTTCGATTCACATATAAAGTATATTTGTTGTTTGTCACGTTAATGGAGAGATTTTAAACAGATTTACGAATGCACAAGCTATTCTTGGAACTATATGCGTCAAAGGGAGCTACAAAGTCAATAAAAATAGAGACGTAAAACTTTAATTAAATTCAATCACATTTCTTTAACCAGTTTTTATTTGCAGTCACTGAAGCATTTTATATGTATCATAATTCATTAGAAGTACATCAAAATGAGACGTGCTTTTTGCATTAAGTAATTGCTTAGAAGAAAATTAATGATCAGTTGTTCTGCGAATTATTTTAATTAAAAACAAAGACAAGGCAAATGCATTATAGAAACAAAGTTGCAGAGAACACACTATTTATCTTATTTATGAATCTACAATCGTAAATCAGTTGTGTATATTCTTAAAACTGTGAATTAAAACAAGTTGAAATGCCATAAACAAGAGGAGGGTCGACTGGAAGATGCGCTGTTCAACATCTGGTAAACTTACTGATGGAAGTTGATCAAAATGAAAATACTTTTTGAAATATAAAAATATGAATTTTTTGTTCAATCTAAGATTTTTGCCATAGATCAAAAGTAAATGTAAAGATATAGCCTTCTAATAAAAAGATAATATGCCATTATCTTTTTATTAGAAGGCTATATCTTTACAACTGTATTTTTTAATGTATCAATTTATATCGATATTCGCGAAGTGGTCGCAGTTATCGATAAGTGAAATAAAGTATCAAAAATCTTATATTCCACATTTTAGGTCTCTTGCTCTAATAGTCTCTGAAACTTTTATTATAGATCAAATATATATATATACTATAAAATCATTCAGATCACATACATATATACTTTAAAATTAAGGTTCCATACTCCGTCTAAAGTAGACTCGATCTCCGCCTAATTGTTGGGTATATATATAGTATATATTTATATAATATATAAAAATATGCCTTATCAAATGTAAGAAACACACGCAAATGAATCAAAGCTGGGCTCAATAAATAACGTGCACAATTTGATTGCAATTTGCTCAATTAGACAAAATTAGAATTTTCCAAACCGAAAAACCGAAACAAAGAGGGATTTGTAAAAGAAAACCCACGCATAAATGCTATCAATGAAAAGTTCTTAATGACAAAAAAAAGAGCAAAAAACAACGCCGTCGGAGTAGCGTGGCCAATATCATTAAGACCAATTATATGCTTGGTCTGTTTAATTGAAAAACTTTGTGCCTGAGCCCCAGTGGAATGAGTACTGGTAAATTAATGCTGGCCACGAGGCGTATGCTTAATTTACGTAAAATTTTCCACTCACCACCGACGACGTTGTCTGGCATTGGAGTGCAGCCAATGTATTAAATCCTGCAACTTGGATTTGCGATCCTCATCCTCATCCGGATCGTAGTCATCGTTGGCCTCAGCTGTTTCCTGCTCCAGATGATAGGGATCCTCGGAGTGATCGGTTATCATAAAAGTGGGCTTTATATATGCATAAGGCGCAGACATTTTTGCGTCCACTTTTCTATATCTTTTCACAAATGCAACAAACAGAAACACTTTTCACTTGACAGAATCTGAGGGAAACGCTTTTTCTCGCACATTTTCCACTTGTCTAATTGAGCTACTAATTTGTGGCTGTTTTTCTTTTAATTAAAAAACGTTTCGTTGACAGACAATTTCAACCGGTGGCGACCTCTGTCGGCCATCTACTGTCAACTCAACTCAAAGTGGATTTCACACAAAAATTTTGTTTTTATTTTTTTTTGGGAAAATGTCGCGTGGAAAGCGTGGAAAGCGGAACTAACTAACTAACAAAATGTTTCTCTCTCTCTCTTATTCTCATTTATCTTTTCCGCTTCTGTTATTCATTTATTGTATGTGTGTGTTTGTGTAAATGTTGTGTTAATCTCAGTGGGGCACTTACCAGAAGCGTTATTTGTTTTCACTTGACGGACAAATTGATTGTTGTGTTTTTCCTTCGCGTTACAAATTGTTCACAAGTTCAAGAGAACTCTTCAGCAAACTGTAAGAGAATTTATTGATGAACATAATTTGTCATAATGAATATTACAAGTGATTTATGATGCGGCTTTAACTCATCTATAATGGAGAATAACAAAGGATTCAAGTGGTCGCAGTGACTCTAATAATAATTATAAAAATAGTAATGATAATAATAATTTTAATGATGATGACAATAATAATAATAATATGCTTCTGTTTCTTCATTAATTAACTAGAATATAATAATTATTGTTGCCTTGCAATGTGTGCATATTTTTACAGATTTGTTGAAGATCGTTAAATATCTTGATTCATAAAAAGAGGAAAGCAAAAATATTTCCTTATTTTGTGTTCGGTTAACTCTTAAATAAATGATCATAAATTATTAAGTTGCGTTGTGTTAGTTGACTTCAAATGTCATTAACAATTCAATAACCGTCACTATATAAATATATTTATTTATTTTTGAATACCGTCTATATTCCCTAAACAATTATTATACATGATATTATGTTTACTTTGCATTTATATTTAGAACATAGAAATGTTATTAATACTTATAGAGTGTCATGACGTGCTTCCATCCAGCTGTTGACTTTGAAACTAATTTCTATGCTTTGTTTGTTCAAGTGGGTGTCTCAATAAATAAACGTTAGTCTTGTGGTATTTCCCATCATAACTATTTATTTATGGAAAGAGTAATAAGAGTCGCAGACGCAAGAACAAATAAGGGTTAAATAAAACACAATTAAAATCAGGCAGATATACAAATATTCAGATTTTAAATAAGTGAACTTGGTCTAAGAAGAGCTGCATTTGTGATTAGTTATTTTTTTACCATGAAAAGCTCGAGTCAAGATAAAAGGAAACATCTTCGATTCCACAAGGTATCTTCTTGTTCTAGATCAAAGGATTTAAAATTTTTCATATAAGTTCTCAAGTTTATTTCATATTTTTTTTGGTGACATCAACTTTATACAATTTTTATTTTACGAGCTAAACAATTTATACTCAACGGATTACATTTCTAAGACAGTAAGAGTTAAACAAAACCATGAAAAGAAAAATTTTGAATTGAATACGCTTTTCCAAATACTGAATGTGATAAATATATTTAATTAAAAGTTCCAGTTGATATCAAATATCCCGAAATTGGCAACACATAGATCGATTAAACTAATTAACATTTGTTGTTAGTATTTAATCCCAGTTGAAGACAACATGGGATAGCATCAGATAGATGGTCATTAGGGTCACCTGACCCAACATCATGGGCAGCATCGTCCTTAAATATCGGGTAAAGGATAATTTATAGCCATGTTGCTCGGCAATGCCAGCAGCGATCACATTCGCCGAGGCGCCATACAAACTTCCATTGCCACCCAAGGAGGCGCCCAGGGTTAAAGACCAAACCAGGGGTTGCAATGGTAATCCAAGTGATTCCTTGGCAACCAACGAGTTGACCAACTTGACCATCATTGCTGCCACTGGAATGCTGTCCAGCACCGATGAGGCCAATGCCGATGTCCAAAGGATCATGAAAATGGCCACCGTCAATCGATGCTGTTCGTTCACAGCCAGGATCACATGCTCCGTTAGCTCAGCAATGCTCTACAAGTAGTCCAAGTCGCTCCACACACTCCATCATCACAAACATGGCGGCAAAGAAGAGCAGCGTCGTCCACTCCACGCGATGTATCAAATGCTCCATATCCTCGCGATTCAGCACAATCAGCAGCAGGATGACACCGAGCAGCGCAACCCAACCAAGTGGCAGAGTTCTCCAATGTGGCACCGATTGCACCAGAAAGCACACAATCACAAAGATCAGAGCGCCAGAGGATTGCAGCAGCAGTTTCATGCTCTTTATGGGATACTGTAAAGATACGTTTATTTATGGTAAGAGCAATTAACCATTGGCTAAACTTCGTCTCCATTTGAATACCATGTTAAAGTAAGTTTGATTCTACACTCAGAGAAACGAATCGACTTGCTTAGAAATGATTTCAACATTTTTCGCTGGCTTCAAAACAAGTCATAAAGTTGTTCTCGTTTTTAGCGCATTTTGAATTTTGTGCAATTTTCCAAATATCAGTTTGATTCTTTTTCTGAGTGTAGACACTTGGATAAACTTGGTTACCACTTGACACCCATTTTGGAATGAGTTATATTGGAATTCCGATGATTCTCTAACTTCTTACCTTCTGCTTCAGTTCATCGAGGGTATTCGCATAGATCTCAGTGGATGCCACGCCTTGTTGCCTGCGTCTCAGCGTCCGCTTCAGTTGCTTCACTTTGCCGTGGAGCGTGCCACGCACCAGCTGGGCATCCTTGGAGCAGGCAGCAATCGCATTCATGGCACGTTGCCACACACGAATCTCGCGACGCAACTCACGCAACTCTTTGGGCTCATTGAGACGCAGTGTGTCAATGTTGCGATAGTAGAGACGCAAATAGCTGCAACTCTGCAACACAGCCAGCAAAACTCCCGGCAACATATGAGCCACAAAGGTGAAGAAATTGATGCCCTAAAAGAAATGAATAAATAAATATTAAAGTAAATCAATCTCCACTCGACTCTCAACTTACGTTCTCCATTATAAAATGATTGGTGCTGATGATAATGCTGATGGGATCCCCAATGGGCGACAGAGCCCCACCAATATTCGCGTGGACAATGATGCCCATCACAACTGGAATGGGATCCAGTTGCATCACTTCGCACAATCGAATGGCGACTGGTGTCAGCAGCAGCACCGTTGTCATATTATCCAGCATACTGGACACCAGACACGTCACCAAACAGAGACTATAAATCATTGGCCAGATTTTGCCACCGGATATTTCAAAACAGATGACAGCCAAATAGTCAAAGATGCCCGTCTCCGTCAGTATCAGAATGAGCAGCATCATGCAGAAGAGTAGCGTGAGCAGCTCCATATCCATCCACTCCTTCATCTCGTCCATGTTAGGGCGATCGTGGAGCCCGGCCAACGCTGTGACAGACAGTATCGAACAGATCATGGCCACAAAGGGACGTTCCAACTGCTCCCAAACGAGCAGGCCATAGAAGAGCAGCAGAATAATCCCCGCCAGAATGCTCCCAGTGCGTGTATTGACTATCACAGGATTGTAGTTCAACTCAATGGCCAAATCCTGTTCCACATTGCTGTAGATATGCAATCGTAATTTGCTATCCTCGCGGGAGAGTTGATCCTGCAGCTCCTCATTGAGGTGAAAGGTGCGATTGCGTGCCACGGCGGCTGCTTGTGGCAGGTGCGCCTCGGAAACGAGAGCCAGCTGCCAGGGCTCCAAAATGTTCTGTGCAAGAAACAGAAAGTAAAAGTTAAATATAAATCACTCTAAAAACTAAAAGTACTTTCTGAAATTCCAAATTGTTTAAAACTAGCCAGGCTATTTGTCTATTATCCAGAAATAATAATATATAAATATTAATATAATAATAATAATTTCTAAATATACAACAATATCACAAAATAAATTGAAATCCAATAAATAAAAAAAAAAACATCCTGCTATTTCTAAAAATTCGAAAATGTAATAAAATTAGCTGCTTCAACTATTCTTTTAGAGTTTAGCTCTTTTATGCTTTAAAAATTTAGGGTTTCTACTATAATAAATGATAAGATTTCATAAGCTACGTAAAATGTTTGTTATTTTGCTGCATTTAATAATAATATTAAAATGTTAACTTCACCTTAAAAACTTGACTGTTATTGTTGCCACCATTTTGAGATATTTGCAGTTGCACAAACAGAAAATTCGGAGTGATGGTTTCATTTGAGTCCTCCTTATTCTCACTGAGCAGTGTCGAGGTCTTCTTGAAGGGGCCAAGCAGCCTCAGTCTAAAGTCCCCTGTGGGCTTCTGTTGCAGCTGGAAAACTAAAAGACTTCAAGAATTGAATCTCTATTCACATGTGAGTCAAATTGCAACCCACATTTGCCCGGTTCTCCTCGTGGCACTTGGACGATCTTCTCCAGCAGATGCTTCTCACCCACAGTGATCAGCACAGCAGCTGCAAATAGCCATAAGATGAGCAAACCACTTCGCTTCCAGTGTTTATCCCGCTGCAGTTGCTCCTTGGAACGTTTGGATCTGTGATGGATGCGCCTGGCCTGACTTTTGGCATTTCCGGGTCCATTTGCATGCGGTTCATGGTCCGAGTGCGTTGGGGTTGCCTCATCATCGGTGCTCTTATCACCCTCGCCACTCGGTCTCATTTTAATGTCGAGAAAATCGGAGCCCGCATAACTGGAGCCGGGTGCATCTTGCAACTGCAACTGCAGCCGGCGACTTGCCACATCCTCCTCCGGCTCCAGTTCAATGACACCCAAATCGATGTCGTGCTCCGCTGCCTCTGTCTCTGGCTCTGGCTCTGCCTCGCTGTTGCACGCCGTGGAACCTTTAATGCCCCACGCACCCCAAAGAAAATACATATAAATAATGCATGAGGCTATTATTTGAATCCTTGTCAAGTGATTGTCAATTTATCGATTTGACAGCGATTAATATTCGATTAGCTGACTGCTTGTTAAGCGGATTGCGATTTGTGTTATTGTCGCTCGACACAAATTGAAGTAGAAAACATTTCGACTCGGTTTTTTGTGACGCGTAGTTTGATTTGATTCAATTGTTGTGTGATAAGCTTTATTTTTATTTGACTAGAAGAAGCAGTCACGCATACACTCAAAAAAAAAACGTGGCCTTGAATCTTAGAATAGCTACGGTATTTTTGGCGCCAATTGTAACTTAATCAGAAAGTAGAATTCGAATATTCGATTAAAAAATTAGTTGGTAAATTTAGATAAATTATATAATAATATAAATTAATTTAAGATAACCATAAACTTTCAGACTGAAAAAGCTAAACTCTCTTTTTCTGATGTATAGAAATTATTTATAAAAATAGTGGTTTTCTGTCGCTTTTCAGAATTTTTACTTTTTTTTAATAATTGAGAATAGTTAAAAAAAAATAAAAATGACTTTCTAAATTCAAATTTTAGCACAATTTTCTAAAATGCAGGGCAATAATTTGTTTCTGAGAGTAACTCCTTAAGTCCTCCCTCACTCCCCTCACTCACCGTGAATGCGTTCGTTCTCCATTTGAAAGCTGGCCATGCTGGGATCATGTCGGATTTCTGCTGGCAAAGTGCGCCACACCTGCAACGATTGCTCCGTGACCTGAGCCAGTGGCGCCACCCGAGCTGGCCCCTCGGCGAGATTCGTTTTAATTTTGCTGCTGCTGCTGTTGTCGCTAGCAACTCGATGCTGTAGCTCAATGTTGCAGCTGCCCCGAGAAGGACTGCCAGGAGTCAGACGACGCAATGTCTCCAACAGACCCATGTTAAAAAATAACAACGCAGTTAATGAGCTGAGAAGCTAAACTGTTCACTAAATATTTAATGGCTTTAATTAACGGAGCACTTGGACGACATGTTTGTCGCGCTGGGCTCACAAGTTGCGACTGTTCTCTGCGCTGTGTGGATGTGCGAGAATTGAAACATTTGTGCGGTTTCCCGAGCATCGCAATTCCAGCCCACTCACATTCAATATTGAATGCCAACCATTGTTTGCTCTCCCGGTTGCACACACCTCCCCCTTTCCGTCAGTTCTTTTTCACGCTTTCGCTTTTCGCTTTCGGCTTCCAGTTCCAGGATTTGTTTTGGCGCCTGCGTCATCAATATGTTTCTCTGGTTTTTCACATTTCTGTGTTTTGTTCGCTGTATTCGTTGTTATCAACAAGTTATCAGCCAGCCAGCTTTCGAGCTGCTTTATTTATACGACGTGTCAGCTATTCGTTTCAGTATTCAATTACTTATTCACAACTTTTGTCCCAGCTCTTAACCCATTCACCAAATTTCATTTCAAATACACAGCGAACACTAAAAAATTGCTCATACGGCTGGTTGGCACATTAAGCTGTGTGGCACGTAGCAATCTGCTCGAAACGTGTGTCTCAAAAATCTAATAATGACAGACCAAAATATAGTTGAATAGCCACTTGATATTTATAGCTTATCAGCAAACATATACAGTTCACGTTAATTTTGGGCGATAATTTTAATTTGCAAATAATTTTCAATTTTTATAGTTCTCATTTTGCAGACAGAAAACTATCATTTTTACAGATACATCATTTCCTTAAAAAAAAACGCTAAGCAACTGCTGTTCAATTCAAAAGCCCTTTTGCCGAAACTACAAGTATTTTAATTATTTAATAACATTTCGAATTTTTTCTAATCCTCAAAAAATGTAAGCTTGAGTCTAGCAAAGACTACCAACCTTGAGTACCAGTTTAAAGCATCGTTAAGCACAGACAACCACCTTCCTTGGCTGATGCAGCGCCACCAAGCGGCAACTTTATTTAGCAGCATTTGCATGAACATACTCACCACAACGCAACGCTAATGGTTTGTGATTTTGCTAGTGATGGAAAACCGCACTTAGCCCACAGGTGAATTTAGCTAAACTGGTGTGTGCCTCGGAAAAGCAGCGAAATTATTTAATTTTTTGAATTATTTTGTTCTTATATATATATATATACGTTGTGTGGGAATGACTTAAATCTGCATATTATTTTGCAGATATTAATAGATACTTAATTGACTTGTGAAAGTGCAATTCTATGCTAGAATGAACAAATTTTTAGCTAGAAAAAAGATGAGATTTAGTCTCTTATAGAAGATAAAAGATGAAAGAAAGAAATGGAAAGATTATTATAGAGGATGATAGTATTTGAAATCCTCGTTTCTTGCAGTACATAACAAAATGCTGAATTATTAAATTTCATGCAGAAAACTACTTTGGATCCCCTCATAAGATTATTTCTCATTTCTTCAATAACACCTTAAAGTTGCAACAAAACATTTAATTCGTTGACCTGCCTAAGCGATGTAATCAATAATATTTATGCCACACCCAATTCACCGCCCCCTGACGCCCCTGTAAGCATTTGTGCGAATTAAATTCTCATTAGCAATAATTTTGTTCTAATTGAAAATGCAAAGCGCGAAGCGACTAAAGCCGATTTGGATGAGAGAGAGACAGAGACAGAGTGAGAGAGAGAGAGAGAGATCAGAGCCAGGCGAGTAGCTTCCAATAATTCCTGGCCAATTCCGGAGTTTATTGACTGGGAACGAACGAGTTTTGCAATAAGGCTGCTGCTGCCTTTTAAATTGTATTCCGTGGACAGTTTGCTCGATGAGCAACGCTTTTATCAGTTGTCGCCACAATTGCCTCCTGTCTGTCTGCCTTTCAGCCAGCTTGACTGCCTGAATGGCCAAATGGCCAAATGGCTGAATGCCTGAATGGTTGAATGGTCGAATGGCTTGCAGGGCCTGTTAAATCAATGCAATTAGTGTCACATCCTCTGCATTTAATGTCTATGTTTCTGTAATCGATTCCGGCGCCATTGTCCACTGTCCAATGTCCTATTCGAACCAGTTCTGAAATGCCCTCTAATCACGTTAATAGAACGTATGCTGCTCCAGGCTTTTACATATTGTTTTTGCTTGTGGTCGAACATGTTGCAAATTGTAATTATGCTCATTTTTGGTTAAATAAATGAAAATCTAACAAGCTTAAGCAACACATTAAATAGCCATTAAAACAAAATATTGAAATGAAACAGCTTTAATAGTAAAAAAAATTAGCCTAAGTGATAATTGACAAACAAGACTATAAATTCACAAAGATTAAAATTTAATTTATTTTAGAGATATTTTAAGAGTCTGTCAAACCTTAGATTAGTTTGACCTGAGGACCTTTCACATAAATTAAAACTAATTGTAACAAATAAGCTCCTTAACCATGTTCTAAAATTGCTGATTGTTGTTTGCCAGATTGCACAAAAATATATATAAATACCTGTTTATAAATACCTAAATACAGCTTATATACATTTTTCTTGCTTGTTTTATAATCTGTCAGAGGTAATATATAAATTAATATCTTAGTAACCGAAGTTTATAGTATAACATAAGTAATTATTTAGAACTTTTTTTCTTTATGTGTTATCTTATAAAGTTTATACGTCTGTATAAACCCATCAAAGAAACCAGCTAAAATTATATTTATAATTATTACTTTGTATTGTTGATATAAAAAACACAAAAAATGGTTGTACACTTTTCTTGACTACTGATAAGCAAGTTGCGCCTAACACCAATAACATTTTTTAAATTAATGAGAAGTGCACTTATAAAAAAGTTGTCTTATTTCTTTTCTTTTCTCCGACTGAAATTGGCTGTGTTTTTATTGCCCAACACTTTTTCTCTGCAGCAGATCGTCAAGTAATATCACATTTAATGGGTATGTATGTTTATATAAACCAATTCATGTTTATTTTCATTTCGCATTCATCCAGCTACCATCTGCTATCAGCTTATATATATTTATATATATAAATATATATATAGGGCTCTTCTGGTTATTATTGGTGTTGTTGTGTTTGTTGCTTGGCTCATTTGTGTTTTAATTGGCCATTTATTGGATGTTCGTCTGTTGTGGCGTCTGTTGAAATGGTGTTGCTCAGGCAACACTGCTTCACTGCTTAAATTTAACAGCCTGAACAGATTTGGCAGCAGCCTCAGCGGATTCAACAGCTGAACAAGTTGTTCACACGAAAATGGCCAAAAGTGGCGACGAGGCCAAGGTTTCTCTTTCAATGGCAAGCAATATAATTGGCAAATGGGCGTAACGCCCCCGCCCATTTCGGCATTACCTGATAGTAGCACTTTATAGTCCTTTGTGGGTTCTTGAACCCGGCCCCCTGCTGGCTCTGTGACCAGGCACGCATTCCATTTCCGCCTTGTCAAGCAAACTCATTTTGCCTTCTAGCAGACAAAAACGGAACTGCATCTGCAGCAGATAGCTACAGCTACACTCAAAAAAAAATAATGACCTAAAACGAAATCGCCCGAGAAATATTTTCTAAATATAAGAAAAAAATGTCTAAATATTTACAAGGCTTGCCATAAATCGTACATCTAACAAATAAAGTGTTCTCTTTTAATTATTTATAAATATTTTATATTATTTATAAATGCATTTCTGTAATATAAAGAGGCAAAAGTACTTTCTAAAATTCAGAAATAAGTAATTAAATTTGCAGGTTTTTTTAGTCAATTATATGAATTGATAAACTATCTTAAAAGTTTTTATTTTGCATATGAAATATCAAATTGAATATTATTAGCATTTTTTTCCACATTTTAGAAAAATAGAACCTGAAATTAAGAAAAGAAAAATCCTTGTTTTTAGAAATATACTTTCTGAGTAATAAGCTGATTTGCAAAAATGTGGATGATTTGATTTCTGGAGTGTATTGGCAGAGGTAGTTGCATTGCCATCAAGCCAGGATCAAGAGTACATTCAAATTGACACACACACACACACACACACACACAACACACACACGCATGTTTCTTTGACTGCTTATTGAATGCAATTGGCCAACTTGCATGCTACAGCTTTATCTTTGAACTACTTTCACACACACACCCAACACACACCCAACACACACACACACACACACATTTACAAAAGTCTCTTCATCTTCAGCTTTTCAAACAGTTTTTAATTAATCAGCTTGCCAACGATTTTTTGAAGTCGGAAAACTCCACTCAAAATTCCAATAAATGTTGCCATTTGCAGTTCTTTTTTCGCTAACTTATTTTCTGTTTTGCTACTTTTCCCGTTTTTTCATTTTTCTTTCCAGTTCCATTTGACATCTTTGTCTTTGCTTCCCGCAGCTGTTGAGGCTCCCACAGGCGAGTGCGTGTGTGTGTGAAGTGTGTGTATTTTGTGTGTGTTACTTGTGTTGCATGCATTTTTTTAGAATTTTATATGTTCAAAGCTGTCTTTATCGATTAAGCTACATGTGTTTCAATGCTGTCAACTACATTTTCTTTGAGTTCATTATTAATGTAATTGGTTTTCAACTTAAAAAGTAATTAAAAATTTAACAGGAATTTAAATAGGTTATTTGAATTTGTTAGACTAGAATGACAAGGTTCTTGACGTAGTCATATTTACTTTTTTTGACTCGTGTAGAAATTATTTTAATTATGTTTTAAATAGGAAGGAAATATCTGAGAACCCACACGCTATATATACATATATTTTTGATGAGAAGCCTTAGTCGAGTCAAACTTAAGTGTCGAGATACAAGTATAACTAAATAAATAAAGAATATTCAGTTAACAGCTAGACCAGAAACAGTTACCGAATGAAAACTATTTTTAAAAGGCTATTTATGTCCTATGTAAGATAAAAGCACTTTCTTCTTATTTTCTCTGTTCCTTTCAGACATATAGACAAAAACAGATTTCATCATATATTCACAGCATTTATCATATTAAAAGTCTTTCAGCTTGATTTCCTTCGAGCATTAAGGCGGGGAGTCGCCAGCTGCAAGGATCCTCAATCTCTGCAGCTGAAGCCAGATGGAGCCTCTGAAATGGGCTTGCAACGAAGCAGTTTTCAATATTTCATCATCATCATTATTAAATTTCCTTTTTTGTTGGTTGCCTTCTGTCGGATGCGCTGAGTGCGCAGTTCATTGGAACGCTTTTTGGTGCCTTTCATTCGAATTTTTTGGCTTTTGTGAAACCGAGCTACTTTTGCCTTGTTTTTGTTGCCCTTGTTGCTGGCCTCTGTTTACTTCCGTTTCCGGTTGGTGTGAGAGGGCGGCAGAGAGGCAGGCGCAGCATATGCAAATATTTTCAACACGATTGCATTTCGCTGTTTTGATTTCTTGCTTCTTTTGTGCTTGGCCATTCAAAATGGTCGCTCGGTCGACAATAGTCCTGATTGATTCCAGTTAAATGCATATTCAGTTTAAATAAATTATACCTTAATTTAAATTCAAGTTTATTTAATAGCAACTTCAAAGGAAATTAAACTATGCATGTAATAATCACTGATCTTAACAAAATAAAATACCTTAAAGTTTGCATTTTAAATATGTTCATGTTATTTGTATGTCTTAAAACGAGTGGGGAGTTTAAGTGGGTGTGAAAAGTGCAGTTAGAATACATCTTTATTTTATTTAATTATTCAAGAGAAGCTCAACAGTTAAGGGCTTAATTCAGTGCTAAATTATGGGAGGACTTTTATATAGAAAAAGACGTAATCATGATGAACATATTAGACCCATAAAGTAATAATTAATGTTATTCATAGAGGTATATTTTAGTTTATAAATGCACACATTTTTCAAAATTTCTTTAAATTACCTGCATAAAGCAGTCTATTTAAGCATGTCACAGGGTATCTTAGAATCAAAGCTCTTCTTGTCAGTTATTGTGACAGGCCCAAGACTTTTGTGCTTAACTTTTTCGCTTGTGTTTCTTTTCTCCTCTGCTCAACTCGCCTAAATGTAATGAAATAAATTTGTTTATTTAACAAAATGAGCTTCGCACTTTTTACGCGTTTTTAAGCACATTTTGAGTCCTTTCCCTGCTTTGAGCCCGACTCGCTTGAACACTTAAACTAATTAACTCAAATATGTTTACACATGCCGCATGTGACCCTTTCCCTCTCAATTTTCCCTTTTAGTATTAGCGATTTTCCTCTTCCTGTTTCTGTGTCATGTAAATAAAAATTAAAACAAACGCTTTTTTATTTGTAGCCTGAATCCATTAAAAAGGATAATAAAGTAGTGGAAAAGTATGTAAAAGGTCTGCTGCAGCCGTTAAGCGAATATCGATACAAATCGATTGGCGATGGGAAGAAAAAAACACAGTTTTAAAGATAAAGCATAGCATTTGAACTGATATATAATATGGTCAGATATATTTTTGATCAACTGTAAAAGTTTCATTAACATTGAATAAAAAAAACAGATTTTATTAAGCAACAGCTGTTTTCATATTGAAAACTCTGTTGTTAGCAAGTTCAAATGGAATAGCAGGGTATCTGCCAGTCGAGCACTCTCAAAAAGGGCACTCTATGTTGTCTTTTTGTTGTTGTTTTGTGAACGAAAGATGTGGGTATTTTGAGGGAAATGTTAGCAAGTTTTTGGCAAACTTTTTAAACGACTTTTTGTTTCAGTTGCGTGTGTTGAAATTTTGTACGGTTCTTGAGGCCGCTTGCCAAATTAATTTAATAATTTGAAATATGCTGAATTTTAAGTGGCTGGTATTTTGGATTTAGTTGGAAAACTATTTAGAAGCCCTCATCTCAAAGTGTAATTGACAGGCGAAATTTAAAATGTTTAAAGTAAAATTTTTAGCTTATATTTAGCAGAATGATGTCATGTTTCTCATAACTTAATTGCATTATTTTACAAACTCAAGCTAAAATAATGTGTTGCGGAATTTTAGGCAAATTAACAGAATTTATTATTAAGTCATTTACATGTCCAGACGTAATTCGCAGACACTTTGAGCTTTGTAAAGTGAGCAAATATGTTGCACTCTGCCGCCGGCTAAATAGTGACATGAGAATGGATTGCAACACAAGCACAAAAGTGGCATTGGCTACCGGTCTTTATGGACTGGGGCTTTATGTTTACTGCATGCAGATATTCACAGTCCGATAAGCCCCAAATGGGGGAATTTAGCAATGCAAATTAGTAGCCAGAGAATGAATCGTGCTTATCGTGATTCAAAACGTGATATATACAGGCCAAGATTAAATTCCACATTGGACACACGCGATAAGCTTAATGCCAACATTAAAGTAAACAACTAACGTTAATTCAACTGAAAACATCTGTTTGGCTCAAATATTTGACAACGTAAAAGTTGCCTAAGGTTTTTGTTATTTAATGTCAACCATTTAGCACTTGTTTCTGTGTACTTTTCAATAATCTTCAAGTGGTTATTTATACAGATATACTATAAAATTACCTGCTAATTCATAAATAACAAAATAATAACTTAATTAACACCACTCTACTTGAGTCTAAGTGTCAAAACGATGCAATAACTGTTTCTTAGATATTAGTTTTGTCTTTTTTGATTAACAGACAAAACCCCAAGCAATATTTTAAAATTTATTATTAAAGAATATTTCTCTGATAAATCTAAATTGTAATACAAAACAATTTTTAAAAATAACTTAAATTTAAGATTTGAATTTGTTTAACTTTTGTAAAAAGATAAGAAAAACTGAACGTTATTTTAAGCTACACAATTATCACATTTGTTAAGAGATTGTCTTGCATGAGCCCTAAGATATATAAATATATCGTTTGAGACTTTAAGTAGAATTCACTGATAACTTATTGCTGTTCAAAATAATATATCTAGCACCTCTTTATTTAAGTCCAAGCCTTAAAAAGACATAAAAAGCGATCTTTTTGCTTCGTTTTTGTTGAACATACAGCTTTTATTTTGTATTAAAGGATATCTCTGTGGATTTCGGAGATATTCGCATTGTAAAGGCAAACAAATTTAAAATATTTCTTAAATTTCTAAATTTAATTCGTTAGACTCTGGAAAGCAAATGCTGAGATATGTCATTTGTTATTGTACAGCTAGTAGAGCTGGAAGTTGTTTTAAATTACAGAATTATAACAATTCACAAGATTTTATTTTGCATGAGTGGAAAGATACATAAATATATTTTGACACATGGCTCAAAATAACACAATTAGCACCTTGTTACTTCAGTCCAAGTCTCAAAAAATGTTAGAAGTAGTTTATCAGATGTTTGCTAAGACAAAATAACAAGCTGTGACTTTTCATTTTTATCAAAGAAGACATCTCTGCTGAGTTCTGGGATTCTTCATTTGCAAAATGAACTTTGTTAAACTTCGCTCAAGCAGATGCTGAGACATATCTTTTGTTATTGTATTGGAAGTTATTTTAAACTACAAAAACTCAAGCTGTTATTTTTAATTTCTTCTCCCAGTTGTGTTCTGATAAGTCTCACTTGCAAAGTCAAACAACTTTTGAGCACAATTTAAAATACAAAATTACAAAAAACTACAGGAAACAGATGCTGAGACGTTTATAAATTTGCAGAAGTTATTTTAAATTTACACACAATTATCACTTGTGTACAAACAGTTTAAGCTTTAAGGAGAAGATGGCAGAAGCTGTTCCCAAGATATGTTCATGTGTTGAAATAAAATGGCCAGTGGAGTGATGGATGCATCATGAGCAGACTTCAGGCTCCATTGTCCTATTTGGGGTAAACTCAAACAGCTGCTGTTGCTGTTGGAACGCATCCATCAAAAGCCAAACTGGGACAAACTGGGAACAATGGGCACAAAGGATGCGTAGCGCTGCAGCAGTCACTTGGCCAACGTTGTGAGAAGCCACGTTGGTCAAAAGCCTTTTGTTGTGATTTATATTGATGGAGCGATAAGCTGAAAAAAATTCAAAGCCCTTCCGATGGAGCCCCGCTTCACTGGATATGGATGCACTTGGCTGTAATGAATTTCGGCCTTGCCTCAAGCCTCATTCGATTTGGCCAATTTCATAATGGTTGTCCTTTTTAGCGTAGTGCTTAAAGTTAAAATTGAAGGGGTAACCAATCACTCTTTATTAGTCGCCAACCTTTAAACTACAATTGTGACTCTGTCTCTCTACTTTCTTTAGCGTTACCAACCCCTTAGAATATCTCTGATCTTAAATTTGCAGAATTTTAACTGTCTAAATATAAATTTCAATTAATTTCTGTTAAGAAAAACATTTTATCGGATAAGAATCATCCTACAAATTAGATATATTTAAATTCATAGTAGAGTTAAAAGATAAAAACAAATTGGCAAAAGTAAACTGCATTCGATTAACTATGATCGTCTTATTTTCAGACAAACATAATTCGATCACTCAAAGAATATAAAAACTCAACTCTTGTTAAAGAAATTCAAATAAATGAGAGTTTTCCTAATAAAACCATTTATTAGATTGTTATGCAACACGGCTTAGGTTGAGTCTCCTTATATATCTCTATTCATTCGCATCCCCAGTCACAAGACAGCTTTCAGTTTCGTTTTAGAAAGTCGCTGGACTATGTCTGCATATATAAAAACCGTTATTTTCTTTGGCTCCTTTCGCTGGAAACCAAATGCAAGTTATGTCAATTTACGGTCGGCTGAAATAATGCATATTTTTTATTTTTATTTTTTTTTGTTGAAGCGCACAATCTGCATTGGCTTGCAAATTGTTGAGGTTTTTCATTTAATTGTTGAGTAATGGTAAAATGGTTAAACTGCCAATGAATCAAAAAATTGCTTCAACAAATAACATTGATTGCCTCGTTGCATGTCATTTAACATTGACTATAATAGACTGTAATAAGTGCTGAAAGAGTCTTGAAAAGTGACAAAAAAAAGAAGATACTAAATCGAATTATAATTATTTTGTGCAGTGCATGGAGACGAGAGTTGTTTTAAACGTTACTTGTAGTTTCTTGTATTGAAGTATATATAACAAGTTTCACTTATAACAAGTTGCACTAATATATATACATATATAGGAAAGATGTTATATGGTTATATGATTATTGTGTGCTGTTATTTCTAGGTTTAAGTACTGAATTAAACATATAACAAGTTTTGATTGACTAAGCTCAATAGATCCTGAGATATATACATAATGAAGATATATAAATTATATTAATATATGATTATTTTGTGCTGTGTATGGAATCGATACATATTTTAAATGTTATATCTAGTTTTTGGTACTAAAGCATACATGCATCAAGTTTCACTTGTCTAAACTCAACAGATGCTGAGTTATATATAATAAAGATATATAAATTGTATAAAGGCATTGTGAATATTTTTGAGATTTGTTTTGATTGGTTGTTTATGGTTTTTAAGACCAAGTTCCACTTGTATAAGCACAATATTAGAAAATGATTTTAGTGATTGCTTTTAGCGTTTATTGAGTGCCTTATAGGGTGCTCTATTCAAGATTGAAGACTTTTCAAGGGTCACTCAAGCATAAATGTTAACCACCAATTAAGTGATTTCCATGCAAATGAGCTAAACAAACGTGGCCCACGCTGAATAAGAAAAAAAGAAGAAAAAAGTGCATTTTGAAGAATGCTCTAGATATTTAAATTAACTCAATTTGTCAGCTGGCACGAATGCAAATTGACCTTCAGGTTGGTCGCAGACTCGGCCTGACTCATCGGCCCTATTTACACCTACTCCCCCTCCATCAGATGGTATATGTATATTGCTCCAGCCGAAACCAGTTTGGAAACGCTTCTTTTTTTCATATTTTTCTACAGTTGCTCTGCGGTTGACATTGAAATTTTTGTTGTTTTGCTCCATGGCCCCATGTCGAGTCCCATTCATGAGATGCACAACAAAAACAACAACATAAAAAGCATCAACGAGTTTTCTTTGAGATGCCGATCATTTTAATTGGGTAGCTGCGTTGTAGTAGTAATTTGTAAGACTTATCAATTTATCAAGATGCGGGCAATACGCATGTCCATATATGTTTATGCATGTCATTTCTGGAGTCTCTTTTTTCTCTTTCTTTTTGGTTGTTGGTGTCTCTTTTTTATTTCTTTGTTTCAAGTTGCCTTGTTTTGGCAGCTGCTGTCAAAATAATGTCACCAAGCGAGCTTCTTTTTTTTTTTGTTATTGTTTCTCATATTCATTTAAATTAGCAGACATGAAGTTGTAAAAATGAGGTTTAGCTTTTGAAAATCGGTTCAGTTTTGCCAGAGTTATGGGTGAGGAAAATTTGTATCTATGTTTCTTTCCGGGAGTATAATTTTAATAGAAATCTAGTCATCGTTATGAGTTTGGAAACACTTTTTGAGGGTATTATTTGTGTATGAATTTCGAGCCAGAATTGAGTGTATTGATCTTGAGGACAAATTATCATTAAGATGCTCCGGTTTAAATTTGTGACCAAGTAGGAGCTGTGCTAAGTTATGATCCGACCATACATGGAAGATTTGTAAAAGGTTTTTCAATAAAATGATTTTAGTGATTGCTTTTAGCTTTTTTGTCACAGTTGACAAAATTATGGCAGTGGTAAGTTTCAAGATTTCCACTTTAAATTATTATTATTCAAATCAGTTCAAATCACGTTTAACAAGACATGGTTTTGAAAATCTAATCACTTTAGGCAGAGTTATGGCTTTCAACAGTTTTGATCCACTATTAAAAGCAGTTTTTGAGGTTTTAATATAAATATGAAGATTTCGTTTTCAATTTTGAATGTAGAATTATTCTAGAAATTAAATACTGACTAAGAAGCTATGGTTTTTGAAAGTCAGATCATTTATTTACAGAGTTATGAGTGTGTAAAATAGTATTGCTTTTCCTACTTTGAATTTAGTTTAAGTGTAGAGGTCAAATCAGTATCAACAATGTGTGTAGTATTGATGGAATCCTGACTAAGAAATGCTGTTTTTATTTTTATGTATTTCCATGTTATAAAATTCTTCAGATCCATTGGAGCATCTTCAGTCACATTTGATATCGCTTGAGTCCCATCAGCACTAAAGTTGCACCTATGTCTGATGAATGAAAAACATTTGTAGACTAAATTTGCCGAGCTGATCAACGCAACTTGCGTGATTTGGCCTATTTATAAGTGGATCGTTAGGCACTCGATGGCTTCATTTCTTTGGACCATGTATGCAATTATACCGTTTCTCTTGGATTTGTTCAACGACTTCAAACGAAGTTTTATCAAAAGCGCTTATCGCATGTGCTTGGCAAAATTTCAGCTTTAATTGCTGCTCTTTTCTGGCTCTAATCACAGCAATCCAACCAAGCACCACTGGCAATCTTCATTATATGTTTATCTTTTGCATTTTCATTTGGCTTTTTGCCTTTTGCTTTTTGCATTTTGCCAAATGGCAGCCTTTCAAATAGACCGCGACCTGCCGGACTGAAATCAAAAGCGATTGTCGTTTGCATAGTCCAAATTGGTAAGACCACGGGCCAAGATCTGACCAGGCCTTAACATACTTCGGTCATTTCCGCTGTGTGATTTGCATACCCCTGAAATCAATCAATATGTTGGGGTATACCAGTTCAAATTAATCACAGACGTTGTGAGACTTCACTAGAAAGTTGGGTCTTTAAGCTATTGTATCCGGGACCGGAGCCTAAACCGAAATTCAACAATTTCTTTTAGGAATTAGTTAATGCAATTATAGGCTTTAAATTATTATTGATAATGTATAGATTTAGTCCACATAGCACCACATTGAAAGCAAATACCAGAAAAAAGGAGTGAAACCAATTCAAAAGCTTTATCGGAACTTTATCATTTAACTATCGGAAACGGAACCAAAGAATTTGATTTCTTACACTAGTTTCATTGGATATTAATTAAGTGCCTCACTTATTAACGAATATATATTTTAGCGAATTATATACTTTATTTTTCTATTTTAAATTTTAGCTTAATTATTTTATTTTTGAAACTTTTTACACATGAATTGAAAGGTTAATCATTCTCTTCCTTAAATTAGACAATTCAATAATATTTAGCAATCATATCTAATACTTGACATGCTCCACAAAAAATGAATAATCAGTTATGCCTTCATCCAGGGTATCTGATAGTCTGTCAGCCAGCTCCAGCTTGCTGTTAATTTGTTTTTAATTGCAAATGGCAATTGTTGAGCATTATGTAATGTGACAATTGAAACATTGTAGACACTGGAGTGGGCTCCACTTGACACTCACAGCTGCCACTCGCCACATTCACAACTCACCCCTCCCTCTCCCACATGCCACTCCCACATAAACACACACACACACATACACATTAACCCTCTTCTCTCTTTCTCTTGGAGTCATCACTTTATCAAGTTGCTGGTTGCGGCTTGTAGCTGATGTCATCGTTAGCCAGTTGCAGTTTTTTGTTTGTGTTTGTTTGTCTTTCGATTTTGTGGCAGCTAGTTTTCCTATTTACTTTGCATATTTGCCACATGCTTGTCGTCCGCCACTTGAAGCAACAGCAGCAGCAGCAGAAGACTTGAAGTAAACCAAGTTAAGCCGTGGCAAAAAATTTTAATACTGAGCAGCTGCTTAACATGTGCAAAGTGCTCGAATGCGAATCGAATGTTTACTTTGGCTGCCTTTGCGTTTGTTTTCGGCCAAATTGAAATGATTTGGTCAGCAAAGCTGCTGTCTCTTTGTCAATTTTGGCTCAGTTGCCCAAGGTGCAAGATATGCAAATTTAGATCCAAATAAATGTATAGCCACAAAATGACTTACCAATTGGAGCAAGGAATCCAAAGCTGGAAATGTATGGAAAATGTAGTTCAAGTTAGAAAAGAGAAAATAATATTTAAAAACAATTTCAGTTATAATAATAGTTAATATATTAATATTTATATATAAATTATCGAGCTGAACTAGAGGATACCCTTAAAACATCTGTTAAATGAATAGTCAGCTGCCTCTAGTAATTTATAGAGTTGATATAAAATATATCTGGGCTTATAAAATATCAATTGAATCTTATAGTTATGTTTTTATTGTTGTCGATAATCGATTTGTATCGATATTCGCAAAACGGGTGCAGTTATCAATAAAATTCAATAAACTTGAACTGAGTATGATATCTGAGAACTCATATTCCAAAATATTCAAAATTTGAATATATTTATGTGTATATTATGGGGTAGAATATGATTCTTTCCGCTTGTTCTACTTTTACTCAACTTGATTGTACCTATTTTACCCATTTTAAAGTGGTCAGCGTATAAAAATAAATGATGCAACATTTATATTATATAAACTCGTTCTCATCCTTTAATTTTTCACCTATATATTATCCCGTCTCCCTCATTCATCTTTTAGTTTATTATGATTTACGCTATTGTATAATTATTATCATATTAATATTCATTATGATGGGACTCGTTTTATGCAAAATTAGCAATGCATATGCGACATACATAAATAAATTAAACTATAATTCATAATTTAACAAAATAAATACACAATAAATGCATTAAAATTGTATTGGCCCGAATATCAAGCAAAGTGTCATGCATAAATTTAAATTTCAAATTCCATTGAAATGTATTTTGAACAGGAGATAGACAATATTATGCAATCATAATAAATTTGTATAACATTATTTATCAAGGCTGGCAAATGTATGAAAATTCGAAGACGAGAAAGATAGAAATGCAATTCCACACATCACATTTAAAGGCACAATAAACCGAATTAAAATAAATGTCAATTGTACTTTGTTCATTGAACTGGCCTGGTTAAAAGTGCTGGACAACACAACTGACACCTAACAACTGGGAATACAAAAGTGGGAAGTGCTCGCCGAGCGGATATCCTGTGAAAGGTCTTGACTACAAATATTATTTGCTTATCTTCTTTCTGCTTAACAGCCCATCGATTGTATACGCTGTTCATATATATTATTTATATTTGTCAACTCTGGACTGTCGCATACATTTTTCATTATTTATTATACCCTTCACCTAACTATTGTTCAAGAGTAGAAATTGCACGATTGTATTAAACAGAAATGTACAAAACAAACAAGCATACAAAAATTGAACAATCAAAAAATTCACAATATACAGAGAGGGAAAGAGACAGAGAGAGAGTGAGTGAGAGAGAAAGGAAAAATATGTTTAAATGCGTAAATAAAAAAACTAGCATAACAACAACAAAAACAACGACAAAAACAACAAGAGAAGCAGTCAAAGTTGACAGGACAAAAACAAGCCAAATCCCAGTCCAAACCTAAGCCAAAAAGCATTGGCAGACGCTGTCAAATCTGGCGCGCTAACAATGACAGCCAAAGGGGGTGTAGAAGTGGAAAGGGATTGGGGAAAGGAGTGAAGAGGGAATGCGGAGAAAAGGGGGCGCGTTGAGTGGGTATTGTAACAAGTTTCACAGAGCTAAATAAATTGTTTTCGCTACAACATTTTTTGGTGTTATGCGCGCCACTTGACTTGTAAATGGGCAAATGGTTTCACACACACACACACACACACACACACAGCCAAAACAGACAGCAAAACAATCGTAAAAACAAAACCAAAAACACAACAAAAACAAAAACAAAACGAAAAGTAGAAATAGAAGTCGTATAAGTAACTGGCACAGAATGCGAGTTCGCATTGTTGACCCAGTTATGAGCCACAAGACAGTCCTCGAAACAAATATAGAGCGCCTGGGAAAATGCTGCAAAAATATTCGAAATATGCTTGGAATGTCGCGCTAATGACAGCTGCTCAACAGCTACGCAGGGGGTATGGCTGCTGAAAAGTATGCTATGAGTTGGATATGCTGACACAAGCGGGGTGCATAAAAATTAAAGATATATGAGCCAAAACGCTGACCATAAACTCGCCACAAAACGGCAGCAGCAGCTGAGGCAGAGACAGCTGAGGTAGGGGCAGCCGAGGCAGCTGAGGCAGAGACAGCATGACGCCAGCCAAAGAAAACTTTGGCATAGAAAATAAAGTTTTCATCCTGCAGGATATGCTCAAACACTCAGAAAAAAATCGCCGTGAGAACTAGAAAGCTTTTCTGGTTTTTAGAAATGATTTCTAAACATAAAGAAACAAATTCTACAATTATAGTGGCTTTCCTTAAATCATCAATCCCTAAAATATGGCGTTTTTTAATATTCTACTGATTTTTAGCGAAAATCCTTTCAGAAATTTAGGAACAAGTAATGAAATTTACTGGCTCATCTTTCATATTATTAATGATTAAAATACTAATATTTAATATTTTTAAAAATATATTATCAACAATAAAGCATATTTTAAAGTTGATTGTTTTTTGAGTGTATAAGCACATAAGCACACAGAGAGAGAGAGAGAGAGAGAGAGAGCTTTTAAGCAACTAACTTGCCATGCGATGCGCTGCCCGATAAGTTGACTTGGACATAAATATGACTTTCCGTGCGTACTTAAATAAATTTGCACGGAAGTGGAACACATTTCACCGCAGGATTACGCTAAGTGAGTGCATAAAATATCACGGCGCGTATTGTGAAACAAGGCCAAGGAATAGGACTTAGACTAGAATATGAATATAATAATTCCAACATTAATCATACTTCAAGTAAATGGCACTGTAGAAACTGTTAAGACCCGGCTAAGCTAAGAGTGACTAGTAAATAAATAGAATATATAGTTCAATTATTTATATCATCAAAGTGACTAATGGCTTTGATAGAGAAGTTATAAATCTGTGCTTACATTTTAGTTTTCTTTTCTTCTATTTATTGAACCCATTCTATTTTTAAATTTTGTTCATCAGTTTAAGTTCTGTTTTTATATAAAACTGTTTAGATATTTTTCTTCGATTTAGTTGCGTATATTTCATCAATTAAATGATGTTCAGCTTAAATCAGAGTATCAAACAATATATATGTAAATATAATGTTTTTCAGCGTTTTATTTTTCTGCTCATTCAAACCATTTCTTATCATTTTATTCCGCAGTTTAAATTCAACGTTTACATACAAAGTTTGTACTTTCATCAATTAAAAACTGATCAGCTTAACACAAGTAGTCAAACAACTTTGTTGATTGAAATTTCGAACCAGAACCCATATATAGAACAGCTTTTATAAATATCTTACAAGTCTATAGCGGATACCAAGTTTAATTTCTGGCACCCCATCAATTGTTTTCATTTGAGTTAAGTAATGAAAACTTTTTTATTGCCTCAACTTTCTTTTCGGTGTATTTGTAAGCCCTTGACAGCTTAAAAGTCCATGCCAATATTTGGCATCATCAACAAACAAATTAATACAATTTGAAAACTAAGCGCAATACTTAATGCCTAAACCTAACTCCTCCCCCTCGAAAAACCACCCTAAACAAATAGAGCCCCATTGAGTAGAGTTTTCGTCTATTTGTCTATTTGTCCAGTAATTAAAAAGTATAAAACCAGCAAATTAAACGCGCCAACTGTTGAGAAAGTTTTTCGTAATTTTTTTTTGGTTTTTAGCTGCCGCTTGTGCAAAGTTTTTGCACAAACAAACAAGCAGGCGTCGCGTAGCCGCACTTAATTAAATTAGAAAGTGCCCACAGTGCGCACAGTGGAACCAACGCGAAACTAGCCAAAAAGCGACGCCAGCCAATAACAAGCTATTCTTGATACTTGAGATAGGCTCAAAGTAGAATGTGGAATACCCTGATAAACTTGAAGAGCTAAAGAGCACAAATATGTGTTAAAAAATAATAATAATAAATATTAAGGAAAATATTTAAGGTATACGCATTCGTCAGATATATAAACTTAATGTATATTTTATTTTATAATAATAAGTTGCTCTTTATATTAATATTTTTCTGATAACTTTGCTTTGAATAGATTCAATACACAAAAGAAATATTACCAAGAATTTTATTTATAGTTAATGGAAAACAATCTTATAAATCAGAATGGTGGGAAGGTCCTTTAAACTCTAATAATGTTGTATGGCAAGAATATTTGAAAGATACAGATAGCATATATAGTCTTACGTGCCAAGATTTAGCCTTGAGCCTTTGCCAAGTTCATAGCTAATTGTGTGTGTCGACTTGAAAAGGGTATATTGAAAAGTAGACGTCGAAGTCGAAGTCGAAGTCGCCGTCGCCGGAAATCAGCATTAGTTTTGCTTTACTTTGAGTTGTGGTGTGGGGAAGGAGGAGCAGGTGGAGGAGGAGGAGCCATGACAGCTGCTCGGTGGTCGTGAAAGCTAAGAGGCGTACTAAGAGGGGTGAAGAATAGAGGGAGGATCTGCTGGTGTGTTCATCATTGTGCTTAGAGTGTTTACTGTGGCGTAAAATAGCCGACGACTTTGTCTGCCGAGCGAAATCTCTTTTCCAGTTTTTTATTTTGTTTTTTTTTTTGCTATTTTGGCAGCAGAAGGAGACAGCCATGAAACTGGTCGTGTGGGCGTGTCACGGCAAAGTTTATCAACTTAATTAGAGGCTTGATTACGTTGGCGCTGGTGCTCATCTCAAAAATGGCGAACGGCAGCCATTAAAATTAAATGCGGAGCAGCCCAGATTGCGGTCAGAATGAAGACAGGAGGCAGGCAGCAGGCAACAGGCAACAGAACCTGGACCAACAGGACACGGTCTGGACTTTGACATTTTAAAGCCGAGTCACCGTTGAGTCTTATCGCCTGCGTCTCTCTGCTGAACCCCCCAGCCCCTCTGACTGCCCCCTTGAGTTTTGTTATCAGCTTATGGCTGCCATTTCGTTAGCAGCCCTTTAACTGCCGGCCATTTATCCTAGATTTGATTTATGGCGCAATTAAAAATTTGCACAAGCCAAGGGAAAATGGTGGAAGGGGCAAGGGGCGGTTGGGCTGGCCTCCTAGTTTGTGGGCATGGCAGCATCCACACATAGGAGTCGCGCTCGCATCGATGCAAAATTTATGGCAGCGCATTTATTGCCAAGCGGCGCGTATGAAAATTTAAATGTAGCTGCCGCCTGGTGGCGCCGCAAACGCGACAAACGCCACAAAAACTCGACAAATGTCGTGTGAGGCTAGCGCGGTGAGGCAACAAGAGATTCGCAATCTCTTTGCGTTGCAATATATGTATATATGTAAGTCCGCCCCAAAAAAAAGCACTCGTTAGAGTGCATGTTTTTTTAGTGCTAGGATTATGGGGCTGGCGGGAGGGTAGCCGCAGCAGTTGCTAACATATTGTTGAAACAACAAAAAAATATTTTAAAAATACAGATTTAAGTGTTGCGATTATATTGGTAAACAGACTTTTCTATTGCATAATCCATTATATCTAATCCTTAGAACTGCTATACATTACAAAAGGTATACAAAAATACAAAGTTAAAAAGTTAATAATAATAATATAATATTAATAATCAGAAAAATCAATTGTTAGTAGGTAATCGAGATATTAGTGCACAGTGCAGTTTATCTTGAATCTAAAAAGAATATACTTAATATCGATATTTATATATTCCTATCTCTTTATCCCTATCATATCTCAAAAGTCTTCTTGACTTTTTAAGCTGATCTATTTTATTAAAAGTAGTTTATAATATGTAAGAAAGGATTATAAATAAAATATTTATAAAATTCTTTACATGAGCAAATTTCCATTCATTTCAAGAGTTGTTATTTCAATTGCAAACTCTAGAAAAAACCTTCGCCCTTAAGCGAGTCTTACCATTATCAGTTACTGCACGGCTGTGTCTCCTGCTGACTGGCCCCCCGCCCATCATCCCCTCCTCAGTTCGCCCTCCGCCCCTCTATCCGTTGGCTGGTGAATTTTGGCTTTTGCCTTGAACTGGCAGCTGTTAGCCTGCACTTTGAGTAATCGCTGCCTTATGGCGGCTTTTCCACTTGGACTTGTGTCAAAAGACAAATACACACGCACACACACACACACATACACACATGCATATATATATGTATATATATTGTTGGTTGTGGCATCGTCAGTGCAACATGTTGCCCGGGTCATGAAATGTATATAAATTTCTTATGCGGCCTGGCAACTCGTAAAACACGAGGTTAATGTGGTAAATGCTGTCGAGACTTGTAGCTAAAAGGGGGGTTGAGGGGTGTGTTAACGGGTTGCAAGGGGTGTGGGTTGGGGTTGGATGTAGTCAACATATTGTTGCGACGGCAAACTATTAGAGCTTGTAAGTGGCATTTAATGGGGTTGCACGATAGACTTCGTGAGTTGTTTGCTTTGCATTTGCCCAACAGTGTGCATATTTCAGTGGCAAGTGCAGGTTGCAATTGCAGAAGTGCAACAGGAATTGCTCAAATATACACACAACAATGTACGGTAGAAGCTTTGATACTATTCTCAAATTCTTAAAGTCCTTGAACTAAACTAGACCCAACATAAAATGAACAGCAACCTTTTTGTTTGGTGTTTTTTTAGATAGTAATTTAGAAATAATAAGCCAGGTACCCTTTTAATACCCCAAAGCCATTAAAAAGCAAAGAGGTTTAATATGTATAATAAAGTAGTTAACAGGCAGCAGAGAGCAGCTACTACTCCATAATATATATATATATATATATATATTCTTGATTGACAGCAGCAGAATAGTCGATTTTGAAGTCGAGCTAGCTATTCAACAGCTGTCTGCAGGATATTTCCCAGTCGAGCGCTCTTGACTCTAACATTCTAAGTTTCTTTTCTGTTATTTATATTTATGTACACATCTAAACATTAATCTGTTAGTAATTGGGTCGCTCTCGATGTGCGGCTTATTGTTGGTGCTCAACAGCTTGGCAACAGTGGCTGGCAAAAGTTAACCCTTGCCGCTTTATGAGTAGACAGTCAGACAGTAGCCAACCCACTCAGCTAATTATTATAAGCTGACAAATCTTTGCCAGCGCTTATCACCAGCCAGCCAAAAGGCAAACGCAAACGCAAACCAAACCAAACCAAACATTTCTGAGCCTAAGCAGTTGCCCAAAAATAAACTCTATTACAATGTCCTTGCCACTCCTACTTGCTCCCCCTTGCTACTCGCTTCTGTCTATTTGATTAACATTCGCACACAAATTTAGTTTAACTTTTTTGAGTGGGGTTGGGGGTTTGAAATTAATTTTCGTCTGTGCTGCTTTTCGACATAAACTTCTAATTGGCAGCAGCATATTCCGTATACGCCGCGTTGTGTTTTGGCCCTCGCTCAACTTTGCTGGCAACAACTTTCACGTGCCACCAACTTGTGCCAGCCAACTTCGATGGTTGGCGGGGGGTGGTAGCCAAAAAAGTTATAATAGATTTCTAGTTTCACTCATTTAGTTGATTTTTGTTTTCCTCTCACATTGTTATTTTTAGCCCATTTTACATTTCCGAGCAGAGCCAAAACCTAATCATTTCTAGTTATGAGCAAAGTTGCGTTTTGAAATAATTTCGAGAGGAAATCATTGTTTTTGTACGCATTTTGATGTTGTTCAATGTTGTTGTTGTTGTCACCTCTGAATTTATATTTAAATTAAATTGCGCAAACCATGTGAACTATACTGAATGCAATATATTATTTTAATGATGCGGAAAAATGGAAATTTCAAGAAAGACAAAAAAAAAATAATAATAATTAATTGGCAGTTTCCATTCACACACATTGAGACTTTTAGTATGCCTGGCTGGATTTTGTTGGATTTTTAGGCTTGTTGAAATTTTTGTGCAAATTTTACCATTCAATTATTTAGTATTTGGAATTTTTTTGTTGTGTGTGAAGCCTTTTCTATTTTGTTTGTAGAAATGTAAAATTGTAATTAAAAACTAATTAAGGAAAATAAATAAAAAGCTTTGGCTTGTGTTGCTTAAATAAATTCAATTAAAAATTAAAATTGAAATCGGTTTAAATCATTTCGAATAACTGCAAGCATCTTTTTTCTTTTTACATATTAAACAGTCAACTAACTAAACTAGGTAAAATAAGATAGTGATTTTGATTAACTCTGAAGACATAGCAATTCTCAATTCGCTTTACCATCTGATTGTGTTTTATTCCATTCCCGTATCACTCTGTCAACTATCTTTAGTTTTGCTTACTAGCTTTAGTTGTGACAAATCACCCATTTTTTTTCCACTTTACTAGAGTCCACTTTAATTTTGCTACAAACTGTAATAACCAACACAGTAATAATGGAAACATGAAAAAACCCCTGTTGCTAACTTATAAGCTTCATTTTGGCTCATAAACTTGCCTTTCTTGCTAAAACAATTTATTTCTCTTTTTCTTTTGCCCTACTTGGCAAGCTAAAGCAAATATTATTCTTCATTTATGGCAGCAAGCTGTGGACATGCTCTGAGCTACTTCATTAAAAATCGATTAAAAATCAAGAGATTTTCCAAAGTAGATTTTGTAAATGCATCAGATTGCAGCTGTAAATACAGACGTGTGTGCAAAAAAAATGTTACCAGGGTTGTCAAGTTAACAAGATATTGTGCTGAACATTGTCACGCCTGCAGTTGAAGCAATTTTTAGCCCAAAGGGGAAAATGTCGAGCGTTTGGCAAATTTCTATTCGATTTGTGTAACGAGTTTTCTATAAACATTTTGCTTTTTAAAGTTACTGGTATAGTTCTGGTGAGTGGGTGAAAGAGAGAGGGATAGTGGGGTAGAGAGAGAGGGTTGCACATATGTGCACATTCCAGGACCATTTACTTTTATGGCATGCGGAGATTTGGTTTGTGCTTTCGGACATGTTTTAAAGCTGTTTCTCGTCCTGTTTGTTGTTGTTGTTTGTCGTGACATTGCCGCAATCCTGGCAGCTCATTTCGACAAATGGTTGACAGGAAGTGCACTTTTCCAGCTGACGTTTCCATTGCCTGTGGTAACAATGCCAACTTGCAACTTGCACAACTTGCGTAACTTGCAACTTGAAAAACTCTAACGCCATTTGTCGAATTAAAGCCCCACAAACTCAAAGCCACAACTTGGCCGTATATCTATTTAGCAGACGTGCCTCTCCAGAAATATATATATATAGATATATATGTATATATATGTGCATTGAGTTAAGTTGAGAGAAATTGTTTTTGTTTTGCTTTGGGAAATTGTTTATTATGTTTATCTATCGAGACGCATTCAAGCTGCCCAAAATTGATTGAGTTAGTTCGATTCTTTTCTGGTTTTGTTTTTATTGACACTTTCATTGAATAATGTTTTGATATGAAATATATGCCTTGACACACACTCTAAGCGCGTTGTCTAACATATAACACACATATTTTGGGGCTTCAGGTTTCAGGTTTTCTTTTTGGGGGGCTTTTGGGTTCAAGTGTTGCTGACCGCTCTGGTCGCATAAATCAACTCGAATCTCGAGTCTCCAATGTGCTTGCAACAACAGGCAATTTTCGAGCAAATATTTTTTTACTAGCCATTGTCGTTGGCCATTCTCATCCCTACCTCCCTCTCTAACCAATCCACCCAACTACAACAACAACAACAACAACAAAAGGCAGCCACGGAAACGTGACCCAAATATTTGTTTGATTTATTAGCTGCCGTTTTTTTATTTTTATTTTTATTTAGTTATTTTTCTTTTTATGTGCCATGAAACAAGTTGTTGATATGTGAATATTTGGGTAGTTGGACTACTTTTAGGCGTTTGTAATGCATTCAGGTATGTGTGCTGGGAATTTTAATTGAGCATGTCGGGTATGGCTTATCTGTGCATCTAACAGATACACTCATTTTATGAAAGAGCATAATGTGTTTATTGGCTTAAAGTGAACAAAAAAATGAAAAGTGAATAACTAACTTCAATTTAAAATGAAAAAAAAAACGATAATATAGAGGCTGTAATAAATCTGTTTAATATAACAATTGAGATTGTTTGTATTCGTTAATAATACAGGCATTCAATAAATTTGAAATTTTATGAATCTATTAAATATATTACATTTTTTTCAGGCTGTCATGCTGAAATATAGTTCCGTTTCCGGTATGTAAACTGCAAAGTTTGCGATAATTCGTTTGAATTGATTTGTTTGGGGACTTGGTTCCTTTGTGGAACTATAAAGAATTGTTATATTGGCTCTTGTCACTGGTTCTTAAAATAATATTCGATGGGTAAATTTCCATAGCTTAAATATAACTAAATATTTTAAATATAACTGACTTGAGTCCAATATACATTTATACATAATCAGTCAACTTTCCTGATTTAAATATACTAATTACTTTAATCCTATATATATTCGTACAGAGTAAACAGATGTGGAAAGCTCCTTTATTTAAATATATTTATTACTTTAAATCAATATATATATTTTTGTTATTTATATAATCTGTAAAGTTCCCTTATATAATCTGTGAAATTTCCTGATTTAAATATACTTATATCTTTCATAAAGTATACATTTATGCTTCAATGCAATACATATGTATATTAAATCTGTAAGGTTCACTGATTTAAAATATTTATTTATTACTTTCAATATATATATATGTACATTGTCTGATTTAAATATACTTATTACTGTAATCCAATAAATATACTTATTTAGTCCCATTAGTTTAGTGCAATATATATTTATATATTTTTTCAGTAAAGTTCTCTGATCTAAATATATTTACTTAACTTAGTCCAACACATGTTTATGCCAGCTTTTCATTCTATAGTCAGTATGTGTCATTATGTAGGGCATCAAGACTTCGATACGAACCCAATCACTTTCCTTTTTATATGTTTCGTTCTCGGCCTGCATTCTTTAAAACTGAAGTGCGACACAGGTGGTGGCACAATAGTTCTGAAGTGTAACTGACAGATACAAAGCAAAAGTTTCGACCAACTCAAACACAATATTCTGTGGCTGCCCAAAATTCTCACCTCATTTTTAAAGTTACCTCGGGCAAAAGCAAACAGCAAACAGCAAACAGCAAAACAAATGCGTAAATGAGTAAATGAAGGAATGAATGAATGGAGTGCCTGCAATGAGGAAGCGAACGTTAAAGTGTCGAATTGTAACTGCAAGATACGAGATAAAAGATACAAGATACAGCACGTGCAGCAGCATCTTTAACACTTGCTAGCCAGTTTCTTGTTTGTTTAGCTTATTAGGGCCAAAAAGTGAATCCGCTGTGGCAAGTGGTAAGTGGTAAGAGCACCCCGTAAAACTTTTACGGTTCTTCGGTTACGTAAGTTTTGCCGCGTTGCAAGTGAAATTCAATTTCCAATCGGTTGACTTTGGTTTTTACTTTTCTTTGGCCAATGGGGATTTTGGTCTAATTCAATTGGCAATGGCTTAAGCCGGTACCAAAATTTGTGGCAGCCAAATTTATGAGCTGTCCAAACGTTTTGTCTCTCCTATTGCGATTCAAGACGATTCGTTACGATTCGAATTGATTCGATTCAATTCGATTCGGTTGTCATTTGTCACGCTTTTGCCCCACACCCACTTGTCTGGGAAAAGTCGTCGCAATGTCAAAGTCATCGACGCCCCAACAATTTGCCGGAAACTTGTTGCCCCACAGTTGTGCAGCTTTTCGGGGGTCTGTTGTGATATCTTGCATGATATGCCTACGCTTCAATTATTCAACAGATCCAAGCAACATGAAACACAGCACAGAGTTGCCCCTATTCCGTTCCACCCCGCTACGCCCTATCGACTACCCCTCTGTGCCTCTCTAGTCACAATTTGCATTTATCTGTTTTCCTTCTTCTGTGATTCCCGCTAGTTTGCCTCCTAGCGTTTTTTCTTTTTCTTTCTTGCCTTTTTGGCCCGCTTTCAGTTCTGGGCATGTAACATAAAACTCGGCATAAATGACGTCTAATGGATATTCAGATAGTCAAGTCTTTTACGTGGTGGCATTCGAAACGCTCGATGAATGTATTCACGGGTCAAATGTCCAATCGAAAGTGACCTGCTCTCGAGCACTCAATTTCTTATTGTTGGGTGGCATTCTAAATGCAAAGATAATGCAAATGTTATTTTCTTTCATCTACATTTCCCTAACTGTAATTCTATTCATTTTTATTGTGTGAATTCACTGTATACTCGTATGTGTGCATCAAAGCTAGGCCGAACTGTTATCAGATCTCCATCAGCAAATGATTTTCTTTTCAAATAATCTGCTTCCTTGCTACAGTTTTAGAATTGATATGTTTTATACATTCAAATGCTACGATCAATAAATGACTGCACAAATGTATCTCTTAATAATTAATTAATAAACAAATGCATAAATAAATATGCGGAATCTTTCTCTCTCTCTCATTTTCAAGAGGTGGATAGAAATATAAATTTATTTCCTAGTTGGCAATTTAAAGAGATATTTGTCAAACACTGTCAGACAGCGAATTGCAATTTAATGCTGAGCATTCCCATTTGCCGAGTGATGATTGCCCCAAAACGAAAGCGTTCTCTGGAAAAGCAGTCAACAACTGTTTGGCCAATTGGTTATTTCAATCAGAGAGTTGTTTGGCTGTCAGCTTGGTAACTGATGTCTTCATCTGCTAATCACTTGACTGCTCCATTTGCCAAGCAGATGTTGACATTGTAAGTGCCAGTGCTGCTGGTGCTGCCTGTGGTGCTGCCAGTGGTGCTGCCGGTGGTGGTGGTGCTGCACAGCCTCAAGAAATCTATTTGATTTTGATTTATGCAACTGCAAACTGCAAACAGCAAACAGCAAATTGCAAACAGCGAATTGCAAACCGTAAGTTGAATATTCGATGCACCATTTCTAATAACTGGACTAGGAAGGTGGTCATAAATCAGCTGCCAGTCGTTCGTTGCATGCAGTGCCTGTTTCAAGTTGCAAGTTGCCTGTTTTCCGCTTGTCAGTCGCCGACTGCCTGTCAACGTTGGCGGGCCCAAAACGCAAAATGCTAAACTCAAAACTCAAAACGTGTCTGGCGTCTAATCACTGGCATCAACGGCCACTCACAGGCGGCAACACACAGTTGCCACACATACCACATGATTCAGATGCCACTCACAACAACAACAACAACAACCTTCCGCCGTCAAAAAGGTAGCTCTATCTGTGAAAGTCAACTTGGCATTCAACAAAATTAAAATTACTCGACTGTGAAATAGACCTTAACCATAATTAATTTGGCTAAAGATTGATATATTTTAATATTATCAAACAGTAGAATTTATGAGTATTTCATGTAGATAAAGGCCATGCTAGATAATCAATAATGAATATTTTGTCATACTCGCAGCTAAAATAGTCAAAGTGCATCAATAAAATCATTTCCACTATTTATATTTTGGGAATCTAAACTAGCTCGATCAACCAGATCTTTTCCGATCCCGTTTATTCTAATATCTAATTAAACTAACTGATCTGCTAATCGTTATATGTAAGTCATTTATATAAATATTATATATATTAATAATTATATGAATAACTCAATATTTAATTGCATGTTTTACTCCACCATTGAAAGAGAGCTGTTTTGGTTATCTCTCTTTCTCGCTCTCTTTCTATTCTTAACATGTACCTGTCCTTATAATTAATAGTTATACATTTTGGACTCTTTTACATTGTAATAATTTTTAATTTAAATTTAATTATACATTAAAGTTTTGGTTTTATTCCATGAAGTTTGTAATTGTGTTTTTAAAACCATTTTAAGATTTGGCTTTTTAATTTGATGTCATTTAACTTGTAACTTCAATTTCAATATAAAATTGTTATGTTTGAAAAACTCTTTTAGACTTTTAAAATAAATAAGATCCTTTTGGATTCACACGTTATATACCCCATTGTAACGCGCACTTTTACACGGTATCCAATTAGCATTGTTTAATGTTGCTTCTTAGCCATCTTCTGTTTGATGGAGATTTAAAGTTTAACTGAAATGCCAGCCAGCAGATGCATAAGGCGATGCATGCTCCAAAATTGTGTGTGTTTTAGTTTGTGTGTGTGTGTGTGTGTTGGGTGGGTGGGGAGTTAGTGGGTGGTCCTCTATATAAGGCTTGCATAGATACATATATAGAAATGTATCAGTTGCTGTAGCAGTAGCGCATTATGGACACGGATTTGTATGACACAAGGTCTTCTCTCTGCACTTACCCCCCTGACTCCCACTACCACTGCCCCTCACTCTCACTCAGAACACCCGCCGATCAATCAAATTGCACTTTGAAAAAAACGTTTTTCTTGTTTTTAGAAATAATTTTTAAATATAAAAAAAACAAGAACAACCTTCACTCTACACCTAAACCTGAATACCCCTCCCCTGCCCCTTCCCCTCATTCCTTACACCCCGCTGTCCATAAAATTGCACTCAGAAAAAAAGGAACATTTTTCGTGTTTGAACAAATAATTCTTAAATAAAATTTTCTTTTTGATTTTTTTCTGAGTGTTGCTACTCCATACCCACTCCTGATTACCTCTCTTCCACTCTCTTCACTCCTCACACCCCGTGATGCTCCTGCAACTGAGCGCCGCAATTCGCATGCAAATTTCATGCAAAAATATGTACAATTTTCGATTCTAGACGATGCCACTGTTGCTGCTGCTGCTGCGTCTGTCTTGGCTGTTGTTGTGGCAGTTGTCGTTGCCACGTTTTAGTGCTCAGCTGATGCCTCTGTTCCGTTGCTACCTCGGTTGCAGCAACTCGTAGAAATTTATGGCGTTTGTATGTCTGAATTTATCTGCTTGTTTCACATGCAAATGCAACGCAGTTCCAACTTCGTAATGTTGATAAAAATGAAAACAACATCAACACGAGAGAGCGACAGAGAGAACGAGACAGAGAGAGAGAGAGAGAGATGGAATAAGATGGAACCACAGAGAACATGAGCAACTATGTCGCAGGAACGATTCGGAATGCTTTTAACTGATTTTTTGTGTTTTGGCCACGCTTAAAGGGACTCATGTCAGACCATGGCCAACAACAATAACAACAACAAGAACTAACAACAACAGCAGCTACAAGAACAAACAACAACAATGTTGGCAACAGCAGCAGGTAGCCGCTACAGATTACAGTGGTAAGAATATGATTAATTTGGCTTAAGAATCAAAGTACATATGTGAGAAAGATTATAATGGATTGATTGCGAGGAGGTAAAGGGAGACTGAGAGAATTACTTATACACATACACAGAGAGAATTAGAGAGATTTGCATATGCAAAGAGATATATGTACATATATACAGAGAGAGAGAGAGAGAGAGAGAGAGAGAGAGAATGAGTGAGGGTTAGAGACCATTTGACAATTTCCCCCAAATTTCTATAAATAATTTAAGAAACATAAATTAAATTTTTTTTTTATATTCCATTGAAACCAAGCCCAAGGCTTAAAATGATTTCCTCACATTCCAAACTATTCTTCGATCTTTGCTTAATTTCTTTTGTTTGTCGATCCAATTGTTGATGCATGCATATTTTTTGTTTAATGGCTGCTTTCAATATTTGATGCCCATTGTAACATTGTGGTCGGTCGGTCTCTGCTGGCACATTGCTCTTTCATCATACGTGTTCATTCATAAAAATTGTATATTTATTTGCATGCACACACACACACACACAAACACACATGCACATAACACACACAACAAGTCAGGCAGACAAACAGTTCAGATATAAATGGAGAGTTGTTTTGGGATTCCAATTTTGAATTCCGATTCGCTTCTGCCAGAGTAGTTCACTTAGTTGAGTGTGGCTGTGTCTGGCTGTGTGTATGTGTGTAGGTGTAGGTGTGTGTGGGTGTGTTATTTTCTGACCTTGAGCTACGTGAGAGAGCCCATTCAGCAGTGGCTGTCCAGGTGGGGTGCAGGGGCTTAGTTTTGTGCGACTGTTTTAATATTCCTTTAAAAGCATAAGGCTCTCTGCTCTGACTCTGCACTCAGAAAAAAATCGCACTGAATTCTAGCTGGCTTTTTTTATATTTATAATGTCAATGTGGAATTTTTCTAAAATTTAGAAACAAATATGTTTGATTTTAGGGTGTTTTAGTTGTGTTCTATGTGCTTATAATGAAGAATTTTATGCTCGTATTTATTGCTTTTATTATTGACAAACATTCACATAAACACAAACATTTTAGATAGCTTATAAATTCATATAATTTAATTTGAAAAACGTACGGTCTTATTGCAATTCGAACATTCGACAAGCATACAACATTATTAGACAAATATTTAAAAATTAATTCTAAAAACAAAAAAACTTTCCAATTTTCAGTGCGATTTTCCGGGCTATTGTTCTTCTGAGAGTGAGGATTGTTGTTGCCCGTGGCAGCAATCTCTGATCTGTCCAGGTCTGTGTCAGGTCTGTGTTCCGCACTCGAACTCTATGTCTTTTATGTGCCCCTGTTTGCTTAACAGCTTGGCTGCTTTTGCGTTTTACTGCTGGCAGTTATTTGCTGCCACCTACGTGACTGCCAATTGCTTACTGTTGGCTGCCTGCCACTGACTTTGATGTGGACTCTGCGGCATGGCAACAAAGTGTGGCTCTGCCACGCCTCGCTTAGCTGCAGCAGTTGCCTTGGCATTCGCTTGTAAGGCCACACTTTTTGAGTTTACAAGTTTTAGGCTTAATACCATCAAAATTGACAAAGGCAAAACTAAACTTTGGACTGACTGACTGACTGACTGACTGCCAACTCGTGGGCGGATTCTTGGGATTTGTTGTCCCTTCTGGGCGAACTTTCTAAATGTCCGTGTTGACTTTTAATAGTCAAACGTGTTTCGCTGAGCACATCACATCAGCACAGCCCATGTCGAAATCATTTTATCCAATTTAAAATTGTAAGTCGCTTACTTTAAGGCGCAACTTGACAGCATCTAAGAAGTTCTTTTTTTTGGGCTTACTTAGCTTGAAGTTACTTCATTAACGAGCAGGCACAGCGTTGAAGAAATGTTCTTATCAATTTGTTTGTAGTCAACTCTGCAATTAAATTTAGATTTCAATAAATCAACTCAATTTTGATAAGCTCCTTTTTCTATGACTATAAGATAAAAGGAAATGCTGATCAATATTAAAATAAAATTCTTTTGGGTTTACTTCAGTTGAAGTTTGAGCAGGAAATAATTCATCGGTGAGCAGGTGATCAGCTTTGATGAGTTGAAACTTAGTTAGGTTTGCAGATAGGTTTAGATCAATTTTTATATTGTCAATTCTATAATTATATATATATTTCTCTATATATTAACTGAATTCTTAAAATAATTTTGCTATTTTAGCTTTACAAAAACAAATACGATATCATAAAACTAGTATTTTATATTATTATACAGATATTTTTTAGTAGATTTTTTTTAATTGAAGTTAGTCTTTAAACTAGACTATTTCGTCCTTTTAAAATTGAACCTAATAACTTTGCCCACTTAGCAGCTTACTTTATTACTTACATTTTATATTTAGTTTCTTTTCTTAAAGCTGTTAGTTTTTAATTTTAACTGTTTATTCATTGGACCGTGTTTCTAAGTAGGCAAATTGAATTTTAGCTTGGAGCCAAGTCAACTGAATGCACTTGCCGACACTTTGGCCAAAAACTTTCCCATGACTTGGGAGTATGTGTGTGTGAGTGTGTGTAACAAGTTGAGTGTTGGCCCCTAAACTCTGCATAGTTGCAACCTGTTTGCTAGTTTGGCCCAACACGCCCAACACTTCCGGCTTGCCGCATTTGCATCAATGCGTCGCATTGTCAATGTATGGTGTATAGTGCTGTTGCTGTTTGCCACATGAGGCAAACAGGGAGCTGTAAAATTGTATCTTTAAAAAAGCATTTTAGTCGACACAAAGCGATGCGTTCTTTACTACTACAAGCCAGAAAAAGGGAACAAAAAAAAAAAAAAGCAAAACACAAAAGTATAAAACACAACTAGCAGTTGGGGCAAGGACTGAGGCAAGATATGGGAAGAAACGCGTTAAACTTTAGTGTTCCTGGGGAGGGTAGAAGAAGAAGGGATGGGAAGGGGGAGGGGTGGCAGTCAGAAGGTGCTGCGAAAGCAGTGCTGTTAACAAGGCAAAAGCAAAGGCAACAAGGATGGCTCCTAAACAAGGAAATTGTAACCCGACTGATAGCGAGACGCGTATAATGGAAGCACAGACATATTTTTCAGATTTTAACGAGGCTGTGTGGCAAAGGACTACGACTACTGCTACTACGACTAAGGATAGCCATCTATATTATACACTCAGAGAACGAAAATCGCACTGAATTTTAGAAATTCGCTAAGCGTAACTCAACCTTTTATTCAGAAAGTATTTCTAAAAACGAGCGTTTCTCTTTTCCTAATTTGAGGATACATTTTTCTAACATTTAGAATGAATATCTCTAATTTTTTGTGCATCTTTTTATGTGTGTCAAAATAAGCAATATATACTTAATAAATTCATTTTAGATAGTTTACAGTCCTTAGTCCTTACAAGTTTAATAAAGTTCTAAAATCAAATCAGGACGGTTTTTTAAAACTCAGAGTGCATTTTCTTTTAGTGTATGTGGTGTGTGGGGTGGGAATAGTAGAGAAAAGCCAGAAGCATTTTTCTCCGGCCAGTCCTTTTGGCATTGTTAGATTGTTGTTGGCTTCAGCTGCTTTGCCGACAGAGTTGGTCAGAATTGAGGGCGTGTCAGTGGCACAGAGTGTGGCAACATTGTGCAGCAACATTGCTGTGTGATGTTAACTGTCGCTCCTATTTGTCATAAAAGTGGCTACAAAGTGTGCCAGGTACAGCGAAACAAAAACAACAAAAATAGAAAGAAATAAATTTTGCAGACTTCCTTTTAAGCGCATGTTGGTTGTCTGTGAAGAACAACAGCTCTGAGCTTCTGTTACACTCTGCTGTCACATTTAATGTCATTCTGAAATAACATCAACGTTAAATAGGTGAAAGGTCACACAGTTTGTGCCTGATATATAAATTATATAATGGTAACGGAAATAGCAGTTTTAAATCTGACGAACTTATTTTAAGGAATGCAGCGATTTTATTTGTTGGGCTACTTATTCTGGCTAATCAATGTTTATCTGTTTATTGATACACAATAGAAAGAGGAAATCATAGCAAAGCTAAAATAAAACCATAAAAATGATCAATAATGGCATTCCTCAACGTATCTGACCTATCTTAACTTGTTCACCTCTCTTGACTTTTTGGCAACGCCTTCTCATTGTTTTCAGATCAAGTTTGTTGTGGGTTGCCAGCCAATTTGTTTTGATTGATTCGTATCTGTGGGCAAAGTTTTGCACAGTCAATTAAAAATGCTAATTAATGTCTGCTTTTTGGGCTCAATCTGTCTATCTGTCGAACTGTCAGTCTATTTGTCAGAGTTGACTGTTCCAGGATCGTTATACATGTGTCTAATTAACCGCCAAACTCACAAGTAATAATTAACATTTAATTTTGTCGTTAAAATCAGATGTATGCATTTAAAATGCACTTTGATTACCAAACTCTAAAATTATACTCTGTAAGGCATAAAAGTAAGTATTACAAGTGGGTCATGAAACCGATTCGTATCTCGATTCTGTGTCAGACTTTTAATCGCTTGATTTCAGTAAGCGTATTTTATTCCGATTCCAGTTTGATTCGCTGATGATAAGTGATATTTGATATTTGCAAGAATTAAAATAATATACATTTATACAGACAGATATTGTGGAAAATTTTGAACAAATATTTATAAACTATATAAAATTTAATTTAAAATTTATGGAAAGATAAAGCAAAAAGGAAAGTAAATATTAATATTAAACATTTGTTGTTCTGCAACATTAAATTTTCAGTTTAAGAGTCAATAAAAGTTTTTAGTTTGTTATCTTACACATCATGTCATAACTGCTCTTAATTTCTTGACATATTTTCTCTTAATTATTTGTATACTAACAAATTACAGGACATCTACCAGTCGTTTATGCAACTCCTAGATCATTTATAATTGTTTTGATTTTGGTTTGAATATTTTTTGTTTTTCGTTTGCAAATTGCTGTGTGTTAAATGTCAGCTCAAATATTCATTTACCTAGCTGTTGATATTTAAGTCAACTCATTAAAGTAATTAAAGAACGTCGATGTTTGTTCGTTGTGTTGTGTGTGTCTGAGTGTAAGTGTGTGTGGAGGTGTGTATGTATTGTTTTTTTTGGGAGGTGGCTTGTGCTGAAATGGGTTTTGGAACTTTTTGCATAGTTTAAAAAACATGAAAAAGTTTCTGAAAAGTTTCGTTTTCTTTTTATTACATAGCGCTCTCTCTCTCTCTCTCTCTCTCTCTCTCTCTCTCTGGCTATCTCCGACTCTGTCTGCAAGAGTTGCCACCCAGTCGCAAAGTCAGCTATGCAGCTTGTTTCAGAAGTTTGGTCAACTTAATTAGCACGTTGATTATTTTTAACGCCCTATCGAGCACTGGCAATGATTTCATTACTTGGATGCTTGTCAAGCGGCGGAGTGAGGAGGGTTGTGTGTGTGTGTGAGGGTGTGAGGATGGGGATGGTTACCCCTCACTCCCCAAAACCCCCTGTTCTCCACTTCAGAATTTTGCCACATTGATGGTGGGATTTTTGGTTTGTCAAGTGCAGCGCAAATTGCGCTATGATTATTTAATTGCCGCAAAGTCTTGCCACAAGTTGTTTGACGAGAGGCAGATATTATGATGTGGGAAGGCGGGGAGAGGGCGGCTTGCAGCATGCCAAGTGCAATATTTCGTCGAGAGACGTTCGAGTGCTGGTAAACGTTGGCAATTAGGTGGCCCGCAAATATATATATACATTTTTATATGTATATATAAAGTGTCTGTCGTTTTGACCCATTTGAATACTTGATGACACTTTGCAGCTGTTAATTTGCATTTTCTATCCACAAATTGTGGCGCAGAAAATGAGAAAATGCGGATAATGAGGTCAATGCACCGTAGCATATTGACAAAATTAATTTTGGTACACTAAAGTGCATCATTAAATTGGGTAGATATAATGCAATTATGGGTTAAAAGTGGCTTTTGATATTTACTTTAAAGATGCATAAAATATAGAAGAGAAAAATAGTTAAGAGTTATGTTCTTTATTAAATTTGTATACTTAATTAAAATTGATAAATTTAATAAAAGCTTTCATTTTGACAGTCATTGGGGAATATGTTAAATTAATGCAATTCAAACTAGATAAACTGCATAAACCGACTTGTGCCTGATCAGTTTTTCTAAGATAAACACGTCAAAGTTGTTTTTATCAATTTTTTGTTTTCAAAACCTATGTCAAACTAAGCATAAAATGAACCGATTAAATTAATCTCGATTTGTATCTTCTAAGAAATACTTCGAAGGAATTGCCAATGAAATTTTGTGTGCTCATTAAAATAAAATAGGTGGGCAATTTATAGAAATTAAAGAGTTTAGACCTAAGAAACTTGAATTTTATTCTATTATTTGAATGCCTAATTTAATTGACTCTCGCATAAGGCAGTCAGATATAAACACAGTTTACTCCAACTATAATGAACCATATTTCAATTCATATTCATCACAGCCAATGTTGGATTGTGTTGGTTTTCATTTGGTTTCATTTGTTGTCTCATTTAAGTCATGCAGCGTCTCAAATTAAGCGTTAAATTTAACACATAATACACGTTTTATGGCCCAAGCGCATAGCTTTATAGCTTGTTCCACACACACAAAACACACAAAACACACACAACACACACACACCACACACATAACTGCCCCCTACCCTCATTTTTGGCTCCTATCTGCGAGACTCAGTTTTAAATGTAACTTGTTTGCCTTTGAGCTTACAACTGGCAAACAGCGTTCAACACACATGCGAAGGGGAAAACTACACAACTAAAGAACCGAAGAACAAAGGTTGCACTATTGAGAAATATACATACACTCAGAAAAAAGTAACCTTACATTTTTACAAAGATTTCTAAATGATAAAAATACAATATTTAAATGACTGTCTATTTGTGGAAAGCCTTTTTAATTTTAATAACTTTTTTTGTCAATTTATAGAAAGTATTTCTAAAAAAAAAACAAAACTTTTCTAGAATTCAGTTTGATTTTTTCTTGAGTGTATATAGAATTATACATACATATATGTCAACTGTGAGGATATCCATATCCCAGATCATGTCTCATTACAATATCTACATAGGTGTGTTTAGTAAGAAAAATTTGATCGCCTGACAAATCCTATTTGCACGCTTCGCAGGAAAATCAATTTTCTTCGCATTGTTCTTCTTCTTCATCTTGTTTTTCTTCTGGTTGCATCATAAAATCTTTTTTAAAACTTCATTGGCCTGTCTTGGTTTGGTTTTCTTTTTTATTATTATTATGCTTGCTGCTGTGTTCCAACAACCCTTTTATCATTGATCATGCCTACTTACTACTTGGGTTCTTTTTTATGGACTTGCTAAGATGCATGCAGTGCTTCCTGTGAGGCATGCCCACCCCGGTCGCTTGCCCCTCTATAAAAAAATATACTCTGACTCATTGCGGCAGCAGCCGCCGCCGTCGCTTAATGGCAATTAGTTGGAAAATGTTCTTGAGCTGGTAGCTTGATCTAGTCGAAACTATATAGTATATACGAGTATATATGTATATAAATTTACTCTCAAGTTATTTCCACTGAAATCGCACCCCGAAAAAAACAAAAACAAAAAAGAAATAGAATCATTTATTGTCTGTGGTTAGTTCTTGCTCTTGAGTTGAGCGCAACTGCCACAATTTGATTATGTAATTCAAGTTGCTGCCCACATCCAGAGGTGGCAACATCATCAAGTGGTGGCAGCCACATGAAGAAGATACACGCAGAAAGTAAAATATTTAAATTGCCATAAGTCTCTTAAAAATATGGTGATTTTTTCTATTATTGTTTTTGAATATATGTTCTGTTATTATTATTTATTACATTACTTTTACTAAACCCACTTCACTTTGATTTACTACAATTTAGTGTGATATTTTTTTGTCAGTGTACAAAGTTATTGACAGGCGTTATTTTTGTTGCTGTTGATTTTGGGCTGTATTTTTTTTGTTGTCGTTGGCGTTTGTTGAAGATTCTGTTGCTGTTGTTGCTTAACACGTGGGCGCTAGAGAAGTTGCAGACGTGCCAGCAACATTAATCAGACTCACACTGACACACGCATGCTCGAACTAGAACCAGCTGAAAAAAATTGCGTTGCAGCTGATGAAAAGCCGGCTTGTTTGTGCTTTTGCAACATGTTCGCTAGCCAACATGTTCGCTTCTTGTAACTGCTAGCAACACAACAAATGTTGCTGCGTCGCTCTCTGCCGCTTGCGTCGCTCTCTCGCGCAGCATGTTGCGTAGACATGTTGCGCTCTCATGGTGCAATGCAGCAATTAAAATATTTAAAAATAAAACTACAAATTATCTATTTAAATTTAATACATAAATTAATTAGTTTGCTAAACTTGACTTGTCTTTGTTTTGGGTGAACCCAAGTAGCATTTTTGTAGTACTAGCTTAGCCCCATTTGATTCGCTCAGTGTAGTTATGCTTGTGCTCTCAACATTGCGGCGCATCAGTTTCAGATTCATTTGCTTGCCGTCAGATTCAGTTGTTATCTGTAAGTCGACCCGTGTCGTCATATGTACGGATATTGCAGTAATTTTCCAATTTTCCACAAAGTGTATTGTTCAATTTTCTAACAACATCAAACAAAAAGTCGTGAAAAAAAACCATAAAAAATATTTTATGCACTAAAAATAAAAAGTGTTGCTGAAATAATTCTGTCAGCCAAAGCGACAAATTGTCATTAAAGTTGATTATTTTTGGCAGTCAAATTTGTCTGAAAAATTCACGCGCCAAAAAGTCGCGCGCAGCTTGTCATAAATATTTGACAACAATTTTTCATGTGTTGTTAAAGTGAAGAAAAACAACAATAAAATAAAAAATTCATTAACAAAATATTTAAACAAAATTGTGAAATTCATTGTGAAAAAAGTAAAAGTGTTGAGATGAATGCCAAAATTTTGACAACAAGAAAAAACGCACTTAAAGCAATTAATATTTCCGAAGTTGCTGAAACGCAATTGAGGCGTTCTCAGTGTGATTTATGACCACAAAAAAAGTGCAATTCAACAAAAGGCAAATGCAAATAACAAGCAGTAGGCTGCAGAACGTGCAACAACAAAGAAACAAGAAATAAAAAAGGTGCAACAACAAAAGAAAAAGTAATTATAGAGGTTGCAACCAAGCAATAATTACACATAATAAAAATATATAAATAAATAATAAAACAATACAAGTAAATAATAATTAAAAAAAGGCCGAGGCTAAAGATACAAATAGAGAGTTGGAGATTCTTAGAGAAAAGATACAGAATTGCTGTTACTTGGAGTAACAATTAAGCAGAAGAACAAAGCAAAAAGTGTAAATCTACAGATAAAGATACTTAGATACAATTCGAGCAAGAGTTACAGATACTTCGAGAAATACGTAATAATAAATATATAATTATTAAATAAAAGAACAAAGTATAAAGTGGGAAAATACAGATAGAGATACATAGATACATTTCTGCGTGTAGTTGCAGATACTTGTAGAGATGGCTGCTTTCCCGCAGAGCAGCTGCAGTCGTAGCAAGGGCATATTTCCGTTGATGCTGCTGCTGCTGCTCCTCCTCGCCGATCTGAGTTTCTCGGCTGAGGAGCATCCACATCGTCATTCGCACAATGTAACAACAGTGAGTCCGACTCCAGCTCCGACTCCGATTCGCAGCAGCCGGCATAATCAGCAGCAACGTTTGCAGCAATTGGATGCTTTGGGCTTCGAGTTGGAGCAACACCAACAACATCATCATCAACATCGTCCGCATCATTTGAGGCACGAGCAGCATTTGCGCGAGGAGCTTAGCAACAGGCAGCCACCGGTGGCTACTGTCAAACAGCAACCAGCTCCATTCCAAATGGAATTGGAGCAGTTGCAACTGCTGAGCACTGGGCCGGGGCAGCAACATCATTTGCGGCATCACAATCGTCATCATGTTGCCTGGGAGCAGCGTGTCTTTCCCGGGCAGAACAACACGCAACACCCAATTCGATCACCACAGATGACCAATCTGCTCACTAATAATGATAATAAAAGTCCCAATATTTCCACACGCTATTTTGATCGCGATGGCATTTATCCGGCTGCTTGGATGCAACCACAACATGCCACACGTGCACCCAACTGGCGACAGCAGCTGATCGATAGCGATGAGGATGATATTGATGAGGAGGACGATGACGATGAGGATGCGGAGGATGAGGATGACGAGGAGGCCTACGATGATGCCGCCGAGAATGAGGAAAGTTTGCGCGCCGCTGCCGAGTTGGCCAAACAAATGCCACGCTACTCGTTCTTCAGTCAAAAGTTGCCACAGATCAGTTCCAATGAGGAGGATTACGATGAGTCCGATGTGGAGCAGGTGGGCAGCCACAAGAGGGCAACCAATCGGCATCCCAGCATCTCGGCGGGACACACTAAAGCCGCTGCCAAGCGAAACATCTTCGATTGGTTCTTCAAAGGCAACAAGGAGAAAGTGAAACAAACCACAACCGAGAGACCCAAAATTCAGGAGGGACAGGATCAGAAGGATACACTGGATGCGTCACCCAACAATGGTTACTCCAATGAGCAGTGGAATAAAATTGAGCACGAGCATCATTTGATGAAGCAGCAGCATCAGAAGGAGTTGCAAGCGTTGCGAGACAGCAGTCGGAATCGAAATGTGCCACTGATAAGAAATGTGCCATTGGCACGCGGCAACATTGATAATGAGGTAAGTGTTTGTCTCTGTTTGGCATTGCGCCCATTAGCAACAGCTGTAGCTGTATGATGATAATTATGTTGATAATGATAATGATGCTGATGATGATGATGTCATTGGTTATTGTTTGAAAAAATACGCACAGCTGATTAAAGTTGAGCATTTGCATTCAAATCGAAACTCAAACTGATACTGTAACAGAAAATGTGTGCCATAAAATAGGCCACAAATTGGATGGGTTTATGGCTGACTGGTCAAGCAGTTAGATTGATACTCAAACAGATAAATAAACTAACCCACAGAAAGACAAACAGACTGGCAGACAAACTCACATTAAATATTTACACTGTGCGAAATCGAATGTTGCGAGTTGCGACTGTTCCAGAATATAAAATAAGTAAAGACGTACAAAATCAGTGAACTAATTTAAATAATTCAAATAAATTAAATAAATATAAAAAATAATTATAATATGTAAAATAAATAATAATTAAAATATAAATACAAATTCAACAAATATAATGAGTAAATATTAATACACTTTCCATTTCTTAAGCTGGCTTTGTTTGATTTTTATTTATCTTCTTGTGCATTAATTTAAGACTTGCAAAAGACGTCTCAAATGTCTTGAAATTAAATGGATTAAATGTGTATTTGGAGTTGATGTGCTAATTAAAATTGGGAACTTTTTTGGAATCTGAACCCATTTAAAATGGGAAAAGGAAATAATAAATAAACGAAATAATACCAATTTAATTAAATAAATAAAGTACGTACAATAAATAAATGAATTTATAAAAAATTATAGACAATCATAATTTTCTTAGTGAATTAAGTGGACTACAGCAAAAGTATTGACACAGGGCCAACATTTTTAAGAACTACTTTTTTTTATAAAATAATATTAATAATGAGCTCCGATTTTTCAATCGCTGTTGTATTTTTAATGCACACTTTTGAAATCGAATATTGGCTTTGGCTCACTTTCTTTTTGATAAGTTTTTTGTTTCAATCAAATTTGAATTTGCATTGTGGTTTATTTATGTATACGATCAAAAATGTATCAAATATCGTGAAATTAAATTTATTAAATGTGCTTGATGTGCTAATAAAAAATGGAAAATACTTTGAATTATGAGACATATTTTTATTAGTGAGCAATCTACTTAGGGTGCTAGGCAAGAGAATGAAAGAAAATAAATTTAAATTATTTATTTTCTTTGTTCACATTTTGCGTTTTCACATTGTGTGCTTATATTTTTGAATGGGTTTGGCTCAAACGCAGTTGTGCATATTAAATATGTGAAAACCACAATGATTTCTTAAGCATTCCAAACACAAACTTCTTAGATAAAAGATGAATAATATTTTATTGAGAGTTGTGAGAGACCTAAATACACCTTCAAGCCTTAATTTAAATGCTTTAAATAACAACGTTGTTTTTTTACATTTGCAACGATTGCTTTATCATAAACATAAACTGCTTAGATAAAAGATTACTTATATTTTATTGAGAACATAAAAACACCCTTAGGCATTAAGATAGCATTATATAATCAATAAATTCTTTATTTTATGCAAATTCGCTTAATTTCTCACAGTAAACTTTTGCAACGAGCTTATAATCATTTTAAGCATAAAAATTACTAAGAATGCACTTCAAAGCATTAACATAATATGAAATAATAAAATTGAACTTTATTAAATGTAATTTTGTTTGATAAAATATTGCTTAGATAAATAATGGCTAGTAAATTAATGAGATTTGGGAAAGATACGATATCAAAATTTTAATTTATTTCCCTTTTCTGTGATTTTTTGTGACCTTTTGCAAAGATTTTTTAATCTTTCCAATCTGAAAATGTTTAGATAAACGATGATTAATATTTTATTGAGAGTTGTGAGACACGTAAAATAACCTTCAAAGATCATTATATGATTAAATGCTAACTTTTTAGTCTATTATTTAAAAGTTTGCTTAATTTCTCACAGTGCACACTGCTTACATGTTACACATGCAAAATAAATACCAACTGGGGTACAATTTACGCACTGACCAGGGCTAATTCCGTTTGCATTTTGGCTTTCAGCAGCAGCAACAACAACAACTTGCCTCATGTTTTGTTCAGTGTGTTGTTGGATTGTTAAATATTTAACAGGCATTTCGTTAAAGAGGCAAACGCTGATTTTGTGAACAACAGCTGCCATCCAATTGCTTGGCCAGTTATTCAGTTATTTGTTGTCGTTGGTGTTGCTGTTGGTGCCCTTTTGCGGCTGGCTAATTGAAGCCAACAGCAGCAACCAGAGGCAGCAGCGCACTTGCAACAAATTGTTGCATTTAATTAGCGCGTTTTGCAAAGCTTTTCGTTGTTGTCAGCTTTTAATTGCATTTTGGGGCGCATTTCGTTCAAATTTCATTTTCTCTTTTTCGTTTTCCATTTTCAATTTGTGCGTTTTTTTCTCCGTTTTCTTCAACACCCACACACACGCACACACACACACACACCTTAGCCTAATTGAAAAGGACAAATTTAATTAGCCCAAATGCAAACAATTGCCCTACCAGCGAGAAGGCGTTTGGGAAGGGGGCGTGTCCGAGTACCCGCATCAAGTAGCAAAGTAGAACAAGCCCCGAACAAACTGGATAAATGGCTGACAAACCAAAGAAAGAATGAAATTTTCTTTGCTTTTTTTTATCAACTCCGCCATTTTTACGACTTGAGCCATTTTTGTAGTTCTTTGAGCAATTAAAATGGTTCAAGTGTTAAAAAAGAGATTCGCAATGCGAATAAACAAACTTGAATTTAAAGTTCCACATTAAAAGATTTAAAAGAACTTTATTACGCATTTGAGTTTCGTTGAAACTTAATATTATTTTATCTCTGCCTGACAATATCTTAAAACAAGTAATTTATTTTATAAGCATTTTATAGTTACTTCGTCGTATTACAAGGTATAAACCGTGTCTTTGTAAAACTTTTAAAAATGCAGTTTGTTGTAAAGTTTTGTTAATTTTTGCATTGAGTTTGTCGAAATATGCAGTTTAATTAAATAGGCTTATTAATCCAATTTATAGAATATTTTCATCAATCAAATGTCTGCTGCAATTAAAAAGATATTAATAGCTTGTAAATTTAAAATTGAACATCAAAAAGAAATCATTTATCATATGTTGTTGGCACAACTCAACTCTTGTTGCAGCTTGGCTAGACAAATGGCTTCCTCTTCACTGCCAATTGCCACTTGCCACATGCCAAATGCCACATGCCACTTGCCTTATATATTTGTACATATATATTTAATTGGTAAAGCAAAGAACAATTGCTTTCATAATTATCGCGTAATTATTACTGCATTTTTCGAGTGCCGCAAGTAAAATAAAACTCAAACAAACAAACAAAAAACTGAAGCATGCCATAAAAATCAACTTGAATGAAATCAACAGCGAAGAAGAAAAAGACAAAAAATATCGCTCAAAAATATTGTAAATATCAAAATAAACAGAAACGAGAGAAAATAACAACAAAAACAAGAAAAAACAGCAGCTGTTTGAATGAAGAAAACAGCTGCAACAATAACACACAGAGGGAAGCAGTTCGGGTTGGGGTTTTGGGTTGGGGTAACAAATACGAACAAAAAAAAATGCGACAGGTGAAATTGGCATACTGCCACTGAGATGACAGATGAGGCGCCTCCAACCCCCAACCCTGCTATACTCCTGACCATCAAATTAATATACATATTTACAGTTGTCTGCGGATGACGTCGTGGCGCTTTTGTTTCCTTCCTTTTTGCCCCCAAATCCTCATGCTTCACCCCTGCACCCTCTTTGTGCTCGGTCACTCGGAAAATGTATCTCAATGTTTGCATAATGCATTATTTGCATGTTGCACACAGTGCTGCTCCCCGCTGCTGCTGCTGCTGCCGCTGCTCTTGTTGTTGTTGTGGTTGCTGTCGCTGTTGCACTTAATTGCAAAGTTGGTTAAGCATTTTTTTAAACATTTATTAATACCCTTGAAATGCTTAAAAAGGGGTATGTTAGGAATACGAGTACAATTATAGTGTAGGCAATCTTGATTTCAAATTGCGAAACTTAATTTGAGTTTTAAATTTCCAACTCAAGATTGTCAAGATTGATTTAAGATTTTGCAGTTTTTGCATCAATATTAAAGCACATATAAAGATAAAAAAAAGTGTTATCAAGTAAATTAAGTAAATAAATTTAAGCTACATTTCTATATGTTTACTGATTAAGATATAATTCTAAAAACATATTTACTTTATTTAATTATTATTTACTTATTTATTTCTGGCAATACGAAGTTATGACAAGAACATTTCATTAATTTATAGGAAATTTGATAGTCAAATCTCTATCTCGATCTCTCTCCCCCTCTACCTACCTCCCTCATCCTGTATCTCACTCAAGAACATTGTTAGCTGTTGTATTTATGGCAATTTCTGTTGTGCTGTTCATTAACGCTTCAAGTGTGGTTAACACGGGCGATATGCAGCACTCATTTAAAATAGGGTGTTAATCAGACTAAAAAATGTGCAATAAAATAAAATTGTATCTTTTAATTACAATTGCACAGGAAATTAAATTTGTTCGGCAATTAATTGTCCCAGTGGAAATTAAATATTTTCGCATAACCAAAAACAAACACAAGTGGATTTTAAGCTGATTGCTCTTAGCCAATCAACACTGTATTGTTGGCACACAAACGCAAAACTAAAAAGCTTTAAAAAATTCATTTTTTTCACTTTAGAACTTAAATCTGTTTTGATCAGTGCATAGCTAATAGATTTTCGAATATTTTGAATAATTTTAAATTCTTTGTAAAAATATAAATAAATTTGCTGCAAAGTAAATTACAAATAGAATACTTAATATGGTTATTTATCACTCAGCATTGTGCAACAAATATGAAATAAGAAATTAAACTATTCGGATGGACGAAGTGTTAGAGCTATTAAAAATATTTTATGTATTCTTTTTGTTTTATATTGAATCTATATATTATATGTGTTATATTTGAAATAAAATCTAAAAGCTCTTCATACCAAATAAAGTCAATCTAAATTTATCGCTGAGAATCACATTAAATAGTGCTGCTCCGGCGGAAACTATATCTGTTCACTTTAAGCTCCTTTTTCAATAAGCTGCACATTTTGCATGGTCAATTTATGATTACATCCGTCTTTTTAAGGGCATGAAAACGAGCAGCCTAAGCTGCATTTGTTGCATGATGCTTGTTGCATTTTAATCGTTTGCCAAAGCCCTTAAACTGCTTTTTGACCAAAGCTCTACATTTCACCTAGCAACAACAAAAGCAAGAGCAAAAATAAACTGCAAATAAAACTACGGAAATATTTGTCAAAAATAAAATGTTTGGCTTTGAATGGATATTTTCATGTTTTACATTTTTTGTTGGGCTTTTGCGTTAGAGCAAAATGGTGTTGCACAAAACTCGCACGCAGACCAAAATAGTTGCCAACAATTTTTTGCTTTCTTTTTGTTTTATTTGTTAAATTTTCAATTTGCAATGCTTTCAATTGCTGTTCAAATTTTGTTGTTTGCTGTAAGTTGTTGGTTGTTAGCTATTGTTTTTGCTGCTGCTGCTGCTGGTTGTTGTCTTGTAAGCTGCACTCAGATAAGAAAGTGCCAAGTGGAATTTAACATATTATTCAGAAAGTGTATTTCTAACATCCAGGCTATTTCTTTTCTCAATTTCAGTGCACAGTTTTCAAAAATTGAACATTCGATTTTTTATTGCTTGTATTTTTAATAAATAAAATTTTGAAAATATCTTACGACAGCTAAACTCTAATATAAAAGTCGAGTCAGTAAATTTAATTACTTGTTTCCGAATTTTTAAAATGTTTTCTACTAAAAATTTCTAAATTTTTCAAATACTTTCTTAATAATAAAACATATTTTTATAATAAAACATATTTTGAGGATTATTGATTTAGGGAAAGCCTTTGAATATTTGAAATTTTTTAGATATATAGAAATTGTTTCTAAACACAAGAAAACTTTCTGGTTTTTAGATCCATTTTCCACCATTCGATAGATTTTTTCTAAGTGTATGCTCTTATTGTTGTTGTTACTGCTGCTATTTCTGTTTTTTTGTTGCTGTCATTGCTACTGTTGCTCTTCTTTGACCTTTGTGAGCTGTTTCAATGAAGCGCTTCATTTGCAAACACTCGCACACACTCACATGCACCCCGCATATACTTTCATACACCAGCAGGCAGCTGCCACGCCCCTTTCCCTAACAGCATGTGGCACGCCCACGTTGTGCTGTCAGTTTAGCTACAGATTTGATTGCTGCTGCTGTTGTTCCTGTTGTTACTGCTGCTGTCGCTTTATCGTCTCTGGCATTTGTAGCTGCAACTCGTATCTTGCTGTGTTCATAAGCTTTTAACAGCCTTTTGTGTGCGATTCTCCCTCCCCCTCTCGCTCTCCCTCTCTCTCTCTCTCTCTCAATTGCTATAGCAACTTCCCTGCTGAGCTGCTTCCCTTCCCTTTATTTTATTTCCTTTTCTGGTATTCTGTTTGCCTTTTAGCAAGTGTGTGTTTGCAACAGAATCAACAGAAACAGCAACAGCAACAGAAGTTGAAGGCCAAATTGCGCTTAGTCCGCACTTCAATTGGCAAAAGCGACTCACAGTGAAATGAAAACTAACCACAAAAGTGGCAAACAAAGCCGCTAAGCAATACCAGCAACAACAACAGCAGTAGCAGCAGCAGAATCTTCAGCAACAGCAACAACAATTGCTTTGACCTTGACGTTGAGTTGTGTTGCACAGTAGTAGGCAACGCTGACAACAACAGCAACATTAACACGACCTCAACAGCTCTATGCAAGACACATTATTAAGCTCAGTAATCGTTTGAGAATGCCATCATCAAGTTGTGGAAATCACTGTAGAAAAGGAAGAAAGGAGGACGAGGATGGGGAAAAATGTTTGATTGTCATAACTCTGTCAAAATGGGTTTACCTCTACAATAATACATTCAAACTTGAAAACGTCAAGCTTAATTGATTTTCACTCTAAAATTAAGCTGTCAGAAAAGCGTGTAAGAGTCAAGTAAGGCTTGTCAACTGAAGACTTAACTGTAGTAAAACCTCTTCTTCAATTCAATTTTAGAAACGAGACTCTAGCTTATTTCTCATCTCAAATTATTCATTAGCCAATAAGTTTGTAAAAACTGAAACAATTTTGAAAAACCAGGGCTTTTTATTCATGGTTTGACGTCTAGATTAATACTGCATTTCAAGTTAAAAATATAATTCTGGCCCGATTTTTAAAAGCAATGCAATTTTTGTCATGGTTTGACCTCAAAATAAAAACTACATTTAAAGTTTTTAACGCTATACCCAAAACTATTGTTAAAGCTCAACTTTATAAAGCTTGGCATTTTCTATTTTTCTGTATAATTTCTTGTGTCCATGCACAGGGTATTTGCTAGTCAGTCATCGATCACTAAGCTACTTTCAGTTGTTTCTTGTTGTCAGCTGTTACCGTTGCGTGTTGCATGTTGCTGCTGCTGCTGCTGTTTTTAACTGCTTCATTGCTGACGCGCTATTGATTATTCTTACTTGCTGTTGCATGAGGCATGTTGCTGCTGTTGTTTCTTTGCGTGTTGCTGCCGTATTGCTGCTGTACTCCCATGTTGCATGACAGTTGCTGCTGCTGCTGCTGTTGCTCCTGTTGACACTCACCCGCATATCATGCTGCAAAGTATTTTCGTTGCTTCCGTTAAACATTCCATTTACTTTGTTGATATTTGTTATGCTTTCCATTTCCCGCTGGCATTCATTAGCAACAGTTGCAGATGCAAGAACAATAGCAACAGCACAATCCAAGCTGCTTTTATGTGGCTAAAGTCGCGAATAATTTTCAGCACTTTCAATTGCGCAACTTTTGCTTATTGTCGCTTCGAAATTGTTTTTCATCTTCCTTTGCCAATTTTAGCCATTTATTTGGCTGCAAAAGTGACTTTTGTAGGGTCGCCAGAATTTATAGCTGCTTTTAATATAAATTTTAAGAAATTATTTCCCCGCAATATGGCAATATAAATTCTCATGCTTGCAACTCGATGTCCTTATTAGCAAAACTAGTGGCTGTGCGGAGGTAGTTATCTATATATGTATATATTTATATATATGGTTGCTGTAATTTTATAAACCAATTTAATCAGCTTTTGAAAGTGATAAAATAGAACCGTAAACATAGCTTAACGTAAACTTATGGATTCCTTTTATTTGTTCATTGATTCATTTAATTTGAGAGTTTTACTTTGAAATAAATAAATAAATTAATGCATGAGAATCTCTTACTTTCATCTCATAAAATAATATTTAAAAATAAAAGTAATATTTTTCTTGTCTAGCAGGTCTTATTGTTGATGTTTTTCAAGTATGCCCGAACTGTTCTTTACCGGAATTTCAAGTTATTAATTAGCTTTTCTTATTAGTTATTATTTAAAAGCCAACTTGCTACATAGACAAATCAGTCTCTTCCAAAGTAAATTGGAAATAATTGCTTTCTGCTAATTGCTTTTTATAATTTTATTTTAACAACTAAATTCAAAATTTGCTTAAAGTTCTCCTGTCTAATTGTTAATGAAAGCAATTTTTCCTTTTACGATTTGTCTATAACCGTATGTGCATAAAATATATATCTCTGCTAAAGAAGCCGACTCCAGTTTCTATGGAGCCACACATGTTGCAAGGTATTCTTGGAATGCCACTAAATCTCTGGCGGTTGCTGCGGTTTCATCACTTTATAAATTATTATGCAGACATATACACATATATACATATATAAGAGTGGGAGGCACACACACACTTACACTGAAAGAAAACGAAGACAGGTTGCGAGCTAATCTGACAGCAAAACTGTTTGTCAGACAACAACAAGAAATTGATATGTATCTTTTTTGCTGTGGCTGCATTCGCATTCCCTTGAAATCAGTTACAGCATTTGTGTCAGCTTATATATACATATATATATAGTATATGGTATAATCTTGACGCTTGTCCAAAAACTAAAACACATGTCAGCGGGAGATGGGCATTCATGTTTAGTCTTTCTCAGTAGATGCCGACTTTGTTTTGTTCAGTATGATGATAATGATTTTGATGAGTTTCATTGGAATGCATTCCACTTGGTCTTAGTTTGTCCGTCTGTCTGTGTGTCTGCACTCGAATTGAGGTCAAGGTATATGATGCATTGCCCACTAATTAAATACTTTTACACTTGATTACAGTTAGAACCCTCCGTGTGTGTGTGTTTGACGATCACTGCTCAACGACCACGTGGAAATGACATAAGAAACAAGAGACAAGACACAATCAAGTCACATAAATAAAACTATTACGTGACTGGCAAGTTGAGCCTCTGAATATATATAGAAAATGCGTGGATTTCCCGCCTCTTTTGGCTGCAATAACATTAACACCTTTCCTGCTACCATATTGAGCTAAACGGCTTACTAATTTGTGTACAATGGTTATATATTGGCAATCTTTTCATAGAGTCTTGCACTTTTTTTAAATTTCATATATGAAATTCTTTATTGCCAGCATTTTTGCTGGGTTTTTGTTTTTAACTTTTCTTTGCTTATATTTCATGTAATTTGTTTATTTCAAATATTAATTTAACTATTCCTTTTTGATGGAATGGACGGAAAGTTCATCATAAAAATAAAATTGGGTTTAGTGTGAGTTATTTTCACTAGTGGCTCAAGGGCATTCCAGTGTATCTAATCAACTGGCAAACACACGCATACACACACATACACATATACACACATACACACATATATACGTTGCACACACACCTCAAAGCCACCAAATATGTGGCCCCCTCCACCTCGTCGTTAAAATTTTGGTTATTTCGAACGCAACGCTTTCAAGTGACAAACAGCAATAAGAACAACAAAAGCGACAAACGACAAGCGACAAGAGACAGGCGACAAGCGACTGGAAAATAATATGCCTGTCAAAAGCGCAAAAACAATAAATCATGACAGCAAACGCAATGTGTGCGAGTGTGCGTGTGTGCGTGTGTGCGTGTGTTTGGTGTCCATTTGGCAATCGCCAAACATGCCCATGCCCATGCCCATGCCCAAAAACCTATTCCCATTCCCATTTCCGTAAGCGCCAAAGAGTCAAATATGCTTCAGAGGGTGCAGCTAAAAACTGTAGCAACCACAACAACAAAAATTAATGTTTGTTGCTGCTTTTTGGGTGGTTGGGGTTCACAGTTCAAATATTCCACAAATGTAATGAAGCCCAAATAGAAAAAGCGAGCAATGAAAAAGTTCAACTCTAAATTGTTGAATGTTTATTGTTGATTGTGGATTGTTGCTCAGGTGAGCTGTAAATAAATGTGATGCGACTGTTGTTGTCGTTGTTGTTATTGTTGTGTTGTATTCTAATTCATCAAGCGTTGCACATAAATCAAACCAAAACGTCAGTTGGACTCTTTTGTTTGTAACAAAATAGGGAAATCAATCAAATCAAATCAAATCAAATCGAGTCAAACCCAAAACCTAAAACCAAACTCCAACTTCAATTGCCAATGTCACCTGCTGTTCCTGACAATAGTTACCTGCATTTAATGCCAACTTTATTATTCTTTTCTGAATTGCACCTGTTTGTTTAGATTGAGTGCATGTGATATTATCTCCAGAAAAAAGGACAAAGGCTGAACTGCAAATGATTTTATTGATCGCAGGAAAAGCTGCTCTTCATTAAAAACTAAACATAAATCTTGGCATATGTATGTATGCGTGTGTGTGTGTGTGTGTGTGTTGGTATGTGTGTCAAAGAGTCGTCACAACACAAATTGCGTTGCTATTAAAACAAAGTAAAAGCCACGTTTAGACGCTGACAAAATAATACGACACGCCAAAAGGGGCGAAAATCAGAGAGCCTAAAAAACACACCCAGCTGTCAAACGACTGTGGGTGTGTGTGTGTGTGTGTGTGTATGTGTGACAGTGTGCTGTATGACAAGTGTCACCTAGTTGCATATATGAAGCACAGTGGTTGCGAATCTCAGTTAGAACTGTGAAAAGATACTTGCAAACATTATCAAAGATACAAAAGTATCTTTTGCTTTATTGGAGTTAAAATGTAAGGGTTAATCTATATTTAAGTGAAAGATATTTTATCTTTATGTATGAGAATGCATTTTAAAGATATAATTCAAAGTCTAAAGAGCTAAAATATGAAAGATACTTAAAATATAAAGAAGAGTTCAAATATAAAAGTAAATGGAGACTTAAAGAGAAATACTTGGTATGAGAATTTTATCTAAGGCATTAATCAAGTTTTAAAGTTAAAATATAAAAGTAAATTGAGATTTAAGAGAAATAGTTGGGTCTGTCTGTGTAGGTATGAGAAGGAATTTAGCAAAAAACTCAATCAATGTTTTAAGAGCAAGTATACTTCAAGGAAATTATGTTGTGTCCATGAATTTATCTACGATATCAATCAAAGTCTCAAGTTTTTCTTAACTTCTAACTTAAGTTTATCCCAATTTTCAGTCAATTCAATCCAACAATTTTATTGTTATACCCTGAACTCGATAGAAAATATACAAAAAATTGCATTGAAGTTGTGCAAAAGTATGTAACAAGCATATGGAAAAGTTTAAATCAAACTTAATTAGAAACACTGATTGTGTTAAAAAAAACCTATTTTCATGTTGGACAAACTAATATCATAAATAAGTAGCTCTCATTTGCTTCCAAATAGCTGTACATTTGCTTTCATTAAAATCTAATTTACCAAAGTGGACTATAATTTTACTGATTATCCATTTGACTTTTGCCACATCAATTTTAAGATTGCGTCCACAGTGCGCACAATTATTTCACATGCAGAGTTTCAGTTGCACTCAGTTCGCTCACTTTTGAAGCAAAAAAATAAATAAAAAAAATAGTGGGAAAGGGGCCAGGTAGACAGAGTGTGTGGCAGCAATGCATTTGACGGGTAGAAAAAAAGAAACTAACAAAAATCAATAAGCATAACTCTTGCCCCTGACAAGATCAGCGTTGCACTTAACCGAAATGTTTTTGTGATTTTGGGTTCGCGTTCATTCATCGGGTAGCAGACACTGACTGTGAGTGCAATTTGCATTCGAATGAGTTTTTCAATTAGTTGATGACTCAATTTCCTGTATCGCAAATGCCAAACTTTGCTTTGCGATTAAAACACGTTTGCGTTACATTTTTTTTCTTTTTTAACTTGTGACAAGTCAAAGGCGAACTGACATCAAATTGAATGTCAATGCCAGCGAACCATCAATAAATCTCCTAATTGAGTCAATTCGATGCGATTGGCACAAAAACAAAAGAGAAGAAAAAACAGATAAAGACCAGTAGCAAAAGTTGATCTGACATATCGGCGCTGGGTTTTTGTCCATAGTCTTTGCGTTTGCGCATTTCTCAAATGTGTCAGCGAAGACAATCACGAAATTGAATTAGAAACTTTCGACGTCTCAAGTTGCAGTCCCTGTTGCATTATGCATGAGGAGTCGCCATCGTCGGTTCGTTTGACTTGCGCACAATGTATCAATAAATTTCATCAATATTTCACTTTTTTGGACATTTTGATTGCTGCTTGCAGCACGTCGTAAACATTTCTTACACAATTCAATAACAATTTTATTGATTGAAACAAAACACTTTGACACTGAGCCACCGAAAGAGGTGTTTTATTATTGGTATTTAACCCACACCCCACTTTTCTTTTCTTCTTTTACCGGTGCTCTCTAGGGTGTGGCATTGGAAATGCTAGACAATACTTTATTTTACTGTTGAAGACTTTCGCTTTTCGAACAGCAAATTTCGTCATTTTGAGATGAAGAACTTTTTTCTTTCCTCACGAAAATTTCCTTCAACCGGAACTGTCTTCACATTAATTTGTGTGTGTGTGTGTTTTCTCTGTTGCACAGAAAACAGAGCCAAGGCCATGTCTATAATTATAAATACCCCAACGTGGCAACACTCGTCTCGTCTGTGCAGACCACTTAGATTCGTTGTTTCATTCGATGATTCAGAATTGCTAATTGTGTGCGTTTTGCAGCCAAGGCTAAATCTGACACGTAAAAATAGATTCGAACTCACTTTGGATGATTATGAGTTGGGGTAGGGTCTGATAAATAATTAAATATAAACCACTTTGTTTGTTTTTGTGGTTTTGTGTTTTAAATGGTTTGCAGCACATGCCGCTAATTAGTGCACATTTTCGGGTTCTCTTCTGAAATGTGAGAAGGAAAATGCGACTTGTTATAATTATATATACTTACAGTGTCTAAATTGGTAAGAATTCCGGGAAACTGGGGCATTTTTTGACAAGATTAAAGAACAATGGTCTGCTTTTTTATACGAGAATTTGTATTCTAAGTTCAGCTCTTATAATCTTTGGGCTCGTCTTATTCTTTTAAATATAGGTTTATGACTAAATGAATTCGACTGTTGATCGCGATCAGGAATATATTTACCTTATGTGTTCGGTTAAGCTTTCTTCTGCCTGTTATTTACTTTTGCACACCATTATTATATACTTTCTCCCATTTTAATGGGTCTCTCATACAAGAAAGATAATACACCGAGCTTTACCAGCTAAAAATCCATATCCATTTAAGCCAAATACTCTTTTGAAATAATACTAAAAAGTGAATTATAATATATTTATTACTGTAAGGAGTTCAAGGCCCTCAACTTGAACACTTAGTTGACAAGACGACAGCTATAAAGCTATATAAGCAGGCGGTCTATAAAAATCGATAATAAAAAAAATTTTATTGATTACATTTTGTTCACTAATTTTCTGCCTCAACATTGTGTTAATTGTATGCCAACAAATCGTTTAATGCTAATAAAGCGAATTAGCTACTTAATTGCTCATCGTAAACGAATACGAAAACATATGTATTTATCTATATATATGTATCTATATGCATATATTAATGTTTACAATAGCAGATTGCTATTGAGATAGGTCAGTGATTAGGGCTAATAAACAGATAGCTTTCGGGCAGCTACAAGGTTTAGTTCATTAGGAGCATTGCCCTTCGCTGGCTGAAATTCAATTTCCAACAACATTCAATCGGTGTTCAATGAGGCATGCACCTGCTGTGTTGGTGAGGGGGTGGGGGAGTCAACAGCATTTGACCCACGGGCAACCTCATCAACTAAATGAAGGCACGCCACGCAGAGGGGGCAAACTATTGTTAATCACTTCATCAACGTCAGAATCGCCAAATGCAAAATGCGAAAACCCAAGCAAATCTAGCAAAAATGCAGCAAATCAGAGTCAGAGTCAGAGTCATAGTCGCCACAGCCGGCGGCGAAGCTAAACTTGTTGTTTTGTATCTGTGTATCTGTGGCAGCTATATATATATATACATGAAAGCCAGACTCAGACAAAAACTCAACGTCATCAAAAATTTTGAGGCCTTCGTGTGTGCCCCGCTTTGTTGCAAGCAGCAGCAACTGCTTGTCCGGCTCTTGGTTTGGGGCAAGACGCTTGGAATTATGATGTGCTCGTGCCTGCTGAACTGCGATGACTGCCAACTAATAATTGCAAACTGCAGGCGACACACGTTATGTGGGGTAAGGTAAGAGGGGGTGGGGTTGCGGAGGGGGGGGGGGGGGGGGGGGTGGTTTACTGGCAAATAAATTTGCATAGAGTTGCAAATCATTTGGTTGCCAGCGACTACCAACTGACAACTTCGGTCTTGGCGTTTTGATACACTTGCCAAGAGGGCACTTTCATTTGGTCACGAAGTGTGCAACGAAATTGGATAAAATGAGAAAAGAACTTTGCGAAACAATAAATCATATCATGGCTTGAATTATTTTCGTTGTAGCTGTGTCTTGATAATGTTTTGAAGGGATATTAGCTGTGCCCTTTTTTATATTTTTTCTGCGAATGAATACAAATAGTAAGAAAATTATATTCCGATTTTTGAACAGTTAAATAGTTTATACAATTTTCATTCTTTTTGAACGAATCTAAAAATAAGTTACGACTTGGAATTAATATTTTATTAATAAAATCTTACTTACAATCTGTCTGGATAAAAACTAAGATCATTCTTTTTTTTATTTTTAACTTCTTTTTTTATTTATATTCAGAGAACCAAAAATTATCAACTATCTAAATCCACAAAATGTTAGTTAAAATTCTACTTTTCTAAGCTAAAAGTTAGGGTATTCGATTTTCGGCTTGTGCATTGTTCGGCTACTCGTTCATGTTTCATTTTATAACTGTTGGTTTTTTTTAGTTGTTGGTTTTGTGTTGACTTGTTATTTGTTGCTATTTGCATTCCAAAGATTTGTTTGCTTTGCGCAAAACTTTTGTTGCTGCTGTTTTCCTTTTTTGTTTCTTGTGTCGCGATGATGTCATATGCAGATGCAAATACTAAATGAATGAATGAGACGAATGAAACGAATGCGCAACACTCACAACAGCCAAATATCTTATCTGGTTGCTAATCTGTGCAATGCCCTGGCTCCAAATGACAGAGGTGATGCCAATTTGCAGCGGTTAGCTCAAAGAATTTAAATTGAATGCCGGGTGCATGAATTTTGCAAGTATTTAACAATCATCTAACAACTGTCAGATTTGCCGAAATGTCTTTCCAACTAAATTGTAATTTGTTATTTGCATTCTTTCGTTGCAGGTGAGTCTTTTAACGACATTTCCCAAATGCCAGCTGACACTTCAAGGAAGGCACACTTTGACAAATGAAAAATGTGGCTGTAATTTCAAAGACATTGAGGTAAAAATATTTGTTAAAATCAAAGCAAGACAAGTGCACTTTGAAACAAATGCGGCTGTAAATGAAAAGACATTGAGGTACAACGCTTAAGAGAACAAAAATTAAATCTGAGAAATGTTTAGTTAAACAGACCAAAAAAGGTCAGCATGAATCTGTTAAGATGACCATAAATTTTATTCCCGGGACAAGAAGCTTAAAATTGAAGATTATAAATATTTAAGCTGTTGATTACAAAACAAAAAGATTTTAACGTAAAAAACCTTTACGTACTTAAGCTCTTGCTTAAGTATTTGAGCTCTTGTTTGAAAAAAGTTTACCTGTATTAAGTAAGTAATATTTCCAAAAAGTGCACAATTTTACCAATCAAAAATTGTAGCTAAAATCAGCAAACAATTTTCTACTCACCTTAGAACAGTTCAGCCTTGGTCTGATTTTGAATTCCCATTTGCAAGTCTCAAATTTAAGCTGTCAAAATTAAGCTGTCTGTAAATATTAGAGATTATATACAAATATGTAACTAACTATGGCTCAAATTGCACTTACTGCTTTCGCTTTTGTGTTGTACAATGTGGTGCCTTAATTAGCCAATGTCTTCATTTATTCCCCACGCAATTTGTAACTCAGCTCAGCTCGTCTCAGCTTAGCTCATATCGAGCAACATTTCCCCAAAGTCACTGCAATAGCTGAAACCCACAAAGCCAACTCCCTGTTAACGTATTTTGCTTTTGTTTGGCGGCACACGGCTAACGGCCCATTAGTCACGTCGAATCAACACACATATATATACACACACACACCCAGAGAGACACTGAAAACAATAAAGTCAAAGTGATCGTGTCCAATTGTTGCTTTTTCTGTTGCTGTTGTTGTTCAGCAACCAAAACCAAACCAGCAACAACAACATGGCTTGCAAATATTTGGCCAATGTTGACAAACTTGTGGGCCATTTCCCACTCTCCACCCCACTCTCCTTTCTACTCTATTACATTTTGTCCTGCGTTTGCCCAGTTAATCCCAGTTGACCTCCCGCCCAAGTTGGCCTGACATTTTTCTGTGTGTGCTTTTGGGACTTTGGGTCTGGGCTGGCAAAAATACTCAGGCTGTCCATCAACTGACCGCAAAATGTCACTCAACTGACGCCTCGATAAAATGGCTGAACATTTTTGTATCTTTTGTTAACTTTTGCGGCGAATAATAATGTTTGGAGAGCGGATAAAAAGTTTTGTGTGAGTAAAGGCTTTTGCTCTTAAAAGAATTAGTTCGCCATCAATTGGAAATTGTTTATATAATATTCTATAATATTGGTTATAGGAATAATAGTAATAGGATATTAATTCGTATATTAGCTTGGAATTAATTGTTATAATGATAAATGGGGTTGGTTACAGTATCTCAGTATCTCGGTAAGCCTTCATCAGCATTTTTAGAATCGGATGGCCTTTTCTATAAAGGTTTGAATATCAGGCTATGCAGAGAGCCGAGACGAATGTTTATACTTATCTGTAAAGATAATCACTCTGATTCTCCTTTGATATTTCTTTGTACGTATCAATAAACATTCTGCTCTCTTATACTTATCGATAAATATTCTTCCCTCTTTCACAGCTTGACTATAGACGAAGGGTATTTTGTAGTCGCGCTTGTGACTTTATTTGCTCGACGCTTTCCAGAAGTCAACTTTAAATATTGTAATAAAAGATGACTTTGCCTGCTCTCACTAATTCATCAGAGTATCATCAACATTTACATTCGACGGCCTATTCAAAAAATGCTGAACATTAGATTAGATTCCCCCTTGTGTGTGTGGGCTGTGTATATTTTTGTTGCTGTTGATTTGCGAATTGAATTTGCATATTAACATGCTGTCTAGCATGCAAAAATATTTGTCCCATAATACATACGTATGTACATGTATATGTATGTGTGTACATGTCGGTATATGTGAGTGAACACACACACACGCACACAAACACCCACACACATTTGAGCAACAAATCAAATCCGTTTAAAGCACACGCCGCTTCCTGTGGAACTGTTCTCCTGCCTTGACCCTGCCTCGCACTTTGCTGCCCGTTTCTGAAATGTGTGCAGCACGCTGCGAAATGAATTTTCGAGCAGATATGCCACAAACAACAACAGCAAAAAAAGAGTAGCACACTCAGGCAAAAAAACGCTATAAAATTCAGTAAATTACCTTCTGAACTAGCCAGTTTTCCTTATTTAAGTAATTACTATATGTAAGAAAATTCTAATAATTGGAAAGTTTTGGATGATTTTTATTTGTTTTTTTAGCAATATTTTATATTATTAAGAAAGGCATTTCTAACAAGTACAAATGCAAAACGTATGTTTTAGAATCAATCCTTTCTAAAGTTTAGAAACAAGTTAGTAAGTTTTTATTACTAACATTCTATGAGCTTATAGACTATCTAAAGTATTTGAATGTGTAAAATCTAAGATTGAGTTTATCATACTATTAATAAAAAGCAACAAAAAGTTAATGTTATATATAGTTCCTGGTTTTAGAAGTATTTTTTTCGAATAACAAGGTTAGATCATGGCAATATTTTTTTTTGACTGTAGCTGCAACTCAAACTGTCATTTTTTTAAAAAACATCCGCCCAAATAAAAGTCAGGCGCGCAGTTTTGGGCCAAGCTGCTGATTTATACTCTACCCACTGGATACTAATAGCATTTTAAGTGGATTTGTGAATGCTAATTTAAGGCATATTTAGAATCCTTATCATTAGCGAGGAGCTGCTAAAATATAATATTAGTAGTTACAAATTATGAAAAACTATCAGCCAAAATGTTAGCTATAGTTTGAGAGCATTTTGCTTTCGGGTTTTCTGTGGGCGAATATATTTTTAATTTTTTTATTTTTTGTGGGAGGTTGGGTGGGGAGACTACATCTCGCAGTAGCAAGCACCAGTGAAATGGGTCCTAGTGCATTCTGTTCTTCTGGGTCTAGTGCATTCAGACTCCTTCGTCCTGCGTCTTTTTTGGCCTTCACTTGCGCCGAGCTTCGCACACAAGGCAAACAAACATAAAAGTGCGGCAAGAAATTTCAGAGCGGGAGGCGTTGGTGGGAATTGAGTTTACTGCGTGGACTGCCAACGTACTTGCCACATGTTAGACATTCTCGATGCCACACGGTGGACATGGACATGCTGGCAACAGCAGCTGCCTCTGACTGGCCCCAAAACTGAGTTTTGGGCCACGACGTGGATTTATTTGCATAGCTGTGAATTTAAAGCGTCTTCCAGGCACTTTAATATTTTGTGTGTGTCGCACACACATGCAAGCCAAGTGTGTGTGTGTCTGTTGGGTGTGCGTGTGTGTATGAGTACTAAATGGCCATTGGTCTGGCAGTGGAGATACACACGCAGTAAAAAAAACATACACACAACTTTAAATTAAAATTTAAAATTGCTATAAAAGAAATTAAGTGAAAAAGTTTTTTGATTTTGTGAACAGTCTGTGAGATATTATTAATTCGTTATTAAATAATTCAAACACTTTTTATGGCTATTAAAATTTCAATATTGCTTTTAAAATGGTTGTTGAATGAAATTGGGACATCGAGTTCAGGTGCGGCCAGCTAAACGTTTAACAACTTTAAATCTTTATTGAAGTTGCTTTTCAGGGAGGGGGAAAACCATTAAAAATCAGAGAGAGAGAGGGAGAGGCAGATAATGAGAGAGATTGAGAGGGGAGATTGGTAACTTTCCGGTTTTGCTTATATTTTTGATATTCTTAGAATTTTTATTGAATGAATTTTGTAAAACGCATCCGTGTTCAACTAAATAAAGTATTCCAGATAGTTTCGCCATCTGTTAACAATTTTCAGCTAATTTTGAAACAGAGAGAAAACAATTAAAACTCGGAGCATTTTATAGTTTATAGCTTGAAACTATTTTTATTTTAATCACAGATAGAGACAGAAAAAGATATAGAGAAAAAATGTTCATTTCCATTTAAATTTTACTTTTGAAATTTTACATTAATATATATTATTACTTTATAGCTGTGTCATTACTATCTATGTATATAAATACAGAAAGGAGATGGAGAACATTTTAAGCTTCAGCTTTCCTTGTAGAGATAAACACAGGGATAGAGAAAGGCAGAGGGAGAGAGAGAGAGAAAGAGAGATGATTTTCATTCCCATTTAAATATTAATTTGAAGACAGAAGACATTTAAGTGGTACTTTGTTTTGCTTGGAAACGAAATTCATTCCAATTTAATTATTACGCTTAATACAAAATATCTGCACAGAATCAAATCAAAGCCTTGTGTTATGAAATTTAATTTGCAAAATGAGAGCAAATACAACAAGGCGTATTATAATATGAAAGTGGCATTTGTTACACTGAGCAGTCTGTTCAGCTCCAGCTGGAGAGTTGTGGACTTAAGGCGCTGTCGTGCTCGTAAGCCTTTTGAGGGCTGAGCAGCTCATGAGCTACAAAGTCCTGGGAATACCTCAACTAATCCTCATGCTACAAACAGACCCAACTGAACTGGAAGCCGAAGCTGAAGCCGAAGCTGTAGCTGTAGCTGAAGTGTAAATGCCGTCATAATGCGTGTACCGACATCAGTTTCTGCTTCAGCTCCAGCTCCAACTCGAGCTCCAGCTCGTGACAGGCCCTGAGAGCTTCGAGTCATCGTCATCGTCATGGCCAATGTCCATTTCCCCCGAGATGCTTGTGGCACGTGCCTACTTGAGAGGGGGGTCTATAGGGGTTAAGTACACTCAAAAAATTAATAAAGGAACACTTATGTTGGCAAGAGTAACTCGTCTTATTATTCAAAAAGTATGTTTTTAAAGGACAGTGCTTTTGTCATCTTAATTAAAAGGGTTTTAGAAGGTTTTGAAAAATATGTATAATTTTCAGTTAGTTAGTCACATATACAACCATTTTGCACAGTTTATAAGTTCATTTAAATTAATTTGATCAAATTTACGACAGCTAAAATTGAAAATAAAAGCAGAGTCAGTAAATTTCATTACTTGTTTCTGAATGATTTTTCTAAGAATCAGGGTTTCTATTACTGCCTTTTAGAAATGCATTTCTTAATAAAATAAATAAAAACAACAAAAACTTTCTAGTTTTCAAGGTTGATTTCAGGGATTCCTTAAAAATCAGTTTTTATTTTTCTGAGTGTAGGAATACGAGGCTCTTGGTAGGTTGGCAAGTTCTCCTGCTTATTAGCCATGCAGTTGGGTGCGTGTCATGTTTCAGTTTGCCTTAATTAATTTCAGTCAGCTAAGTAATCTGAGAATTCACACAAAAAACAGTCAAGAAAAAAAGAAAACCAAAAACATTGCATACTTTTTCTAGCACAATTTGCCAGATGGCCAAGTGAAAATGATTTGTACAAGGATGACATAAGATAACATGACGCCCTTATGCATTTTAATCAAGTGGAAAACTATTCGAATTTTAATAATAAGCTCAACACTTGTCATGTGCGTGCTAAGAGCCTATCAAATACAAATTTGAATGGATACAATTGAATACAATTTGAATGGCATTCTTAAATCAACTTCCCAACTAGGCACATATTTTTAGTTTCAAATCGTTTATCATATTTTTGCAGTTGTGCTTTTTGTGCCATTTGTCAAACTCAATTGAGAGATTGATCGCCTCGGCAATTTTTCGCGCTAATTCGTTGCGAAATTGTTCTCCAAATTGGAATTGCAAGTCTGAAAAGCAAAGGAATTTAACCACTACCCACAAACACCCACACACACACACAGACATATATATATTTATATAGATGTAGATATTGATTTAGAATTGAGTGTTTTATCGCTGGATTCCGGCACAAAATCCAATTGCTCTAAAGCACTTGATAAAGCACTGCGAACTTTTGAAAACGCGTTTGCTGCATTTGCAGTGCAATTTTTGATTACATTTCAATCGCCAAGACTTCATTTCGTCTGATAAAAATAAACAATTTCGAATGCGAACGTTGAGAGAGCTCGACGAGCAGGTACCCTGTAAGCAAACTGATAGAATATGAAATATGCAAGTACGTTTTATAGTTAACAAAAGTTGTGCTTTAATTGCAGTTGTCAGGGTATATAATTTATCAATTCGCAAAAGCGCTGGCAGTTATCAATAAAATTAATTACATTTTATCTGCATTATATGTTCAATAAGTTATGTTCCAATTTTCTGAAGCTCTCTATATATAATAAATAAATTATATATCATCATCATCATACCCTTCTCTCCTATTGTCAATGCATCTAGGGTATGAAAACGATATAGTCGACTATATGGCACAAAATGGGTCACGTGCCGAACGGAGAGCGTTTGAAAAATGCAAACGCAAACACTTGCAACAGTTGCAACAAAAATGGTTCACAGCCAGCACCTCGCTCTGTAGGCGTGGCACGAAACGAAAGACAGAAAAAACATAGTAATTGAAAAGGGAGTGGAAAAATCACAATGAACGATAGAGTGCAACTAGAAAAATATTGAAAAATATCAATCAAAATTGTACTTTAATTGCACCGAAACTGAATAGCTGCTTTTTATTCCATTGCAAATCAGAACAGAAAAAAAAACAGCGAATAATCCTCGAATAGAAAAAATTCTTCCGGTCGGAAAATGATTTAATTGAGCATGATGATTTAAAAGTATTCAAGTAACAAAATAAATTTGAATGAACGTTTTGAATATCAAAAGTTGACAAAAAATGATAAAAATAATAATAGTAAAAAAATACCATAAAAAAAGTCGAATTTGCGATAGTTTACAATTTTGATAGAACGGATTTAGGCACTTTTCACATAACTTTTGATAGAGGCAGCAAATTATTCATAGAAACAAAAAAACATCTACAAAATCAATGTTTAATAAAAACTATGATTTTTTGTAAAATCAAAGTTTGGATGCTTAATATTAATTTTTTAGGTGGCTTGCATAAATTTGAAGAGTCACAAATTAATCTAGAGATGAAGTCACAGTCAGCAAATATTGCCTTAAAGTTCTTTCTGGGATCAAAATGTAATCAAAAATTATGGCATGGTAAGTGTGACTGCAACTGTCAAAAATGTGACAGTTTCTCTGCAAAGTTGCAGTGTGATTTGATTTGTGGCGCTGATTTGTTGATATTGATGTTGTTGTTCTTGTTGTTGTTGTTGTCAGAGAATATTCTCGCAGCGTTTCTGTTATGCATTTCAATGTGCAACAAAAGCAGCAACATAATCAGCTTAATTTCGCTTTAGCAGCGTAGCCAACTTCTCGCATCTGTTAGACAAAATGCGCATACGCCGTGTGGTACGTGCAACGATACTAAATAAAAAGCAGTGAAAAATGGGGATGTTCAAGGGAAAATTGGCTGTGCAGAGTTATTCACATATGTGACTGACTGAAGAGGAAGCAAGGATGTAATGGAAACGTGGAATGTTCTCTGATGTGATGAGTGGATTAGATTACCATTGATATCCTCTACGTGATTGATGTGTGCCGTGTCGGCAATGCTATGTTTGGAGGGCTTCTCTATTAATAGATGGATTGGGTTTACTTGCAACGGACAAGCCATCAATTCATTTCAAAATTTCAAAAAAGTGGAGAGAGTAGAAGTTGTTGACATGACAACCTCATCTAAAATTGCTATTCAATTTAATCTTAATAAAATCAATAAGTGTCTTTATTTGTTAGACAGGTCATTAGCAGACTTGGCAGATATATAATATTTTATTGCCACATATTTATTACAAAACAATTTACTTAACTTAACTATAACGCATGATTAAGGCGCAAATTTGCTGGCTTCGTTGAAAGCTAAATAAACCAATCTTATATGCATGATATATTTGACGCCCCTTGGTAAATAAAAAATACAACAAATAAGTAGCAAATACGTTAACAATATCAATTTGTAAGCTCAACGAGCTAAAGACCTTAGCTGATATTGCTTTTCAATATAAGTTAACTTCAAGTTTAATGCTACAAGTTAGCTTTATATAAAATGAATAAAGAAAATAATGCTGGCCATGCTCAAAGCTAAATCAAATTTGTATGAGCATGATATCGTAGTATCCTAGTTACTTGAGGATTTGGCTTTTAGCCTTAACTTCTCAAATTAGTAAATATAATATTAAATTTGAAATTGCAAATATAAGATATTGCTATATAAGCTGGCTTTATATTAAACATATACAAAAGATAATGCTATCCTTTGTTAAAGGCTCAAGTTCTCATCAGCAAGATATCTTTGACTCTCAACAATTTTAATATACACCGTGCTGGCCTCAATCTCAGTGCTCTACTCGATTTCCGTTTAAAAATAGCTCTCTGGCATACCTTAAACCCATCACCGATTTGAGTGTAATATTAAACTTTGTTTAACTTCCATCTCTGTTTTGGCTTTGATCTGACACATATTCCACCAAACAAGCTCTTAGCTCCATTCCCTGTGCTCATCAGCTGAGTTGCCTCTAATGCTGTTTGGACAATCCTTCCAGTCACAGTCACACCTAATGCTCAACGCCCCTCTCTTCCTTCCCTCCCTTCCAGTCTCTGTGCTTATCCCTTTAAGCTTTGGTCACGTAACAAGCAGCTCATTTCCCCAGCTACCGCTAGGGCAGCAGGAGCAGCAGTTGCTGTACAGATGGCTGTACACTCAGGAAAAAATCTCTAAATATAAACATATGTTGATTTCTATTATTTTTGGAAATAGTTTCTATTATTGGGAAATGCATTTCTAAACAGTAGAAATGCAAAATAATTCCGAAATTCAGAAACAAGCAATGAAATTTATTGGCTGTCGTAAGTTTTTCAAATTAAATAATAGGAATTTCTAAACTGCCTAAAATGTATATATGAAATATGGGAAATCCTAATATGTATTAAAAATATAACAGAAAATATAATTTCAGAGTGAAAGCCTAAAAATGTAACATTTAATTTGCGAAATTTTATAAAATTATATCCTGAAATTAAGAAAAGAAAAACTGTTGTTTTTTAAAAATATACCTTCTGGTTAATAAGCTGAGTTAGCTTTGGCGCCAAATATATGACGAATTTCTAAAATTCAGTGCGATTTTTTTTTGTTTGCTGAGTGTAGCTGCAACTCCTGCTGACTGATTTTTACTTTAACCGGTTGCGTTGTCTCCTTGTCCCGCATCCCGCTCCCTGCTCCAACTTGTCCCAGTCTAAGTATCGCAGCTCATTAATCAACTGGCGCTTCACACGATGCGATTTCTTTGTATTTGTCTTTGGCTTTGGCTTTGCTTGGTTGTGGTCTTTATCGTGTTGACGTTTCGCCTTCAAACTGTCGCTTCCTGGGCGTGACACTCTTCACAACACACTCACATCTTTTGTCTTGGCTTGATTAATTATTTAGTCAGTGATAAGGAGTTTTACCCCGCAGCTACTCCTCCTTCGTTGTCCAATTAAAATGTGCCCAGTTGAGCGATAAGTCACACGCGAATATGGAATAACCAAAAAACTGGGTGCCATATTTTGTGTGGTTGCCTCATGCCTCAAATATTGGCATCAATTGGCTGCCTTTGATGCAGCCATGCAATATTGAGAGTTGAATGATGTAAAGGGGGAAAGGTGGTGCTTGGTAACTGAACAGTTTGTGTTTCAATATAGCCCGTCAACACTCGTTATTGCCACTCCAGTGATGAGTTCTTTCACAGGCCAAAAGAGACAGACGGGGAGAGAGAGCAAGAGGGAAACAGGCACTCGAGCACCCTCCAATAAACACACAACGCACACACACACACACACACTCACACACTCACACACACTCAGCACCCACACACCCACAATAAACACCCGATTGCACTTGTCTGATTCGCAGCTCACAATTTTTGCTGACTTCTGTGCACACTTGCAGCTACCCTATAATTGCTGCAACAGCTGGCACATGCGACTTGGCATCAAGTTACACTCTTTCAAAAAATTATAATTATTATTATTAATTATTCATTGTATTTTTGTGTTCATGTAAAAACTGTTTATATGTTTTTACGTAATCGAAATAGATTTCAAATAAAGAGAATAAAAAAAGAGATTAATATTTATAAACTTTGCTGTTTGTGCTCTGACAGTTTGTAGCAAACAAATAATGATTATAAACTTTATTAATTATGCTCCGACAAATTGCAAATAGAAGTGACAAAAAAATGGTGTATGCATTATTATAGCTATATTTAGCATTTACAGACCAGAGTCTACAGTTCATAGGGTATCTCAGAGTTTTGTCATGCCCCGCTCTCCAACACTCTTACACTCTTTTGAGCTGTTGTTCGTGGCTTGCATCATTGAGTTTTGTGCAGGAACAATTCTTTTACATGGGCACACGGCATTTGTGTGTGTGTGTGTGTATTGAAGTCTGAGTGTGTGCGAGTGTGTGTGGGTGTGTGTGGGTATGTGTGTGTGTGTGTGTTTGACATTGTTTGAGTGCATTTTGGTTCGCAGAGTTGAGTGCTGGTATCTTCTGTATGTGACTGCAATGTAATGCAATGCAGGTTTTCCCACTCCATCATAATCATCATGATCATCATCCGCGTTATAAATGTCGCTGCTTTTGCAAAAATTTCACTGGAAAATATTTCATGAAATTTTGCCTTGATTTGATTTGCTTTTGGCTTATTTTCCTTGCATTTCCCAACATCTTCTGCATTGCTCTTACCACATGCGAAATTTGTTTCCTTGTTCTCAACTTTTTTACACACACTTTGAAAGTGCAGCATATCATTTTACTATTTGTGGTTGGCAAATATTTACAAACTTATATTTTAGGAACATGTTTAACTTTCTGATATTTTTTTTCTCATCTCTTTTGCGCTTCTTTATTTGTGTGCTTTCCGAGCTTTTTGCTGGCGGAAAACGTATTTTATAATTTTCGCTGGCTGCTTCTAACGGCCTGTCAAATAATTTCAACACTTTGCGGCATTTTTCTAGCGCTAAAAAAACTTTTTCGCACAATTAAGTCGCTACCGTAGAGGGAGGAGCAGGAGCAGGGGCAATGGCAGGGGAGGGGCATGGCCTTAAAATTGTGGCCTCAACCATCTTCTTCCTCTACTTCAGGACATGGCTGTCGTTTTGGCTGCTGCGGCGACGTCGGCTGTTGACGGCTCCTGTTAGCCGCCAGCTTTGTTAACCAAAAAAAAAAACTCAGAAATTTAATTTCTTTGGCAAATATTTTTACATAAACTTTTATTTAATTTTTGAAGTCAAAGTTGAGCGCAGTTAAATCTCAGCTGGCGCTGGAGAGTCTTCTACAAGATTTTTATGTGACAATATAGTCAAGAATAATTTAAATAGAGCAAAGAGAGAAAGAGAGACAGAAAGAGACAGAAAGAGAGAGAGTGAGAGAGAGAGAGACGATTTTATGAAAAGCACTGCAGTTGACTTTAAGAAATCTTTTCTAGGTAAATCTAGGTAAATTTAATCCAAAAAGCTGGCTGCTATTTGGTTTCTGGTTTCTTACTGCGTTTATTCAACATTCATTGAATAGTCATTCAATATTTTAATCAATATTGATCTCTTAGACTTTAAACTCACACAAGTAAATCACAACAAATACGAATCTCAACAATTTTAATGCTGTTTTACAGATAAATCGATGTATTTTTCATTATTTTTATAACCTAGACCACATGAAAAGCAGGAAAAGGGGTATATTGATTGAACAATCTATTATCCATAGCCATAATCCATCTATTATATAGCCAGAGATATAACTAAGTATTTCTACTTGTATAATATGATAAAAATTAAATTGAAAAGATCGCATAAGAAAGACAAGTCGTATTTGAAGAAAGTAATATCAGCTAGCTGGGTGCAGGGTATCTGCTAGTCGAATTCTCTCCTACTACTGCACGCCAATTTGTTTGTATTTGCTTGAATGGTACGTCTGGGTTGTTTTATTCTCGAATCGATTTGTAAGCAAAGTAATTTTCATTTAATTTCACTTAAAATGCACTCAAATTGTTTCGTTTTGTTATCGCCAACGAAATCGACGCGTGTAATAAAACCAAAGACCAAAACTAAAATGAAAATGAAAATGGAAAATGGAAATGGAAATGGAAAGGTGCAACAAATGGGATGACTTGCTTGAATCGTTGTCAGTATTGTTGTTGTTCTTGTGGGCTGCTTGTTTACATTGATTGCTGGGCAGATAGAAGAAAACAACAACAGAAAAAACACACAAAGAGCTGCTGAGTTGAACAAGAATATCCTGTTTATTTTTACAACTAAAACGGACAGTCAGCAAAAATGCGTTCGCCTACCTGCGCAGACAGACAGACAGACAGACTGACAGATAGCGGACAGACAGAACGCGGGCTCAAACTGAGCCTGGTCAGGGATTTCTTTTTTTTTTTTTTTGGTTAGGCATCAAACTAATCCAATTAGTTACACAATGCTTGGCCAGTTGCATTCCTATATCTGTCCATATATGTATGTGTATATATATATTTTGTTTGTGCCACGCCTCTAACAAGTTGAGTGGGTTGTTGCCTCGTGCTTCAAATCACATCGCATCGCATCGAATCGAATCGGATCGCATCGGATCAGTCAGTTGCTTTACTTTGAGTTTTGTTGGCCTTCTTTTGCGGCTTATTGTCTGGCTATTGTTTGGCAGCTGTTTGTGTTTTGGCGGACCCTCTTTTAAAATCCCCTCTATTGTTTGCCATTTACTACACTCAATTAGAGAGCACGTAGTAATCCTCAGCTGGGTCATCCTCCATCAGGGCATCCAGTGCATTTGGCGGTGTTGGCGACACCAGCAATAAAGCCATTTCAATTTGGCCCACAAGCCACGCACGTATCAGCTTATAATTATGGCTTCTATATATGCATAGATATATACACGTAAAAAAATATTGTGGCATTTTAAATTGTCAATACAATTAACGAACTGTAGCTAAAAATAGAGTCAGAAAAATAGCTTTGAATTTTAGCAAATCGTTCTAAAAACTGGACTTTTTCTTGTGTTTAGAAATAATTTCCAAACATAAGACAATTTTTTTATTAAAATAAGAAAGGCTTTCTAAAAAAATATTGCAATTTACAGTCTTGAGAATAAATATTCCTGAGCAACAACAGTAGAAATTCTTTATATTTACGTTCCTTTCGCATGATTTGTTTTCTGAGTGCATTCAAGTATTACCTGGGCTTTAACTAACTCGCATTTTGTGGCTCGACTTGGCAGCCACTTTTCATGGCATCGGTTATGGTTATTGTTCTACGTTCTACGTGGCTGTTAACTGAAATTGGCCAAATTGTTTATGTGGCTTACAATGTGGCCAACACATGCAGACGACAACAGCAATAGAACATTATTTGGTTTACAATTGTGCGGCCAACGAGTTGCAGGGGAAGATGTCTTTATGTTTTAGCCATGTTGCGGCCAAATTGAGTCATTGAGCTGGGCCAATAACGGGTTAAGTTGAAGTCATTCTAGATAATGCCGAATGACGTTGTTAAAGCTAATGGCCAACATAATCCAATATTCAAATAATTGAATAACACAAGACAAGCTAAATTGCGTTTCCTGTCTGCCAATTTATATTACGGTCTTAAAAATATTTACTAAATGAACATTTTTACTACTAACTAAAAGCAGTAAGAGATAGCATTTAGTTAAACATTTAAATGATTGTTTCAATTGTTGAGCTGTCTCTTATCTAACTTTATCTTTCAAATCAAATTGTGCAACTGAAATTTTACGTTCCTCATAAATGTAAAATGTATTTTTTAATGTTTATTAACTGCCTACTCTTTAACCATTTTCAATTGTTGATGGCTAAAAAAATACTTTAACATATAAAATTATTGTTGCAAATTTTAAGCTGTCTCTCATCTAATCTTATTTCTAAAATTGAATATTCCTCATAAGTACAACATTTATTTTGAAATGTTTATTAAATGCCTAGTCCTTAACAATTTTCAATTGTTGATGGATAAATAATACTTCAACAATGATTGCTTAAAATTTGAAACTGTCTCTTATCTAACCTCATGTCTGCCATCAAACTATGCAAGTGAAATCTAATGTTTCTCACATACACAAAAGATAATTTAACGCATTCCAAATCGAGTTTCAACTGTTTTGCAACACCTTCAAATATTTTCCCATAAAAATAACATGTTTAATTTTCATAGTCTGAGGTATTATCTTCCTTTTTTTATTATTGAATGTGGCAGTGAGTGCAGATAAAAAATATGCCCCCTTCTAAATTTCTCACAAAAAGCATTTCCATTTTAATCGACACACACACAAATAACAGCTCAGACCCCGTCGGCTTTGACTAATTGCTTTTCAACACTGGCGAATGTGGTTTTATGGGCTCCCTTAATTAGTCTCCAGGTGTGGCAAAGACTCCAACTCCCAATTTGCCATTAACAGTTGCAGTGGCAGTTGCCGTTTGTTATTGTTGTTCTGCTATTGTTGCAGTTGAAAACTGTGTCATTGGGTTGTGGATTCTGGGTATCTGAGTGGCATCATCTGCCCAACTTGCCACACGTCTCGCGTCGACTATTTGCCGCATTAGCGGCATCAGCGGCATCAGCGGCACCAGACTGCAAAGGCTGCATTTGTTTTTACTGCTCGTCTATTTACATTTTTTAGCTGAAAATGCAGTCGAACTGCTTTGCGCCTGCTGCTGCTTCTCTGAAATGCATCGTAAAAATCTGAAATGTTTCCCCGGCTCCTTCTCCTCCTGCTCCTCTCCCTCCTGCTCCGCGACCTCCTCATCCAGTCAGTGGCAACTGATTTCTGCTTTGTTGTGTCTGAGTTTTCTTGTGGCATTCTTTCCACTCCATTTTGTGTAGTTGTATTTTTATACAAAATTTAGTCATTTAATTATCAATTATTAACTACGGGCAATTGAAGTAATTAAATACATAATAGAATTGGAATGGGAAATCTTAAAATGTGAAACTTTTGCTCATTTATGAATATAGATTCAGATAACTTTGTGACTTTGTGTAACTAATTATTTTTCTTTTATTAATAATTATCTATCAGTAATTAAAGTAATTAAACATATAATAAAGTTAGTATACAAAATTGAAAAATGTAAGTTTTCTTTTGCCAATCAGACAAGTGAAATTTGTTTATCATTTTTATACGTAATTCTTTTCATTTTATTTTGTGTTGTTAATTATTGTTCTACTACCAGTAATTGTGGTAATTAAATAAAAATAAACTTAGTATATATAAAAATGTCAAACTGACTGAACTTGTTCATATCACAATTTATTAATTTTATGAATACACATCTCACATTGAAGGTCACATTTCATTCAGTCTAAATTAATATTCATCATTTTCATTTGTTATAACAGATAAACACACGCACGGCCAAAGAAGTGTTTTAATCTGATCTTCATCTGATGCTTGATTTGCATATCAGAAATGCCCTCGTTTATTTGGCTGACCTTTGGCTGCCTTCCGCTTGCCCTTTCAATGTCAACTTTTCCCATGAAGACACACAAACAAACAAGCAAATGGCTAATATTTAACTCCCCTTTTGGCCACTCATTCCACTCATCCCACACACACACACACACGACACACTCACACACACACTCACGCACACCCAAGCCGGAAATTGCGTTGTTCACCCTTTTTTCCGTTGGCCTTGGGCCATGTTATTTGAGTTAAGTCAAAGCTAGTCAAAGAGTCAGTCAGACAAACAGTCGAACAGTTGAACAGTCTGTCAGCTCTTCTTCTTCGTCGTCTTCTTCACTTACTTTATCTTAAGTCAATTCGTTGTCCCTCATCAACATCTTGAAGGGGAAGATCATCATCATCATCATTATTATTATTTTTATCACCAACTTCATCTGTTACTTTGTTGTGGAGTAACCAAATCTTCAACGGTTTTTATACACTGTTTGCAAGGGAACAATTTAGTATATTGGGTAAACCAGATATTATATATGCAGAAGCAACAGAGAGAACTTATGAAGAGAGAGAGAGAGGGAGACAGAGAGAAAGAGAGAAAAAGAAAGAATAAAGCAAATGATTTATTCATTTTCTGCACTTGGTGTTATAATACTTTTCAGTTCTATTTGTATGTTGTATTATTAGACTGATGTCTCCATTTTTAGCATTAATTCACAAATGAAACAATTTAAAATTATCTAGTCCACAGCTCTCGACTAACAAATACCCCGTCAAATACATATTAAGTATATTCAAAAAGAATCCACGTTTTGTATTAATTTAAATCTATATTTATTTTCCAATTTTAATGAAGATGTTAAAGTTTATCAATAAAATATCTGAGCATATAATATATCAATTATAAAGCTACATCTATCGATATCGATATGCGCAAAACGGGTGCAGTTACCGATAGAATTATTTAAATCTTAATCTGAGCGGGGTATAAGAGAACTTTTATTATAAATTTAAAGTTATATAATTTGAAGTCGCTGAAGCATCCTTCTGCCTATTGCCACAACCTCATCATACCCATTAACACATTTTGATCATTCCCGGGGTATATAATAAAGAGGAGTCATAGATCAAGGGATCTCTGTCTTTCTCTGAACTCAGCGTTGACATATTTATGGCCAAGTTGGCCCGCTGTTAAATGTGAATCCCTTAAACAATTAGCTGGGCAACCTTGGACAGCGGAAATGAATGCTCAGTGCTAGGGTTGCTCTGCAGATATACACAGATATATATAGGGGTGTTCCATGCAGATACTTAGGGGTTGTTGCCATTATCTCTGCTCCTCTTCTCTGCTCGGCTGCGATTTCATTAGAGTCTTTCTCGATTTAGTTTTCCTCTTTGCTGCTTGCATGTTTTCATTCATTGCACCTTTTCCTAGGCATTGACTTTGGTTCGGATTTCAATTATTTAGCAGGCTATACCAGTTACCCCCTCCCCCGTCCCACCCCCTTCTATCCCTCTGGAGCCGCTTTCAATTTGATTTTTATGATTTTTATTTTTTTCATTTTTTTGTGGCGCATTTTTTGTTCTGCTTCATTTGCATTTTGTATTGAATTCGTATTTCGTATTCGTATTCGTATTCGTATTGGTTTCTGTAATATATATAAATATATATATGTATGTATATGTATTTGTCTGCGGTTTGTCTTTGTGGTCTTTGTGGCAGCTGCTGCTGCTGCTTCCTATAGCTGCCCCCTTTTCGCCGTATCTTTTTCTGTGGCATTGCAAATGGCAACTTAGGCAAATTGAAAGCGTAGCAAATGCGAGAACAATGCCAACAAAGTAAGGCTAATGGGCAAAAACTCAGGGGAGCAGCAACTGGGGAAACACCAGCAGCGGCAGCAGCAGCAGCAGCTGATGATGATACAACTCCCGACCCAATACAATCTTTCATCAGCCTCATCAGAAGCAGCAGCAAATTTGATTTCCATTTCAATTTTCAATTGAGAAAAACTTCCTCAACTGTTTCACCGATCTAATTGAGGCCTGAGACTGCTGCTGACCTTGTGTATATATTTCTACATAAATATTCATCAACCTTTTAGTTGGGCTGCACAAGTTGCACAAGGTTTTTACCTAACAAGGAAAAATCATTGGGAAATTCATTTTAATTAGCAGTGAAAAATGCGCCATCGTTGAAAACCGGCAACATCGCAAAAATATATCCGTTCCGCCCACCGCCCCAAACGTGCAGCGCTGTCAAAGGTCGAAGGCGTAAAAAAATTATAAACAACTTCTATATCTTTTACTGGTCACCAGCAGACAGTGTTGCCCGCCTGTACAAAAACATAGCCAAAAACTATAAAGAAAAAAGCTAAAATTAATTATACGTCATTTTAATAGCCAAAAACTATAAAGAAAAAAGCTAAATTTAATTATACGTCATTTTAATATAAGTCTGAAATTACTTGTTTATCCATTTTAAAGTCTTGTAAATGAAATCTTAAATATTTTATTTCACTTTTCTCAAAAAACTTTTATGAAGTGGAATTAAGTGTTGTTGGTTATTAAAGCATAATAAATGGAAACTTAAATATTTTTTTTAATTTCTTTAAAAGAAAATTTATGAAGTCAAATGAATTTCATTTACATTACTCTTCGTCAAAACGGTACAAAATTATTTCTCAATCGGTGCAATATAATTACATTAAAAAAATTTCAATAACTATAAAGCCTTAATTCAAATAAGTAATTATGTATCTAGCTTTTGCATATGTTAAGGAAAGTAATCTTTTTTAAGAAAAATATTATCTATCACAGCGAAAAATGAACAAAAATGCTGATTAGTGCCAAGTCAGATAATTTATTTTCCTAGAATAAAAAGAATAAATAAAAAGTGAGGCAGTAATAATAGAATCAGATCTCCTTTATATTGAAAATATCCATATTTGTTGACGGGAAAAAAGCGCACATCTCTGCAGAAAAAACTCCGACACACTGGCTCTGTCTGCCACAGATTCCCCTTGCCACATTGCATTCGTTGCCACAATCGGCGCCTGGGTGGCCAGCTGCTGCTGACTCTGCTGCTGCTGCTGTATGTGCAACATAATAATTTGTAAACATTTATCAATTATGCAGCAACAGCGGGAGCAACAGCACAGCAACAACAACAATGATGGCTACTTGCAACGCCCCAAAGATGCCCCAAGCGAGTCGAGCTCAAGAGTCAACCAAACTGGCAAACGGGCAAACGTGCAACGGCCAAAACTGACCACATAAATTTTCCACATAGGCCACGGGCAGCGACACGCGGCAGGTCGTCTCACCCTTCCCACTTCCCCCTCCCCTATCCACTCTCCACCTCCTCTTCAACTTTGCCGGCTGCGTTTTGGGGCGTTGATTTGCCTTGCCCCAAACACGCAATTAACTGCAAGTGGGCAACACCTCATCATCATCAGCAGCAGCAGCAGAAGCAGCAGCAGATGCAGCAGCAACAACGGGGGGCAAAGTTGGAACAGGTGCCACCTGAAGATGACGACTCTCACACCATTTTGCACGATGCACGCAGCTCACTGCATGTTGCTCTGCGGTCAGTCAGTCAATCGATCAATCATAAAAACTGCTGCGTGACTTGTTGACAACCGCAGCGTGAAACAATAACAACTTAATCCAATAGCACATAGCAACATGTTGCTGAGCAAATGTTGCCAATGAATTTATATGAAGCGAGACTAATTTTAATTATAGCAAATATAAAGAAATTTATTTCTGGATAAAGTAAGACAGTTTATTTGTGGAGAAAATAAGCTAGTTTTAATAATGCCAATTGTTTAGAAATACGTTTCTAGATAGAGAGCGTATTAATAAATGCAGATAAAGAAAGGAAAAATGAATAAAAAATACATATTTGTAGAAAAAATTATTATGCTGAGATATATTCTCAACAAATGGATATGCTGAGAAACATTGTTACTTATATCATTTTGAATTATGCTCCTAAAAGTTGAGCAGTCAAGATATAAAATGTAAATACAGCATTTATTCTGAATAGATTATATACATGAAATATTATTCGATTAACAACTACTCTACAAGAAGGAATGAACTGCACTAGCAACATGTTGCCCAGACAGCTACACATACGCAACATGTTGTGCAGCAGCCGTTACGCATTTAGAGTCTAGCTACTTTTGTGTTGGCTACTCTCACGCACTCCACTTCCCTCCCCTTTATTCAACTTCACAAACACCACATTCTCTCGCATTTGCTCTCTCTCTCTCTCTCTCTTTCTCTCTGTCTCTCTTTCTCTCTTACGCTCGCTCCCAACTCACTGTTTATGTTCGCTGCGCAATCAGCTGTTTTGTATGTTGTCCAGTTTTTGGTTCGATGCAACCAAGCAACTGAGTCGACTGCAAACTTTCGCCGTGAGTTCGCCCAGCGGGCGAATAAGCGCTTCAAACGTCAGTCGAAAGCGAACGCGTGCACATCTCGCTTGCCTGTGCTTTTACACATGTGTGTTAGTGTTAGTGTCGGTGTGCGTGTGTGTGCGTGTGTGTGCGTGTAGTGTGCGTGTATCTCAGCTAATGTTGCTATTTGCTTTAGCTGCATTGTGCAATAATCGACAAAATATTTCTGCAACTTGTATATAAAGTGGAACTCTGCTGAAAGAAGAAGACAAAGTGGAAGTTGCTCAGGGAGAGAGAAAGAAAGAGCGAATTTAGGCATTTAGCAATAGTTTTTCAATTTAAATTGCTCAATTTCCCCAAAACGAAAATTTATTCATTTGAAATTCATCCACAAGTGCATCTGGCAAGTGAATACATTTTAACTTGATGAATAATGCAAAGCATATTGAAAATATTTCAATATACAGAGATAATTGGATATTTTGTTTGTTTCTTTTAATAGTTGTCATTAGTTTTTCCACATTTTTTTTTTTTTATCGATTTTAGCAAAACGTGTTTAAACTTAATTAACAAGTGCATTTAATTGTCATTCATTAATTGAAAAAAATACTGCATAAATTTCAAATTGAATAATGCGATGCGTGTTGAAAATATTTTTTAGTTTTTTAATTTTTTTCTTCTTAGTTTTACCTTAGTATTTATTCACAATTGTTTCATTTTAGATTGACAAAAAAGTGAATAAATGTTGACTGCTAAATAATCCAACACGTGTTGAAAATATTCAATAGAGTCAGTCTCTATTCTAATCAACATTTTAATATTTGTCAATAGTTTTTCCGATTGTTTTGCAACTATGCTTAAAATTCATTCATTCATTCATTCATTCATTCATTATCATTAATGAAAAAACATCATATATTTGGACTTAATTAAGAATGCGACGTGTGCTCAAAGAATTCCAAGAATTTGCCAATTAAAAATAAGGAAAAACTGAAAAAATCCATAAAACTGTTTTAGTGTCGACTGTGCAGTAATTGAAAAATACCAGCAATTAATTAAGGAAAAACCTGTGCAAAAACCAAAAAGAAAAAACTGAAACAAGCAAATTGCCAGTATTTAATTAGAAAGTCAAAACAGAATAGAGAAAAAAAAGAGGAAATGCAGCAAGGAGAAAGTTGTTGCTGATTCGAAGCTGGAGCCTGATTCTGACTCTGACTCTGAGTTTGACTTTGACTTTGAGTCTTTGTCCGCTGGCCAACGCTAATGACCCAGAAGACAACCTACCCATGGAGGAGGTGTTGCCCCAACAACAACAACAACAACAGCAACAAGATGAAGATAAAAGCGACGATGTGGACTTCAAAATGCTGCTGGCAATGCCCAGCGAGAGGCATCAACATCAACATCATCATCATTATCATCATCAGTATCATTTGAGGCATTTGGACAAATATCAGCTGGCGTGGGATCCACAAAAACAGTTGCTGCAACAGCGCAACAAAAATCATCATCAGCATAAATCGCAGCTGCCACAAGCAGAACAGCAAAGCTCAACAGGCACAAACAATGAAATGGGCCAACAGGAGAGGGAGATGAAGTCGGAGGCGGAGGCGTGGCAGGCATCCCAGAGGTTGCAACATGAGAGAATCATCAAGTGGCTGTGGCTAAGAAACCCAAGATTGAATGGCAGCGTCGCATTCGGGATTAACGATGTGAGTAACTCAAAATCAGCGTTGCAAGCGTTTGATTTGCCTCCGACTGTTGCATAACATTGCTGCCACATCTTATATGCCAATTTTATGTTGCAATCAAGTTCTCCTAATTATTTGAATATGTGTGATAAAACATGGCTCAGGGAAATATTATTTAATTAGAAGAAATCGAAATGACTTAATCGAATCAAAAAATAGCCTTTCTTAATCAATTTAAAATGCGATAGTTGAATGAGTTAGACTACATCAATTTATATAGACATTTGCTAAAGGGTTATTTATAATATTCAAAGATTTATCACTGAGAATATTGAAGCCAACATTTTTATTAAAATACTTCAAAGTAAAGCATATTTTAAGACGCAATTAAATAATTCAAAGACAAACTTCAAATCTTTATTAAATGTATTTATTTTTAATATAAAAATGCCACTCTCTGACTTATCTTCCATTCCAAATACATTCCCATGCCCAACAATAAAACAAAATCATAAGCAATGCATTTGTCATTTATTCAACAGCAAAAAAAGTAGCTTTTATTTAGAAATGCAATAATTGCGGCGATTGTGATTCAGATAATAAAGTGTGAAAATTGAAATATTGCAATTATAAAGCACAAAAACACAAATGGACTTTTAATTGGAAAAAGCGCCACATAAATTTCAATTGAATCTGAACAATTATGCCGGGCAGCAGTTCATAACAAAAGCGTGCCACACAAACAATCAACATGCAACATTCAACAGTCAACAGCCAACTAATCTACGGCTAAAGATCTCCACGAAATTGAATGGAACGTGCACTGCAATCCCAATAGTAAAACTCTGAATAAACTTTGAATAATTCATTTGTATGCCAAGTGGCAGACTCAAAACTGAAATTGAAACTGAAACTGAAACTGAGACTGTGAAAACTGTCGAGCATCGTCGAAGGCGAGACAATTTGCTTATCACTTGTTTTGTTCCATTTATAACTGAATTAATTTCGAATCTTTCGAAATTCAGGCAAATCTGTAAAGAAAAACCCATAAGTAAGTTCACTTGCAATACATTTTAATCAGAGCCTCAATCAGAGCACCTGTGATGACGTCATTCATTCATTGTGAACTTGATAATAGAGCTTAAAGTCAATGAACTGTAGATACATTTTACTATACAATATATGACTGATATAAGCTATATAAAATAGAGCAATTACTATTTGAGTGCCATATTTAATGGGAAATCAAATAGATGGAATAAATAATCGATTCTCATAACTGAGATTTAATGTCTTCATAAATAAACTGTTGGAAGAAAATAAGCTATGTATAGTATTTTATTACTATTTATTTCTGAGAACATGATATAGTCTTCACATTAAAAAATAAAGTAAAGTAAATTATAATATAAATAATGGCTTTAGTATTACTTACTAAGTTAAAATGAAAGTACACTGAAATGCAAAATGTAAAAAATAATTTTAATAAGATTGTAAATTGATATAAATTAATATAAATAATCCAGGAGACTGAGAATCTAGAAGCCAAAAGGGTGCATATGAGATACTTCAAATCTCACACAAATAATTTAAAGTAAGACAAACCTTAAATATAATTTAAATAGTGCAAAGCTAAAATATGTTTTGTGCTGGATATTAAGTATTAAAAGAAGTCACAAAACCAGAAACAATTATCATAAGTACTATAAATCTCCTTTATATAAATCAAAGATTGACTTACCTTAAATATCATTTAAATATTTCCAAGTTAAGCTCAAATATAATAAAAATATGTTAGTCTTGTCAATATTCCTAGTTCCCAAAATAGTTGCAGTATTTGTCCGATAAGAAGTAGGCTAAAGATCATTTAGCAATATAAATTCTTTAAATATTTCATCAACATTTTTTCCACATCGAAAGCAAATGAAACGCATCTTGCTGCTTAATTGCAGTTGGAAGTATAATAACCCAATTAAAATTAAGTTATCTTAACGTTTGTTTATTTGCTTTTTTTGCATTTGAAGTAATTAAGAAACCACTTGAAAATTGTGTGGAAACAAATGAATAGCTGCACATATATATATATATATATGCATATATAATTACTTATATTCCACTTTCATCTGGCTAAACTGTTTGCATTATTAACACAACGTTTGTATTTAGTTTCCTTATGGATTATTTTCCTATCACTTTCTACACTCGATTCCCATGTCGACACTCAATTTTATTTGCTGCTTTAATCGAACCCGACACATTTCTACCCCTGCCCCTGTCACTGCCACTGCCACTTCTTGATAGTTTGTTGCAACTTTTGGATACAGTCTATTGCCTCGCTTCTGCCTCGGTGGCGACTCCATTTCCACTTCAAACATTTTGGCGCAAGTAAACCACGCACAAAATCCGCAGCTGCATTTTCAGTCTTAGAGGGGGTGGAGGGACTGGCATCGAGGGGGGCCTTTTGCTGCTGTTCAATTACTGCAAGGCATTATAACAATTAAGCGGCTGTGTGCCTTTATTGACTTGGCACACTCCAAACCCCACCCCCACTCCTCCCCCAACCCTTTTAAATACTTCTCTTGTGGCCCAATTTTCACACAAATTAGTGCAGCTAATTTTTAATGATGATTTTTTGTACTTATTTTGTGTTTTGTTTTTTTTTTTTTTGAATAACGCCTTTGCGGCTGAAATCCCACTTCACTTGGCATTTTTCATAATTTCAATTTTTCTTAATTTCTCTGGTTTTTTACGCAATTTATGAGAATTCTCCACCCACTATCCCACACCACTTTATCCCCCTTTTAGCTCTCTGCCTTATTGCTTAAAGGCGTCGTTGCGCCGACAAATGCAATTGAAATAAACATGGAAAAAGAATGTTGTTTGGTGTGCTATTTTTAGGGGGGCTCTCAGAAGGATAGGGGCGTGGGGTGGGGGGGGGGGGGGGGGGGTGTTGTGCAGCAGGCCCAGAGGCAAATGACGCCTTCGTCATATTTTTTCAAGGGTGCTATGGCCCAAGGAGGAGGCGGAGTAGTTGAAGCTGGAACCATGGCCAACATTCAGAATTCAACATTCCAACTCATTTGCACCTAATTGTCATGCAAGGCATCCGGAGGAAAAGCGGAGTAGATCGGGTAACAATATATAGCCTTATACACAGATATATACATATACAAGTAGCTGTTTCTGCTATCTTCATATATCTCTAGCTATATCCATCATCTCAGCATATTTTCTGCTACACGGCAAACACTTTTTGGGTGACAAAAGTAACAAGAAGTAAAACACAGACAGGCAGACGGACAATCGGGTGGACTGAAGGAAAGAAGGATATGGCTACATCTATATGGAAGTCAGATCTCAAAAGCTGTTGCAAACCAGAGACTTTCAATTTGGAACAAAAGTTCTCATCTACAAAAAGCAGATCAAGCTGATTTCATCTATCGATAACTGTCAAAACTAAGCCTGCTAAACATTTAACAGAGTATCGGAAAGTCGAGCACTCTCTACTGTAGCATTCTAACTTGTTTACTGTATATAATATATATATCTGTATATATGTATATATATATATATATTTATATGTCTTTGCGTGTGCTGTTCTGGCTATATCTAGAGATTGGGTACGTCACCAGCTGGCTGCCACATATTTTATCATTTGCTCCACATCTTCTGCTCTCTCTCTCCTCCCATCCCTCTCCCTCTCTCTCTCCCCCTCTCTCTCTCTCTCTCTCTCTCGCTAACTGAATGTGTGGGCATGCTGCTGACTTAATCTGCATTTTTTGTAGCCTCTTTTTGCTATCTACTATTTGCTATTTGCTGGCGAATGTGTTCACGTTTTTGTCGCAGCTTTCCTGGTCAACAAGAATGAAATTTGCATAGTTTCCGGCTGCAGTACTTAAATTTTATTTTAAGCCAAGAATAAAATAAAAAACATGCAAAAAGCAGAAAGTTAAAATTTTGTGCAAACATGCAAACAACTTGCAAACTATGCGCCTGATTCTTTATACATATGGAAGCGGAAATAACACTGGCCTATTAAACACAGAACCTCATTAGAACTCTCATCCAAACTTCTACTTGTTAAATCTCTGGTTCTTCCCCTAGGTACAAATATACTCACACAGATTAACAGATAAAAGTTGAACCAAACTTTTACTTGTTTAATCACAGATTCTCTTGATTCGTATATAGAGCATTGGTTTAATGCAAATATCTGCACACAAAAAAATTTATTTTCCCGAAACATTACAATTCACCTGCTAGAAGAAGACTTCAACTCAGTCCAACTTCCTTCAGTACCCCTCTGAGATAACCGCACCCTTCTCAGAAAAGTTCTTTAGCTACCCTCAGCATTTTCACCAGAGCATTTATAAATTAAATTATAACATAAATATAAGCAATTGTTTATTCTAAGCATATATTTATTAAATTAATTAAAACAAGCTCCTTAAGTCTAACAAATCAAACACTAACCAATCCTTTCAATAATTTCAATAACTCAAAGTATTTCACTTAAAATCAGCTCCAACCAAAGGGGCTTTTCATACAGAGGGTTGGGCAAATTCTGTAAAGGTGGCGCCGAATTATAATTTTTCCATAAATTTTAATCTAATCCAGTGTGGGTCTATATAAAATGGAATGTACGGGGTGGAGGTAGCTGCCTCCTGCATATGCCCCTGCCTCATAAGAAGCACGCCACACAAGCGATTTATGTTTACACTTTAAATGAATGCTAATAAATTATAATGTCATCCAAAAAACAAATTTATATAAATATATAATGATTTATATATATTTCTACAACCAAGCTTTGAAAAACACTTAAGTGCATAAGAAAACAAAAAAAAAATATTATTTAGGTCTTTAAGTTTTTTTGTAAAATTCGTTAAAAAGCGAATTCTTATTTTATTGGACAATGTTTAATTCATTGAGAAAGAACTCTCCAAGCCCATAAGGGATATGCATATTATTGATCAGCATTAAGAACTGAATCTATATAGCTATATTCGTGTTTGTTTCTATGTTTCCATGTGCTAATATAATATGATACTATAAATATACCTTATTATTGTCTTAAATATTTCTCTTATCTTACTACAACTAAATAACCAGCTGATCTTTGAGATTCGGTGGTTATGATTTTGGAATTCCTTTATAACTATGTGACTCTATTGTTGTTTCTGGCTTATCTGGGTTTTCTGTGCATTTGGCATGAGGAGTATGCCCAGACATGTCCACTTTTATTCCGACTTGTTCAGTCTTGTCCAAATTCGTGGCATTCCAAGCGCTGCTAATTCTTTGTCACCATAAATGGGATAAAGTTCTTTGGCCAGGCAGCAGCAGATTTTTTTTAGCGAAAAGCTCTTTTAATTTTCTATTTTTTTTTTTTTTGCTTTGTCCAGCACAATTGGATCTGCTGCTTTGACACGCCCCTAAATCCCACATAAACCCCTGCCCAGCCCATGTTTGCAGCCAACTAACGACGATTTTAAATTTCTCTCTTTACGCTTTTTCATTTTTGCGGCCACGTTTGAATTCTCATTTATATTTCGACAATGCTCGCAAATATTATTTTTATTTCTTTTTGTTCAGTTTCTTGTTTGCATATTAAATGGCATTTCTTCTTCTTGCGTATTTGGGTATTTATTTCATTAGATTCAGCCGTGTCGAATTTCAATTTTTGCTCTTTTCCTTTAGCATTTAGCATTTTTGCTGTTTTTTTTGATAAATTCCGTTTGTGGTTTTGTCGTTTATCGCCATTTTGGCGCCTTTGGGGGGCCTTTGAGCCCAAAGTTCTTTTTCCTAACCGCAATTTGCTCATTTTCACTTTTAGTTTTAATTAACTAAAAATTTGGTGAATGTGCGACAAAGCCGTTGCTCTTCCCGCTGGCCCTTCTCCACCTCTCCCAAGGGGGTAGCTTTTCTTCGCCTTTTTCTTTACGAAATTTTACCCTTTTTTAGTGAGGGTTTTTCTAATTTTGTCCTAAAATGTGCTAAGGAACTTTTTTAATTATTTTAATGAAAAGGGTTCTATTACACAGAGTTAGAAAAAACAAAAAAAATCAAAAACATATCGTATCAATATCACTTTCGTCAAACCGGAATTGCAACTTTGCCGATTGATTTTCAGAGCCGGAAAGCGAAATTCGATACGGTTTGACCAGCCAGGAAATTGAAATTGAATAGAAAATTGTTAAGGATTAGAAATTCATTAATAGATAATCAAGAGTTGTTGGGAATTTGGTTTCTAAAAGGAAAAAATCGTAAGCCAAGAATATGAGTTCTTAATTTAAGTTGCTTTTTGATAGAATAATATTTAATATTTAATATTTTATATATATTTTATTCTATTACTTCTAATTTCTTTCGATTGAAGTCCCTTGCATTACTTTTGCCTTTAACTATCTATCAAATCTGATCACTATATCGTATCCAGCACAAACTCTTAAATGCTCTTTAAATTTGGTTTTAATTGCATTGGTTTAAGAGCATTCTAATCTGGTTTTTTCAACTGGATTTTCTCTCTTGCACTTTTTTACATTATTTATGCATTTTGCTTACATTAACAGCAATTTGTACTATTTTATTTTGGCGTTTTCATGTTTGTGGTTTAATTTTGCTTGTGCTTTTTTTTGCCCATTTTTTTTGTGCACATAATTTTCCGGCGCATTTTCACAGCAGTTTTCTTCTGGCCGCACAATTTTAATTATTTGCAAATGGAAGGCTTTCGGGGCGGACTTTCAGGCTACTCATTGCTTGTGGGCCTGGGGTCCTTTGACAAAAGGATCTGCTGCTTAGGGCTGCACTCCAGGCAGTCTGTCCCCATCTCCCACCCTCTCTCTCTCTCTTTCTCTAACCTGCTGAAGGCCAAACAGTTTTTTTTTAGACAAAGTTCAAAGTGCAAGTTTCGCTTTTGATTCAATTTTATTTTTATTTTTTTGGTTGCCTGCTCAGCTTGCGGCTTTAATTGTAGTCGAAGCCAGACACTCTTTCAATGCGCCCTCGGTTACCACACCAACAACAACTAAAACAACAACAACAATAACGACAACAACAACGAGAACATTTCTTTTGTTCTGCAAACTAATTAAACATTGAATGAGGAAACACCCAACTTATCCTCTTTCTACTCTTTGCCCAGGTGCCGAATTGTTGTTCTTAGTTTTGTTGTTGATGCCACACTATTAATTTGTTTTTAAATTGTTTCTTCTACGTCTTCTTCCTTTGCTTCTTCTTCATGCGTTTGTTAACGGATTGAAGCCATGGCCAAGACTTGATTAATGGCCACGTGGACGTAACTTCATTTTGATTGCCGCCTGTCCAATTGGTCGTCATCATTTGTTCTTACCAAAAAAAACACACACACACACAACACAAACACAAACTCGGCCAATATCAATAGAAACCAAGAAAAACAATCGAAATGCGTTTGGCTTTTCAATTTTCCGCCGCAAACGGCTTTTCTTGCTCATTAATCAGATTCCAATTTTTTTTTTACTATTTTTGTCTGTTTTTTTCTGATTTTTGTTTGTGTGGTCTCTTGGCCAATACAAATTAGCTGGTCCGTCGATTTCAATTGGCTCGGGAGTGTTTTTTATTTGTAATTACTTCAAATCCGATTTTGGGCCAAATAAAAGCCACGCTCGAAACATGGCCCAAATGCGAAGTGGACATGTTTGAGTTGTTTACTTCATCGAGTGTTGAGCAATTGTTGTAAGTGTTTTTTAATCCATTGAGTTTTCATGCGTTAAAGTTGCGTACAATTTCATCATATGCAGATTATCGTTATATAATATTACTTTTGGAGTAAGTAAAAATGTGTCGAAATGCGAACAAAATCAATATAAAGACAAAATTATAATTGTGCCATCGGTTGCATTTAATGGCATTTTTTGATGTACACTTCATTTAATGCATGTAAACACCATAAAAAATAAAGCAGATAAAGGCATAACTGCATAAAGGCCTATAAGACCCATTAAAAGCAATAATATTTAATATAGCAACTCAGATTGCTTTCATTTTCATCCTCATAATATCCTCTCATTAATTATTTATACACTTTTGGCAACAGCAACAAAAAAAAAGAGAAAATCTTTTTATGCCCGAACCCATTAAAAATGGGAATTGAGGGCATGATGTAATTTTGCAAAAGTATGTGACAGGCAGCAGGAATAATCATCAGCTATAAGAGACACAGCTGTCAAAATAAAGTCTTACAATTGATATAAAATATACCCTGATATATTATTGATCAACTGTACAAATTCCATACTACTATAAGAAAGTCGACTATGTATTTAACAGGTTATCTGCAAGTCGAGTTCTCTCGAGTGTGAATATTCTTAGCGCAGTTGAGTTGTCCAACTGATTGAGTGATTAAGGCAAATCCTCACTCAAATCACAGGTCAGGTCAGACTTAGGCATTATTATTCATAGGTTAACAGTTTGTTATTAGGATATTTGGGTATGAATGGTAAATATATATTCATAATGTGCCGTGGAGTAATTAGTTGAGTGGAGTAATCAAAGCACTCTTTTGTATTAAAATTTATTTATTTATATTGAGAAATTATCAAAATCACAAACGATTCGCATTTGCTTCCTTTTGCTTATTAACGCCAAAACTTATTTCATTTGCAGTGCTTTCCTAAATCTACAATAATTTAATTCTACAATAAAATAGAAAAATGATAAAGACAAAAGTCAAACACATTAAATGTAATAAATGTTTTACTTATTGTATTTAGCTGTGTGTACTAATATTAGTTGACATTAAATAAATAATGATGAGTTTCTTTTTTAAAAACTTGCAGCGGTTTTCTAAATTAATCATCAAATTCATTCTTAATCAATTGCTTTGCTTTCTAAATGCCACACATGACTTGCACTTTATGTGGTTGAATGTTCTGCTGCAATTAGCTTAAAAGGCATCCATAAATCTAATGACACCTTGAAAAGATAAAAAGTTTATTCACACACACACACACTCACACATAGCCAAGAAACTTTAGCTGTATTACTTCAAAGTAGTTGTTCATTGCATATTCTGTAATCGGAAAAGTTGCATCGACAGCCGATTGAGGTTCAATGGCCCGGCCAATGCCACAGTTGCGCCGTCCCCCCCTCCCTTACCATCTTCCTCTCCTTCCGTTCCCTTGAGGCATCTGTTGCAGTGAGTGCAAGTGGCACTTTTTACAAGTAATAAACAAGTAACAATAACATCAACTAGGTACACAAAAGTATAAACAAAGCAACTTGCCCCTGGCATAAACAAAAGGCCTGCACTTAGTAATACCTGACAGAGGGAGAGGGAGAATAGGAGAGAGCGTAAGAGAGAGAGAGAGAATGAGAGTGAGAGTGAGAGAGAGCAGTGGGTTGAGAACAGCACACAAAGTAAGTCTAAAGATTTTCACTATACATTTGTGTTCTGCTTTTCTCGCCTGAACTGATGACACACTTTTTTAGGTACACTCAGAAAAAAATCGTGGAGGAAAGGAGTGACTGCCCACTTCAGGCTAGGTTCAAACTTTTTGGCAATCCATTAAATATGCTCGCCCTGTTGGACTGCCATCTAAGCAAATGTCAAAGTGAAAGTATAAAAAGAAAGCAGAAAAATACAAAAGTTAATGAAGCCCAAAGCGCATGTCGAGCAGCAAATGAAGCCAATCGACAAAATTTCATGAAAATTTCATCACAGAATATTTTTTCAGCAAATGCAAAAAGCGACAAATTCACAAGAGTTCACAGCCAAAAAAAGAAAGAAAGAAAGGTTACAAACTAACAACGTGTCGACATCATTAAAATACAAGTGGAGTTCACCGAGGTGTTTTTAATGGGTCCAAAATAATGAGCCAGTAAAAATGTTGGTTATTAAAAGTCAAACTCAGCATAATTTCAGTAATTTAAGTGTGAATAGTAAGCACATTAAAAGCTGATCGCTGTATTTACAACAAGTAAATTTGATTTTTGCTTGCATTTATAAAATATCCATAATTTGTTTACAATTGTCGAATAATTAAAGTATATGTAGATCTTATTTCCTGCAATTTTTGTAGAATTTGTTCGAGTTCTTAAAGTCGAAATGTAACCTAATAAGTGCGAATTTCTTGTAATTTTTATATTATATTGGCAACTATATATGCTAGTCTTAAAGGTTAAGCAATCATGCAACTGCATGTTCTGCCTTTAACATACTTTTGCACAAGTTTATTACACATTTTGAATGGGTTTAGGCTATTAGAATATAACTTTTCCCGCAGTTATAAATTCAATTTCTCCCAAAATATGAACAAGCTGAAATTCAATTACAACCAAAATCTGAAAAACCCTCTTTTTCAGCAAAACAACTATTCTTAAATCAATATCAAGGCATGATTTAATTTATTTAGACTGCCCGTATATTTATATATTAAATATTTAACCAGTAATTTATTGCTAGCGTTAATTAGTTTCTACATAGAACAAATGCAATATTTCATCATCAAACTATGCTATAGAACATCCTGAACAAATATATATATACATATACATTGGTTGCACAATTGTTGCAACCACCCACACAGCGATTGGTGTGGCACTCAAATGCTGTGTATTTTAATTGACAAGCAAAAAGGGCAACACTAAAACGATGAAACCCCTGTCAAAATCTCGCCATGATGCAAACTGATTGAATATGCGGGCGAACAGACCCCAACTGCAACTGCTATCTGTATATCTGAGTATCTGTGTATCTATGTATCTGAGAATCTATTGGTTGCATGCCGCATACAGTAGCCGTAGCTCAAGTTGCCAAGTGCAGCACGCATTGAATCATTCAGTAAGTGTCTTTCAGTCAGTCTCTCAGCCAGTCAGTCAGTCAGTCAATTATACAATGTTGCCTGGCAACTGACAACTGGCAATCAAGATGATATCTATTAGATACATGATTTTTTCCCTCTCTATATCTATCTCTATCTCTATTTCTTTTTGTATGCAACACAGCTAACTGAATTTATGTCAGTTTTTGTGTCCGCTTTACATGCTACTGGGAGCTTGCCCCATCATCATCATCATGATGTTCTTGTTGATGACTCCACTGACGTTGCATGAACTTTTTTCTGTGTTTTTTGTTGCTTCTTCTATCCCGGGGCTCGACACATGTTGTGTGGCAAGTTTAGCTTCTACTCTCTTCTCGTTTCTTGGTCATTCGTCAGCTGCTTTTGTTTTTCTTTTTGTTTTGCCTTAAATGCATTTGCAGTTTGACCGGGGTGCTTTTAATTTGCAACATAATTAAATCATTGACAGAAAAAAATCTCAGCCCCCCATGCAATGCTGTGTAAGATTTCTGGGTCATAATTTGGCCTGAAATTTATGGCAGCTGCTTCGATTCGAGCTAAGTAAAGTCAGCCATAAATTAGAACTCGAATCGTGCAGACAGCAAAAGTTCGAAGCCAAAACCAAAAAGCCAACAATAAATAACCATATATGTAAATGGTATACAGTGTGGCCAGACTTTGCCTTCTCTGACAAAAAGCAGCCGACAATTGACATGAAATAATAAACTTTGTAGTGTTTACTTTGAGCCATAAATAGAAAGATGATAAAAACAAAGAAAACACAGAAAAAATCTTATTTGCAAAAAGAAAAGTGATGAAAAACACATTTTCCTTCTTGTCTAGCTTTGTTCTTTGTCAAATGACGAGTGTGACCAAAGAATGATGAAAAAGGCTCAAGTAAAATAATTGTTTTCAATTATTTTTACACGCTTTGGCAGTGATTGAATACTAGCCCAGATTAGAACAAGTCTGAAATGGCAACACTTTTTCTTTGTTTTTTCAATTAACTCGAAAAAAGGGCTCAGTTTATTAATGTGGCCCAAGTTCTGGTGAAGAATAAAATTGTAATCTAAGATAACAATCTCGATTTGCTTAAGTTACACAAAATATCATTTACTTTTGATTGATTAACAAGCATAAAACGATATACTGTATATAATAAAATATAATATAAATATATACAAATTTCGGGAACTTTGTTGTAGACCTCTTTCATCAATCAATATATGAAAACGTTGATCATTTCCATCATTTCTATGTTAATCTTAGTTTTTAATTTAAATTTAGTTTAAAACTCAATTTATTAATTCAATTTAAACTGTTTTTTATCTCTTTTATTTCTTTCGGTAAATAAATAAATCAGTAATTCATCTGCAATTCATCTTCACATGCAATTCTTGCGGATTAGAATAAAACAATATTTTGTCCTCCAACTTCCTTTAAGAAATCTTCAAATTTTTCCCCATCGGCTTCTCGTATGTGGTCACAGTGGTTATTCACAATGAGCCGCAGCCTTGGCCAACTCGATTGCATTATGTTCCACAAGCTTCTGTGGATTCTTTGAATTAAATTATATTCAATAGACATGTTATTCATCCCTGTGTATAAGGCCCAATTAATATTGATTGCTGTATACTTTAAGACATAATAAAATATATATTTCTAGTTAATAGTAAAAAAGGAAAGAACTTTCGTCTTTAGCCATATTATTTTTTATTTCTATTTTATTTATTGTTATGGTTATATATTATTAAAAAAATAACAAAAAATATAATTCAACTTTTTTCGTTACACAAATTCCAAGTTTCATTCAGATAGCTGCAAACTTGAGAGTTCTAGTTCACAGACAGACTGACACACAGAATAACATGGCTTAATCTATTCGGCAAGTAATGCTGATCAAGATTATATATAGCTTATGGGCTCAAAGATATCTGCTTCAATGAATTACATACTCCACAAGAAACTCAAAATACCCTCTGAGTATAAAAAAGAGGTGCTTAAATGTGAAGAGCAAACACTTCGCATACACTTCTCATTCACTTCGCATACCAAAGCACACAGACTGAAAAGCCATTTGGAATTAGACACGGCGCTTGCAACATCAACGTCAACTCAACTGACAGCTTGTGCAGCTGCCTCCACACAATGGAGGCGCATCAGGGCTGGCCACGAACTCTGACCCTAGATCAAAACGATGAAGATCAGCAGGCCTTGACTTGGCCGGGCACTTGTCATGGTCAGTGGTCCAAATGGATGCCAAAGCATAATCAAGCTACATGCAACCAATCATGGCATGCCCCGTTTGGTAACGCCCAATCATTAAACACACGCAGAGCAGAAGAAGAGTTTCACATAAATTGGGTCTGAAGGAAAGAAGCCCAAATGTGACACACTCTTCAAAACTGTCAGCAATTTGATGTTTGCGGCACGCAACCAATTCTTCAAAAAAAGTAGGCGGGGGAAGGGAGGCGAGTGTGGTATATGATGGCTACCCAACAAACCCAATTAAGCAATTTGATTTGTCGTTTCACATGCCACACGCATCCATCCAAAAAAATAGAGAGCTCAACCTCTAATCTTGAGCCATAAAAATTGATGCAGCGCATTTGATGCGACTTTTGACACAATGAAAGCCCAAAGAGTTTTTATGTGTTTTTATATAGCTAAGGGGAGAGTGGGGGTGCGGTATATATATATGATTTTTACTATCGATGATAAAAAACAATTTTCACTCTGGTGACCCACAGTAGTTGACTTCTGTTTATGGTTTTATGGCCAACAAACTGTCCAAAATCAACCGACAACAAGGCGCCATTATTCAAGATGGAGCCAATTGTTCAATTTATCATTCAGTCAGTTGTTCAGTTGGCTTCATCAATATTTGCATACGGTACGCCCTTAAGATTTTTATGACTTTAAGTCGACCATTCAATGCTTTTTTACGTATCTCGCACCCAAAGCTCAATGTAAACACACTCGTAAATAATCCGAAAACTCAAAAAGAGCAATAAAAAAATATGTAAGTCGAAAAAGTGCTTGAAATATTAAGCAAATATTTATATTGAATACAAAAGGAAAAACCGAAAGTTTCACACACAATAAAAAAAAATAGGAGGTGGGCGTGGCAGCATAATTAGTCAACTGTTGTTCGACCTTTTGTTGGTTTAAGATTTATTGACACCTAATCGAATGCAGTTTCTACACTTAACGCATGTTAACCCATTGTTGGCCGGCCTTTTGTCATCCAATAGCCAAACATTTGTCATGCCACAAAAGAAACTCTGCACTCTGAGGAAGCTGAAGTTATTTTGACGGCAGCAGCAGCAGTTGTTAATCGATATTTAAATTGAGTCAATTTGCTTGCAGCCCCCATGAAAATGCTCAGAACATTTGTTGTTTACAGCGCGTAAATCGTTTCCCAATTTGTTGACTCAGTTTTCCATCTTTCTCCGCTGTGAATGTGCATCAAATAGCCAAACAAATGACTCTAATTTCAATATTGAGGCAAATAACAATTCAAATAATAAGCTCAATTTAAATTAAGTCAATCAAGTTAAATATATATATATAAAATAAGTCAAGATAGAGTTTGACTAGCAGCACTAAGCAGACTTGTCTGCAGATACTCTGAAGCCAGCTTTTAAATGTGTAAAAGGTTTGGCTGATAGTGTACTTCATTATGAAAATTTACTTACAATTCAACACATTTTACAACTTTTATACATATTATAGGTGTATAAGTAAAGTTTTAAATTGGATGTTTGTTTATTATTTTATTCTGATGAATTTATGGCAGTCTGGCAACTAGACATAGTTGAGTATCAGGCCAGATACTTAGGTATGCAGTGGATTGTAAGTATATATAACATAGATATGTAGTTGTTCTATATTTCATTTGGGTTTAGTCTTTTTGGTCTACTGAATTCGTCGCAGTCTGGCAACTAGACTGACAATTAGATATCTGAGTATCTGTATCTAGTCACATATACAGCTATAGATATGTTGAGTCAGCCCTACAGATACAGAGACACTCAGAAAAAAAATCGATCTGAATTTGAGAAAATCGCTTTGAAAACTAGAAAATGTTTCTTGTTTTTAGAAAACATAGAATTCCTGCAAATTAGAAATAATTACACCAAGTCAACAACTCAAAAAAATATGTTTTTTATTTCTAAATTTTAGAAATATTTTCGGTTATTTAAAAATGCATTTGTTGTGTATGTGAAATAGAGTTCCTTTATAAACATGGACATAGATCTTTTTTACATTTTAGAAAATTATAAATACCCCGAAATTCAGGAAATTTAAAATAAACTTTCTGAATATTGAGTTGACTTTCCCCTGGGCGCCAAAGTACAGCCAATGTCTAAAATTGAATGAGATTCTTCTCTGACTGTGCACAGATAGAGATAAACAACCACAGAATGGAATCGACAACTGTCGAATGTCGATTGGGTAGGTGGATGCAGTGCGTAACTAAAGTTCATTGCTTTGACTCTGCACTTGAAATTGCTTTTTGTTGCATTTGAGTTTTTGCTGTGCTTTTTGGCTGTGTCGTGTTTCGCATGGGCAGCAGCCACATTGCATTATCTTGTCAATTCCAGAGCATATCAAACTTTTTATTTTATTTTTTCCCCTTCTTCGTTTTTTGTGTGGGTTTCATAGACGCTGTGCTAAGTGCTGGGCAACAGCATGTCAAATGCCCCAAAAACACAAGCCCTACACAAACAAACAAGACTCGACTTTAGTGTCAGTTTGGAGTTCAATCCAAACGCTTCGAGTGCAAAAAAATAAGCTTGACGTATTTGTGAATCGAGCAATGCAGATCAGAAAAAATGCCAAAAACATAGCAGAAGTTTAGCAAAAGGCAACTAAAAAGCAATCAGTTGCTTGATAAGTCAATATTTGTAAAAGTAGCGAAATGTGACCATCGAATGACTGCACAGAAAGTGTATACAAATATATAAAAACAGATTTGGTTTTATTGCCTTGCAAGGGGTACTAAAATTTTGTTGCGAAGAAACCATAATATATATATGTATATAAATATCCTTAAACAGCTGATAAACTCTTGCTTAGCAGTTGAGGCAGAAAATGTTAACAGTATTTGCTTTCAGAATGGTTTTTTTTCCAAGAATCAGCGTTTGCATTTCTACCTTCTAGATATAGTATATACTATTAAGAAATATATTTTAGAGAAAATAACAAAATCAAATTTCCATTCTTATTACTTTTTCTTAATATTTACAAATGAAATTTCTAAGTTTCTATGCGAACTCTTTCCAAAGCTTTCTTAAGTTCAGAACACGACTTAAAATGAGTCATATCTAAACATATTTGAAGCTACTGCCTAAAATGTAGTGTACAAGAGTAAATAATATTCGGCTTGCCTAAGTTAGTCGTTCTCACTTGTTATTATAATCATTAGTTTGATGGGCCAGCACTTTGTTTGGCATCGAGCCAGTTGCTAGTCAGTCAATATATTAGCCCATATATTATTCTAGATGTATTCGAATGCTTAATCAAAACGGCAAAGTACAGAATAAATAAGCTCTTAAATCCGTTCGATTTATCAAAATAAATCAAAAGCTGTGTTAATCATGTAGACAAGCTCAAGTTAAAGTATTTAAAGACCATCTAATTGGGTGTTTAAGATTTGTGTTAGACATAAGAATATACTTATATGCTATGCCTCTCTATGCTAGTATTTAATGTTTTTATCAGGCAAGAGTAAAACTATGCAACAGATCCAACTACAGATCTCTTTGCCACAACTTTTTCCAGCATATTTTCTAAATTGCTCTAATAATTTGAACAATCATAATAAAATGTATAATTATCAAAAATCAATGAACAGCTCGCTGCTTGAATGTTGAAACTTGTCAATTGAAATTTGATGCGTTTTGCTTATCGCTTTCCATAAATTTGTCACACTTCTCACACAGAAACCCAAAAAAAAAAAAAAGAGAGATCAACACCCTACAAATAAAGTCACAGAAAATACACGAAATTATGACATAAGCCAAGCGCACAAGCAGAATACAAAACAAACAAAAAAAATAAAGAAATTTAAAAAGGGAAAGACAACAAAAAGAGCAACAACAACAACAACAACAAAAGACATTATCAATTACGCCACTTAATTATTTTTATTGGAGCATAAAATGCTCCATTTCTCGGCAGAGCGAGGCGACAAAATACAAAAAAAAAAAAGACCACAGACCAATTTTCTCCCCACTCGAAATGTGTGTGTGTTTGTTGTGTGTGTGTGTTGCTGGGCATGTTGCACATGTGTCAATGATGTGCTAATTGTCGCGTGCCCACTTTTGACAGACTTCTCGGTTTCGATGCCTGAACTGTGTGGCATTTTTGCCCCCGCTTGTTCTTGCAACACCCCGCTCTCTCTCTCTAACTGCGACTCCCTGTCACTTTTGTGGCATCGACATTTTGCATATTATTTTGTGCGTTTACCGTTAGCTGAATCGGAAAATTTGTTGCCAGTTTTGGGGCTTGGCCCAGACAGAAAAGCTAAATTGTCAACGGCGAAGGCGTTTCACACTTTCCAATTCAATTTGGCCCATTTGTTGCAGTTGAAGATTGGACTTGGTAAATGGGTTAAGTGGATTATTAACTAAAGCACCCAAAAGTTAACAAACAATCAAAAATGAACGCATAAATACATAGAAAATAGAAAAATAATGAAAAGCAGAGCGGAAAAGATATGTCTATTAAAATAGGCAATTATTCTGTCCTATTATAGCTACATACACTGAATGTTTTGTCCAATTTTCCGTTTAAAAAATGGAAACTGAATTTTTTTAATTCTTCTTTTATTATTTTCATTGTCGACCTTAGCACCAGCAAATTTATAAAAAATGTTGCTGCGGATAATTAAATACACAATATGCATGTTTTTATAGATAATTGAAAATCCAGTTTCTTTCCCGAAAGGATATCAAAAACACAAAAATAACAAATCAGCGGCGCAATTAGCTCTGTTGTCAGTTTTTTGGCAGTTTGCAATTTTTAATGTTTGTTTTTGTGGCAGGTGCAGATGCAGTTGCCGCTGTCATTGCTAAAACAAAAAAAAATATAGATTTATATAAAACGGCAACAACAGGTCGAGGCACACATGTGGCATGCATAATTCAATCGCGCACTTTAATTGCCTTTTTGTCTGGATTAAAAATCAATTGCAATTGCTGCATTTTTATGCGAGATTTATTTATTATACACTTGCCGAAGTTGGCGTTGTTTTTTTTTGCGTTAAGTATGTGACTTGAAAGAGATAATAAATCTACATATAAATATACTCCTGATCAGAATAGATATACAATAATCCAAAGCTGACTTCTTGTTACAACAACTTTTTGGCAAGTTATACAAACCAAATTATTCTGCTTCTACTACTTTATTATATATTTCGTATTACAATAACCCATTGATTTTTAAGGTAAACTACGATCTGCAAGGGTATTTAATCTTCTGCGTGCTGTTCTCTCTTTATTTTATTTTTTTATTTAGCCGTTTTTTGCGCTTTAGCAATAATTAAATTAAAGCCCCGTCGATTGACGCCCACGCGGCAAACGAGAAAAGCCAAAAAAAACATAGAAAAATAAAAGAAAATCTTTGCAAACAAAAGCAAAATATTAAAAAGTGATTTTTGTTGTTGGTGCTCAAAATAAATGCAACAAATTGTTGCCTGTCTGCGGCCTGTAAAAGTTTTGCGGCATTGTTTGCGTGAAAGTTGCCAATACATTTTTGATAGGAACCTGGGAATCAAAACCCAACAGACAGAAAAAGAAAGAGACAGAAATAGAGATAAAGAGAGAAAGAGAAAGAGGGAGAGAGAGCTAGATGATGAAGACAGCTTGAACTTGAGTTTAATGTTATACATTACATTAAGTCGCAATTAAACGTTGTAAACATGCCACGCATTTCACTTGCCAAACAAACATTGGACAAACGACAGCAGCATGCGCAGCTGTGCAACATGTTGCCAACAACTTGCAACAACAACAACAGCAACAAAGTTGCAACAATATTGCATTTGACAACAACGCCCAAGTGCGGACAGCGAGGCATCAGTTTGGTGTGTATTGGATCCGTTTTTGCCACTTGATTGATGGCCCATTTGCCACATGAAGAAGCAGCAGCAACAGCAACAGCAACAGCCATTGTGCATACTAAATAACTGCCGCATGACTCAACAAGTTGCAACACACACCCGCACACGCACAGCCACAAAACACACACACAAACACACATATTTTATTTGTGATGTTTTAAGACATAAACAAAATGTATTTTTGAGTGCCAATTGCGGCAGGTAAATGAAAAGTGTTGTTGTTGCCACATATCAGTTAATATTGTGCAACATAAAGATAGTTGTTAGTCTGTCGATTAAGTATGATTTGTATGCACATCATTTCAGCTTGCGAGCTTATCTGCGAGTCTATTTTACTCTACTTAATACTCAATTCATGTCAAGTCTAATAAATTCCTACTTTAATACTTTACTGAGTGTGAATGTGATGAAGGTGATGAATATGTTGAATGTTATGAATATTATTAATGATCTAGCATAGTTTCGACTTGACACCATCTGCATAATATAATTAAATCTGTCAATTTAAGCCGAGATTCACGCATAGTAAATATAGATTGAGCTATATATGAAAGGATTATCTAAAAAGACAGAAACATTATTAGGAATGAAAAGATTTTCTAATCTATACATCTATATTTCTATCTGAAATCATCTCCTGGATATATTCATAATATCATTATTTCTGCTATCATGGGATCATGTTTATATATCCTTCTATCTATATTTGGTTTTGCACTTAGCACTCACATATATTTATAGTTCCATATTAGCCTTCAATTCTTGGTTTCACTATTTCAGTAATAAAAGATCTTTAATAGTTTATCCTTGGCATTAAAATAAATTGTACTCTCCATTTTAATTGAAGTCATTTATCTTTACCTAGAAACAATCTCGCTGTCTTTTAAGATCACTTATAAAATAATGTATCTGTAGTCTTTGCATATACAGATATTTTTAGTTACATCTTAACTTTCTTTTGTTCTCCCTCAGTCTTCATCTTTCCTTAAGATTCATTTCATTCAATTTCAGTGGAGATCACGAGCCTGTTGTGTTCATTTATGCATCTGCAGTTCAATCTAATCTATCTTTTTTCTCACCCAGTAACTGTCTTCTAATCAGCCTCGTTAAATTCCCATTTTGTTAAAGATAAATAAGAAATCTTGCATAGTTTCCCTCCAGTTGATTTTGAATGCAACCCAGCAGCGTTGTCTGCTTCTCAGAATTGTGTACATTATTTGTTTTCATAAAAAATTCTGGCATAGCAACAAGTACAAAGCATAATGTCTCATTAACGTGTACTAAACTAGGTCTAAGACTCGAATCTATCTCAACTTTCTTTATTCAGACTAAGAAAAAATCCGCCTTTCATCTAAAGACACACAGTTTCTATGCCAATCTTAGCTGGCAGACCAACTAAAAGCATATCATTCGCAATAGAGCAAAGGTGTTTATTAAAACATTATTGAATTTTCTCAAGTCGAGTGTTGAGGGCTATAATATATTATGCTGGTTGCATGTGCAACAGTCGAATAAGTGGAGCACTTGCCACATATTTTTGCAGCCTGGGTGGCTCGCAGATAAAGCGCTTTACGTGGAACTTGAAATAATTGTTGGGTCTCGAGGCATAAAAACTTGCCGTCCCTTGAAATTGGTTCGTTGACCACAGGCTGACTTCTAAATTCCAGCTAACAGGCGTGCAACCCTCTTCCCCATCTATCCTCTCTGTGTTCAGTTGCAACTTTGTTTGAGCCCACAGCAACTACAACTATAATTATTCTAATGCTTATTTTTCTACTTACTCTGTTGCAGGTAAGTGCAGAAGACACCAACCGCGATGATGGGCATGTGAGTAACAGTAAAGCATGTGTGCTGGTAGAAGACACCACCTACATGTGTTGCATGCAACAGTTGCCCCTGTGCTATCTGTGTGGTCTGCTATTGGCATTATGTGAGTCACTCCTGACAACTGTCGTCACTTCCGCCGCCAAATGGCAGGAAAAAAAATGTAAATGGCAAATGGCAATTGTGCAAAGCATTGAACTTGTCTCAACGCCCCCAACAAAACAGACTACACACACACACACACACACACACACACTTCTACACTCTGGTCTGTGTCTGTCGATCGAGAGAGGTAGTTGAACCCACAATGATCCCACTCTAAACAGCAGCAGCAGCAGCAACAGCAGCAACAACAACTGCAGCCACAAATGCAATCAATAAGCAAGTTTTCAGTCACAAACAAACTCGACTTGCAGTTGCCCTGTACTAAAAAAGAATCTCTAGCTTAATTGTGCCTGATAAAAGTGCTTCTAAATTTGTATATTTGTATTAAAGAAGGTATTAAACCATGACTGGAGAGCTCCCAAAATCAAACTAGCCATTTGACCAATCTAAAATACAGGGTATTTAGAGAACAGCAAGGCGGCGGCGTCTGTTTAACGATCGTGACCAATTTGTTGGTCAAATCAACAGCGACATGAGCAAATGTTTACAATATACGATCGTCTGTATGAGTTTGGTTTGGTCGCAGTTCGTTGTTGACCCCTTCCCAGCCCCTCTCCAGTCCAGAACCCGATGACGCCACTGCCTTATGCGGACTTGTCAATCAACTCGCGTGCTTCGAATACCCATTTCATTTATGAATCCAATGTCTGAGTGCTTTTTTAGTATAGCTAGAAATTGCAATAAATTGCTCATAGTTTATAGACAAATTTGATTTGCAAATTAGTTCGTCGATTGTTGTTGTAGTTGGCTTAATTGAATTGTTAACTGGAAATCTTGGGCGCTGATTTAACGACGAGTTATGCACATAAAATTACTAAAACAGAAAGAGGAACAGAAACTGCCAACAAAAACTGAAACTGAAACTAAAACGAAACCCCTTTGACCCACTTACAAAGTAGCTGGCCCTTAGGGCCAATGTCTAAAAGCGTCCTTTCAAGTTTATGGCTAACAAAGCTGTATGTGGACTTGCCACGAAACAATGTGGCACAATGTTTACGTTGCTCTGTGGTTGCCCTTTTGGCCAACATACGCCAAAACCAACCGGCAACAATAACAACAACAGCAACAGCAACGATAACAATAACAAAAACCTGAAACACACAATTTATTATCTGTGGCATACCAAAGTTTAGATATGCTTTTACAATGCTTTTACACTTACCAAATTGCTTAACAAACATTGCAAAATATTTCGAATTAATGGCAACAGAAATAGGAGATAAAACATTTATATCTTAGCTACTAAAATTAGCTTTAGTTCGAGTTAAAAGGGAAAATACCTGAAATAAGTTTCAATAAAATCAGAATGAATGCCAATAATTCTTAGTCTCCTATTTCCCAAGTCATGTATTAAATGTTTTAAGTTTGTTGTTTAGTAAAATTGAGATTTTCTAGAGAAGAACATATTTATTTTTCAATATTTCCGCTGGCTCCAAGTCAAATGTTTTTTATATTTTATACTCCATAAATTTAACCGAAGCAGTTTTTTTTTGAAGTAGTCATATCTAAAATCAACGATCAATAAAAGATAATAATAATATTTTTATACTTAGCTTTAGGTTAAAAATGAACAAAATATATCCATAATACCGTATTAAGTCACTTAGATAGCATACTATCGTACTCATAAAGTTAATATATCAATAATATTTGTATTTTTTAGAGTTACTTTTAAGTATGTGCATTTCATTGAGTTTTTAATGAACTTTTAATTACCTAATTTGTCCTATTAGCATTCATAACATAATAGCGATAATTATAATAATATCTTTATTTTAATTTAGAGTAAATGGCATAGCTAAAATAGCATTTAATTAAATTAGTTTAATCTAAAATACCCCACCAATTCGACTATAATAATATTTATGTGGCGTATTTATTCAGATTCGCATGAATAGCATATTTGCAAATAAAAGCGGATAATAATACCTTTTTCACACTCAAATAAATATCGCTTGCTGTCTAGGCTAATAAGTTTTTATGCTGCACACATATTTAATCAACAAAACTGTCACAATGTCTGTGCTTAAAAGGTATTAAAAAAATAAGTATATTTTTACGTAAAATGTCATTTTGCATTTGGCAGCGTGGATTTATTTGAGCGTAACCAATTTGGACTACTGTCAAATGCAGTCAAATGACAGCAAACCAATGCGATATGTCAACGAGCGCAATGCTCACAGCAGCAGGGAGTCGTGGCCATTAAAATGACCATAAAATGCACACACACCCAAACAAACAACACTCCTGAACAAAAGGTTGACAAGAGTAACAGCAGCGGCAACAATGAAAACAAGACAACAAAATTAAAACCGTTTGTAAACATGTTAAACATCTGCGAAAATATTTGAGCCAATATTTGCGAAGCATGCCAAAAAAAAACATGAAATATGCACAACTGACGTAAGGGATAGAGGGAAAGGGAAGCAACTAAACTGAAATGGACAGATTTTCAATTTTGTAGCCACGTTATAACTCGAAATTGTGTGGATTGCAAAAGGCTTTTGCCTGGATTGCCTGAGTGGCATTATCCGTTTGAATGGCCAACACTTTTGGTCTATAACACGTCATAGCTTGCCTGAAACCGAAACGAGGCAAATATTGATATATTAAATGAAGCTCTGCTCAGCTGAAATTTTCATTTTACATAGCACACAAATATTTGCTTGCCAGCAAAATTAATAATTTTGTTTTGCACATATTTGTTTCGAAACTACTAACTGAATCTCTCTTGTGAGTTTTAATTACATATTTTTGTCGCAATCATAAAACGATGGCTGATAATTTCATAGAGCATTGAAAGCATTAAATTACCATCACATTTCATGTATTAACCGATTGAAATCAACTAGACTGAACTGTGAAGTGCAGCTCAAATGAATTTCAATTCATTTTTGAATATGCCAATCAAGTTATAAATATTAAATATAATTTCTGCATATAGAAACACAATTTTCGGTAAATATATTAGAATGCTCAGCAAAAAAATGAACTGAAATTAACTTTTTAATACTTAAAGACTGACTATAGTTTGTTTAATATGCAAATACAATTTGTTGAACAAAATCTGCGTTTCTTGTCCAATCTTAATGCAATTTTAAAGTTGATTATTTACATATTAGGCTCTGCTATATATAAATTTTAAGCCTATAATATGCATTTTATTGCTACCACAAATCGATTCATATCGATATTCAGACAGTCTCTGATATCGACTTGTTCATATAGAAAAACATTCAGATATGACTAAATGGCATCGACTTTTGGTGCTGATCAAGAATACATAAACTTTATGAGATCGCCGGTGTTTCCTTCTTCCCTGTTACATTCTTCTGTATAACTTCATTACATTTGTAATAATTTAGCGTATAGTTCTTATTATTTATTTATTTAATTTTATTAATATAGTTTAGATAAGTAGATTATATTTGCTCTCGTCTATAAGCTCAATATAGAATTACTCCATAAACAGTTATTTAACTATGATTTTAATTACATCAACCATTTCTATAACAATTTCTGCATTTGTTAAACCGATCGCTAGCTGTAGAAAACTCAAAATTTTCTCTCAAAGACAGACAAAAAGACAAAATTAAATGCACGCATGCTGAGCATGTAATTATTATCTAACAATTGTATAGCCACAACAACAAAATTCTTGGAATGAAATTGATCTGATAACTGATGAGCTCAGAACACTTGAGCTTGTAATTGATCCTCACACAGCGAATAATGAATTAACGCCACACGAAGAGTTGCTCGACTCCTTTGACAGCCGCAAAAGGATCTATGCACCCAAATCCCAAAACCAAATCCAAAACAAAACTCAAATCCAAGAATTTAATGAGCTGCACACAGAATCTACCTGCTGACTATTTTGGCTATCTTTGCAGCCGGAGTCGGAGTCTCGGTTTGAGTTCTCGCTTCATTAGAGCCCATTAGAGGCGGCAACAACAATGGAAATTACTGCAGCTACAAATGCAAAGGGGAGCTGCTTGAAAGGGGAGGGGGCCAAGTTTTTGGGGACATGGAGAGGGGCATGGGGAGTAGACCTCACAGATACGGGCAATTGTTGAACTGTTGAATTGAGCAAACAATGAACGAAAGGGTAGCAAAAGGGAAGCCACAACGAGATACATTTTTTGGGATAGTGCAAACACAAAGTTCAAAGTGCAGTTGTTGAAGAGGGGAATGGAGGGGCAAAGGAGGCGAGTCGGCTTTTTTTGTAGGTTTAATGCACGATAAGCCAAATCGGGTATTACAAAGAAGAAGCACACTTGAAATAGCAATATACGATAAGGCCCGAAAATATACAAAAGCAACTCAAGAAGCAGAGCTAATGAAGCGTGTGGCTTTTTCTTGTTCCTTGCCTTTGCGGCTGCCACAACAGTTCAACAGTTGACATGGGACCACAGAAGCTAAGCGCCCCTTACCCTTCTCAGTCCCTGTCCCATTATATTAGACAATTATAAACTTAGCCCATTGAAATGGGGTATAATAATGGGGTGCCAAGATATGTAACTGGCAGAAGAATGCAATTTTGAACACATACGAGTAAATTATAAATATTCTTGATCAGCATTAATATTAATAAACTGATCTCAGAGTTACATACTTCAAATTATTTAATTATATATTTTATTGCATGTAAATGCGTTTCTATTGCTTATATTATTACATAAAAGTAATTATTGATATAGGTAACTTTTGCTAGATTTAAGGCTACTTACTGCTATGTTTTATGTAACTAATTGAGTCAGCTAATAAACACAAATTTTGTTAAAGTAAATTAATAAATTCAACAACTGATTTCAGGGTATCTCCCAGTTGAATAAAAAAATAAAATACATGGCTTTCAAAAGTTTTTTAATTAAATGGCAATCAAAGCAGTAGCCAAAATCAAGCTACAACTTTTTGGCCACTTCTTGTTTTCACAACTATGCAGACTGAGATAGGCAGCAAACCGAAGCCAGATGCGCTTAATTTAAGCGAAAATTTCAACTCGAATGAAGCCAATGAACCTACAATTGATGGCCTCTGCTCAGCCTGATAAAAGGAGAAGGAAGTTCTTGAGAAATTCACTCAGCAACTCAAGAAATGTGCTTTTCAAGCTCATCATTTATTTAAGAGCATCTTTGCCATCTTTAAAAACTCGAAATCAATAAATTGCAAATGTCTCGAAGCAAAGCGATGCGATTCAAGATGCCCACAGCCCGATCTGCTGCAAGCTGTAAAATCCCAAAATATACCATCATTAAGTATGCACATCAATATGTATATATATGTATTTAATATGCATATATATACCTGCTTGGTGTATCTGGCAGATAAGCGAACGGGCAAAATGCAACACAAGAAATAAAGCCAATGAGAAATTCGATGAAATACAAAAAAAAATTGCATAAATTATGCTCCACCCAAAAATATTTTCGTGTGCTTAAACATTCTTGCAAGCGGCTTAGCTGTTAATGAGTGGGGAGTGTTCGACTTGGAGATACCACGAAACTTTATCTTAAGCAATTTTCTGTCATGTCTTAGACGATCCAAATGAAATTTCTAAACATTATAGATAATTTGTACAGCTGGGGAAAAAGACACCATCTCAAACTATTACTTTTGCTATTTTTTCATATTTTGATTTTTACTATATTGTATAATTAAAACACAATTTCCTAAATACTAAATACTCTTTTTCCCCTTTTTTAAGAGTCTTTTACTGCAAGAAAAAAAGTATTTACAAGTTCCTGAAACTTACACATACATAAACATAAATTATATTTCAAATTATGATTGAGTGAGTTCAGGTTATAAAATGAGATTAATTATTGTAAAAGTCCAGCTGTAGCTGTGAATGTTTATATTTATTGCTAACTTTTTGTTGCTGGCACATAAATTAACTTGGGGTAAACAACTCAGATTTATGCTGAGTTTGCGTTTCATTTTTAAAAGATATTGAAATGTATTTTCAAAGTTAAAATAAGTTCTTTGCTTGATGATTTCACTCGAGAGTAAATCTCGTGTGTAACCCTTGTGCAATGCCAGCGGCAGCAACTTGATCTCATTGCAGCTCACACGAATTTATTTTCAATCAATGTCTGCCACACACCCCTCCAGCCCCTTTGCCTTTGCCTTCTGCAACAACTTTGTCGCCTTGGTTATTCTCCCAGTTTGGCATTGGGAGCGCCACAAAGCGCGTGCCTCTGGAATATTTATGAGCTGTGTCCGTCAACTCAGCCAAACGACGGCGAAAATCAACGCTGACCCACTTGGCAAGTGACAAGTGGCAAGTGGCAAGCAGCTAGTAGCAAGTGGCAAGCAGGAGGGAGCGACAGCTCCCACTACTATGGCTTCCAACTACAAGAGAGAGAGCAAGTGAAAGTCAAGAAATTAATTTCGCAGCAACTCATTAATATTAAGTGCACAAAAAAGGAAAGCTCCAAAAAAGGACATCAGACTTGCACATAATGATGAATCGCAGTGAGTCTCCTTTTTTACTCGCTTTAATTTGTGCAACATTCATTACATTCATAAAAAAATAAAATGTTGTAAACATGAAGCCGAACCTCAACTCCAGCATTGAATATTAAACTGAAACCAACTCGATTCCTGCTCGAATTGCATTTTGATTTCCGTTTCCGCTGCGTTTCCATTTGTGCTAAATTGTTGCAATGTTTTCTTATTTTTTTTTACATTTATTTTCTCCTTTTTGGAAACCCAACACTTTGACCTCTCTCCTCGTCCATGCAATGCGAGTTGTGATTTATTATATGGAATTACAGCGGCTGACAGCTGGCAAAAAGTACAAAATATAAAATTCTACTTTGCAAGTACCGATTTAGTAATGCTCTTTTAAGTTCGAATATGGAATTGGTATATGAAATTATTATTTTGGAATGAAATAAATATGTTATTAATTTTTTCGGCATTCAAACATTTGTGCACTTATTTTAATGTTTAAAATAAAGTTCTACACTTTGAAATTGTATAAAAATTAATTTGTATTGATATATACATTTTATTAATCTTTTATTTGCTTTAGCTTTTTATTGTTCTTTAAATTTTTATACTTATTGTTGCTTGTAAAAAATAAACACCAACTACTGAATTATTCAGATTAGGATATAACTTAAAGCATGGCAAGAATGTTACTATCAAAGAATTGAATAAATTCCTAGAGTTTTTTTCACATATCTGTTTTTCGACTGGAAATATTTCTGAATAACTACCTGAAGTACTTGTTTCAAGATAAAGTTATGAGACTCTTATTTCTCTCTCTCTCTCGCTTTCGCTGTCGCTCTCTCGCTCTATTGTTACCTATCACTGTTTCTCTAACTCTCTGTCTGCTAGAGTATCGCAGAGCAACAACTATTTATCGCCGTTGGCTTTTAGCTTTGAATTCTTCATTTCTTTTTTTCTGCTGTATTTCTTTTAGTGTTTTGTCGGATTTCCGGTCAAATCGATAGCAGCAAATTTATGAGCAGCGTTGCCATACTAAATGAATTTATGGCAACCGCTTAGTGCAGGCAAAAGAGTTGTGGGCGGCACGTGACTGTGGGGGGCGTGGCTGTAAGTCCTGTACTACAAAATATGCGTAACTATTGCACGTACTGTCTGTGTGTGTGTGGTGTGTGTGTGTGTTGGTTGTGCCCGCAGCAACAAGCCCGCAAAAAGTTGGCAACACTGAAAATTCATTTTGGGTTTCTGGGTTTGGTTTCGTTTTGTTTTTATTGTGTTTTCATTTTCATTTTTTTTCGGGTGCTTTGCTGAACGAAAAGTTTTTGCGGTTTGCGTTTTTCGCCTGAAAGCAGGCTTTCAACTTTGCATAACCTGCAGAAAACAGAGGGCAGCAAGCAGAAGGCAGCAAGCAGAAAGGAGAATCAAGCTCAGTCTGCGGGTCTGTGCCGCAATGCTTGCCTGCCCCTTGACCGTCATTGTGGCAAGTTGCAATTTTAAATTTGAGGCGTTTCGTAAATTTGACACTTTTTGGCTTCATGACCAGTTGGCTGCCAGCTGCTGCACTTTTGCACCACATGGCGCTGCCACATGCCACATGCTACACACTCAGACAGACAGGCAGGCAGCACAAGTTGCCAAGTATTTCTGCGGTATTATCTATGCAAAGTGAACTTTTGCAAGCCAGTTGAGCGAACTATGCGCCAAGAAATGGCTGGTCATGGAAAGCTAATACTTAGACGAAGACTCCTTGAGGAGCTGCTTGTTGCAGCAGAGTATTAATTACGGCGAGTTTATAAATTAGTCTTAGTCTCAGTTAACAGCTGCTCTTTTTTGCACTTGAAATGTTGTTCACTTCACTTTTTGAAAATTTCCTAATTAATTTGCAGACTGCCAGCCAACTTAGAAACGTGTGTTACTTTGCTGTGAAAGTGTTGAAGACTTTAATAAATCATTGCTTCTGTATATTATTAAAGTATATAGCTTAAACACGGTCAGTACAACAAAAGTCAATTTGCATACAAATATTCTGCATAAAATTAAATTTTAAAATCAATTCAAATATACAATACGTTTATTAAACACTTGAAATGCAGCTACACATTTAAATTATACAAATATAAAATTGTTTTCAGTTTGGAGAATAAAATTAATAATATTCAATATATAAATTCTTTTATTTAACAGACACAGAGTCATTAAAAGCAGCTAGCTAAATATATATTTCAATTTAAAATATAAAATTTAATCATTCTGCATATACAACATTAATTTATTATAATAGCAGATAAATTCTGAGTTAATAGTTCTTCTTAATACTTTCCCAATTCTTGCTTGAATTCAAGAATCTTTTTCCAGTTGAAGGCTTAAGATATTATATATATTATAAATTGAACATATATTTAAAATCTTTCTATTTCAATTACACTACTCTCCATAACAATTCACTTTCTGAGCCGACTCAGACATAACTATGATTTATTTATTTTTTTGTTTCAGTTTCTAGTCATTAATTTTATAATGCATAATGAAACTCTCACAACAAATATTTTGTGCTCATTTATTATGCAATTATGAAAATTTCATTGAGAAAAACTGAGAAAAATCCACCTCCCTAAGACGGGATGTCTTCAGGTTTTATTTCACTATTTAGTCCTGTGACAGACAGCTTCACAATTGGATATTAAAACTTGTGGGGATTGCATTGCAACAATTTATGGCCTTCTGCTTTTAGCATTAATCAAATCATAAATGGCAAACTGATGCTGCACATCATCATCATCAGCAGGAGCAGCATTAGCCGAGGAATGATTTAAATCTAATTACTGTCTGCACAACTGTTTATGACACTTCCGTTTCCGCTTCAGCTTCCGCTCGACTGCAACGAGTGGCATATTTATTACCTTCAGCGCTTAGCAGCACTTTCAATTGCTGCACTCGACACAAAGCTATCAAGGAGGCAGAGTGGGTTGGAAACGGTAGCTAAATCTGTCTGCCTGCCTGTCTGTCTCTTTCTGTCCATTCACTTGTCTGTCTGTCTGTCAACAAAGTTAAGCGCCAGGCGTTTGCTTATTAAAAATACCAAGAGTTGCTTCTCTTGAGTGATAAAATATGGCCAAAACGGGACATTCCTCTTCCGACTCCTCCTCTGGCTCCTCCTTCTCCTCCAGCTCCACGTCTGCCTGGCTGTTTTTCATATTTTCGCGGCGTCAAGTGGCAAACGGCGCAGTCAAGTTGATAGCTCATCGTCACAACCCGCTTTTATTTATTGGCTGAAAGTGAGTCACCGGCAACATCAGCAACAGCAACAACTGCTAAGAAATTTACAACAAAAAAATTGCACTTGCAATTTTAATACCCTAAACTAATTTAATGAATATCGGAGGAATAAATGTTATATATTTAAGCAAAAGTAGGCAACAGTCAGAAGGAGGCATTTTTGATCAGCACCAAAAGCCGTCTGTCTAAGACAATAAAAGACTAAGCTCGAAACTTCATAATTGAAATATGAAATATATATATTATCTTATTTTGTGAACAATTTTTGCAGTTTTATAATTTTTTAAGATCGGTTGAGAAACAGTGCATAAAATCGTATTTTTATATTTAATAAATAACAGAGAAACATTTTCTGTATATAAATGGCCAGAGTCTTCTGATTTTCATTAAGAAACAATATTGCTATAGTTACAAATTATATTACATTTTCTGGACTTGATATTAGTTTCAGTATTTAAGAAGTAAACGACTTCAAAGCATCACACAGTCGAGCACTCTCGACTGGAGCATTCTTATTTGTTCTTTCTCCACTTTTCTTCACTCTTAAATATTCATCGCAAAAAAATATGAAAATAGTTTCTGGTTTGCTTGCATCTTCTTCACATTCTCCTTCGCATTCTTCTTTACATTCACATTCTCTTTTAAATTCAGCTGTGGTCTGCAACACGTTTAGCAAATTGTTCGCTTTTCGCTTTTCGCTTTTTGCTTCATGTTGCCTGTTTTGCGGCGCCTGGTTTTTAGTTGGTTTTTGCTTTGCTTCGCTTTGAATTAAATGCAAATTGCGCATACGCCCTGCATGACAATTGCATTTTCATTCTTAATATTTATTTGCATCGCACAACTTTGATACATAGCAAAAACTGCTAGAAACTTTGTGCGAGATAATCGCAAAAGCAAGTCGAAAAAAATAAAATAAACCGATGTCAAAGCTCAACTGGAACTTCATCAGAAACTGGAACCAAACTTGCCACACACACAAAAGAATGCAAAAAAAACACAAAAGAATTGTTGAAAATCTATTTTATTTTGTGGTTCACCTGCAAAACTTTTGCTAGCAACTAAATGGAAATAGAAATGAGAGAGACTAGTGTGGTTCCAATAACAACGTGTCAATGCACTAAGAGAAGCAGTAAATATAAATATATAAAAAATGAATAATAATTAATTAGAAATATTGAGCAGTTCCTCCTTAATATACAAGATGTATTAAAAAAATAAAAAATAATATTTAGAAAATGCAAGTGAGAATTATATTTCTTAATGCATAAATATTTAAAATTTACTTTTCTATTTAAAGCAAGGCTTCAAATCGAAAGGAATTTCTCTTCCGGTTCCGTTAAAGATTATATTATGAATATTTTCTATAATCGATTTCATTGTGGTATTATTTGAGTTAAGATATTGATTTATAATATTATTAATAATATGTTGAACATCGATTTCGGTATCGAATTTCTAACCTTATGTTGATAACCTAATTCGAAATATAGAATTAAATAAGCTCAACCTTTCAGAGCTTGTCCAATATTTGTTGTTGCCTTGATAAATTCTGGTTGCTAGTCTCTCTCTCTCTCTCTCTCTTTCTCTCTCTTTTGTGTGTCTTCTATTTAATACTTGAGGTCCTAAGATCAGTAAAGGTTTTCCAGACCATTTACCAAAACAGTTGTAGCAATTTATAGAAAGTATTTGCTTTTGTACAACACTCTTTGAAATTTGTTACGAAAATAAGCTGCTTTTGTAAAGAGTTCACAGAGTACACAGAATGGAATTGCACACAGAAAATGCCGCAGCAAATGCAAGTCAGAAAATGCTTCCTTAATTGTTGTTTACACACAGACGCAATGTGTAGAAACAAAACACACACCAACCACACTCACACACACACACACACCGACCGCGCTTGAACTTTAACCCTTGTTGACCATGTTTCCCTGATGCGTTTTGCAATGCATATAAATTTCATTTGTTCAACTTTATAATGGCAATGAAGTTGATGTTACCACTAAACTCTCTTTTATGTGCCAGATAGAGGGATAGAGAGAGAGAGAGCGAGAGAGAGGAGTTAGAGAGGGAGAGAGATAGCGCGAAAGAAATACATATATAAAAAAGTTTTGTTGTGCAAAAGTTGATTGTTCGCTGCAAAAGTTTTTCCTTTGAGGTAACGCATAAATTTGTGTTATTTATTGCCGCTTGTTAGGAGGACAACGCTACTATCCCAGCTGGAGACCACCTCTGTGGTTTCATCATATGGTTGCTGTGCATTCAATGTGGGTGGTCTCAGCTCCCCTTCAATTTCCCAACGGCTCAATTCCCCAATTGCACTTTAAAGCTGTCTTTGAAAGCGCTTTGTGGCGCATTTGATTGTGTTTTTCCTCCTTAGCCCTCTGGCATCTATTGACAGCTGAATATTTTCATTGAAGCTTTTATTGCTCATATTCACCCTGTTTATTAAAAGCAGTTTTTATTGCTCATATACCCTCTACAGAATGCTTAAAGAAATTTATATAAAAATTTCTGCAGATTGTAGAGTTTTTTATGCATATTGAAATTCTTAGAAAAAATAACGACTGCATTTATATAACATTTTTAGCTAGGGGCATTAAAAGAAAATATTTAACAATACTTTTCCCTTTGAGCTGAAAGTGGTGAAATTTGCTTGGGTTCCTCAACTATGCAAAAAATGAGAAATGCAACTTTATGGAGTAATAATTTTAAGTACATGTGTAAATTGAAAGGGTTTTCAACTCAGAGAGAGTCTCTCTTTGAAACTGTGAGAGATATCAGCTTTTATCGATTTGCATTTATCGATGTTATCGATTGTTCAGCCCCGCAATTTTAACACTATGTCCGACGCAGTCTAATATGTCCTGCCACCTTTCCCAGCAGAACATAAGAATTAATAAATAAGTGAGCATATTTCATTGAATTTCAATCTCTAAATGCAATGTTTTACTTTGCAGACAAAGCATTTTGTCTAAGGCCTAACTCAACTCAAAACTCTTCGAGGTGCTTATTTAGTTGGTGTTGTATTAATATTAGAGTAATATTGCTGTTGCCCAGTGGGAAATTTTAGCACCACCTGCAACACAAGAACACACGCATCACTTTTGCCTATTGGCATAACAAATCTAATTCTAGCGCATACGACGCGTATGCCCAGGTATATATATCATATTTATATATATATATATATATAAATATATATATATGTATATTTACTCAGAACAGGTAGCTGCTGCTGCTGTTACAATTATTTATGAGCTTCTGCGCAAATTTCCCAAGTGCCTGATTGCCAACTCTTGAGTTCTGTTCGACTTTAAACTTTAACATCGAGTACATGCATATTTTATGTGTGTATGTGTGAGAGTACTTACTGTCTGCGTCTTTAGTCTCCAGTTATCCTGTTAGTCCTCTTTTTTAGCTGCTGTCGTCACACAAGGGATGCATTTACATGCGTCTGTAATTCAAATCGAGCTTAGCTCGCAGCGCTGATGACCAGGCCGGCAGGTCGCTAACTGTAAATGTAATGATAACCCCAACCTAGGCCCCTGCCCCCTCTTAACCCTTCTCGGTTGAAGCTGTCTGCAAGAGCAGCTGTTGAGGCAAGACTGCTTGCCTCACTGCTTTCCCCACCTGTCGGCCAGTCACAAAGCTTTAGTCAAACAGAGCGTTGCCTGCAGTTCATTGTTAAGTTCATATACTCCAAAAAAAGCCGACTCGCATTTCAGAAAATCGCTAGGAAAACTATAAAGTTTTTCTTGCTTTTCGAAATAATTTCGGAATAAAAGAAAAAATTAGAAAAGATATATTGCTGTTCATATTTTAGAAATATTTTCTAATATTCAACTTTTATTCTTGGAAAGACTACTTTTTAAAATTAAGAAACAATCTATACTATGTTTTTTTCTGAGTGTACACCGAAGTGTTCCCCTCCTAATGCTCGGCCCCCTTAAGCCCCTTGTGAGTGTATCTCTCGCCTTGATTCAGGAGCACCGTCATTGCCAGCTCTCCCTGCCAAGTTCCCTTCGACGATCCGACTAACGAGCCGCTCAATTTAATCAGCTTTTGTGCAGAGATAGCCACAGAGAGGGAGGAGTGGGGAGGAGTGTTTATTTGGGGTTTATGTGGTTGTAACTCAATGCAGAGAGTACTTAAGAGTACTTATGTTAGCAATATAAGGGGGTCTGTTTCGAACTATCAATTGACTGCAAACAATCAATAAATACATAGAGACAAATGGGGTGAATAAATAATAACAATTTGGCAAAATGCTACAAAGAAATAGTTTAAATATAGTAACAAAATGCTGAAGAAAAGTTAAGACTGAAAGATAACTAAATAATTATTAACAAACAATAGTCTTTCAACTTTCAACTTATTACATTTGAAATAACCGCATATATATATATATATATATATATATAATGCATGCAGAACTATGTATAAAAAATGGAAAAGTTGCCGGAGTCATTTATTGTTACTAACTGAAATCCTTGCCAGAAAATGTGTTAAGTATTTACATTCATTTTACAATGGATTTAAATTCAATTGCACAACGCTTAACATTTATACGCTTTGTAATTGAATTGGGAATTCATCCAAATGGGATTATAGTTTCAATTATATTATAATAGACAATTACATTTAATTGAATTTAGCTAATGGACAGATTTAATGGCTCTTATGTCCATTAAAAATTGGAGGAGGGGATTTGTTTTGTTTTGCACAAGTATGTAACAAACAGAAGACAGCATCTGAGAGCACAAAAAGTATATATATTCTTGATCTGGATGAAGAGGAGAGTCGATTTAGCCATGCCCATCAGTCTGTCAGTATAAAGAAAACATATCTCAAAGAATTATTAACTTTATTAATTTGATCTACAACTGCGTGTGTATCGATTAATCGCAGATTAAGACTTCCAATCGATAAATAATATACCCAGACATATTATTGATCAGTGGTGGAATTTTCAATAAGATCGAATACGAAAAACAGATTTTGTTAATCAAAAAGAATTGTCATATTGTACATTGTACTATTAGCAAGCTTGCTTTGTTACTTAACAGCTGTGTACAGGGTATATTCTAGTCAAGCTCTCTCGACTAGAATACTCTAACTTGTTTTCTCATTCATTGCGTCAATTTACGCAATTGATTTCTCTACAGAAATATTTAAGCTAAAGACATAATTCATATTCGCTTTGGTCATATTCAACTAAACTGAATAGCATTTTTCAGCATGTATATTTATTTACTACATATATATTATATATTTTGTATATATATTATAAATATTATATTATAATATATTATAATATTATATGTATATTTTTACAACTCCTTCGCCCGCTTAACACAGTTCTTTGCCAATTCCAAAAGTTACCTTCGTTTTTTTTATGGTCATCCGCAAATCTGAATCGATGGCCAAGAAACGATTTATGTCAGCTCAATGGCTACTGCAACATCAACTTGTCCAATCAAGGGGCCAGGCGGCGGGATGGGGGTTTGGGGACGGAGTGTTTTAATCAAATTGAATTGGTCTTAATGCCTGTGGCCAATGCGGCTGTCCATAAAGCGAAGTGTGCCACTCCAAATACAACCATTTCATGTATTTGCGCATTAACGTCACATTGTGGCTTCAAGAGCGAGGGGTAGGCGTACCGGGGTTGGGGTGTGTAACAGGGGGCGGGGCAGGGGCGCACAAGCAATGGACCCATTCATAAGGCGCCAAGGTTAAACCGCTAAAAATCATTGAGCAACATCAAAAGAGCCATTGTTTTTTGGCTGTAAGCCAACACACACCACACGCACACACACACTCAATCACACACACATTTCAAGGCATGCTAAGCCAAAATGAAATGAAGTAAAGTCAAATGAATAGAGTACAGTAACAACAACAAGGAAAAAGGCCAAGACGTTAAGATTTATGCCAATTGCTCTTGAGCACCTTGGCGCACCTTCCACATCCCCTCCACCATCACATTCCCAACGCCTCTCTCGCCACACCGAAGCACTTGCAACTCCTGTTTGACTAATGAACTGACGCAGTCTTAAGTCGTAGGAACTCGCCTTCAAGTACACTCAAAAAATATAAAGGTACCAGAATTTAGTATTGAGCTGAACAACTGATTTTATTTTTGTTATTTTTTCGATAATTATTATTTATTATTTATATTTATTTGTTTTTATAATTATATTTATTTACATATTTCTCACAATTTTTACAAATCCAAAGTGATTGCCTGTTGGCAATACTATTCAAACTATTTTTCTAGTCAGTTTATTTAGTAGCACCTCACACTTCTCTCAGTGTACGCCTTGAAGTCTCCGATGCGGTTTCTTTGCTCATTTTTGGACATTTTCTCGCCCGCTTTCGGCTTTTATTTAGCCATCTTCCCGCCCACGTCGCCTATCGCCAACGCTTCTATTAAATGAACTGTTATTTTTGCTCATTTCTTTTAGCACTTACCAACACTGCTCCACTGCACTGTGGTCTGCCATTGCCTCTGCGTCCGGCTGTCTGTCTTTCCATCTGTCTGCCTGGCTGCCTGGCTGCCAGCTCATTAATTTCGCTTAACTTCACAAATTGCCAATTGTGCGCATTGGTCAACATTTTTTGTGTTCTTCTTTTTTATGTTGCTTTTGTTTTTGTATTTGTTGCTTTTGTCGTTTTGTTGGTCTACGTTTGAGTTGTGTGCAGCATTGTTCTCTATGGTTCCGTTGCCCGTATTTATTGCCAGGCCTGCCAATTTGTTTTGTATGCTGCCATTGTTATAAATAACACTGGCGCAAGAGAAAGACACATTTTGGTGTTGGCCTCATGATTTTCTCATTGTTTTTGTGAGTTGACTTTTATTATACTTAATTTTTTATACAACACTGACCACTTTTTATATAACAGTGACCAAAGGAACTTTAAATTAAATTTGGAATTTTGTTTCGTGTGATTTGATATGTTAGCCAATTTAAATGTCTTAAATGAATCTTAACTTCCTTCTGTAAAATAATTGGAATGAACTCATTTTTCTACTAACTTCTGCTGTAAAATATACCATTTAAATAAGACTCAATACTCTTAACTGTAATGGATTTGAGAATAAGTAAAATACCAGTTAAAAGAAGCACTCAATTCTCTCTGCAAGTTCTTCATTTATAGACAGCGCATAGAAACTTCGTTGTTTTGCTCGAAGCTATTGCTAACTGCTGGCGGTTGTTGTTCCAATTGTTGTGCCGACTGTGAAAACACATGAATTCTTAGTTTATGAAGTTCTGCAGCAATTGACCCGCTACCCATTCTGCTGAATATGCCAGTCTCCCCCAGTCAACCCATCCAGCTGTGATACAGACAGACAGACAGACACAGTTGATGTTGTTTGTCTGGCAAACGTTACCTGAATCTGGGCATTTATGTGCTGCCTACGTTTGTCTGGCCTCGTCTGGTCTGTGCTGGTCTGGCCTGGTCTGGTCTGTGCTGGTCTGTGCTGGTCTGTGCTGGTCTGTGCTGGTTTGTTGGCTACAATAAATATTGTGACAAATAGCCATCACACGGCGAAGCAAATGGGTCTTTTATTTTGTGATGACTTTTATGTGTTGCACATGGCGTATGCGTAATATGTGAATATGTTTGCCTTTAAACAATGCCAGAGTTGGCCACACAACTTTACCGCCTTACCTTACTTTAATGCAATTATTTGACAACAAACCAAACTTGAAATTAATCAAACTCCTGTTTTGTTTTTTCTTTGGCTCACAAAGGATATTGACAACAATAATTACGCAAGGAATAATCACATTACTGGCACGTTGACGGAACGCAAGGAGAAATTGTTGGGCAGACCGGAAGCAGTGATCGATGCGCGTCGCCAGCTCGAGAAGGACAGGGGTATGGCATACACTCAGCGAAAAATGTGTGACTTTAAGTAATTCTGTTCCCCTTGCAGCGCTGGCCAACAAGCATATGGAGGAAATCAGTTGCGATAAATCATGTCTCTTGCCACAGAAACGTTATGTGTCTGTTGCCAGCGATCCCTCCAAGATCTATACGCCCCACTGCACCAGTGTTTACCGTTGCGCCGAGGACTCAGGCTGCTGCGCCAGACGCACGGAGATCTGTGCCCCAAAACGAAGCCACAAATTCGAGAGACGCGTTCATGTGAGTTCAAAAGTTGTATACGTTTTAAAGTTGCTAGAATCAAGTTAGCCTTGAACTTTAGAAAAGTGCCTGCAATCTAAGAGGTTTGTAGTTATCGATTAAATTAAATAAACTTAAGCTGCCTGAGGTATACGAGAACACTTACTCACATTTTTAACTCATAAGTCTTGAAGTCTTAGACTGGCTGAAATGGTTAAATCGTCTTGACTGCTAATCAAAAGTATTTATGTCTTATGGGTTCGCTTATAATATATTCATATAAACATATTATGCCCTTTTACTCAGCTTCAATGGGTTCGTTTTATAATTACACACAACTTCCATATGCAATATTCAATGCATATCCGCTCATTTCTGTTACTGCCTACACGAAAATTGTTGTTAAATTGCTAATTAAAAGAAAATTGAGCGAGGCATGAAAATGTTTTGGGCTACACACCTTGAAAATTGTAATAGATAAGTTACACACACACAATGCATAATTACATTCTCGAATTCAACATATTGAATGCTCGTTACACAAAAGACAACGGCAACAACGACAACAACTGGCAACAATATCATGAGGCATAAATCAGCAACAAATTGAATTATCATTGCGTCATTAAAAACTCATTTTGGGGAGCGCACAAGCGCAAAAAATAAACAGAAAAATGTGTTTGTACAAAAGAAAAAGGTGAAACGATATAATTATGTTGCAATATGGCGCCCTCAAGCATGACCTGTGACCCCTTCCCCTGCCAAACGACAACAATCAGAGCAATTACAGCAACAGCAACAACAAAACGTGGGTGGCTGCCACAAAGAGTCGACGCGACAAGCGTGTGGCACCGACTCTTGACAAATGGTAACAACTTTTCAAGTATTATATATTACGAGCATGCATGCCTATAAATAAATATACATGTTTGTGCTCATGGAGGAGTTCCTCAATTTTGGTATTGTTGTTGTTGGCCGAGCGCAACGATAGGAAATTAAAAATCAAGTAATAATAAAAAGGGCAACGTGTGCAATGAGTATTGAATAATTATAATAGTGGTAGTTGCCATTCATTCATCTATTCACACCCACACCTCGATATTCACATTGTCCAACTTTTCATCATACTGGTTAGCCACACAACTAAAACTTTAATTAAAAGCAATCTAGTCGAAGCTTTTTGGCTGGGCGACTGGAATAACATTGTCAAAATGATCTGTTCCCTCGACCGATTTAATTAGCGAAGAGAATTGAGAGATTAGATTAGAGAATGTTTTTTTTTGCTTGCAATCATTTTGTTGAAACAGTAAAGTTTTTCATTAGGAAAACCTCTAACGTCAAGGTTTGATTTCTTGACTGACTGAGCATTGAAATTAAGAGGCCAAAATTCGCCTCACTCTTCGTTCGATGTGCAAGTTAAAAATTTGCTTTATTTTGTAGCAGATTAAATTTTCCTTAGTCGTAATTGTAGAGATTTTCATAGTCAAGATTTGAATTTAAATTTACAAGCTTATTTCTCAAAGATTCTATTAAAGCATAGCTCTATTAATAACACAGCATTTCAGTTTAGAAACACACTCACTCACACACAAAATGCTAGTTGCTCGTGTGAATAAATTTAAAAATGTTTTCCCTTCAAAACTTTGTCACAATTAAAATGTTTTTCAATTATAGAATAACTGTTTGTTAATAGTTTGAAGATTCTACCAGCTGAAATACTAATAAAACTTTAGTCCAGTTGAGTTCATTTCCTTTGGGGCAAACTGCATCAATTAACACCTTGTCCACGGCTCACATGAGAGATCTAGCAAAAAGTGTTTGCAACAAACTGAATAATTGAGTTTGACACAAGTTGGCCAGAACTACATGTAAGCCAGGTTAACCCCCAAGTGCTTCATATAACAAATTAGTCGAGCACTGGGCCAAGTTCTGTGCACTTAACTGCCTCTGCCTCTGCAACACCCTCCCTTCCCCCACCATCATCCTATGACAACTGTCGAATGTGCCCCAAATGAGTGTTGAACAATTTTTGAAAATCTGCAACTGGCGTCGCTTCTTTATTTTTTTGTTGTTGTCGGCATCTGAAAGTTGACGCTGAAAGTTCGGTGTCAGTTGCATCCGCTGCAACATTCCCATGCTCATAGCACGCAAGCCAAAGTTAACAACTGGGCTATGGAGAGCTACCCCTACTGTAAATTTACTTGTATACACTGAGAGAAAAATATACTCTAATTTAATCAGAGAAAGATCTCAGACCTTATTAGGTATACATATTCTTGATCAGTACAAACAACTCAGTCGATCTCTTCATTTTGGGTTCATATCAATTCTTGCCTATTTATATTCCTATATATATTTTCTTTATTCATTGTCTATTTTCTTCTGAGCGTAAGCACGCATTCCTCTTATTGTTTTTACATTCCTAATATTGATTATATGTGATTTTTCCACAAATTAGCTGAAGATTATTGTCTGACTAAAAAAATAACAATTTTGTTTATTTATTTTATTTATTTAATGAGAATCGACACAATAAATACAAAAATAAAAAAATTAGAAATATTTTCCTCTGTTTGCTAGCATTTTTCTTCAGATTCGGTTGTTATCTAAGAATCTAGTGGTCATATTTTTCTGCCAGTGTAACTTCTGGCACTCCATTTGCTGTTACCTGTTTACGTGTCGGCAATTTGGAATTTGCTGGCTGCTTGGGAATTTCGACTGGCGAAATTGCATTGAATGTGTCACGAACTGGCAACAGCTGCCACACCAGCACCCCTTACACACACACACACACAGAGACACACACACAGAGAGATACACACGCACACCCCCGCTCATAGTTTAATAAGCAATATTAATGCTTGCTGGTCTGCAAGCTGATTATGCATGACGATGCCTGCCAGCAGTGCAGTGAATCGTGCCACATTTTGTGGCAAATTAATTAAACGTTCGACGAAAAGGACAACAACAACGGACAGTGGACGGACAACGCATAACGGGCGAGTCTTGTGCCTGTCAGCCAATTGACTTTTACTTTGCATGTTTTGTTCAGGTGGGCGAGAAACTGTCTTCAATCCCATCTCCCCCTCTCTCTCTCTCTCTCTCTATCTCTCACTCTCTCTCTCTCTCTCTCTGTCTGGACCCCAATTGAAGCTGCTCTTTTTTGTGTTGGCGTTTGGCTTTCACGTTCAGCTTTTCTAGTCGCAACTTCTTCGGGTGAAAGTAGTCACAACTATATACCCCTCTCTCTCTCTCGCTATCTCTTTCTCCTGCGCCCCCCTCTCCCTACCTCTCTCCATGTCTCCCTGTCTGTCGGTGTGTTGTGGGTGCATTGAACCCAGAACTCAGGCAATGGCGTCATAATTCTCGCTGCGCTTATAACATGTGCCTGGGTCTCGGCTTCGGCTGCGGCCTGCCAGTTTTGTGTAGTCTCCAGAGCGCCGAGGTCATTGAACTCTCTTTTCGCACCGGCCAACAATGCAGAGTGCATATATACATATAACCCCTTCACCTCCCTCGCTTCCTCCCCCACTATGCCGCCCCTTTCCCCGTCTGTTCCCCTTGTAAGTCTCGCACATCTACCTACGAAAAATTTGCGCAACATAAATTATGTTTTGTAAGAATGTGTTTTTTTTTTTGTTCTTGCTGCTGCCGGGTTGCAGCTCTGTCAGGCTCTTGTCCACTTCCCCTCTCCCCACCCGCTCTCTGACTCCTTCTTGCTCCTGGCTGCAAGGGTTCTCAAGCTCTCTGTTTGTTCTGGCACTTGACACCTCTCCCAATGACAGCCGCTGAGCTGCGCTGTGCTGCGTTGTGTTGTGGCTTGTATGTTTAAACTTTGGCAGACACAACTCCTTGCCCCACGCCTACTTGCAACACCTGCTTCTGGCCACACATATTTTGTAGTGCTTTATGAAGACATCCAGCATAAGGGAGTTCGAGTTTTATTTTCTTTTTCTTACTTTTTTTTTGGTTTATTTAAACTGACAACAAACATTTTCGCACACTTTCCACGTTTTTCGGGTCCCAGCATAGAACATAATTTTTGACAGCGAGTTATCCTATTATTAATTTTATATTTTCTGAGGACTTTTCTAGTAGTTTTTGTAATTCTTTAAAATTTGAACTGCCGCAATTCTAACTCGACTATTAAACATATCCAGATGATTCTCTAAAAAAAAATTGTATTTAATATTAATAAATTAGAAGTCTTTAGTCTGAACAGCTCGACTAGGAGATACCCTGCATGCAGATCTTAAATACAGGGAGTATATTTTGCTTAGCAAAAATGATAATTATGTGCAAAATTAAAGCAATTTATACACCAAATATTAATAAAATGACTGTGATTAAGAAAAATCGTAATGAAAAAGGTAAGCGAGAAGACTTAGATCAAGGATACGTATGAGATGCTTTCCTCTGACTGTTACATAAGTTTAGAAAAATTCAATTTCCATTTCTCATCCTATTTACAGCATACAAAATTCGACTTGGCAAAACTGGAATCTTTTTTGCTGCCAAATTGCCGCCTTAAAATTGTTAAAATATTCGCTAGACTTTCGTGGAAGCCTTCGCCCTGGCATAATTTCTCTGGTTTTTGCCTAACTTTAATTGGATAATTAAGGGCTGCTCTGCCAAGTGTGTGAGTGGGCGTTTAGTGGGCGTGCCGTTTCTTGTGGGTTGTTCCCTTTTTTGTTGCCCATCAGCAACTCTGCTGCGAGTGTGTTAAAAACTTTATTTGCTGTCAGCAAAGCGCACCATAAACATAGTTAAATTGAAAGCACTTTTGTATGTGAAGGGATGGAAATGGGGGAAATGGAGGAAAGGAGGGCAAAGGAATTGTGCCTGCTTATCTATGGCTCCATTAAAGTGTGGCAAGCACTCGTAATTATAAGCAAAGCAAATCTCTTTGAAAATGGAATTGTGTTATGAAAGCACATCAGTTGGAGTTGTATAAAATTGCATTTGAGTGAGAAATGAAAATTGTACAAATTTCTCATAATATGAAAACTGATTTTCATTTGCAAAGCAAATACAAAGTTTATTTAAATGTGCATAATATTTTGTTTGCTTCGAGCTGCGCTCTTTATTTAAACATTCCTTTTTGTCCACATTTGAGTACAATTTTAATTTTTGTTTAGAGTTTATGTCTTACCGAAGCAAGACACATATTTATTACACTCTGAAGAAAATCGGTTAACTGACCTAATTACTTTGAAAACACAACGTTTTTACTTACATAATTCTAATGTAGAATTTCCTAAAATGTAGTAAAAATATGTATAAATTTCGCAATGAATTTTTACATTCGTTTTTTACTTATATTCATCTTGATAGGCATTGTTATTTTAAGATATAATTTAAAAGAGAAAAGTGTGCTAATTTTAATACTTAAAAATACAAATTTTGATTTCAATTTTAAATAAAAAATAAATAAAGAGAAAGCAATATTTAAAAAAAAGCCACCAGTGGATTTTTTCTGAGTGTAACCACACATTCCTTTTATTCTGTTTACATTTTTAACACCTTCATACTAACTATGTGTGATTCTTGTGCAATTCCTAAAACATTTTTCTCTGGTCTTTTTCCTTGATCCCCCGCATGCCCTTTGGCCCCTTCAGGACAACATCTCTATTATTTTGTAGCACAGAATCTGGCACTGTCAAGTGGTATAAATGGCATAAATGCCTCGCTCACAATACTCTATATATAATTGTACAACATTTTATATGCTTGGCTTGAGTCCTTGCCTTGGGTCCTTGTGTAGTCTCTCAAGTGCCTTACAGTTCGTCTCCCTCTGCAGAAGCAATAACTGACTAATTGCTTGAGTCTTAAGTGCACACTTCTTGCACACACACAAACACACACACACAACAAGCACACACAGCACACACACACACAACAAGCACACACAACACACACACAACAAACACACGCAAACACAGCACACTTTTGCATAAATGCAGCAAGCTATGCTCAATTAGGGGCAGGGTCTAAAGTAACGCCATCTTGAAAAACTAAACTAAACCAACCCCCACCCCATCCCACCCCACACACACACCAGCACACACACAGCAAAATATTTATATGCATCTATGGCTTGGCATATAAATCATGTTCAGAATATGACGCTCGAGCATTTTACGGCAATTTTCGATGCGGTTGCAACAACAGCAACAAAAACTTTCCAACAACAAACAACTAGAAAACAACAACAGCTACAACTAGAATGTTGAAAGCAGCACTTTGCACTTCCGTTTCCGGCAATTATAGCGCAGGTCTTCAAGCAAGCTCAGCCAGCTCAGCAAGCATTTCTTTCCTTTTACCACAGCGCAATTTTCTTGAATTTTATGTGTAACACACACTTTTACACACACGCACACACACAAAAGTGGGCGTTGAGCGACATGTTTGAGCTTGAACAACTTTTTCAATTCGTTGCATTTTGAAAAATTTGCATAAACATTTCCCGTGCCAACACCTCAAAAAAAGAAAAAGGAAAAATTGCTTAAGCTGAATTTTCAGTTTTCATATGTCTTAAAAGTTTAACAATTGTTTTCTTTTTTTATCGCTTGACAGTTTTCTGCGTTTTTGCGTCCAATCAAAATGCGATGCTTCAGCAGAGAACACATCTTCCCACATTTTCCCTTATATAATTTGGCTGCTTGACTTGAGACCAGCTGAAAGCTAAAGCAACATCTACAGTTACAACTACAGCTACAGCTACAGCTACAGCTACAGTTACAGCTATTTACTTAGCTTGATTAATAGACGGGCTTGTAATTTTAATTAAACGAATCCCGCTTAATTTATGCAATTCATATAGCATTTCATCATTTTGCACTTGTCATGCAACACAAACTCGCCTCAACTCAAACTCAACTTAGACTACAACATTTCGCAATAAGCGAAACAGAAGCAGCTAAAGTTGTCCGCTAATGGTTAATGCCAGTGGCTTAGTGAAAACAAATTGACGAGGATGCGAAGATTATAATTGATATTCGATTTTTATTTCATTTATTTTTACTCTTTTGAATAAGATATGAATACACTTAGCTCAAGAGAAAATGTTCTAGAGCTAAGTTGTTCAGATAGATATTAAAAACTTAGTTCATTTCATTATTTGAAGCGGCGTTGAAATCTGTGATTGATATTGGATTTTTATTGCATTTCAGATATGTCTGTTTTTGAATAACTATAAAGGTTTTATTTATACCTTAACTTTAACTTACAGTAAGATCAACTTTTTGATATAGTTTTCACAAATTTGATGAGGTATCAAAAACTTAATTCATTTCAACCAAGGAAAATAAGTCGAATATCTGAAAGAAGCAGGGCAGGTGACTAAAGGAGACGGTAATTTCCGCGAGCCACTCTGCCCAAGCACGATAATCGTCAGCTTAAGTTGAATATATCTCTTATAATCTTTTTTCACATCACTAATGATTGAGTTCCATATTTATTTGCTACTCGTAATGGTTCCGTAATGGTACTATATAATACTATATACCATATAATATAATATCGTTTTCTATAACTAGCTTTTAATAATATGTTGAATACGTTTCCGGCTCTGAATTTCAATTTGTAAATTGTGATTCACTTTCCAGATTATCTTTTTGATTTAAAACCAGTTGCTTTCATTAAAGCAAATTCAACCAAAATCTGTCCAAGTTCTAGTACTTGATTCTATATAGACTAAGTTTCAGCTAAACCAACCCCAGTCAAAGCAAATCCCCTTGAAGTCTGTGCTGACAACGCCCGTTTCAGTTACAAATAGCAAAACTGACAGCTGACAACTCATTTAGCATTACAAGAGCTATGGCAATCAGAATAACAATGACGACAACTTTGATGAGCAGTCAGCTTAAGGAGAAGTCAGCACACAGTCAACACACACGCCACACACACCACACACACCACACACACACAATGTTGAACCCAATGGAACTTTGGCATAACAATTTCCATATGCAAATTGCGCTGGCATAATTAACTCGGTCAGCTTGTCATCGAGACAGCGTGTGTGTGTTTGTTTGTGTGTGTGTGTGTGTGTGTGTGTGTGTATTTGTGTGTGTGTGTGTTTGTGAATCTATGTGAGTCTTTTACAAAGCACTTGCATATTAAGAGCCAATTAAATGTGGAAGCTGAGCAAACACAAAACCTGCCCAATCCACATCGACTTTAACACTTGACTTCCCCTCTTCTCGCTGTTTCCCCGCCACAGGTGAAGGGACCCAAGGACAGACGTTCCACAGTGGAGACATTGATCCTTGTCAATCACACTGAATGCCACTGCATCGAGCGAAGTAACTACTATGCCGAGGGAGCGTTGCAATCCAATAATCCGGGCCTGCTGCAACGTGCCACAATTTTGGACTGCAATTGTCCGGCGCCCTTCGAGAAGATCCTCCAGGATAATGGCCAGTGTCGCTGCGACTGCTCCTCGGGCAATGATGGCTGCGAATTCCTCAAGAGCGGACGCGAACACTTCTCCATGAAAAATCGCAAGTAAGTCCAGAACTTAACTATTGGCAATAAGTTGTAATATTGCCTGGCAAATTAAAGAATGATATTTTAAGATTTGGCAATCACAAAAATTTTAGTTAGTTTATAAACTCATATACTTTAATTGAAATAGCTTACTAATTTGATTACTTCTTTCTGAATTTGAGAAAGTGTTCTTTTCAAAAATAAAAAATCAGAAAGCGTTTTAATAATCGTATTCATTTTAAATTTATATTTTTATAGCTGATCAATAGCAGGCAAAATTATATATCAATTGGAAATCTATCTCGAGAATGTTGTCCTTTATTGCTGACGTTATTCGATTTGTATTATAGTCTACAAATTCTAATAGTCTCTGAGATCGGCTTGTTTCGACATTATCTTCATTAACATAACAATATCACAAAAGATAAACTTAAAAACTAATTCTTAATTATCTGATTTGCAATTTCTAATACATATTAGATGCATACAACATGGTCACTGCAAGCCGCCCACCTGTCAGTATGGGGAGTATATGAAGAAACATGGACGTTGCCCCAATCAGCAGGAGCAGCTGCCCCAACACCAGCAGTTGAGCTACAATACTTTGTCATAAATGAAGTATACGCCGGATAGAACCGAACGAGAAGCGGAACTTAAGTATTAGTCTAAGAGCTGTTTGACAAGAAGTGGAATCAGACAAGAGAAACGAGTTCTAAGCTCGAATTCGTTTCAGCTGCCTGGCGATTGAGTAAAGAAAGAGAAAGAGATAGAGAAAGGGGAAGGGGAAGAGAGAGGGGAATTTAGTTGCATATCCTATCCGAATACGAGAAACATATATCCGCTGATCGAAATTAGTTAATCAATTAGCTAACACACATTTATTGCCCTTAACAGATCATCTTAAATAGCTGTAAAAAAATACACAGACAAAAATAAATAAAACGACTTTTAAATTAGTATTGTTCATTGCAGTTCAAATAAAGAGTTCCACTTTGGCAAGCCGAAGATGTAATACCCTTACTAAATGTATTATTCATCGAATATAAAGTAGTCCGATCCAGTCGCATATATATTTATCCAGCTGAGAGATTTCTTAACGATCAGAAATGTTTCATAGATCAGATATATATATATACACACATATATACTTAATGGCATCGAATATATTTCCATCCAGGCGTTACACAGTTCTAATACCCACTGTAAGGGTATCCAAACGAATGCATATTATTATAATACTAAAGAAAAAACAAACACACAAACTCAATAAGTCTATAAAATTGTATGTAAGCAAAAATATTCCAAAATATAAATTGACTGCGTTTTAGTTTAAACTTACTAATGTTATGTTATTTAATTATAAAAAACAAAACACAAAAAGAAAACAAACATTATATTATTAGCAATTTTAAACATACTATATACACATAAAAAAAAAAACGAGAAATTATCACTCAAAAACCCAAAACTCAAAACTGCTCAGAACTCAACAGAAAAGAAGCATTTGGTATTAATGAAATGCCAAATAAATACTGGCAGAAAGCAGAAAGATAAGCATTTGGTATTAATTAAATACTAACTCTTATACATTATACATAAAATATTTTTAATTTCTAGTCAAAGTTTTTTGTACATGATTTGTCTCAATTCCTTCGAGTTGGCCAAGAAAAACAAAAAAAAAAAGCATCTATGGTCAGCAAAAAAGGGCATTTAAATAAATCTTTATATATATATAGAAGGAACTACCATATAAACAAATAAAATACTTACATATATCGGACTGCCCTTACTGTCATTTTACATCACTCTGCAAGGAAAAGAAAACCAAAACATTAAAATATATATTACAATTTTGATATTAATTCAAATGCCATTAAACATAACACAAATAAAAACCCACCAACAACAAAAACAGCAACAGCAACAAAGACAACAAATTTGAATTCGGGTTGAAATTTATGGATTTTTTGCATTTTTATCGTATATAGATTTTAATTCTTAATTTTATTTTCAGTTTTAACGACGAGTTTTTCCCCTAATTAATTCTGCTCGAAATTGAGTTGTGAAAATTGAAACAATTGGCAATAACATGCAAAATCAATTTATGTTTTAGATATACTTAAAATAGTGATTAAATTGTAAATGATTTCGTATATTAAGTTAAATCGCACACAAATCTAAGCAAATGAAGCCAGGGAAATCAATAATCGAATCCGAGTTTTAATCGAATCACAGTCAACAAATCAATGTTGAATTTCGATTCTTTAATCGTTGAATTTAGATTAACGGAGCCTGGTTACATTTCCAGTTCCAGTTCCATTTTGATTCCCTGCTTAAAACACTTTATTCACACTCATTTAATCCTAATGCATTTTAACAAAAATCAAAATACAACATTATAAATTCATTGAAAAATCAATCAAATTTACGGCCAAAACAATTAGCCATTCATTTTATTTGCCATCATTTATTAGCAATTTATTAATATTTATTCAACACACACAAACAAACTGGCTTTTAAATGAGCAATTTGACACACACATAAATATTGCAAATTGTTCGTATTGTTTATAAATGTTATAATAGAGAATATATTCGATGCAGAAAGAAACAGAAACAAAAACAAGAAACAAATACGAAAACAAAAACGAAGCATTTCAAAATGATTTTATTTCTAACTTTAGCATAAATTTTAAATGTTTTGTATAATAAAAAACAAAACAAAACACTGATAACTGAATGCAAAACAAGAACAAGAACAAAAACATTTGAGAGCATCGAGTAAACCCTACTTATAAATAATTGAACAAATTATAATTACTATGCGAAAATCCAAATAAATATGATGAAAATAAAAAAAAACAATCTTAATTTTGTTTTATTATTTTCATTACAGAGCTGTTAAATAAATACCCACAAAAAAAGGAAAGGAATGGAATGAAATGCAATAAATATTTTATATAGGTTATAACTTTAACAAGAGCAGCGAGTCAGAATATTTATAGGCCAAAATATGAATAAGAAGCCCCGTTTTTTGAAAATCGTTTGTGAGCTATTCCTTTAAAGTTTTAAGGAAGAGCTAATAATTTACAAGGAAATCGAGTCAAAAGCGCATTTTCAACTGTGAATATAGTATTATTCTGGAGGCCCAAATATGACCAAGAAACCCTTGTTTTTGAAAATCTCTGGCAAAGTTATTAAATATTGAAAACTTAGACCCATCCTTGAATGGGATTATGGAAGTAAGGCTCTTAAGCATGAATATCGGGCTAGTTTTGTTGAAATTTTAGACCCGTCTCCCCACATAATCTCTTTGAATAGATAATTGTTTTAAATTATCCACACCAAATAATTAATCACTATCAGATCAAGTTTATTTATAGTATATCTAATAATAATACTATTAATAATAATAACAATTAACATAATAACAAAAATAATAACAATAATAATAATAAATAATTTCAAATATGTAGTTATCGATTTTCAGTTTCAGTTGGCAAGCGCCGCCTTGCCAACTCCAGTATGTGGAGCACAGAACAAACACTATTAAGTATACGATTATCTCTACGATTAATGCTTTCTCTCCCTCACTCACTCTGATTATCTCTGTCTCTGTCTTTATCTCTGTCTATCTCTGGCTTGCTCGGAGCTAATGCTTATTATGATGGCTGAGTACCTGGAAGAACTTCTAATGAAAATGCATAACAAATCGCTTGGCTGTTAACCCATTTTCACACACAGCCGCAAGGCGGAAAGCAACACCGCAGCTCACGTACTGGCCACCAGTACACACACATCCACACACGCACCCACACACACAAGCGATGTGGTTTGAGGATTATGATCTAAAATTTATAGAATTTATAAACAGGCGGCGTAAGCCAAAAGGGTTAACGATGATGTTGGCGCCCCCTGGCGGCTAAGAGGCCACGGCAACCAACAACCTACAGTTAACTGTGCAATTAGAGAGTGATAGAGAGAGACAGAAGAGAGAGAGAGAGCAAAGAGAAGAGAGAGTTAATGAAAACAATTAAAGTCGCAATGGAGAAATGCTTGAATTCTCTGGCGAAATCCATTCGATTTTCGTATGCGAAATCACGCGAAAACCCAAAACAGCAGCAGCAAGGGGCGTTAAGTGGGCGTGGCAACAGGATCAATGTACAAATTAAAACCGCACACGCACACACAGAGAGAGAGAGAGAAAGAGAGACAGAGAAATGCAGGCAGTAAAACTGCAGAAAGGTGCAGCAAATAGCAAGTGGGCGTGGCATGGGCGGGGGGCAACCATGATGTTTGCCCACGATATGCCTCCATAATTAATTGCACGCCCACAAACAGAGGTCCAGTGGCAAGGGGGCCCGCGAAGGTGCAGGGGTGGGCGTGTGTGTGGCTGAATTACAGGTAGCAGCTGAAATGCCGACAAACAGCAAAATTTCGCAGCGTTTAAATTGAAACTCACACACGCACACACAGAGGAAGACAGAAATTTCCATTGAGCAACAGAGCTCTCCTCTATTCCGCCACTTGTCCCCCTTTCAACGAGGCTGGCAGTCAATTTCCTGTTGGCAACTTTTTGTATACACTTTGTGCGGCTTTTTGGTTGCATATATTTTCTTTCTTATCAGCAGCAAATATATGCGGCACAAATTCAACAGTTCAACAAGGCTATAATTTTTATATGGAAATCGAGCTCAAAATTGCTTTTCCCCTTTTGGGTTTAGTGTGGAACTAGAGTTTAAGGCAGATTTTTTGTAATTTTGTTTTTTGCCTGTGATTTTGTTGAAAACATTAGAAAACTTTCGAGCTAGAATCGGATTCTGAACTGTGAATGTATTATTAAACAAGAGGTCAGCCGTATATTAATTAGACATAGTTTCTGAAAATTGGTTCGGTTTTACTAGAAAGCTTTAAATCATTCCTAAAAGTCATTTTTGGGTGTTTAATATAAACATGAATTTGAAACATTTTCAACTTCAAATGTGGAACTATTCTATATGTTTCAAACTTTTAATTGAGTATTATTGAAGAGCTCAAGCCATGTTTAAGAATCCCTAGTTTTGAAAATCGGATCACTTTTAGCCGAGTTATGGCTGAGCAAAAATTGGTACCAATCCATTACAATCCATACATAAACATTAAATTTGATCTAGAATCGCATTTTCAAGTTTGAATGTGATATTATTCTAGAAGTCAACCCATGGTTAAACTTTGCCTTGCCTTTGCAAATCCGTTCAGCCTTAAGAATGCTTTGGCTTTTATAAGTTATGCTCCATTCTAATATAAGATAATCTTACAAATTATAATTTACTCAAATTTTAAGCAAATTACGCATAGAAAAAAATATTTATTTACTGCTGCCATACATAAAATGAGAGTATTTGCAGTTCGTTTAAGATGCTTTGCTGCATATATTTTTTGTCTGCCATTGTTTGCAATTCCAATGTTGGATTTTTATGAGTCTCCTGTGCATGTCTGCGAGTGTGTGTGTGTGTGGGTGTGCGAGTGTGTGTGGGTGTGCGTGCTAATTTAAATTTTTGCTTACGTTTGGCAAACGCACACAGCAAACATTTATACGGAATTAAGCATTAACACAATTTGCGAAAACGATTTGCATTTATGGGCGCCCATTTTTATTTGCATGCCACATATTCAAATGCAAATCTAAAAACGAAAATGCAACAAACTGCAACAACAACAGTTGCAACATTTAAATTGTCCGCTTTTACGCGATATTGTGCAGACTGTTATTATTTTACACAATTATCCCGATTTAAATTCGTGCTGATTTAAAATTGAGTTTTTCTCGTTTAAATAGATTTAAATTATGCTCTTAAATTGCTTTATACTGAAGAATAAAAAGATCTTTAGAATTAAACGCAAATTTCAATAAAAATAAATAATCCAGATATTTTCCATCTTAAGATAAGAAGAGAAGAAAAGAAAGTAAATAATACCAAATACTTAAAATAAAGAAAGGAAAATTAGAAGAAATCTTTAGTAAATTCTAACTGATTCCACTGAAAATAAATAGTTGTAACTACTTTAACTCAAACATCTCATTTATAAATAAAGAAAAAAACGTTTAAATCTGATCATTTAACTCAAACCTCTCCTATAAGAAAAGAAGTAATATCAAATAAATATTTAAATCAACTGAATCAATTATTTGATGCTAAAACGGTTCGTGTCTCAGCTATTTCTATTGTCACAGAGTAAAAAAACAAAAAGTAAATCAAAAAAAAACTATATTGCATACTTTTTGAGGCATGCCCCACAATTCTTATATAATGGATGAGTTGACAACGGCTTACGTTGCATGCCACAGATAGAAAATCACACGTTCTGTTTTTTTCCTTCCTAATAGAACTTTTCAACCAAAGAAGAGGAAGAAGAAGAAACGAGCAGTGTAAGAATGTTGTTTGTCCACATTCAGAGCGACCTTGACTTGTGATGGAATGGAATGGGATGGGATAATGTGGGAATGTGGGAATGTTAAGTGGAAGATCGTGCCGGGTACGACATTGACCTTTAGAACCCACAACAGCCAGGCACGCACTACGGTTGCCCCATCTCCCCCACCCCTACCCCTGCCGTCTCTTATTGTTGAAATATTCGCGATTATCCTCGGTCTTGGATGAAAGGGAACCCAACCCAGGCACAAATGCCTTTGTCCCATTGATATATGATATGGTTATGCGGGTCCTCCTGTGCCACACCACACACCAGCCCCTGCCCCAGACCCCGGCCCCATCCGCAAAGGGCAGCAGCTAATAAAAAATATTTACACATGCGCGCTTTTTGTGCGTGTGCAGAGATGTAGATACAAATGTATCTTGATGTGAACAGCGATGAACTCCTCGTCTCTCCTCCCCTGGGAGAACTCATCGAGCTTGTTGTCGACGTGGCTAAGGTTCAGCTGGAGCTGGAGCTTAGGGATTACGCAAAATTGGATTACGCGAGAAATATTTACAGTCTCGGAAAAATGAGAGAAATTTGTTGCGATTTTAAAGATATAAGCCAGAAATTAATAAAGGTTACTCAGCCTAAATGAGGGAAGCTCCGAAGAAAGAGATATTTAAATGATGTTTAATTCATAAATTTCCAGCAAACACCTTAATAATCATGAAAATCACTTAAATTTAGTATCTCGAAAGATTTCATATAGAAATTTAATTGCAAACAGCAGATTGAAACAAACTTCACCTTTTTTATTTCTTTTCTATAAATCATCTATTCTTTGTTCATATGCGTCTAACCCCCTTTTTGACGTAATTTTGGAATCACATTAAATTAAATTAAATTTAAACCAATCTTCAGTAAAACAAGCTCCTTCTATCCAATTAATTTCCTTTAAGCAACTCTGATTTTCCGCTTTTAAAATACTGTTATTCGACTTATTAATATATAAAAATAAAAATAAAACAAAGTCTCTCTACACATGCAACTGAAGTTTACACTGCAAATAACCGCTAAAAAATGTATTATTACATAATTTATCACTTTTAAAAATGCGCAAAATCGTCTAAATATTAATTGACGTTGACCAGGCACAGCTGACACATAAAATACAATTATTTTCCACTTACAACAGACAACCGCAATAATAATTGAAAGTGATTAAAGTTGACCAGTTGCGATTAAGAATCGAATAGGCATAAATACAGTGCTTAACTGAGACCAGTTTTGTTCCGTTGAGTTCTTTTCAGTTGAGTTCTGTTCAGCTGAGTTCAATTATCTTGTGAGCCCCATTTAGCCCACATTTGGGGTTAACCGTAACGTAACGTTCAAGCCATTAAAAATCCTTTTGCACACACACGCATACATTGTTTGTGATAGCCTATGTTTTAGCTGTGCGAAATGTTGTGTGCCCACAAAGGAACGAGGCAAAGCAAATCGGGCCAAAAACAAACCCACAAATGCAAACCAAACAGACGCCGTTCTACAACAACAACAACTGAAACAACAACCAGCAACAACCAACAACAATAACAACAACAAACAACAACCAACCAAGAGTTGCTGCTGTGTGAAGCGTGTGCTAATCTTATTTTTATGGTCTCGACGGACTTGGACTTGTTTTTTTGGCGGCTCACATCATGTCAGCCAGCAAGTGCCGAGTGTGTGTGTGTGTGTGTGTGTGTTATGTGCGTGAGTGTCTCATGTGTGTGTGGTTGCATTTGAGCCAAGTTAAGTTATTGGCAATGTGTTTGTTGGCGCTCGCTTGTTTGCATATTAGTCACAACGCACGCAAAAAGCCACAACAGCAACAAGGCGCGAGCTCAGAATGATGTGGGGAAGAGTAATCGACTAGCAGTTACCCTGTAAGACAATTGAGAGGGAATTGCGAAGGGTTCGCATTTAACTTTTCCCTTTACAAGCAGAGTTAGCCATCCTTAATGTATGGAACAACTTTCCGCCTACCTAATATCTCATTGATCTGATCAATATGACATAAGAAACAAGTTAGAGTGCTCGAGTTGAGACAACTTAACTAGGAGATACCCTGTAGTTATCTGTTAAAGACATAATAGACTATCCGATTGTAGTTTGTTCAATATCAAAATATAAAAAATAAACATAGATTTTTAGAATCTGTGTTTCTTATTAAATCTTAATCAAATTTTTAAAATTGATTAATAATTAATCTTTCGATATGTGTGATCAGCTATCGATCACATATAATAAAGCTGATCTGTAGGCCTGTAGACTCTGAGGTCGTCCTTTTCAAACAGACGCATCAAGAATATATACACATTATGGGATCTAAGATGCTTCCCTCTGATTCTTATGTATCAGACACACGCATACTTATATTTATTTACTATATCTATATAAGTGTACTTCTTCACATACTTCTTCAAGGAGACATCTTGCTGCTTACCAAAATGCCCCTTTCTTTGATCAATTTTCAATTCGTACAGGGTATGGCGATGACGACTCCATGTAGCAGGTCTGCAGCCGCAGAGTATTACCGCAAGGGAGAGGGGAGTAGGGAGTCAGGGAGAGTTTTACGGGGTGTAGGATAGAACAGCAGACACTAAATTGAGTATTAAACGAAAGAAATGATGTCGAGGCTGCACATCTGAGGCTATTAGAATTAATCAAAAGGATTTGTTAGTGCTTTGCGACCGCAGGCGGTTCAAGTAATGGAGAGCAGCCTGTACTAGCAAAGTAAAAGGGAGGGGCGAGGGGAAGAGAGAGGAGTGAAAAGGGGCTCAGCAGTTCGCATAGGAGAGGAACTGTGGGCTGTGAGTAAGTTGTTGGCAGTGCCTCGACTAAACACCAGAACAGCTGAAGAAGTTGCTCATGGTAATGGTCAGAGTCGATGATGTTGTTGCTGTTTCTGCTGCTTGCTCTTGTTGGATGTGAGCGGTTGGCTCCATTCAGCACACTCAGAAAAATAAATTGCCATCAAATAAAAATCGCCCTAAAATATTAAAGCTGTTTACTGTTTTTAGAAATATAGAAATATTAGAAACTATATTTTAAAACTTAAAAAGACTTATTAAGATACGCATTTTTAAGAAGTAGAAATACAAATCCTAATTTTCAGCATAAATCATTTTTAAAATTCAAAAACAAATAATGACATTTTCTGGCTCAGCTTTTAAATCGACGTTTAGCTGATGTTTAAAAAAGTTTATTAAATAAAAACATTGAAAAGAACACCCTGGAAATTAGACATATTTTTAAAAATGTTTTTTAAAATCCACACTGAAATTTAGAGATGCTAAACTTGGTTTTAAGAAAGCTATAACCTTCAATGGCGATTTACTCAAACTCTGAACGATTTTTTCTAAGTGTAGTAGTAGCTTCTGGCCAGAACCCGATATCGTCTGGGAGGATGCGAGTTTTCGCATTTTGCGGTTACTTTTGCTAATAAATTCGCGCTGGCTTATTGATATTTATGATTAGCCCCGGAAACTGTGCTCATGTATGCCCCCAAACAAACATATATCGTTACAATAATGTTAATCAGCGATGGAATGAATGGCACCTCTCAAAACCTCTCGCAGTCTCAAGTCTGCTTCCTGCTTCTGATTCCAATTGATTGCCATCCGCAGAGGCTTAAAATTGTGTTTCGATTTGCGTGGGTTAAGTGGGTCAATTCAATGACAAAAGGGTGGCAACTCTAATTTACCCAACAGATTTTTATTAGTTTTGCCACAAATAAATAACAGCAATAAGCATGAATTTACGAGTTTTTATGCAAATTCTGATGTAGTTAAGCCTAATTTGATTGCCGCAATCTGCGACGAACCTTTATAGAAATTAATAGAGAATTTTGACGAGTTAAAAGTGAATCGGAATTGGTTGGCAGCAAAGGGTTTAAGGAATAGCCTGAAGCTGCCAATAAATGTATAGTATTTATAGTAAAAGGAAACTTTTATTATAATGCTTATTAAACTTGGCGCTCAACATTTATGAATGGATTAAGCAATAACTGCCTTAAAATTAGTATTATTGTTGAGTGTCCTTCATATAAATCAATCTATTAGAACTATTTATTAATCTTATAATCTTAAATAAATCTATGTCCAGTTGAGGGTTTATTATGTTCTCAGAGTTGATAACATGTTACCCTACACTCGGAAACAAATTCGAATGATTATATTTAGTTTAATTGTCCTGTTATTTACAAATATTATTCCCCATATTTGTTTGGCTTATGTGTCTTTATTTAGATTCATTCAAAGTTGTTTTGTACAGTGCAATCGTTGTAAAATATTATAAAATACATATTTCTGGTTCATAATTGTGACATAAGTGCTATGCACTAAAAATAAAACAAGCCCAATCGATGCATAAATGAAAAAGCTTTTAGCTAGGCATGGTTCAAATTAGTGCTTACAAAATTGAATAGTTTTTTTAATGCCTGGCTGGCCCCAGAAATAAATGACAGCCAAAGGTCTTGACCGATGACTGGCTTTTATAAAAAGAAAAATAAACCTCTTTTCAGCCCACGCCAAAAGTTGACTGTTAAAAAATACAAATTAAAACTGCAAAAATTGAGAAAAAAAACGAATTTCAATTTCGCATACGATTTTTCAACGTGTTTTTTTACAGGCTTTCAATTTCCAATGCGATAAACGACAACAACAAGAAAAACATCTGCCAGTGGCTGTCACAATAATCGCAAAAGATTGCGTCGTGCCCCCCAGAGGAGAGTAAAAAGCGAGAGAGAGATAGATACACAGAGAGAGAGAGAGGAGAGAGAGAGAGAGAGAGAGGCGATCAGTATTCATATTCATAATCAAATTCAAGACCAAACCGAAATCGATTTCGACTTCAACGATCGACGCTCTGGCATCTTTGGCCTTTGGGCTCTTTTATGCCTGTTTTCCGATATCATCTCGTTGTTGTTATTTTTGTTTTGCACTCTGTGTTTGTTGTAGTGGCAATTAAATTGCGAAATACTCATTTTTATTGCTCGCCCGCCGAGCGAAATGAACCCGCAAATGAAATGAAAATCAATTGCCGTGCTTTATTGTATGCGCCCTGGCCGAGCATAGAACAGGGTATTAACGATTTATTTTTCTATTTGACACAAACTTTAAAAGGTAATATTATAGAATTTATTTATTGTTTGTTTATTGTTTATAACCTCATAAAACAATCTAACAATCAATCAATTTAAATTATCTTTTGCCTTTGGTAAGTAAACCTAATCTTGTCAATATACATTTGATACATTTGATTATCAAATAAATATAGAGGGTATTTATTGATCGTTGCCACTGTTTTAAGTGTTTCTCTTGTGTATTGTTATATGTGTGCTTAGTTATATATAATATTTCTTTTTGTTATAGACGACAGCTTGTTAATTTGGCGTTTATCCAACTGCGGCGTCTGCGACATCTGGGCGTGAACAGGTCGCAATAATTGGCAACAGCCAGCAGTCAACTGGCAATTGGCAACAGGCAACAAGCAATTGGCAATTGGCTTTCCCATAATAACTGAGAAACTGAGTGAAATAAAAAAAAAAGACGAGCGCATATCGAGACCTTCGAGACGTTCATTGACCCATCGAACGTACCGCAAGTGTGTGTGGGTGTGTGTGGGTGGCTGGGTGTTGTACTAGCATCTGTCCCCTATACACCAACTTCCCTCTACTCCCTCCCCTCCACCACCCTGACTCTCTCTCTCTCTCTCTCTTTCTATTTAAAACCCACTGACTAAGTTAAAATGGTATGCGATTTAAGCTTGCTGTGGCAGCATATGAAAAGTAAAATGGGGCGATAGCTTGTTAAATGATTAAGAGGCGTTGCATTAGCATTTAACCCGCCCCTCCCCCGCCCCCTGCCGTTCCTGCTCCACTTTTATGACGGCGCCGCATTAGAAAGTTCGTGGGAAGTGGAAGTCTTTTCAAGTTGCAGCGTTTTGAGAGGCAGTCAAAAGTTTTTGCCATGCAAATGCCATTTCATAAAGGAAGCGCGCCAAAGACTTGAGAGGTGGTAATGAAAAGCGCTAATATTGCCAGCCAAGACGGACGACATGTGCACACTTGCCGAAAAAATCCACTTCGAACTCCACATTTGTTTTACTGCTGCATCTGCTGCATATCCTTAATAAAATGTATCTCTTATTTTTATTCTTTCCCTAATTTAGTACTCGTTAGTAGAGTATTGTGCTTAGTACACTCAGAATAAAAATCGCCCACCAATTTAGTTAATCGCCCTTAATGTTGAAAGTTTTCCTTGTTTTTAGAAACAATTTGTGAACATTAAGAATGAAATTTCTAAAATTTAGAAAGGCTAACTGTAAATCGACAAATATAGCGTTTTTCCTATTCTTTAGAAAGTTGAGGTGCAAGTCGCTTTTTCAAATTCTGAAAGCAGAAATGCAAACCCTCATTTATAAATTTTCTAAAATACTTATCTTGAATAATAATATAAGTAACAATAGAAATGTTTAATGATAATATAAGTGTATAGTATTAGAATTATTCTATGGTACACACAAATATAACAACACTCTTAGAATTAGACATATTTTTCTAAATTTGAGACAAATCTGCACTTTTTAGAAAGCCACACACGTTCAAATTTACTTTCTAAATAATTTGGTGATCTTTTTTTAAGTGTACTTATTACCAGCTAACAATTCTACAAATAAATAACTAATGATCTTGATATGAAAATGGTCTGCACACTTTTCCGCTTAGCAACTTGGCTCAATGTTCTCTACTATACTTGGTGGGTGACTACGAAAGTAGATATTATTTTTTACAGTATACGGGGCATGTGTGTGTGTGTTGCAAGTTTTATGTTAATTGAGGCAATGCGTCAATGGCATTCAGTGCTTTTGCCTCTCTTGTGCTATTCTGTCGACTGCAAAATGCAAGTTTGGGTTATGTCAACTGTGAAAAGCGCCTTGAAAAGGTGACAAACAGTTGCCAAGAGCTCAACGAGTGGAAAACTTGTCTGCCTCGACTTGATGATGATGATCTGACTTGATGCTGATGCTGAGGCTGATGCTGTTGCTGTTGCTGATGTGTGTGGGCCATCTTTATGAGCCACATGCTGTCTGTAAAAAACACACAAACACAAAAAAAGACCTATTCAAGTTTTCAAGTAGGTATTAAAAAAGTTTCATCAAGCTGCGACACACAAGTGAATCAGCATAAAAGTTATGCGAATCAATTTAAAATAGTTTTATATATAGAATTAATCAAATCGAATGCAAGACTATTAATTGGTGTATGGGTGTAAAAGTTACTTTCTGTTGATGTTCATTGATTAACAACTTAAAAAAGTCTACAATTTATATTCCTTTGAGTTCTGATGTCTCTGGCATTACAACTGTGCCAGATATACGCTTAACAAATATATAAAACGTTTTGTGCTACTAAATTTAGCACAGTATTTCAAAAGTATTCGCTTAACAAAATATCCAAATATTTATAATGTCATAAAAAAGAATGCTGTAGTCGAGTGAGCACGACTACAATATAATTTTGAAGACTTTATCAAGAATTCGTGTAATGCGTGCATTGGTTTATGAAACACAATACATTTGAATGCCGTCGAATATTGATGCTTGGAAATTGAGCAAACATAATTCATAATAAGCCAGTTTCTATAAATCTAGATCTATTGATAGTTTTGACTGAACAGCAAACTATTAAATTGTAAATTAAACATCAAAATCAAATGTGAAACGTGCTGAAAAGCGATTGCATAAGAAAATGAAAACCATATTAATATATGCGTATGTCTGTGTATATACAAATGTTAATATATATATATTTATATACAAGTATATATATATATATACAACGAAATTTTTCTTTGGGCTCGCCAATTTCACATGCATAAAACATCAAACATTGTGCCAATAATTCTTGTTGTTGTTTCGCATTTGTTGTTTATTTTTATTTCTATTTGGCTTTTTAGATGCTTGGCAATTTTGCGAGTGGGCGCCATCGGTTGCCAATTTGGCGAAAGACTGTGCCACGCGTGGCAGCTGCAACAAGTGCCACAAGTTTGATGATTAATGCTGGCTATTTTTGGGCGGACTGAAACAGAAACTGCCAGTTGCCAAAGGAAGTCACTCTTGGTCACTCGACACGGTAGCCCACAAAGATTTGTGACTGCAAATTGGGTCAAGCTATCCCCACTGGGATCTTGAATGTAGCTGCTGCTGCTGCGGCTGCTGTTTGTCGCCGGCAGTTCAAAGTTCTGACCCGACCCGGATATGCAGGCAGAGGCAGACAAATGGAGAGGAAAATGTCGGGGCAGAAGCAGAGCTGCAACCCAAACCAAAACACAGATCCAAAACCAAACATAGTAAAACTCAAAGAGATGCCATCAAAGGCGCGCCCTTGTCCGCCTGGGCCAGACCTGATCTCGACTAATCGACGATGTCTTCGCCGTTGTCTTCACTGTTGCCTGGGAGACCTCCTCGCTTGCCTTTGAGCAGCATTCAGTGATCTTGTCCATGACTACATTCTAGAGATGAGCGCGTGAGAAAACCTTTGGTCAGATACTTGACGGTAAATAATAACAAATTAATCAATAATCAAATACAAATATAAATATAAATAAAATCAGTTATACTTTGATCCTTGTCATCATTGATATTCGTTATTCAATTGATAGTCAAAGAAGTAGCAAGTCTTGTCACTTGCCAATCTACTTGCAACCATTACGTTAGATTTTCTCCCCAACCCACATTTTAATAGCTTCTCAGATTCGTGCGTGATTTTTCTTAGAACACGATCTTCCAGATATTTCTATGGATTCTTCAAACTAAATTACATTCATTATATCAGTCATATACGACATCCATTTAAAACTGATCCCTACCTCATCCCTGTCTGTTCTCCTACATATTCCTTTCACTAACCCAACCATCGTCGATCACTGAGCAATTTCTGCCATCTCTAAATAAATCTAATCTTTCATTTGTGCATCTCGGTTTGGCCAGGTCTGGCATTGTGTGCACAATGTTCAGTTGTTGTTTCTCGTCTTGTTGCTCGTCTTGTTATTGTTTGTCAAACATGCCCGATTAGAATCGACAGAGGCAGCAGCAGCAGCAGCAGCAACAGCACCAGCAGGGGAAGTAGGCGGATGGGGAGGAGGGGTTGCTCTCCGACAAACGTGTAATAAGCGTCTATTACAATTATCTCTGATCGCCTATCAGTCAAACGCCTCAGCTTATGCAGCGCTTTATATATACGAGTACATACATATATATATATTTATATTTCCAATTGTTAATCTCTGCGCGCATATCTCGAACGGAGTTCAAGTTCAAATAGCCAAACACTGAAAACCCACGTTGCCACACTTGGTGGCAACCTTGTTGCGTCAAAAATATCAAGACTCTAAAGCGATTTATGATTTAAATAGCTCTGCAACAAAAATCTAAGTTTTATTTACGGAAAATAAACTGCGAGAAATACAAAGTAATAATTGATGATTTTAAGAAACAAATGAGTTCAGTTTTCAACAGACAGAAATATTTTTTGTTGTTTTTTTTTTCAACTTCTAGCTGATATATTTTGGCGAGTGTATTTGCTGATAGTTAAATGCGGCATAATGCGATGCACGTGAGTCAGACAATGGACCCGCAAAGACCCCCGTTGAAAGTTATGTCAAAGCAGACGCTTACCGCGTATGTGTGTGTGTGTATCATGTGTGTGTGTGTGTGTGTATTATGTGTGTGTGTGTGTGTTGTTAGCTAATAAGCACGTGGCCGATTCGAGCAGGTAAATGCTTCAACTGGCTCGTAACTAGAGGCAGACTTGGTTGCAGTTGGCCACAAAAACTGACGCGACGATGTCGCAGTTTGATTGATTGAATACAACACACACACACGCACACACACACGCACACAGACTCAGGCTCAACAAAGCGCACCTGACAGCTGATGCACTTGGTGCAATAATCCCCTCCCATTACCACCCAATTAGTATTGCTTGTTCATTTTTCTTCTTTTTTTGTTGTTGAGGAAAACCTCATCTATCACAACTGCTCCATTCCCCTACCTCCATCCCCTCCTTCCCCATCTTGAAGTCTCCCCTTCAAGATTTGATTAACCAAGCGTAGCCAAATTTCTGTGTCAAAAAGCCAAAAATTGTCGTGTCGGGGTTTTAATTTTGAAGATACTCTTAGAGAGGGTATTATGAGTTGGTTGTTAAGAAGAAGAACTTTAAGAAATAAATAAATCTTGAATATGATACAGCTGACTGAAAAGGATTTGAAGTCGCCTAAAGTTCCAAGCATTGATTTTATTTCATATTCTAATTTTTACTTTTAAGTAACCTTTTTAGGTTTTATAATCTCATTTCTACATATATATATATATGTTATATTTTATTTATATATATCATATATTTATTTATACATTTTGGAAATAAATGTATATATATATATATATATAGATATCAATAGAAATTTAAATTTGAAGGGCATTTAACATTCGGCTCGTAGTAAATGTTGATATTTGTTTATTTTTGGCGCATTGGCTTAATTGCCTTGGGGGCATTCGGGAGGTTTATTATTACCGGTTGACCTTAGCGCCAAAAACATTACTTGCCTCATCTGCATATGTGTGGCGGGGGCATGACAGGGGTGTGGCAAGGCATGGCAAGGGGAAGGGGTGTGTGTGGGGGAACTGTTGCTGCCAGCTTCGATTATGAAATCGCGCGTTTTTTTGCATTTTTTGCTCATAAATTGTTTGCGACTGTTGACTATTTCAAATTTTTCAACTGTGCTTTTTTGCGAGTGTGTGTGTGAGAGTGTGTGTGATATGTGTGTATGTGTGTGTGCTGGTTGTTGTGTGCTTGTCTGCCAAACGAGTGGAAAAATTAGACAATGTCTGCAGGCTCGGCTGGCGACTGTGCAAAATATGACTTTTATGCAAATTGCTTTTGTAAATTTGCCATTTTTTTCCACTGTGTGCGGTTTTTCCTATATACCCCTCGCCCCTTCCCCTTCCCCTTCCCCTCCCTACTCTTAGTCTACCCCCCGCCCACCCTCCCACTACCTGTCCACGTTTTGCTATTATTTGAGTCGCTTTGCAGTTATTGTAAACCAATTTGGCGACGTGATTTGTCTTTTGTCTTTGCGGCAGTTACTGCTTGGCCATCGTGTATTAGCCAAGTGGGCGTTTCTCTTCTTTCCCTTCTCACTCTTCTCTCTCCTCTCACACTTCTCGCTTCGGGCCTTCAGATGCGACGGGACTTGTCGGAAGTGTCGGAAAATGGTGCCTGACTTTTCAAAGACTTTTTCGCGTTGGGTGTGTTTCGACAATAGGTGTTAACGATTTTCCAAGTTTTTCTTTTTAAACATGCTAGTTTTTTACAGATAGGAATCAAATCTCTGCCTAAATAAAGGTGATTGATGGTTTATTATGCTGATGAGAGATGTGTAAATAGATATATTTTATTATATTTATATTTTATACTGATCAAGAGTATAATTAAACATTCTTCAGTTGTTATTCAGTTCCCTTTCAAAGATATTGTATAAAATCGATTTATCTTCAATCAACAATTTACGCAACTTTTAATATAATCAATACAATCCGCACTTAAACCTAACAGCTTTCTGCCACTGGATCCACTTTAAGCTGATTTCCATTGAGAATAGACCCCGTTAAAAGTGGGATATGCTAATTTAGTTGGCTACTGTTGCTGCCAAATTGGCTAAAATGACCCATTTGTGCTGCCAAAAGCTGCCACAAATTTGATCATAAAGCAAATTAACACTTGCGCTTATTGCCAAAAATAAGGCAATTCATTTCATTTCATATCGTATCATTTTATACGATTTTTGTTCTGTGTTTTGTGTTTTGTATTTTCGAATGTGGCCCACGCAAAACACAAAACGCAAACCGCAGGAGTGGTCAAAATCGTTTGGGCCACAAAACTGGCGCAGACACTAAATAAGCCATCAAAGACAGCGACGACAAAGTGTCTCCAAATATAAAGATTCCCCTCATTGCCCTCACCCATCTTGTTGCCAACTTGTTACGCACTACGGCTAAAAAGACCCAATTGAAAAACGGCCCGAATCCGAATTCAAATCCGGCAATCCAACATGCATCATCATTAACAACAATTGTTGTCATCTTTGTTGTTGTTGTCGCTTTTCTCGCGTTTGTTTTTGTTGTTATCTTTTTAATGTTGCGGTCGCCGGCATGTCTATGTCTACACATTTATTTATTTATTTTATTTTATTTTTTGCATACTTACTTCATTCCCATTTGGGGTATTATAAATTTGTCAAGCGAGCTGTTTATTAAATTATTTATAGGCATTTTATTCTGCATTTGTTTAATGAACTATTTTTCATCTCTAATTTATGAGTTCTTTTATTGGTAGATAGCGCTTTCCAATTAGAATGGCAGATTTTTATTTTATCGATAACTGCAATAACGACACAAATCGATTTCCGATTGTCATAAGCGAAACAAATGATCAGCTGTAAAAATGTTATCAAAATTGAATAAGGATCTCAAACTTTGTTATCAACAAATTGAGTTTATTTTAAGCAAACTTCTTTCTCTATTTCTCTCTCTTTCTACGTCTCTCTTTGCCTCTCCCTCTCTCTTTCTCTCTACCTCTATCTCTGGCTTATAAATTGCAATTAAAGAGTATTTTGGTTTCGTTTTGAACGCAATTTGAATTTGCTTTTGCATTTTGTTTACTTTGCTGCCAATTTTTGCATTCGCTATTTTATTTTGTGTGTTTCTGGCCAACATTTCTTGGCAGCGTTTCTGGGCTGTTTTCATTTCTTCTTCCTCGTTTCTTTTTTTGTAGCTGTTGGCCAGCTGTTTGCCGGCTTTTAACTATTTGTTGCTATTGTCTTTGTTGTTGTTGTTGTTTTGCTTTTGCATTTGTATCTCAATTGGGTTTTACCTTTTTGTGGAGAACAATTTGTCTTGACCATGTTTTAATCCTGGCTGTCGTCCGCTTATCGTGACCAATGTGGCCAATAAATTTGCGCCTCTTAAGTCTTAAGTCTGCCCACAGGGCCGATAATTTGTGTGCCGTATTTGCACATTGACCATATTTTATGGCCAGAATGGCCTTTGAGCCGTTTCTGCACTTGCCGGCAAATAAAATCAAAAACAAACAGAGACCTATCTAAAATGCAGTCAGAGTAAACAAATCGGAGATTCTTAATGCTAGCTTGCCTTGGAATAGGTTAATAAGTAGAGATTCCTGTCTCCTTTTGCTAATTTGATTACTTTATTATGTATTATATCTGTATTTTTTTTCTTTTAGATTATGTGCTTATTTCATTCTCATTTTTATTGCTAAATTGATTGCTTTGCTATAAATATTATTATTGCTATATTATATATTTACTATATATTTTCTGTTAGTTTATTTCTAATTTTCAATCCTAAACTGCTGACTTTAATTTCTGCATATAGCATGATTATATTTTATATATATAATATATTTATTTCGTTGAAATGTTCAGTACTAAATAGATTACTTATATATTTATTAGAATTATATCTTTATCATATATTTTATTCATTTTTAATCTTCAGAATTAAGTTGTTTACTATATTATTTAGTGTGTCTTTATTATATTCTATCTAGTTTTCATTTTCAGCACAAAATGGAGTACTTTAATATTTATTATATATATGTATTATTATTACATTTTATCTGTTAGTTCTTGTCCGCTTGAATTAAGTATTGATTTCAATTCAAGAATTTTATCCCCATTGAACTTGAACTTGGCACAGTGTTTTTCTTTGAGTGTACTCCACAATACAATTCCCATTCGCATACCTCCTACGGAAAGTGAAAAGTGAGCCGAGCTCGGAGCCAAAGTGCAAATCATGTTGAACACAATTCTCACACGTCTCGAACAAGATCTTAAAAGTAAGCCAGAAATCCACAAAACGAATTCATCCACGAAAGCGTTAGTAAACAAATGCTTGAAATCAGCCAGGGGCAGAGCTGTAAAGTGGTGCAAAGGGGGAAAGGAGGAAAGGGGCCAAAAGCGACACTTCCACTTTCACTAATTGACAATTCTGTAGCTCAATCGGAAAAAAAGAAACAAAAAACATTTAAAAAAAAGACCGCAGACACCAAGCAGGCAAACAAACAAACAAACAATAACAACATGGAACGTGCTTTCAAAATGCAATAGAAATAGATATATAGATAAAGATAGAGATAGAAATAGAGTGACTGAGAGAAAGAGAGAGCAAAAGTTACACTTGACGCCCCCACAAAAAATATAGAAAAACTAAAACTGGGTTAAGCGTCGAGCTTATCGATAAATGCATTGGGTTTAATCATTAAACTCAAAAGGAGACCGCAAAGTGAGCAATATAGGAATAGATGAAGGGTGTGAAACTGGAACGCATTAGCTGTTCCGGTTCAGGCTCCGATTCTGCTAATCACTAATCACTAAAAGCAAAAAGAATCTACAAAAGGGATCAGTAATTTTAGTTAAAAAGATTGCGAGAATCATCAATCATTAAATGCAAAAAGAATCTACAAAAGTGTTCAATTGTTATAGAAGTTTATAGAAGCAGGTACTCAAACCGAATCGAGTTTAAGTACTGGTTCCAGTTCGGATCTTGAAAATCATTAAGTAAGAATCAGGCTGTCAAACCGAAGAGTTTGACAGAGTTCCGGTATTGGTTCCAATTATGGTACGTATATTCAGCAACTCGAGGATATTTTGCAGTTTTTCTAAATTATTTTCGACATTTCAGTAAAAGATAAGAGAGCAGGTGATGAAAAAAAGTACAAATTAATTCCAATTACTGATCCTTAACAAAAGATTGCTTTTCGTTCACGGTTGTATGTTGAATAACGTTCCGGTTCCTGTTCCCAGTTCATAATAAAATCAGTTCCGCTAACTGCTTCTACAGAAAAATGTTGAATCTCGATTGTGATTATAGTTTCGATTCCAACTTGTTCTTCTTTTTAGACCACTTAGAAAAGTTAAATTTACTTTTTACTTATCAAAAACTTGATAGTTTATAAATTTGAAATCTAAAAAGTATCTGTAAGAATACTTCATCAAAAGAAGTATCTGTGTATCGGCCGCAGACTAAATGTGTAATTATTTTTATATTCGTCTCTTCCTCGTGCAACTCACAAAATGTATCTGAGTCTCGTTCTGATTGAGCGTTTGAGAACTCAACTTGTTTGTAGCTCAGACCTGCCACACATTCCAGACACACCAATCACACACACTCACACACACAAACACACACTCAGCTCACAACAAATTGAAACATTAAAAAAAAAAAAGAACGAGTGATTTTTAAGAGCAATCTGATAGAAATGATCAGCTCCAAGAAATATTTGTTGTTGTTGTTGTTGTTTGGTGTTGTTTGTTGTTGTTGTTGATGCGCTTGTTGTTCTGCATGTTGGCGTGACTAATGCATAAAAACATGTCGAACAATTAGGAGAAATGCATTAATCATTTTAAGACCAAAGATCGTACAAAACGCCCAATAAACACACCCAGACAGACACAGATACACACTCACAGATACACACAAGCACACACACACACACACACACACAGATGAGCTGTCAAATTTTGCAGCAAGCAACAAGTGAGAAAGCTGCAGTCGAGTGAGCTCGACTACAATATACCCTGTAGTCAGTTGTTTTATATAAATTAAAGTTTTATTGCCAAATTTCAGTTTAAAATGTATTGCACACCCAAATGTAAGCACTCAATGAATACAATATATGAAATATGTAATATAATAATAATAATAATCATGTGATAATATATATTTTGCCTGCTGACAGAAATGAGATCATATGAAAATATATTTTCGACTATAACTTGAATATATCTTATCCGATCTTAATGAGTTTTATACACGTTATCAAGAATTTGTTGAAGAACATTAATTAGAAGCCACTTCTTTTAAAATTGTGATTTTTATTGCTATCTCAAATCGATATACATCCATAAAACAAGATAGACGATAACATATATTACAAATTTGAAATTTCTAGTTTCTATAGTCTCTGATATCAGTCTCTGATAGTCTTAGACAGACAGAAATGGCTATATCGACTCTGATATTTGCTGCTGATCAGGTATATATACATATCAGGTATATATATATATCTTACAAGATCTTACATACTTATGCAGAAAACCATTAAGCCCTTTTTTAATGGGTATAAAAATAGAAGAGTTGAATTAAACAAGCTCAAACAGGAGATGGCTGAGAGACATGAGAAGAAACCGCAAGCCGATAAGAATTATACTATATCTTATCCATATATAAATATATATAGTATATATATATCAATATATATATATATATATGTATATATAGAAAAAGAGAGAGATAGAGAGTGAGAGATAGGGAGAACTTGAATTCAATAGAAAAGGTATGCAAACTTCCAGTGATAAACTCTTCAACTTAAAAACGTATGTCATACTTTGTATGGGTGTGTGTGTATATGTGTGTGTGTGCAACATAGTGTCAGAATTCAGCACAGTTGAGCATTTAAAAAAAAAGCAAAAGAGGCTTAGCCATTGTCTGATTGTCTGTTGGGGAGACAGACAAATTGACTGCTGGCGTTGAGAGTTGTTGTCCATCCACAGAGCAAAATACGCGACTAGAAAACCAACCTGTTGACAGAATGACAAAGCGACAGACTGAGAAACGGACAAAGTGACAAACTGACAGAGAGACAGACAGACTCCGATTATATAATACACGCAGAAAATCGAAATACTTTTGACGCCAACTTGTTATGCATAAAATATGTAGCTCAAATTTTGGGCAGAGTTTTTTTTCCATGCACTTGGCAAAAAAATCGCCCAACAAATTAGAAAAACGCCTAAAAAAAATATATTGTTTTTCTTGTTTTTCAAAATAATTTCTAAATATTATGAAAAAACAATATAATTTAGAAACGCCCAAAAATATGACAATTTTATTCTAAAAAATCTGTTTCAGTAAGAAAAACATTTCTTGAATGTAGAAAAAAAAAATTAACACAAATATACTAACATTTAAGAATTATTTTATGAATACGAAAATAGACAACAACATCCTGAAAATTAGACACTGTTTTTCAAGTTTTAGAACAATTTAACCTGAAATTTAAAAATGCAAACAAAATGGTTTTTGTATAAAAACTTTGGCAATTTACTCTCTGAATAATAAGGCACCAAAAGTCAAGTTTAGGACAATCTTTTTTCTGAGTGTATATATATATACATATATAAGTTCTGTATATTAGTTGGGTGCCTTGCAGTCACTTGACAAGATCATTAATAAGATTTATGCGCTATTAGCTAAAGCAGCCACAGGCCATAAATAAAATGCAAGCGAAAAATCCAACTGAGAACTGATGGAGAACTGAGAATTGACTGAGAACTGAGCACTGCTAAGAGGCTTTTGAGTTGTTTGGGGCATCTTTGGCCCAGCCAGCAGGCAGCAGACAAGAAGATGAGGCGGCAACAAACCCGTTGACAGACGCACGCCCCTTTAACACAAAATATATAGATATATATATATATATATATATGTATAGCTACTATAATATTTGAAGTTTTCCTTCTGCTAAGCTCTCTGTTACTTATTTTATAGTTATTTAATAATAATTCATATTCAATGTAATACTTCCTGTTAACCACGATATGCCATTAATTTAGTCATGCATATTGTTTCATGCCCCATTTGATCTTGTGAATCATTTGTTTGGCAACTTTGAAGATATGCGGCGCCAACGAACATCAAAATTGTGATTACAAATTGAGCAAAAATGCAAAAATGCAACAATACATCAATTAAAACAAGATCAAATTTGCAGCTTGAGAGAGGGATATATAGAAAGAGAAGGAGGGAGGAGGGGAGAGTCTTGGAGTGAGCTAGAGCACGCGTTGTAGTCAGATGCCAAACAACAAGAATGCTTCACAAAAGCTTTTGCACTTTGCAAATTCTGATTTGCCAGACAAACATTGAAATGCCGTTGTTGTTGTTGTTGTTGGCGCCACTTTGCCTACCCCACATGCTAATCGGATTGCACAAATACAGAGAGCGAAACTGTATATGTTTGCTTGTGTGTATATTTGCATAGCAAAATGCGTTCGCAAAGTCGTGAAAATAAATCACTTTAATTGTCGCCTTTAGATAACGGCGGCAACGACAGCAGTGCAGCAGCAGCGCAGCAATGCGTGCACCTTTTATTAGGTGAAATTATACACACATATGGACGCACACACATACGCATGCGCGAGATGAGATCAGCTAATCAATATACTATAAATAAATATGAGACGACGTCGGCTGCACAATTTGGGCGCAGGCGCTGAGTCATTTGCGAAGGAGAGCACAAAACACAAAGCATTAAGCATAGCTGCGCTTCAAACACGCACGCACACAAACGCCGGAAAGTAAAGCAAAGCCGACGCAACCACCAAAAAAAAAGTGATATCACACGCATGTAGACGGCAAGAGCGCGCGAGAGCGAGCGAGAGAGCGAGAGATTGTCTGCGGTGATTTGCATGCAAAGTAAGTCCTCCGTTACATTTTGACACCCACACACACAAAGACAGACTCTCCCAATCAAAGACACGCATGCGATGCAGTAGTTGCGCACAAGCATGCTTGCGCTCATACGCACACAAGCGCAACGATCGTTCAAAGAGAGCGCGAGAAGAGAGAGAGCAAATTAACGAAGCTTTTGCTGCTGGCTGCTGTCTGCCGCTGCCCTCAGAAAGAAGAGAACTCTCGACGCGTTCACATCGCACTAAAAACGGGCGCGCATCGTTTTCGCAATCAAACTAACGAAATTATTTAAGAAGACGCGTCTTCAACACAAAAAAACAAATCATGTTCATCATCTGAAAATAAAAGGCAAGTGTGTGTGCAAAAATTAAAAAATATATATATATATTAAAAAAAAAAGTGGAGGCAATCTAAAAATGTAACAGGAAAAAAAAGTCGGCATGGTTCACAAAATATTTTTAGCCGTTAAACAAATGCCAATTTGACAAGCAGCCGGTTCACAAATTGACAGCATTTTCTGAAAAATTAACAAAAAATCTAAATAAATAAAAAACCGACAAATATCTCGAGTTGAGTCTGAGCAGCTGCTGCACAAGAAAAAAGCAGAACAAAAAAAGTATTGAATGTGCCAATAAAAAAAATAGCTCGAGAATACTTCGCAATTTTTTTTTAATAAAAAAAAAATAAATATATGAAGCATAATTAAATAAACGACAAGTTTGATTTAGGAAACAAATACTAAGTGAAATAAAAATAATAATAATAATAAAAATAATAGTTAAGTAAAATAATACTTTTGGACAAACAATAAATATAAAACAAAGTTTGCTTTGAATTTTAAATTTACATATTTGTTATATATATAATAAAAACCAATATATATAATAAAAATAAATAATAAAAAGAATAAAATAAATATATATCATTTTATATTTTAGTTAACTAAACAGACATAAATCAATTATAATTCGAGACTAAAAAAGAAGCATTTAAAAAATGTCCGAAAAGTGGCGTGTGTTATTTTGTCTGCTGCTTTTTTTGCTGCTCAACGCGTTGGTTGCCGCAAGGGAAGGCAAATCGAGTGCTGCAACAGTGAGAAGGGGCACAATAAATGCGCTAAATCAAAACAGAAATCAACAATTAAATAATCATAAGGACGAGGACAATGAATACAATGATGAAACTGATGCTGATGACGATGCTGACGTTGATGCTGATGATGATGATGATGTTGATGATGATGATGATTTTGATGCCGAGGATGCAAATGATGACGTGGATGCAACAAGTGATTTGGACTATGCGACACAGAGACGCGCCAATTGGAGGTACAACCATGTATTCCCCAACTACTTGCCCTACTTATTAACAACCTCGCCCCCGCCCCCCTTGTCTCGTCATCTGAAGCGCGTGCCGCGCCATCAGCAGCAGCAAAGAGGGGGCATCATCAGTGGCAGCGATAATAGCTTGGACACCTTTCATGAGGTGAGTTTTTTCTCTTTATTTTTCTTCTGCTTCTTCTTCTTGTTCTACTGGGTGGCCGGCGAATCATTCCACGGAATCCATAAAATCTCTGTTATCTCGCTGCGTGTGTGTAAATAATTGCAGTCAGAGAAAGAGAGAGAGAGAGACAGAGAGAAAGATAGACAGAGGGAGAATAAAGCGTGGGTTGACTCTAAAAAAATGATTTAATTGCGCTAGAAATGCATGTCAGAGAGATAAAGCAGAGAAAGAGAGAGATATAGAGCGAAAGAGAGAGAGAGAGAGAGATAAAGAGAGAGAGTACTTATACGAGTAAAGCAATATTTATATCCTGTCAGGCAGTTGACTCATAATACTCTTTGTATTTAAATATATTATTTATATTGTTGTTTATATGTGTATCTCAGATATGTTAATGTATCCCAAGGATACATGTATTTATCACATATAAAATAATATAATATAATTTGATATGAATAAGCACTTAAACTGAATAATATATACTCCCATATACCAGACTTATACATATATTGATATTTATATTCCTATACACAAATTTCTGTCTGCATTGACTACATTTTTTAAAGATTAAAGTCTAGACTAGCCTGCAATATATATATATATACATAAATATATATGTGTCACATTCACAATACCTAAAAAAAAACACAAATAACAATATCATTTATCAAATGAAAAATGCATAAATATTTTTTGTTTTTTGCGGTTCACTTTCTTTTTATATTTAAAAATATAGACGCCCATTTTATAACTCAATATAGTTTATGTAAATATTTAAATAATGTGGCAGATTCTTTGATGAATACAAAAGTGTATCTCACAGATACTCTTTGAGCATTTCAAATTATTATTTCAATTTATTATTTTATATGCATCTTAAATATTTGCGTTATTTGCACAGCTTGTTTGAATTCTTTGCAAATTATCTCACATTATCGCACAGTTGCCAGCTGTATCTCAAAGATTATATTAGCGCATATTCCAAATTGCCTGCCTCAACAATTTTTCATATATATCATGAATATTTTTATTTTTATTTATATTTGAGTGTCAGACTTGATTATATATGTTTGGAATACTTTTGAAACTTAAACATATAAAATTACATATATCACAAATATGTTTAATTTTATACGAACCTAAAAATAGAAACTGAAACTTAATAATATATACACCTTTATATATATATTTCTCATATATTTCTATTGTGTTTATGCATACAAATTTCCGTCTGAACATTTTCAATATAGTTTTGCAGAAACAAGTTTCAAGTTTACATTTCAATTCGCATTTCTAATTCTAATTTAATTTACAATAAATCAAATGCAATAATTTATCGAGCAATACTAAAACATTTATTCTGCATTTACGACATACATGTATACTTATTAGTAATATATATAAACACGATTTAAGTCTACATATCAGTTTAACTCACTTCAATCAGTTCCCTCTAAGTTAATAAAACTTGCAAATTGCAATAAATAAAATGCAATAATTTATTGAGCAACCCACTTTGGATGGAGACCGATTTTTTGTCCGAGATTCTTTGCATTAGAAGTGAATGCCTCACCTTGAACCTTGAAACTTGAACGGGCAATGAATGTACTCAGCGAGTGATTGAGTGAATATTATGAATATGTGAATATGAATAACTTAACTGAATACCAGAACGAAACGAATGTATTTAATTGCAGCAGCCCACCCAACCAGAGTTATTCAATACTGCGGAGACGCCTCGCAAATTAAAAAGAAGAAGAAAAAAAAAACAAGAAACGTGTTGCAAGTCAAAAGAAGCAGCCAATTTGGTTAACAAGCCAATTTGTGGCTTGAGTGGCATCAATTGCCTTCTGATCCTGGCCTGGCCAGGCCTGAACACTCCAATCGATCGATCGGTTTCACTTTCTGGCCTGTAATTGGGCCAACCAAGCCGACAAAGTGAGACAGAGACAGAGCGAGAGAGAGAGGAAGAGAGAGAGAGAGAGAGAGAGAGAGAGAGAGAGAGAGAGAGCTAAAGTTGAACCTGAACCTGAACCAGAAGCTGTCTTCTTTTATGGCTGCAACAAGTGTTTAACTTATAAGCGTCAATCAGTGTTGCCATTTAAGGCCAAGCAGACTCTTCTCTTTTCTACTCTACCCTTCTCTTCTCGCTTCTCTTCTCACTTCACTTGCCGTTATGCTGGCCCTTAATTGACGTTGATTGACGGGCGATGCATCGAAATGAAATGATATTTTGTAACAGTTGACGCCTCAGCCATGCAAATCAGAATCACTTCCAATTGGCCCCTATCCAGTTTGCGCCTGACTCATTCGAATTGGAAAATAAATTAGAATACGCTCGAGAGCGAGTCGAGAGCGCTCGTCTAGCAGCTCTTAAAGAGGTCTTAATTTGATCTGTTCCCGGTTATAGCAAATCTGAACTACCTACACTCAGCAAAACTAGTCATGAGTTTTAGTAAGTCGCCGATGGTAACTCAACTTATTATTCAGCAAGTAATTTCTAGAATTTCGGAAAAAAGATAAGATAAGTCTGAACAAACTTCTTGAATTAACTTTTTTGTTACTTATATTATTGTTAAACATTAGATTCCACATTATGATTTCATATATACAAACAAGTCGAGCCAGTAAATTTCATTACTTTTGTCAGCATTTCAGAAAGTACTTTGTCTAAAAATAATTTTTTGTGTTTCTATTTTTTAGAAATGCATTTCTTAATAATAAAAAATATTTCGAAAAAACAGAAAGCATTGCCATATTTTTGATACTGTCGATTTAGGTCAGGCATGTTTCCAATTTTTAAAAGTGTATTTCCTAATATTTAGGAACTATTTCTAACAACCAGAAAATCTTTCTTTTTTTTGGGCGAGTTTTTCTGAGTGTGGCTCTCAATGTCTCATTGTCTCATAGACAGACAGACGGATATTGCTTAATCGACTTGGCTGCTGATGCTGATCGAGAATATATATACTTTATGAAGTCGGAGATGCTTCCTTTGCCTATTACAAACTTTAGCACAACTTCTTCATAGCCTTCCTCCCATTTCATTTAATTATTATGCTTTAACTTGAGCATTGAGTCACTGTTATCAAGCAATATTTCAAGAAATTCATATTTATTTTATTTTATGTCTGTTCGCATTACGCATTTATTAAGACATGTTTTGCGTTGTAATCAGCAAACGAAAAACAAAACAAAAAAAAGTGGATTTCATTTGAAATGGGGATTTCCAGCGAATTCGGTAAAGGCACTTAACATATGCACTATATATATATATATATATATATATATATATATATATATATATATATATATATGTTTATTATGCATTTAGAATACAATCTGCCACTGATTCCACTATACTACAGTTGCAGGTTATCACTTGAGGCACGTGCAACCTTAACACCCCTTAGCACCTCTTTAGCCCCGCACGCCAAGGCCAGCATAGAGAAGAGATTTCAACTGAAGTGCAGTCAAGCTATAAAGTGTACCTGTTATGCCAGTTCTACACCCTCCCCCTCCGCCCACCTCTCCACAGTGCATGCCATCCTTTGACTGTTGACCTTTCGCTGGAATTTAATATTGCCTCGTTGTCCTTGTTATCGTTGCTGCAACATCAGCTGCTGCAATTGCCTCTTTGCAACTTTGCCAGTTTCAATCAGAGCACTTGTTATTATTCTGCTTTATTATTATTATAGCTGTTTGCGTTGCACGCCTTCCATTTGCATAGCTGCTGCGTGCCACAAGCAGCAGCTGCAACTTCAGAGCACTTTCAAACGGAGCTGTTGATAATTAAAATGCATTTTCATTAACTATTGTAACCGATATAATTATAAGTGGGGTAAGCATGATCATTGATGCAGCTAATATCATTTTCGACGAAGATATGGAAATGGATATTTTAACGAAATATTGTAAATATGTATTTTGTATTCAAATATATCTGCAAAAGATAGTTTTATGTTTAAATGAAACGCTCAACGATTAGAAAATAGAATTGATGGCAGAGTTGACTCAGTAGACTCAGTAGGAGTCAGAATATATCTATTAAATCGTAGTACAAGAAACCCACCCAACAATAATAATATATTTAACATGTAGTATAAATTATAAAGTACCCTGTATACAAAGTTTAATAACTTTAACTCTTATAAATATGTCAATGCTTAAATTATTGGACCTGTTATTTTAAACTTTTAAAGTATTTATTGTTATCAACTCTGCAGTCTGCTATACCCGCTACACCTGCCTTTATTGTAGGGAATTTAAATTAAGTGAAAACTATTATAAAATACTTGACATATTTCTCATATTTTTTTAGAAATCTGTAATAAGCAAATTAAATACTTCCCCGCTGGAATCTAAAATTAGTCCGAGTATTTTCTATCTTGGCTGCTACAAGCGCAGGTCAACTGGGTTATCTTTGCTGATTCTCTCTCTCTCGGTGTCTCTCTATCTTTCGCTCATTTTCAATGCCAACGCGTTATCAGTTGTCTGTGCCTCTCGCAGTCTCTGCCTCGGGGCTTTGCGCAACAAACATATGTAATTTATAGTCATAATTCTAATTTGACTGGGTCAATAAAATGCAAATAGCTGAATTAGTCATAAGAAGTACACTGCTTAATAACAAGTGTTATATTGAATGTATCGACGCGTTGAGCGACTTATTTCACTTAAATATTAATTGAGTCAGTTATTTATTTATCAAGAGAAAACGCAACTCAATCATTATACATATATACTATATATATATGTATATATCAATATGTACATCATTTGTATATGGACTTTGTGAGCTTTCCGTATTCAATTAACAAACTCATTTCATTTATATTACAAATCAAATTGCCAACAACATCATTTTATATATCTTATTTATTCCTTATATTATTTCAAGTAAATGGCAATTTTAATAATGTAGAACAACAGTTTCAACAATTGTTTGTTTCTGTTCGGTTCAGTTGCAATATTTATGCATCCGATAAAAGATACTACATATCGTAGCAGAAAGTAAATATACAGGAGAAAGTTGGAATAATTAGTATACATTTTATTAACATATTTAAAAAATTTATAAAAATATATGTATATATTGAGAACTGCTAGATAAACATACAAGAATATCTATTTCTATTTAAAGCCAACCTCTTCAAGAATAGCCACAACCATTAAGTAACCCCCTAAATCTGATCAGCTTATACTTTCGCAAACTATTACTCTAATTCTCGAATTCTGCTACTTCGAAAATTCTCAATTGTGATAAGCACTTCAGGTTTTAGCAAGCATCGATGGCTTTGATTCTCATCGGTTCTTGCCTGGGAGGGGGATGGGGATGTGGCAGGCTAATTGTAATCTTTTAAGCTTCACGCGGCATTTTTCTCAGCGCTTCGCAGGCTACAAAAATGAAGTGAAAAAGCTGAATAAACTGAAAATATCTTCAAAGTATTACCTTGATTTATTGGCATTATTCATTTAGTATTGCGCGATGGGCGTCCGCTGTCATAACTCGCACTAATGACAACCAAATCGGCTTATGACACAATAGCCAATACACTATATATGTATATATAGATATATATACACAGTTTTTACGTTCATGATTTATAGTTCAGTTTAAATTGCGGAAGCTTTCAATTTATATGGCAATCCATAAAGTTTTATACATATTATTAATAAATACATTTCTTGTTTTTAGCTGTAATGAACAGGGAAAAGCCGAAAAACTTGAACAAAATAAACAAAAATAAAAACAATAAAAAAAACGGGAACTGTCAAGCCGAAAAAAGTGTGAACATTTCAATAAATTAAGTGTTTTTGTTTTTTTTCCATTGGCTCTTGAAAGTTGTTGGGATCTTTTGGCTCTTTGGCCACTTTGGCTGTTCATAATTAACTGCCCCGGACTGTTGTGTGTTGGCCCACCTTTTTGATCGATCGTTAAGCACCGTTCAACTGAACGATAATCGATGGCTCAATGAAAGCTTGTCAACACTTTTTAGCCACTTTTCTTAGCTGCATCAATTTAGCAAAAAAATCTTTAGTTAAATTTACGTTTTGTTTGCATTTCTATCTGCCTGATTAAGATCTTAGTAAAACGAATCACCAATGCTGATCATGAATATATAAATGAGACAATCGAGCGAGACTTTTATTTTTACTTTTACAATTTTTATTTAATAGCTTTCAGCTAAAATGCTTAAACACTTTAATTTAATTTTAAGCATACTTAAGACTGTTGGATAGATATCATAATCGTTTTATATATAAAACAAATAGTAAACTGAATTATTTAGAAGAAAGACAACTGAAAACATTATATATAGGAGAGATCTGCTGATTACATTCAGAAAACAAATTTGAAAGTCGTCCTAAAACTAGCAAGTTTTCCTTGTTTTAAGAAATAAGAAATTCTAAATACAAGAAAATATTTTTCTTCAAACGAACGAACGAATATTTGCCTTAAATCGCAGCCATCAGTTTGCAAAGAGACTCTCACTCTCTCTCTCTCTGTCTCTCTCTCGGTCTCCCCCCTTGTGTCTATCTCTCTCAGAACAAATTGAAGCAAATTGCGAAAGTCAATCTGTGGCCAAAACACACACACACTTGACACACACACTTTTGCACACACAGACTGCGTACTCTTAGGCAATCTAAATCTCGATCTTCAGTGTTGTTGCGTGTGGGCGTTGCAATTAGAGGGAGCTGTGTCATGTTCTGTATCTGCGTCTACTTCTTCTTCTTCTTCGACAGTCTCGACAGGGCAGTCAGTCAATTCAATCGCAATATATACAGATATATTCATATATGTGCGTGTTGGCTACATCTGTATTTATTCTGTGTCTACATCAGTTCATCAGCTGTGTGTTGAGGCCAGATTTCCGGCATCTTTTTAATGTTGATAGTGCAACATTAGCTTAAAGCGCAGTGCAGCTTATCAACATTTCGATTGAGGCCACAATAGTGCGGATAGTTCGTCTGCCTTGGCAGCATGTTGCAGGAATAATCAGCTTAAGTGCTGCTCATTTTGTCAATATTTCGATTAAGTCCACAATTGGCTTTTGCAACAGGTTTTGCTTAGCTCGTCAACATTTCGATATACATAATAATAAGACATATGCCTTGGCAACATGCTGCAGCAACATTTAGCTAAGCTCGTTTGCATTTCGAATGAGGCCATTATCATTCTGGCATCGTTACAGCGCGTCTGCCTTGGCAACATGCTGCAGCAACATTTAGCTTAAGCGCTGCTCGTCAACATTGCGATCATCAGCATCAACATCCTCGTCGTCATCGTAATTTTTCTGTCATTGACATTGGCTGCTGTTGCCGTTTATGGCCGGCAGGCGGCGCTTGCTTTCTTCTTCTTGCGTGAACTTTCTGCTTTCTGCTCTCTGCTTGATGATTTCTGCTTTCATTTTCATTTCAGTTTTCGCCTGCGCCAAAATAAAAACAAATAAAATTGTCATAATAAACAGACAGACAGACAGGCGGACAGGCGGGCAGCCTGCAAGCGAGAAGTGTCGAGTGTGGAGGGAAGAGTGAAGAGTGAGAAGAGAGTCTTCTGTAGATTTCCATTTATTTTTGCATTCGCTCGTTAAAATTAAAAAGCATTTTTCCATTGAGTCTGAGAGAAAAATTGTGTTCGAATGTGAAAATAATGCGAGTAGTTTCAATTAAGTTATAAAACCCAAATGCAAATGCAAAAATTGTTGAATTTTTTAATCACTTGACTTTTATGGCCAAACAGCAACAACAACAAGAAGAAGAAAAAACAGCTATTACTGCTGGCCAAACCAGAGTCTAATTGGCACTTTTATGTCAAACGGCAAAGTGAAACAGGCCAAAAAAAAACTTTAAAAGAAAACAATTTATAAGCATTTCACATTACGCATTCGCCATGTGCCACCAACATCATGTGCGTGTGTGTGTGTGGGGTGTGTGTGTGTGTGTGTGTGCGTGGGGATGTCTGCCTCTGTCTGGGCCATGTTTACAATTTCGAAATGAATATATTTGAGGCGAAATGTTTTCCAAAACGCTGCACTTTTCAATGCCCAGCTTTTAGCCAAATTGCCACACATTTCAGCTTGCAACTGTTGCCATTTGTTGCCATTTGTTGTTGCAGTTGCAACACACACAATTGAAAGACAGCAACAACAACAAGAACAACAACACACCGAGTAAAGTAAATAAGCGAACTTGAGTAATTGAAAACTGCTGCGATCTTGGCACGCTCTGATTTGAATTTAACATCAATATTTCAATAAAAAAAATTTAAGTGAATTGAATTTGAAAGTTAGTCGAATTAATATTTGAGCAAAACTATGTTTAATAGATTTTTAGCTTTTACTTTCAATGAGATCCTATTGAGCATTGTCAGCGTCGCACACCCATTTCAAGGCATAGCGATAAATGTTCTTAGATCAGTGTTCCATCTTCATTACTCATTAAAGTAATATTATTAAAACTTGATATACGTAAAAACTGCACACACTCGTATCTCTTACAAACGAAAAAAGAAGATATCTTATAATACAATTTTCATAATTCATTCGTCAAGTAATCATACTAAAAACGTTCGATCTGTAAAGTTGCTCACTTTTCTGTCTTTAGCTTATTGCACAAAAACATATTATCAAACTATAACTATACCTATATCTAAATCTAAATCAAATACCCACATTTCTTTGTTGCTGTTGGGTTTGTCTTTAGTAAAAATAAATATTGTGTCGATTTTTTGTGTTTATTATTTGCACAGTTGACGTCGAATTTGCCGCATTCGTGACAACCTGAATGGGGAGTGGGTTCGTTGCTGTCGTGCGGGTTGGGGTGCTGATCTAGGGGTGTGCCACACACTGCTACTGTTTCTGCCTGCTGCTTGACCATGGGCAGTTGACTTTTGTGGGGGGTTGTGTGGAGGTGTTTGTGATCATAAAAATGAAAACAGTGCGCTGCAAAGCTCGAAAGCTATTTGCATTTGGCTCATAACTCTTCTGATTGCAAATAAAAAGCAGAGACGGTTTTTCGTTGTTATTGTTACGGTTACACTCGAAAAAACAATCGATTTACATCGCTGTCCCATTGGCGACCTCATCTTGCATTTCTACTTTTTGGAAATGCCTTTCTATACAATAGAAAATATTTCGATAAATAGAAAAACTTGCCATATTTTTGAGATTGTCTAATTTTCCTGTTAGAAAACGTTTTCTTATATCTAAAAATATTTTTTAAAAACTAGGCAAATTTTCTAGTTTTCAGCACAATTTACTATTTTTTCGGATTGTAACATTATACAATAATGTTGATATTGATAATTGAACAAGTAGAATAAACGAACTGTAGTTAAGCATATATATTGCTCGGCTTAAGAGTTGGACTTGCCATCAAGAATATGTTTTTTTTATTTTCGTATGGTTTTTTTTTCTGAGTGTAGCTGCTGGCCTGCTGCTGCTGCTGCTCCTCCTCCTTCTCCTGCTAGTATAATAAAAAGGCCAGACGTGCGTCACACCCACGCCACGCCAGGAGTCCAGCTCAATACCCTCAACGAGCATCCTTCAAACCGGAGTTAGAGTGCGGGAGAGAGAGAGAGAGACATATAGAGAGAAGTGGAGAGAGAGAAAGAGAGAGAGAATGAGGCATATGCAAATGAAGTTTGTTTTTATTGTTTGGGTGCCTCGAACAACAAGAATAACAACAACAACAACAACAACAACAACAACAACTGCAACTGCTGTGCATATTTTGAATACTGTCAACCGGCAGACACTTAATGGGTTTTTTCATCTGCCAAGGCAAGAGGAGATGGGGCGGGGCATGGGCAGGGGTTGCATTGGGGTAATGCGTACGTCACAGGGCCTCGAAATGGGCCTGTCATGGCTGAGCATGCGTAATGAAGCTTAAGTAGAACTGGTTATAAAAAACAACAACAAAAACAACAATAACAAAAAACAACATGAAAAGGTGCTTTTGTTATATCTCTTGTTATTATTGTTGTTGTTAATTTTCTTGTTTGCGGTAGCCTAACGAATTGCGGCAGGAGCTCGGCTTATGCCACCAAAAGCAAATGCTTTGTTTGCTGTGCAACGCGATGAGTCAAAGTGCCAAAGAACCAAACTCAAAAGCCACACACAGAAAATAACAAGTGCGCCCACATAATGAGAGAAGATCAGGCGAGAGAGATAATAGATATAGATGAGATAGAGGGGGAAGAGCTGCAGTTTCTCATACACATTTATTACTGTGCATAAATGCTCTAAAGTTGTGGTAAGCTATGTAACAGGCAGAAGGCAGCATCTGAGTTACTATAAACTATATGTATATATATATATATACTTCTATGCCTGATCATTTGGTCGATTTGGAAATGTGCTTCTGTCTGTCTGTTTGAATAAGTTGATTAGAGGCGAATAAATGAAAGAAACTAAAGATAGTTTTACTTAAAGTTAATAAAACGTATTGCGCGATATAACAAAAGAAGCCAGACTAGTTGGGATTAGAAAATCGCTTGTCTATTGAACCTTGCTGATAATATTTTATGTTTAGCTTATGCTGGGAAACTCCCTCAAATGTGCATTTTAATATATGCCTCGAATTAATTTGCACTTGCTTTTCAATACATTTTTCTTTGCAAAATACAATTGAGTTGATTTATGTATGCTTCAGAACATAAACAATTCGATTTGCATAAAATTAAATTATTTTTAAAGACATTTTTAATTTATGCATTTATCCTGCAATTGACATGTATCCCAGAATTTAATTGAATTTATGCATATGATTTATACTGCATATATTTTGTGTGCGAGTGAGTGTGTTTGTGTGTGTGTGTGTGTGCAAAGGTGTGCGAGTTAAGTGATTTTAAGCAGATGTGGGAAATTGTTTGGTTGGCCACAGAAAACAGTCTTTCTGCCAATAAAATCAACAAAAGTAAATGCATTGCACACAGTTCACTCTGCAAATACCCTGTAAACAACTTCTAGTGCTCAAAAAGGTTAGCTTAGCTTTGAGTCTGTTGGACTATTTTATTGGGAATTGTGAGGCTGGCAAGGCTGAGAGATTTGTTCAATTTGATGAATTGAATCTCTATCTTGCTTGTAGCTGACTATTTGTATAATTTATACATTTTTTATAATATATATATATCAATATTTGAATAATATATTTATGTATGTATATATATTATTTGAAGTTCAAAATAGAAACTGAAATAAACTTTTTTATTTTACTTTGCTTTGAAGTCACCTTTCATGTTGTCTGCTGCATATTGCATCACTTAACTTATGATTAATGGGCTACAGGGTATTTCACAGAACAACAACAACTACAGCACATGTGGAACATGTGGAAAAGGGGGGAGGGGTGGGGCAACAGGAGATGGAAACATGTTATCACTTACAGCTCAAAGAGCAGCAAATAAGAATAATGTATAATGTGCAATGTGCAATGTGCAATGTGCAATGCGAGAAACTTAAACAACTTTTGCATGTCAGTCGCATATACCGATATTGATTTTCAACAAAGGACGCGACTCCTCGAGTCGACTCCTGAGTCCACTCCCCATTTTCACTGCTCGCTCCTGCTTTTCCCGAGTGTCGTGTGAAAACTAACGACACTGCATATAACTGACTGAGGAGAAAGGGGGAATGGAGGAGGGGGGATGGGTGGAGCTGGATAGGGGTGTATAATAAATGAACTGTGCATGCAAGAGAAATGGCAGCCCGCTTGAGGAGTTGGGGGGCTCTGGGCAACGACATGTTTCGCATAACCCAAGTCGGCAAAAGCGCGTTAACTGAAATGCCCAAAGTCCTGGGAAATGCTAATGTGATGCAAGGGGAATGAAGAGAGGTGGTTGGGATATGGGGAGATGGGGAGAGGTGTATCTTGTTCAGTAAAAAACAGTTTAAGTTGCTTTCTATATTATTTCACTTTTGCGTGCATTTTTTTTGGGAAAGCAAAGCATTCGAAGAACTTTCTTCAAGTTTGGATTTTTATTTTATTTTTTTGCTCAGATACTATTTTTATTTTCCTTTTCAAGCTCAGATGTGAAGTTGAGGTCCAAAATTTGTATTTCAGTGTTGATTTATTATATTTATTTATTTATATATTTGTGATTTATTATCAGACGGGCAAATGTGTAATATTTTCCGATATCGAATGATATATTAAATGACAACAAGAAGTTTGTCAATTTATTTGGTTTCATATCACTTTTATCTTTTTCATGCATTGCACAATTTTTACTTTGCGTGTTTTTCTTTTTCTGATTGGCCATTTTCAACGAATTCCCACAAAAGTTGTGAATGTTTCATGTTGATTTCATATGCTGCGAAACATATTGAAATAGTGCAATAAAATAAATATAAAAGTAAGAAAAACTCATTTATCAAGTGTAGTTAATAAAAAAGATACCCTTTATTTAAGAACTGAGTTTAGCAGCTGGAAAATTTAACGACAATGGGAAAAATTGCATTGATATATTAAATGAGAAATCAGTGGAAAGAGTTGACTAAAAGTTATGCAGTTGAAATGAGCTTGTTTAAACTGATATTGATATTTTTAATAATAATATACATACAAGATCTAGAAACCAGACAACCCTCACGACACTGTATAGGGTATTTACTTTATGTGAATGTCAATATGTACATTGAAAATAAGTTTGACCACATAGGTCAGCAAAAAGATATAAAGGAAAAACAGGAGTGTTTTGGCTGCGATAACTCGACAAGGAAACACCCTGGAAGCAGCTGTTAAGTAAATAAAATTGCTGATATTAGTTGATAAGTCAATCAATCAGTGATAGGAGAATGTGTCATCCAATTTTGAAGTGTTTATCGATATTGGGGAAACAGCAACACATCGAAATGAAATAAAACTTGATGTGCCTTTAATCCAAATTAAAAGTCTCTCTTCGATATGGCTATAGCTACGCGACTGTTCAAGAATATATATACGCCATTCTTTATACATATACTTTTGCACAGCTATAGCATACCCTCTTTGCTCACTTTCAATGAGTGCAGGGCGCATACAAATAAATGTCGATATCACATTTCAATATCAATTTTTCACATCTTCCCCTTTGACGCACACACACCCTTTTACACACACTCGCGCACACACACACTCGCACACACATACTCATTCATATGCACATCATTGCAGGCTGGCTATCAATCGGATCAGCCGCTGGGCGCCATTACGGCACAGAAGGAACAGCAACTGGGCAGCCCGAAGATGGTGCAAGAAAGTCGTGACCAGTACGAGGCGGCCAACCAAATCAATCACAAACAAAGTAAGTAGAGCACATCAATTCAAATACATACCTAATGAGTCAGAGCTGATTTTTTTTTGTGTCGCCACACATAATGAATTGAATGTGTGCCTGGTGCTTGGGTGTGTGCACCAAGCTGTTGCTGATCTATAAATGGCGCACAAGGCGATACTCGCTCGCTGACACCCTCGCTGACTCCTTTGCATGATGATCTTGATGAACACGTTCTGCTCATAAAATCATCTGTTAAACAAATGCGAAACATTGTGCTAAAACCTGACACATGAATTCCTTCCCTTCTTCTTCTTATTGTCTGGCATTGTGCGTCTAATGCTTGCGGCACGTGACAACACTCACACAAAACTGCCATCATTTTGGCGCAAATGTTTTTTCAGCAAGTGAATTGCTAAATTTTATAGTTGTAGCTTTCTAAGAAGCACCGTTTGCATTTCTTAATTTCAAAGTGAATTTTTCCATTTTCAGATTTCACACATATGCAAATATTTATTTAGCTTATAAATGTATACAATTTAATTTGTATAAACTTGCTACTCTTAACTATTCTAATATAAAATTTCTAATAAAAGCCCAGCCAGTAAATTCCATTGCTTGTTTCTGAATTCTAGAAAGAATATTTTCTGTACTTCTAAAAATGTTTTTCTAATGCATTTCTGCATTTTAGAAATATGTTTGCTAATATTATTTCTAATTAAATTATTTCTAAAACAAAAAAGACTTTCTAGCTTACTAAAAGTGAGTTCGGTTTTTTTCTGAGTGTACTCAGTGTTGACTGCTGATGCAGTAGAAAACACAGCCAAAGGGTAAAAATCTAGTTGAAGCCAAAGCCAAAATAGCGACACTTTCTAAATGGCCAGCAACAGAACTGACTAACTGACTCAATGATGGACTGACAGACTGACAGACTGGCAGGCGCACACATGGACAGACGGACAGATGGACAGACGGATGGACAAACAGACTGATTGACTGCAGAAGGCCAGCAACAAACTGGCTGTTTATTATTCTTTTTCTACTTTTTCTTTTTCTACCTCAACCAAAAACTCAAGCAAAATGCCAGAAATTTTCACTGTTTCTGCTTTTGCTTCTTGCTGCGCTTCTCCCTTCTCTTCTCCCTATTTTTTCCATGTGCACTTTCGTTGCAATTAAAACAAGTTAACTTGTCAACGTTTGTTAGGCTTTTCTTCTCTGCACTGCTCTCTGAAAAGCCTGCTCTACTATTAATAAAAGCATTCAGTATTCTAAATGAAAGTCTTCAACTTTAATCTGCTTAAATTAAGCAGAAGAAAACTTTTCCGTTTAGTTTCATTTCAAGTTTAAATCAGGCACATCTAATCGATCAATATAATAGTTGATTTCTTTATAAACATTTTATTTGTTTAATGAATTCTTATTTTTAGTGTTATAAATAATTATTCAAGCATCCCTTTTCTTTCCTATTCTTCTTAATCAATCGAGCTTTGTTAGTTAAAATATAGTTTTCACCAATCTAACAATACTTAATTCACTTTATAACCTAAATTTCATTTCTATTATATTATTGGTCATTTTTTAGACCTACCTTCAATGGTCAATTGTATATTTCACTTAGTTACAATAATTATTATTAATTAGAGTGCTTAATATTCGGTGTGCTGCAATTTGGTGCACAAAAATGTGGTATTTTTTTAATTTTCGTTTTTTCTTTTTTGACTAGTGCTGATCCTACCAATTACTTCATTAAAAGTCTCCTCGAGACTATCGCACATTCCATTTCTAACGACAACATTTGCCCAGTTGAGGAGTGCGCCAGAGAAGGGGAGGGGAGTGGGGAGATTCGAGGGGAGGGGAAGGGAGGGGAGCCGTGGAGCATTGGAGCATTGGAGCATTGGCAATGAAATGTGAGCTCATCGCGTGTATCTTTTACTTTGCCACTTCCATTCGCTTGGAAAATTGCCGCTTAAAGCGCGTGAAAATTGTCTGATTCTTCTTCTGCTCAATACCCTGTGCATATTTGAACAAGTGGGGTATATTAAGCAAGATATATGATAAATGTGTTTAAGGAATTTAGATTCTCGGCTTACTTTAAAATGTTTACTAACTGAAAAATTAAAAATAAAGTTGCACATTGAAGAATAAAATAAAATTAGAAAAAGTCTGTAATAATAATTAGAGTACAATATTTATGTCCAGGATTTGGGAATCAGACAAAATATTGTTAAGCTTTAATAGCTTAGTAATGAGGAAAGTAAAAAACGTAAAGGAGAGAGAAAGGGAGCTAAAGAGTGAACAAAGAAAAGATTGGCAACTCTCTGAACCTGTAGAGTAAGATACATTTATTACAGTTAAGCACGCTTCAAGGAAGAAAATTAAATTAATCAAGTAGAATTCCATCGAGAAAAGAGTTTCCATTATTATCGTTTAAGAGTGTCTTAGCTGCAATGCAAATCCGAATGGGAATTTAACTTTTCTGAATTAATACAGACTATAAAGGCTGCATAATTTCATTTCTGGCATGGATATTTGAATGGAAGTTTTAGTTTAATATACATTATATAAAATACATTTAGGAATTTACGATTTTAATGTAGAATTAATACAATTGAGAAAGATTGCTTAACAATGAATATAATTCGCAGATCGACGAAGGCATTTGAATGGGAATTGTCAAATTTTAATGTAGAATGAATCTAGTTAGATATAAATGATTAATTTAAACACCAAGTGCTGGGTATCTGTTGGTCGAGTAGTGCCTGCCAATAGCAAGCAACATTTTTGCAAGCCGTTAGCGCGTGTTTGGTTGGTCAGCAGCAGCAGCAGCAACAACAGCAGCAACAACAACAGCAGCACCAACAACAGCAGCAGCAGCAGCAGCAACAACTTCGTCGTCATTGCCACAAATGAAAGTGTGTCACTCAGCCTGGGAAATGGTTAGCTGATATGCCCCGCAAACTGTTGTTGCAGTTGTTGTTGCAGTTGTTGTTGCAGTTGTTGTTGTTGTTGTGGTTTTAAATGCGTAATGATGCAACAATTTTCTTATCACATTGTTGCCTGTTGCCTGTTGTCCGCTGTCGGTTGTCGGTTGTCGGTTGTCATCGATTAAGCACTGAAAGTCAGCTTTGGCTTCTTCTTTCCTTTCCTTCGTATAAATTGACTACTGAATACTGAGTACTGTTATTATTATTGGCATTTGCACAAGCAACATGTTTGTTTATTAACCGTTATCTCAAATGTTTGCTCAATGTTCTTGTTGCTGTTGCTGATTCAATTTTTGTTTGTGCATGCAATTTTCAGGGCATTTGGCCTGCTTTACTTAACGTGACTGCTAATCACTGCTGGTGGCTTAACGTATATATGCAGTTATTGCTAAGATTAGCAAGAGTTTTATCTATAACGCAATTTTCACTGACTTCATGACGATGCAGTTCAGCTGACTTAATGAATCATGCCACAAATGAGTCATGCTATGAATATTGCTTCTAAATTCGTTTCCATTACTTATTGAGAATTTTACTCTTCTTCGCCTTCCTTTATGTGTTTGTATGTGTAAACATTATTATTTGTTATTTTACTAATCATAATAATCTTTTATGTTGCTTAAAAACTCTATAGACCTTATTTTGGCATCAAGTGTAGTGAGACGATCCATAGATACTCAGAAGAGTAAGAAATGGATCCATAGTTAGATGGAAAAAGACCAAAGCCTGCCATTCCTTGCCATAATTTAATCTCTTCTCATCTGTTTTTTTAAGAATGGATCCATTTCAATTTGGTGTCTTTTAAACTAATTATTATCAACATACTAACCTTAATTTTAGAGGAGATTAGAGTAAAGCTTCCTTTGTATACACAATTTTGATATCTTCATTTCTTTAGACGCACTTACAAAAACATATATATTTATAATCCGTATAAATACACTGGATGACAATTTCCCATGAAAGTACGCCAATAAGACACAATACTTTGCACGGCACTAATTACACTTTAGCATACGCAAACAGCAAGCAGCATGCGCAATAAAAGCAACTCTCTTTTCTCTCTCTTTTGATATTTCTGCGCCGCAACAGCAAACTGCAAGCGATTTTTGCTTGCTCTTTCTCTCTCTCGCTCAGCAATTGGATAAAGATTTCTTTACGGTTATGTCACTGTTTTTATTGCACTTGTTTTGTGATCAGCGGATACCATTTTTTTCATTAGCTTATTAGTTAGATGATTTTTAGTTGTCAAAAATGCAAAGATCACTGAACAGAATAAGGGAGAGAGAAACAGAGCAGCACCAACTAACGCAAGCAGTTTCTGTTGCTCTACACTGCTTTGTTTAGCAGTAAGAACTATTTACAGTTAGTTCTACGCATTCGCATTAGTTAGATAAATTCTATTCACACTTTAAATAAAAGATTAAATAAGTATTTGTGTATGCAAATATTCAAACACTGACATTTCAAGCAGTTTTTGCAAATGTCACAGCCTTGAATAAATCTTCATTTAATGGTTTTATTTTTTGGTAGCTTTTTCATAGACTTGTTGCACGCGTGCGAATATTCGGCGCAGTTCAGTCAACTTGTCAATTTGAACTCGTTTTTGCCTTTCAATGCCATTGTTAACGTTATCTCGCCGATTAAACAGGATCAGTATGCAACGCTAGCATTTTTATCGCTCGCATTGTTTTACGCGCGTTTCTTGTTGAGTGGGTTATTAACCATGTCAGAATGGTTGTGAATTACTATTATTTATGCGATATTTCTGTTTTACAACTAGAGCATTTGATATTCGTTGCATCGATTAGAGGTCTTCTTGCTTTTTGTAATTTCTTTATGGATTTACGGACGGTTTCGCCACCTTTATTGCTATCACGTTGTTTACATTAAATGTTGCCCCTTTTACATTTGTTATTGTTGTCGCCATAAAAGCCATAAAAAAGCGTACGCAGTTTTTATGGTTTATTGTTGTTGTTTTTGTTGTCAGTTGCAGGCGCCGACCAAAATATTCGCAAAAAAAACGCAAGCAAAGCAAAAAAGTCGCAAACATCAAAATGGCACGCACCTGCCAACAGATGGAGCCACCATCAGAAGCTAAATGTTAAGCAGCAACAGTTTAAACGTAATGTTTATGCTGTACATATATAGTGTACATATATATTCATAAACATGATTTTTATGTCCGTCTCAGAATTGAATCTTAAAGAAAAGTCCAGCAAAACAACAAATGTGAGCAGCAAAGTTGGGTCCACCGACCGATAGATGGAGCTAAAACGACCACCAATCAGAATATAAACGTGAATCTGAATCAGTTTAAACAGTTAACTTTTGATATATATTGAATATATATATGTATATATCCTACATATATTTAAGTATGTATTTAATATCTATACTCTCACAATTGAAGAATTAAAATAGGCAAACAAAGCAAATTAGTCATAAGCATCAAAGTGCCGACCACCCATCGCCAGATGGAGCCAAAGCAGACACCAGACAACTGAATTAACTTAAGCACTCAATTGCTAACTCTTGATGTAAATATTGGCTTTAAATGCATATATTCCACATATTATATATGAACCATTAAAAGTGGTCAACAAGGCAACAAACTGACTCCCATCCACAGACAGATGGAACCACTGCAGTCATCAAGAATCAGAATCTGAATCAGAATCGGAAGCAGACTCAGTTTAAACAGAATGTCAGACTTTTGGTGGCTGGCAAGTAATGAGTGAACATATTCCAATTTAGATTTACACACATACATACACATATATGTAAATTCATATGCATGTGTGTTGCACGATTGAATCATCAAGTTGGCGTTGTCAGACAACATGGCAACAACTTGAGATCATCCCATGAATTATTCAGTTTGTCCAATTTATTACTGGCTGCTACTGCTGCTGCTGCCTGTGCACTTGCCCCTTGGTGGGTGGTGGCAGTGGCAAATTGCAGCTGTTAGCCGTGACCGTTGCGTTTGCTGGCAAGCAGCAACAGCTACAAAGCCCTCAAGGGGCATAAAGTCATTAGTGTGCTCCAAATGCAACTGCAGCTGCAACTGCAACTACAACTGGAATTTCACATGGCTTAAGTAAACAGTTAATTGTCCAATTGCGAAAGGGAAGAGAGATATACACAGCGAGAGAGAGAAAGAGAGAGAGAGAGAGAGAGAGTCAACATATAGAGACTAGAAACATATAAGAATAAATAATAATAATCCTAGAAATATACATTTAAAAAAAAGGGTCACTTTAAGGAAACCTTCACATAAACAAACAATTGTTTTGTATAATAATAACGTTGGCTTCTAGTCTCAATATCTATTGGAAATAATGGAAATTTATAATGTTTCGGGATTAACATTGTGTTCTAATTAAAAAGTTAGTTATTAATTATGTTTATAATGATTTATTAATTGTTGCTGTTTGCATTTTATATTTTTGCAATTTTTAGTGATAGAATTGGTGAAACTCCACACTGTGAGCTTGGAAACGGAGCCGCTGTGCCGGTTGCCGCAGCCGCGGATCATCCGGATGGACACGGATCCGTCGAAGAGGTATTCGCCGCGTTTCACCAAGTTGCATCGGTGCGACAAGAACAGCAGCTGCTGCCCCGACTTGCTGGTGTGGACGGTGAAGAGCACGTCGACCGTCGAGCTGCCGTTCTTCGTGTGGTCGTTGCTGAGTCTACGCGGCCGCTACATGATGGTCCCGTTCGTCAATCACACCGAATGCCACTGCGCCAGTCCGATAGCTCAGCGCAGGAAGCGCAGCAACCAGTGCCAGTGCCCCAACCACTTCACCAACTTTGGCCGCGAGTCCGACCAACCAATTCGGGGCACATTCGACCCAGTTGCCACAAGTTGCCGCTGCGATTGCCACCTCAGCGATTCGACGTGTCAGCGCATGAAGAACGGCGCCGAGGGATTCGCTGTCTCCGAGCTCAGGTTCGTCTTTAAATCGAGTCTTAGGCACTTTTCATTTATTATTATAATATTATAGCTTTTAAACAATCAATTAATTAGAATTATTATATTAAAATTGATTTTCTAAAAAACAAAAACTTGCCTGAAAATCATTCGAGGAGTGTTTTGAGGTGTTTCTTTGTGCAACATTAACTCGTCTTGTCTGCCACATTTGCAGGTGCATTCGTAGCCAGGAGTGCAGTCCGCCCATTTGCACCTACGGCGCCTTTATCCTTGCCACAGGACGCTGTCCGCATGCGACGCAGCGCCAGCTGGGATTTGGCTAAAGCTCCACTTTGGTTGCATGGATGGAGGGAGACCTGCCTGCTGCCGTTGAATACAATCCAGAACTGTGTAAACCCTTAAGTAATTACTACACACACACACAAAAACAGAAACACATACACAGAAACAGACACATGTACTACCTGCAAGAGAGGAGCATCTTCAACCACTGTGCGGCACAGTGGACACACTGTTGACGTACTTAGAAGAAGCCAATCAATTATCAAACACAAATTACAGCAACACTTTTTCTTAACTTTTGCTTAAGCTGACTTGCTTTGGGTAAACAAAATATTCTCGGAATATATATTTAAAAATATTTAGGTCACAAAAGCAAAAGCAGGCATTGCTTTTTCTTATCTTAAAAATGATTTATTTGTACTTACTCTATCCACTCGCTATTCGTGGACAGTTCGCCAGACAAACTTCAATCCATAAATTCATTTTTATTCATTAATACATCCTTTCTTTTCAACTTTGCAAAGCATTTAAGGAGCCTTATATATATATTTATTTATATATATATATATAAATATGTTCTTGATCAACGTCAGTTCATATATTTTTAGTTTCTTTATGGCTTAAATGCAATCAAGATGAAACTTTAGATATATCTGTGTTTTTGCTGAAGGCAGTACGTAGTTTGAAAATAAACGGATCGAACAATATCATATAGCTGCCGTAGGAACAATCGGTCGAAGGTTGAGTAGATCGAACTAAAGAAAACAAAGGTTTATCTTTGACCCGCATAAGAAGATATATCCATGTAGACCGAAGTTAATTGGCTGATATCCAAATTTTCCACAAATGGGAATTATTAGAAATATATTTGTGCAAAACGAAGATTACCAAAAAGAAATCTAAAGTGTATAAAAATATAATATTGCAAACACGGCACAAAAATTGATATTTTAGCAGCTTAACTCTGGTCTACAAGGCTATTTAATATTCGTCCTAAGATAACCATTTATTCATTTATTTTTTTTTTGTAAGCTCAGTTTTTAAAGACTTTAACGCCTACCTAATATTATATTGAAATCATAAGTCTCAACCAATAATAATATTCGTATAAACTATTTTACTAAATAGTATTGCTAAACTCGAGAAAGAGTTAAGAGTTAAATAGATCGAATAACTTTGGCAAACAAACTTAAATTTGCAAAAACTCTACTTAAATGCTTAACAAAACGTTGCTTTCCATTTGAGAGCAGAGTTAAACGTTGCAAATAAACTATTTAAATAAAGAGTATTGCTAAACTTTAGCAACATATTCGAATATTTGGCAAACAAACTTAAATTTTGCAAAAACTTTACTTTAGAAAACGTTCCTTTTCCAATTGAGGGCAGAGTGTAACGTTTAAGTTCGCATTTTGTATATTTAATTTAAAGAAAAAACATGTATAATCTACATCTATATATATATCTATACATATCTATAATATAAACTTAGACCACAGAACTGTGAGGCGAACCTTTTTTGAAATCGACAACAAAAGAAAAAAGTATTCAAACTAACATTCAATTGTAATTAAGTCTTAGTTGTAAGAAACCTATTTTATACCAATACATATATATATATATATATAAATAATCTATATATAATCTATACATTAACGAAAGGATACGAATAAACGACACTGCTAGTCAAGCGAATGCAGACGAGTCTATTTGATTAACCACAGTGCTGTCCAGCTGATTAGAAACATTGCGCCAAAGACGACAAGGCGTACATCGATCAATTGGCATTGCCAGATGGTCAGCTGCCTGGCGTTGCCAGACAGATGCAGGGCACCCTTATGCCTGATGACATACTCCAACCAATACACAGTCAAATTGCTGGCACTCAAAGGGCGATCCCTATAAAGCTGTGAATCTACTTGAATCCTTTGCTTAAAATGCTCTTCTTTGAGCAGCCTTTGAATAGTTGCCAGCAGTTCGAGTGGAGTCAGTGCATCCATGTCCAGGCTCAAGCCCCAGCTCCTGGCTTGCATTTTGAGCAAATTGGCTCGCTGATCGCCGCGCAGTGGCAATCCCAGCAGGGGTATTCCATAGTACAGCGCCTCGCTCAGACTACCCTTGCCGCCGTGCGTGATGAGCAGACGGGTGCAGGGATGGGCCAACAGCTGTGTCTGTGGCCACCAATTGGACAGTCTTATATGCCTGTTAGCCAAGCTAATCTCAGTGGCATTGTCGCCATCATAAGTCCAGCAAATATCATAATCCTCCAGCTGAGCAAATGCCTCTACAAAGATGCGCTCCAGTTGCGGCGGAGCTGAGCGCCAACTGAAACGAGTCCCGAGACTAAAGATGATAACGGAACGAGTCTGATTCAATTCCAAATCGGAGATGTCAGTCGATCTCGATTGCTCCATCACAATGCCTCCTATATCCAGCATGCTGGGCAACAGTGGAGCAATGGGGCCCTCGCTGATCATGTGGTGATTGTTCAGCGCCACCGAGACTCGAAGACGCATCTCCTCAAAGCTGGGATAGGGCGGCGTGGCAAAGTGCGTGCTGCCACAAAATGCAAATATTCATTAATTGAAGACTAAAGCAGCATTTGGAGTAGCTCTCAAATTGGTAAGCCCATTAAGAGAGATCTCATCTCGAGGTCTCATTTTAATTTAATCATAGCTCTTCTCTTCTCTTCTATGTTTTACTTCTCGATCATGAATTCAAATTTGAATATTTTATTTATAATTCAATTTAATCTATTTTTTACTTTTTGTATTATTCTGTTAATTATTTAAGAAATAGATCCTGGACTCACCTATAAATCCGCTGCATGACGCGCCTGGCTAGCAGCTCCGACGACTTCTCCCACAGTCCGAATACCCAGCCCTCGAATCCCGTTCTCTGACGACTGTCGTAGGGTTGGGGGACATACCAACGCTCCTCGGGATTGCCCAGCAGGCTGTGCACAAAGCCAATGGGCTGCTGAGTGCTGATAATGGCGACGGGGCACTCAAAGTGGGCTGCCACGCCCAGCAGATGATCATTGAAATGATAGCCAAGCAGCAGCAGATCATAAGGCGTGGTGGGCGTGGCATGCATAAAGTTCAGCCAGGCAGGTTGCAAGAGCAACTCCCCCGATTGCTCCAGAAGAGAGAGCGTTCTCTGCAGGCGACCCACAAAATTGGCATTGTAATCAGTTAGCTGCTGCTGCTGCTGCTCCTTTGGCTGCCAATCCACCAGAAAGTGTGTAATATTCTCAGAGAGCCAATCATCCTCGATGGGTAAGCTGGTAACGAGAGTCAACTGGTGTCCACGCTGGAGAAGCACACGTGCCACAGACAAATGGACGAGCAGCTGGGAGCGATGCACATCCACAAATACACCCAGAATATGGCTGCCTCCGATGTGTGCAACAGCCCAAGCAGTGAGTAGCAAGACGAGTGTCAAACCGAGTGCCCAGTTCATAACTGAACCCAAAAAAGAAAAAGACAACATAAAAAACACACACAGCATAATTGACGCCGTTTGGATATGTAGGCAACCACTGCAATCCATCAAATGCTGATAACATGCCCCGCAATTTGGTTATGCAACAAAGCTGAAAGCGAACTAATTCAATTTATGGAATTACCCTTATAATAAAAAATCATATCGCTTAATGAGTAATTGTTTTGTTTTGCTTTGCTTTTTTCCTGTCTTTGAGTGCACATTTGAAAAGGCAACAATTTATGTACACTGTACTCCCATTGGAAATGGACAAAGGGTATTATGAATCTGTGCACAAGTATGTAACAACCAGCAGAGAGCAATTTTGAGCCCATAGGGTATCTATATGCTTGATCAACTAGGCGATCTCTGAGACTATAACAACTAATTCGAACTAATTTACATTTTCGTATGCCAAAGACAAAGATTCTTTAATTTTATTGATAACTCGGACAACGGGCGTCCGATTGCCATAAAATAAATTAATCTAAAGATCGACATGCTTGATCAAGCATAAGATATTGTTATATAATATATAATAACTCTTCAACGATTGAAAGACGTAGGAAATGTATTTTCAAGTTTTAATGCAGAATTGAAAAAGATAAAAGAAACATGTATAATCACTTTTAGTGCAGAATTATAATAGATAAATAAAAACCTGCATATATATTAAACAGCTGTGTTTAGTATAGCTTCTAGTCGAGCTCTCTCGACTAGTGCATTCTAACTTTCTGTGCTAAGTATTTTTATAATAAAAAGTCAGTCAGTATCCATATACCTTATGGATTTTTAGATGATTCCTCCTCAATGCTTATTTTTTGGGCAGCTTTGAGAAGAAGTCCTCGTGAAATTCTTTCAAGATTAGCTTAAACTTATCGGCCTGCTGGGCCAGCAGGATCTTCTGTGCCTCGTCCTCGTTCTCGAGCATTTCATCCGCTTCGTGGAGCGTCTGCAGATAGTGCAGCCAGTTGGGCTCCAGTTCGAGAACCTGCTGGTGGGTCTCCTCTGCAATTGTCACACGATATTTGTGGAGGAGCACAAACAGCTCCAGCATGGGCGTTAATCTCATCTGCTTCAGGGGCACGGCGCGAACGAGGCGCTCGAACAACTGATGGGCAACGATGGACTCGCTGTGGGTTCGAGGCACTCGCATCACCTTCTGCTCATTGCGTGACATATAGCGATAGACAGCTGTACAGGTGGGAAATGGATTATTTTGTAGTAAGAAACTCGATTTATGTTATGAATATATATCAGAAGCCACTCACATTGTATTAGGTATGTTGCATGACTGAGCAGCAGTTTGATGTTCAGCGCCTGCCACTTCTCGATCCAGTCGAGCAGGGTGCTCTTGATGGGATTCTGATTGATGAGCACAAAGTGCACATGGGCAATGGCATCCACAAAGGATATATCATCGGCCAGCGAGCTATAATGCTCGATGCCGCCCTCAAAGACCCCGGCAGTCTTGGCGCTCGAGAGAAGGCGCTGGGTAAAAGCCTCCTCGGTCATCTCCCAGAGTGCCTGGTGCTGCTGCCAGTGGGCAATGTAGTCGCCAATATGTTGCTGCTGCCCCGCAATCTCGGCCTCAATGCGACGCACCAGCTCCGAGCATTCGGCATCATCGCGAAAGGCTCTCGCAAAATTCGGGCGCCTCTGCTCGCGGGGCAATTTCAGCTTCTGCCCCAAACGTGGAAACTGATCCACCAGGCTCTGCACGCGATCAACAATCCCACGCAGCACTCCGCCAATTGTTGGCATATCGGGCGAAAGGACTATCTGCGCCTCCTTCACATCGGACTCCATCACCAGAATGGGTGCGGGCGACATGTCCTCCTCGCACTGCAACGCCTCCAGCAGCAATTCCAGCGAGCCGCGCGCACAGCTCATAAAAGCACTCGCCAGCATATCATCAAAGACATTCACATATTGATGCCACTCCCTCGGCAGCTGCAACAATTGAGACTTGAGTTGCAGCTTTCTGTACTCTGATTGACATATTGAAAATATAGTTTGAGACTTAAAACAAATACTAGTTGCCGATAAGAAAACTGTTAAGTGATGCTTCCACTGGTTAATCGATTGTTAATCGAAAATCGATCCAAACTTGGTTTTATACTTTGATTGAGAATATATTATTTCGCATCCCTTACAGCTAAAGTCTTGAAGCTTCCACAAGATACTCCCAATAAACAAAGTGTTAATAGCTACGTCGACTGGTAAGCTAGGAAATTGATAACATCTACAAACGATAATCAACAAACTCAAATATCTTTCACAACTAGTCTCCAAATTTGGAAGGTATATTACCAGTAAAACTACAATCAGAGTATTTCTTAGTCGGTTACACTCGATTAGAATGTTTTCACTTGTGTTTGACCGATATTCCTGGACAATCCTTTAGTCTGAGCGCTCAGATAAAGATTACTCACCTCATCTTTGACGTCGTCGAACTCCTCCGACACGGCCAGCATCAGCTCGACGATGGTGTTGTAGTACTTGCGTAAGGCACTGTTGCCCCGATTGAGTCCACTGCTGAGCTGTTGCTCAAACACGGAAATCTCGACGGCGCCACTAAAATTCAGACGCAACATGGACGTGTCGCAGATGCGCTCGCAACAGCGAACAATTTGCCTGTTCGCACGCTTGTAGATCTGCATGACTTGGCGCAGTTGCTCCACATACCACACGCAATCCTCCAGCCACTGGGCATAGCCGGCATCGGTGTCGCCATCACCACCAACGGAGCCAAAGCTCAGCTTAAAAATGCCCGGCGCCAGCTGACGATCACAGGCCTGAATCAGAGGCCCGAACAGCTTCCTCTCCCTGGCAGTCAGTCGCAACATGAGGCGATTGTAGTCCAGGCACAGCTGCGACACACTCCAGTAAACCGATCGAAGCTGCTCCTGTCGCTCGTAGATCTTCCGCACTGCCACCGGCAACGCAAAGGCCAATCTCTCAAAGTGCTCGGCCTGCTGGCAAATGTCCAAGATGCCAACATCAATGTTACACTGCAGCCACGATTTGCGCAGCAGCAAATAACGCTCCAGCTTCTGGCCAAGAAGCGGACCACAAGTGGCGTACACTTGGTGCCACTGCTCGTGGGAGACTTGCATCTGGCGCTCGAATTGCTCGCGCAGCAGCTCAAACTTCTCCAGCACTTGGGCGGTCTGCGGCACCGCTGGCAACCAGGAGGAGCTGCTCTGAGCCAAGCGATTGCGTAGCCAGCGCAAACGTTCCAAGTTGATGCGATAGCTGAGTGTGTGTGCAACATGCTGCGGCAACCACGATTGATGCCGCTGCGAGCGCTGTTGCAGCAACAATTGCCGCATTGTCGCATCCATATCCTCGCTGAACAGTTGCCACACGCAAGTAACTTGCCGCAAGTAGCACTTGCGCAGTGTGGCATGATACGAGTAGTACAACATAACATTCAATGCCTCCAGTGACTCCTCCACGTTGCACACACAGCGAAACACGTTGGCAATCAGTCGCTGCTGTGTCTCCTCCATGCGTTGCACGCTCCTCCGATAACTGGACACCTTTTCATACCACTCAGCACGGTGCACGTTGAGCATCAGGTGCTTGGAGCCATTGCAGCGGAGTTGATTGAGTGCAAGGAGAAACTGCTGCTCCACACGCCCCGCAATCTTCTCCAGCTGCTCGCCACTGGTGCCACTAAACTGGGTCCTCTCCAGCTTCTCGTTCTCATCCAGGCGGCCAAACACAATCATTGCCTCGCATATATCCATTAGATCGCCGAGACGCTCCATGAATGCGTCGATCTGATTGAATATGTTGCCCAGTTGGAGTTGCCAGCCAATGTTCTGCTGCAAGCGATGCACGTGCTCCTTGTAGGCCATGCAACACTCCAGCGACAGGTTGCACATCTCGATGCCCAAGCGTGGACGACCCGTCAAAATAATATCCAAATCTATCCGCTCTGTGCAGTATTTGATTATCTGATTGCTCAGATTGCGAAAGAGTATCGTAATCCGATCACTGCTCGCATAATGCTCCGAGTGTGTCCAGATGAAGCGCATCAGCTGTATAATGTGTGGCAGCAGTTGCGACACTGCTGCCGGCGTGGCTGCCACATCGATTTTGGCGCATGGCTCCACGAGCAGATGCAGAAACTTTATGTTCGACATGGCCAAGAGTTGTTCCTGCTGGCCAGCCTCGAGCAGCTCCCCAATTTGGGTCATGTGCACAGATTGCCATTGGCGCAGCACCTTAAAGACACGCTGCACATCAAACTGGGCCAGCTGCGAGTTCATGCCCTGCAGCACCTCCACTACAAGTATAAAACATAAATAATAATTTTAGAATTGACATCTGATTTTCCAAAATATGTCTGTTGGGTTATTTAGGGGCGAAGAAAGTCCTCTTCAGGGATCACATTGCTTACACTTTTCATAGCGTAAATTTATATTGCTTTCCAAATAGAAACAGTTCATCGATCTATCGAGAATAAACTATATAAAAGTGATTATAAATCTGCATTAGATTCATTCCACCATTGGCTTGCTTAGAAATGCGAAGATTGGAACTACAGAAGATAGACGCGAGAAATGTATAACAAATGTGATTGAGTATTTTGAAATAACTCTCGAATTTTCTGACTCCAGCTTTCAAATTGTGAGAGATACATAGTCTTATCGATTTATACCAACAGGTATATCGGTTTTTGGAAGCCGACATCACCAAAAATATACCAAGCAAATATGCTGACTGATTTGCGATCATCGATTCTCATCGATTTCCTAGCCTCCTAGTAAATGTAGTAGAGGCAAGTAAATGTTCCAAGTTGTAAAGAAATCTCGTAATAAAAAATAAATCAAAGCTTTATAAATGAAATCTGATGAAATGATTTAAAAATGATACTCACAACGATATTCCCAGAACTCGAACTCATCGTTGACTGTGGCCAGTTCGTGGGGCACCATCAGCGTGCGATCGCCGAGCACCGTGCGAATCTGCGTGGTCCAGTAGACTGCAATGCTCTCTAGATTCTTAAACAATGGCCTGTCGCAGACAATCGGCTCGCCGCCAATCTGATGCAGCACAAAGGGGACATACAGTGACGAGATGCCGCCAATCTTGGCGTTCATGGCAAACATAAAGGCCAACAGCCTGTCCAGACTGGCACAGAAGCGTGAGCGAACTGTTGGATTCCAGTCGCTGTAGTTGCGAAAGATGGGCGCATAGAAACGCTCCAGCAGACACATGAGACAAGCGTCCACATCGCTGTGAATGCTCCCAAAATGAATCTCGTCGTGGAACCCATCAACTGTGAAAATCTCATTCGGTTCGCCGCGCAGAAAATAGCTAATGTCATCCACGTGTTCCGTGGGAAAGCCCAGACAAGCACTGAGCTTGTTTCCCTCATACCAAATGCTTAGCAACGGTTCATTGACCTCCAGCAGCCAACGGCGTATCATATCCAGCGGTTCCTCACGCCAATCCTGTTGTGTGAGTGAGTAGAGCAGCGTCATCCGTTGTATATACTCTACCAATTGATTGAGCTCTTCATCTGTGTACGTGGGACGCGGCGTTGGCGGACGCACTTCCTCCGGCTTAATCTCAACTTTGCGCTCTGTTGGGGAATATTTGATTAATGCAAAAATGTGAAAGTTTTTTTTGCAAATTCTCACCTTCATCATCGGATAATTCCGAGTCGGTTAGTCGTTCATCTTCCACAGCGCTCGAGGAAGTCATTTTGCACTTTTCGCAGCAGGACACACAAAATAAAACAATACATTGTTCCTATGGTAGCTGGAGCGCGTATTGAAAAAGCCGTTAAGTCAGCTGATAAAGTTTACAATTCTTACCAACGCTTAAATCTCGAAGGATAGCAGCTATCGATATATTGAGTAAACATATTGTTGGCATATCAAATGAGCGATAGCAGCGATCGATATATCGAGTAAATATTGTACGCATATCGACGCCAAAGTCTAATTCAAGCGCGACGTTGTTTTGCTCGTATTAAATAAAATAGAGATAAAATATATAGCAAAGCTAAAAACAAGATGAGTACTGAAGCAATGGAGCACGTTTGCTCTTCGGCCAATAAACTGTTCCCCGAGCTGAATATGCGTCTCAGCGACCTAACGCATCCAACAGAAGCATTTCTCACCCGTACTTTTGTGCATTATTTGCGTGCATTTGGCTTTCGCGTGGAGCCGCCCTACAATATTGAATCGAAGGATACGTCGCGGGAGAAGCGCCAATTCCTGAGCAAACTGTGCCGTCAAGTGGAGCGCATACTGCAAATCTCTTTTCCCGGCAAACCTTTCACCTACATGGACATCTTCGAGCCAAGTCTGTGAATTCCTTTTGACTGATTTGATAAATAATAATACGTGTTTATTTATGCAGCTGTTCGAAAGACAAGAAATACGCTGGACGTGCTCTTCAATTACTATTGTTTCTACAAAATGCACAAGAAGAAGATTGTCACACCGATTGTGGAGAAGCACAAGGAACATCATACGCTAATCTCAACACTTGGCGCCAAGCAAAAGGAATTGGGGCAAAACCAACAGGATGCGGCCCAATGGAAGATAACCAAAGCCAAGTCTGAGGCAAACATGGAACAACTACGCGAGGAGCTGCCCAAGGCACTGGCCGAGCTGCAGGCGCAGTCAAAGCTGCTCGAGCAGAGAGAAGCTGAAGCCAAATTGCAGGAGCAGCAGCTGCAGGAAATGACAGGCCAAGTGAATCAGCTCAAGCAGCTGGTCAGCGATGTGCCCAATGTTAAAAAGTAATTAAATATAATCTATAATATACATTAATATATTTTATAATTGTTAACAGGCAAACGGCGCAAATTGCTGCACGCATTGATTGCTTCAAGGTGGAAATTGCCAAGCAGGAGGAACAACACAAGGAGCGACGCATGGAAATCGAGACGAATCAGTTGCTCAACGATGAAATCGACAAGCTCTTTACCATACTTCCGCCAGAGGCACTGAGTGCCTACAAGAAGTGCCTCAAAGAGAAGGAGCAGCTGGAAAAGGAGCATCTCTCGCTGGAGACCACAAATCAAGGTCTCCTCACCAACGAACAGGAACAGCAACAACAACTTCAGCAGCGTGAAAACGAAGTGAAACAATTGAAACTCAACTGCGAACACGAAGCACAGGTAGCAAAACAAAAAATTGCCGACCAAGAAGCTGAAATTGTCCAACAAGCTGCTCGAGTGGAGCAACTGGAGCAGAGCAATAATAATTTGCTGGAGCAGCTGGAGGCGGAGCAGTGTACGGTTGAGCATGTGAAGAGCTTCGTTGTGAAATTGGATGATAAAAACATACGCGATATTTAAGTTCTTAATATATTTTCATTTGATTATTTCTAATTCGCGATCTCTGCTATTTTTTGTGGTTATGTATCCATTTTCTTGCTCTCCAAGTGTGCCTTCAGCTGTTGACTGAAATCATCCTCGACATTATCATCGTCCCAGTTGTCCTCCCACACATTGGGTTCCTCCACATCGTCGGCCACACGAAAATCTGCGATTGTAATAAATGTAATTTCGCATTTGCCAAAAACAACAACAAATTTCTTCACCTTCAGCGGGAAACTCTTCGAACTCATCGTCTTCCTCCAGCAGACCCAAGTCTTCACTCTTCTGATTCGTCTCCTCCTTATCCTTATCCTTTTCCTTATCGGCCGAAGACATTTTTATTTTTCTTTTGTGTGTCTGGTCTTTAATTGTTAAACAATTTCCTTGCTCAATTTGACGCCGAAACGAAATGATGCCGAGTCATTCGTCTAGTGATGAGCAACTAGGCTTATCGATATATCGACAGCGTAATGTGAGACGATTATTGGTATGCAAGGCGCTGCCACATCGACGTTAGAAAAGTTGGCGCGCTCTTTGCTTTTTCAAATATGCATTTATTAATTTTTTTTGTTTTTTTATTATAACATTTTGACTTGTGGCTATTTGACTTTCAAGCTAATAGGGTTATTGAGCAGTTTGAAATGTACGTAACGTTAACATTTATAATAAATAGTTTTGCTGTATGCTTTTGATTCATTGCATGTTTTTGGTTTTTTTTCTTGTTTGTTTTTTCTATCGATTCGTTTTCTTTTGCTTGCTGGGCTATTATTTTTTTGTCCAGTTGGATTTTTTTGCTTGCCAAAACTGTTGATTTTTTGTTGTACGCTTATTGTAAAAATTTTGTATGCCAAAATATATCTACATGTGTATTATATAGAATTTTTGTTTCCGTTTAAATATGCTACTTTTATAAAGGAATAAAACACCATACATTTGATTAATTTATACCATATTTGAACTTATTGTTCGATTTGTGTTTTTCTTTGTTTTACTTCATTATGGTTTATTTTGTGTGTGTGTGTTTTTTTTTTTCATTTTGTTTTTTAATAATGGGCTTTCTCAATCTTTGTTTATTTTATTTCTGCTCTATACATTATTCATCACAGACGCACAACGCCAAATAAAAAAAATGCAATGCAATTATTATCATCATTTAACAATTTGTTTTCAAGCTCCATTTTGCTTAACTTTGACGCCGACCTCTTTAGAAAATGCCATTGTCCAACTGATTACAATATTTTTTCAGGTTAACATATATAATTCACATTTTTATAATACTAATTAGTGCTGCTCTTTCCAAAAGTTCAATAAATAATATAACTTTGTTGTGGTTTTTCTTTCTTTTTTGCTTTAGTTTTTGTTGCATAGTTGGGTGCTGTAATTTGATTAATTTGATTATTTAAAAAGTGCATGCCGCGTCCCCTTTTCCCCTTTTAAGTTGCACGGCCCTATTGTATGGGTGTGTGTGTGTGTATATATATATATATGTATTTATGTATATAGTGGTATGTGTGTTTTATTACATAGTATATGAAAGCTTTCTAGAAAAAACAGTTTATCACATATAGAGAGGAAGTGTTAAATATGTTTGTTTTCTGTTCTAGCATTTTGCGTTGGTTGTGTCTATTTTTTTCCTTTTTTCTTTTTTGATTTGATATTTTTGTTTCGACTTTAAGTTGAATAAAACTACAAACATGCATGGTATGTATATACTATTGGTAAACTAAATTATACAAAAAAAAAGAAGAAATCAGCTTAGCCTCATAAAATGCATACAGTAGTAGTAGTAAATAACAGACATACACATTCATCATTATCATCATCGTCATCATCATCATCGTCATCATTATGTCCATTTGATACACATTTGCAAGTTTTTTTCAAGACGAAGAGCACCAATAAAGTTACGCTTGAGCTTAAGCAAAAAAAAAGATACAAACATATATATGTACACATCATATATATCTATGTACATATATCTATGTTGGGGTAAAACAAGTTGCATTAATAAATATGGACAAATAATATGACAAAGAATTATTTTAACAGGCTAAAATACAGTTACAATACGGTTTAAGTTCTAGCACACATAGTAAAGAGTTCTCTCGCTCTCTCTCTCTCTTTCTTCTCACTTCTCGTCACTCGCTACTTCACTCAGCACTCGTTACTCGTTACTCGTTGCTCGTTGCTATGTGCGCAGAGAGACTTCTGTAAATAGTTGAGAGTTTGTTGGTTGTTTTTTTTTTGTTTTGTGTGTGTTTTTGTGTCTCTTCATTTTTTTTAAAACGCTAAGCGTTCTCTAACGGTTTTTGTTTCGCGCTTACAAACTACATAAATACACATCGAACATCAAAAATATTGATATATATATATATATATATATACATATATATATGCATAATAGTAATAATAAAGGATTAATGCAAGTCATGCATGTACTAAAAGTCGCTCACAGCAAATGCAGCGAGTAAAATACACTTGCTCTCGCTCTCTTTCTCTCGCCGCGCATTTTACTCGCCACGCTTATGCATTGCGAGCTTTACAAGCTACATATATATATATATATATCTATATGTAATAATTACAAACAACAAATTACTAGAGGAAACTGTTTTTTGTTTTTGTTTTTTTTTTTTGAAGAAAACTGCTTTTTACTCGCGTCTTGTACGTTTTGGACGAGTGGCTGCCAGCGTCGAGCTATCGCCACTGGATGCTGAGGATGCACCACTCGCTGCAGCATTGGCTGCATTCCCTCCACCACCGCCACCACCACCAGCACCAACGCCCTCCGCTGAGGATATGGCCGTTATGGTTGCCGAAATGGTCGCCGGCTGTCGATTGTCTGCCACGCCGCGCACCTTGCGCGATGCCACCGATTGGGCGGTCACCTGCAGCGAGATGGCGTGCGTATTGAGCTTCTCTGCCAGCAGCAGATCCTTGAGACCCTTCATCTTCTGGCTATAGAGTGTGATCACGGGACGCTTTAGCATTATCTCGAACGGATCGTAATCATCGACAAGTGGTGCAGGTGGAGCCTGCTCAACGAGGACGTTGCTCTTGTTGCTGCTCTCCTCCAATTTAGCTTCTTTGTGCTGCGCTTTTTGCTGCTGCGTGTCATTAGCCTCACTCGGTGGCAACTGCGTCAAAGTGTTGCTGCTGCCCCCATTGCTTGTTGTTGCTGATGTTGATGTTTTAGCCTCCTTATCAGTGTTGTTGCTGTTGCTGTTGCTGCAGTTGTTGTTGTTGTTGTGCGTTGCTTCGCTGGACGTGGTTTGCCCGGCGGCGACAACAGCTGCCGTCTGCTGCTTTTGATCGGCAAATGGCTGACCACCGCCCTGCAGCAAAAAGTCGGGATTTAAAATCTTCTCGCCACAAGCTGCGGTTAAATCGGCCAATGTTGTGGGTAGCTCCGATTTGGGCTTCTGTCAACAAACAAGAAGGAATACAATTAGTAGTTAATTACAAATGGTAAATAAAATAAAATAAATCATATCAATCTAGTAGATATTTTTGGTTTCTGCTGATGAACCTCAGAGATGGTCATTTCTAATGATTGATTATAAAGGGTTCAGTGTCTTTTCAGGATTGGCTAAAACGGCTTTCGTTCATATTTAACTATGATAATTTCGGCAATATTGATAAGCAAGAGCTAAAGAGACTGCTGCTAAGCATCCTTTGGATATCCAAGGAATCATTCTTATTATTATATAATCTGTTGTCTAAATGCACAATTACCATATTCCAGCACTCATCTAAACAACCAAAATAACAAAATGATAATAGATACATATATGCAGGCTGCATATATATAGAACAGCCAACGGCAGCCCACACATTGAACAATTCCCATAGAAAACTCAATTAAAAGTTGACCTACATAAATTTAGAGTCAAAGGAGGACCAAAGTGGGTCAATCAGCCAGCCCAACTTTTATTACGCACCTCATCTTTTTTGACAACCGAAATGTTGTTATTGTTGTTGTTGCCCTCCAAATGCAGCAAAGCCTCTGCAGTTGCCGCAGCTGCCGCAGCTGCTGCCACAGCAGCCGCTGCCTTTTTAGCCTCCAAAGCGGCGGCCTGTTCGGCCTCCAAGTCCTCGGGCAGCTTGATGACCACCTGTGAGCGTATATCGTAATCAAACTTGGTTATGTTGGTGACCAGTGGTTTGGCCCAGCCAATGTGGAGAATGGGCGTCAAACTGTCCTCCTCCCACTGACAGATGCCGTCGTAGAAACGCAACAGATTGGCAAACACCTCCGAGTCCCGAATAATGCTGCGTGCCGAATGACCCGAGCTCTCCGTCTTCATCACGTACGGGATGAGCTCGTTGGCAATGTCGAGCAGCTCCTTGTAGATCTCCTCGTCGTCGCGACACTGATACGTGTACAGCCGGATGACATCGGCTGCATTGGCCCAGGCGGCGAATGCCTCGCGATACTTCAACAGGCGATTGTAGTAGTTGCCCTGAAAGATGTGCGGATACACATGATGATTGTGATAGTGGGTTCGCGACGATTCAATGGCCTCGCGGAATAGTTGTTCGCAGCCAATGCTGCGATGCGTCCGATTGATCTCCTCCAGTTCGCCGAGCAGACCCAGTGCCATGGGATATCGCTTGAGGTGACCCAGATCGTAGAGTAACCAGAGCAATTGTTGCTGCAACTCGGCAACCTCAACGCAATCGCTATTCGCACTCAGCGAAATGTTGAGTGCCACACAAATCGCAGCGACTTCCATGCCACGTTCACAGACCACAGCGAGTCCACCCAGGTAGAGCCACGAGCCGGATTCGATGCCGGCGCCAATGTCCTGGCCACGCTTATCCTCGCTACCCTTGCCGTGCCAGGTCACCTCGATGCTCTCCATCATGCTTCTGGCCAAACACCACCCAAGCATGATCCTCGGAGATGGCCAGACGCACATCCCTATAGCCCAACAGCTGACAACCGGCGGTTGTGGCGAGTGCCACACCAAAGCAATCCAACTTGTTGCCCGACAAATAGCTGTAGAGATTCTGCAGATGTGCTCGATCCTTGTAGCTGCTGCGTATCAGCGAATTCCAAATCACATCCGACACCTTCTTGATAATGTCCCGTGTCGCCTGGCGATGCGGCTTTGGTTTCTCCACCACCGACAATATGTTCTGGAACTTTTTGTAGAGACCCGCAATCAGCTCGTGTGTCACAACCGGAAAGGGGACGCTGTTGCCCATGATGACGTCACTGCTGCCACCTAAACGCGCCAATTAACAAATGCAATTAGTATTAACAATTGACAATCACAAACAATTATTAAATACAGTAAATTATTAAAACGCAACAATCACAATAATTCGTATATTGAGCTTCTCTTCTCTTTTTCTTTTCGATTGTATTAATTTTACTTTATGAAAGAACATGAGATTAATTAATAAAAATATATTCATATATTCGAACTTCATAACTTATCACTTTACCTAACATTTTGATTCGCATTTCCTGTTCTTTTATTTTATAAATTGTCAACTGTTTTTCTTTTCTAGCAAGCTCTAAAAAGTATGCTTCGAAATTTTCTCACTTTGCTAATATACGGTTTACATTGACTATATTCGAATTCTTTGGTATTTCAGAATTTTGTAGTAGCCTTACGCCCAAAAAGGATTTTTATATAAAATAGATTTATAAATATATAAATTAATTAAACTCTTTAAAAACGATAGATTTCTGAAACAAAAATCCTCAAAAAAAAGTGTTCAGCATACTCGTATAAGAAATTGTTAAAAATATTTTGCAGGCTTCAAAATACTTTTAAAAATATTTTGTTTAGCTAATAAAAATGTTAGAAAAATATATTTATGCGTAACTTTATTGAAATTGAATATTTTATTTATATTTTTTTAAAAATATATTTTGATCGAATAATATTCACACTCTTTTTTTAGTTTGTCGTTTTCAGTTAAATTCAAAAAATCGAAATGAAAACTGAACTTCTGGAATGGAATCCAACCTTTACAAGGAAGGAAAGAGGACTTTATGCTCACCTAGAGTCGCCTGAGCTGCCTGGGCAGCTTGCGCCGCCTCGCCCGTTGTCAGCGACAGTTCAATGTAGCCGACGACAATTGAGAGCAGGGTCAGATCTGGTTCGATGGCGCTGGTGAGGGAACGACGGAATAGATTCACCACATCCGATGTGGATTTCAAGGGGAACAGGCTGGCGTCAACGATGCCGTTGAGGGCCATGCACGGACTGGCGCTGGCGCTGCGTGTAACTGTTGACATGTTGACGACGCTTGCAGCTCTGCTGCTGATGCTGCACAACACTTGACAGCACTAAACAGAAAAAAGGATTTGTTGCACACTGTGTTCTATTGCTTTTGGTTTGTTCTGCTTCTGCTTCTGCTTCTGTTGCTTCTTCTTCTTCTCTTCCTCTTGTTCGTTTGAGCAGTTGCGCTGTTGTTGTTGTTTAGCACTGGCCGCAGGCGCTGTTGCATGCACACTGGACGAGTTGCACTTCCACTTGACAGCAGCAGCAACAGCGGCAGCAGCGGTAGCAGTACAGCCAGACACTTTGTTGCTGCAACATTTGAGCGGAGAGCATGGGCCAAGGGAGGGGGCAGTGTGTGTTTGTGCAATGGACGCCACAAGTTGACAAACAACTTTTTTACTATCCACCTTGTTTGCGCGCACTGTTTGCCCTTTTTTTTTTCTTTTTGGATTCTTTTTTTTTTTTGTTTAGGCCTCTCTTCGTAGTTTTGCTTTGTCGCGCTTTGAGCACTTATTCCTGAGCAGGATTTTTAATGCAATGTGTTGCGCTATAGATGGCGCTGCATTTTTAATATATTATTTTTGCAATTGCAATTTGTATTCTCTTTTCGCGTTGCGCTTTTCTGCTTCTTTGTGTATATGTGCAAGTGAGTGCTCTTATGTGCGTGTGTGTGTGTATGTGTATGCCTGCGTCGGTCAAAATTGCACTGGCGCTTCGTTAATTTCTGTCGTGCAGTTTACTGTTTTTGTTGTTGCCGTTAAATATCCTGTCGTCGCTTCGCACTCGTTTTGCACACGTCAGCAGCCGCGACGGCAGCAGCGCTGCTTGTTTGGCAGGTGCGTTGAGCGTCGGCAGCAGCAGCAGCAGCTGAAATTGCGTAGCGTTGCCGTTTTATTGCGTAGCATTCAAAGTAGCTCCCCGCGCCACCTCACCAGCCCCTCGCTAACACACGTGGGAATCTACGTCGTTAATATCTTTTCTCTCTCTCTTTTGCAGTGTGTTGAATTTTATTTTATATTTATTCTTTTTGTATTTATCACAATTTTATTTATTTTATTTTGTTTGATGCGGTTAAAATTTGTGTGTTGCGTCGACTGTTTGTTGTTGCCGCTGCTTTATTATTATTGTTGGCATTTTGCTTTGGCCAATCGTATGCGTTTTTTTTTGTGGTCTTTTTTAGCGTCATTAGCACACTTGGCAGCACTCAATTACAGCGTTGCCACCAGGCCGCTTTTAATGCGAGTCACTGTGAAGAGAGTCACACTGGTTTTATATGCAAACGATTTATATTTAGTTGTTAGTTTTAAAGGTTTATAATTGTTCAATAATTTAACTTTAATAATACAACTATTATTTATAATAATAATAAATATAAATAATACTGGGGAATCTATCACTAAGATACTCTCAACCATTCGCAGTTACTTTACAGTTGCGCATCTCTAGCAGTTTTAATAAAATACATGTAAACAAATGCCGGCTTTCCTCGACTTCAATTGTTGCAAAACCATCGACTGCAAACAGGGCGCAGTGCGTGCTGTCCGCTATAACGGTAAACCTTGAACAGTGTTATTAAACGTTGGAATATTTATATGCTTTCTTTGCTTTTAGTTGATGGCACTTATTGCATGAGTTGCGGCTCCGACAAAAAGGTGAAACTTTGGAATCCCGCAACGGGATTATTGCTCAAAACATATGGCGGCCATGCTGACGAGGTGACAGATGCTGTGGGCAGCTGCGACAGCAGCTATATCGTCTCTGCCAGCCTGGACAAGAGCATCATCTACTGGGATGTGTCAACAGGTGAGAAAACTCTTCTACTTCTACATACAGTTGCGTGCAAAATTATAGCACCACTATTTGGTTTGTTTTTTGATTCGTAAGCAAGCGATATCGTTGTGATGCCGTTATTTTGTGCACAATTGTTGCCTTATAAATATTTATAGATAGGCAAGAATTTATATAATCTACAATAACGAGTTCTGTAAGGAATGAGTGTAAGTGCTGCTATTATTCTACCCCCGACTGTATGCAGACTCATCTGTTCCCGTTGCATTCGCAGGTACTCCCGTGCGTCGGCTGCGCAGTCACGCTGGCGGCGTGCGCTGCGTCTGCTTCAACGAGGACTCGAGCATAGCGATATCGGGAGGTCGGGATAATGCCGTGATGTGCTGGGACATACGCACCCGGCGCCTGGAGCCGGTGCAGGTGATGAAGGAGGCAAAGGATTGCATTACCACAGTGCTGACCAATGAGCAGAAGATTTATGCCTCGTCACTGGATGGCTGTGTGCGTCACTACGACATACGCATGGGCGAGATGTGCTGCGACAAGATTGGCCAGGGCATCACTTACCTGGCGCAGACGAGGGACGAGCAATGCCTCGTCGCTGGCTGCCAGGACAGCGTGGTGCGTCTGCTCGACTGCGAATCGGGTGGTTTACTCTCCGAGTATAAAGGCCACCAGGCCGATGATTATCACATCGAGTGCGGCATCTTGGCCAGCGATGCGCATATTGTGGCCGGCTCCAGCGCGGGAGATGCCTTCATCTGGGATCTGCTCGAGGCGAAAGTGCTTCAACGCATTCGCATAAGTAGTTATTTCTTATATATATACTAAATCCGATCTTAAATTTGTTATATTTTTAGGTGATAATGGAGGCGTGGTGCATTCCTTGGCAACGCATCCCAAGCGACAGGAGCTGCTCTTTGCCAGAGGAGGGATATGTATGTCTTCTCAGCAGATCTTCAAATTGAGGAGCAGCAATTGTAGCAATGCTGAAATTGGGATTAAAACACCCCCTATAATAGTAATAGTAATTGTAGAAATGGCAAATCTTCTAGCATTTAGTATTAGCTTAATTTATATCGAAATAAGGCCAGTCATAATTCTGTTAGTTTTATTGTTCTTCTGAAATATTATTTATACACTCATCAAGAAAATCATCCTACATTTTCAGGCTTTGTATTTTTGTGAATTTTTCTAAAGTTTACAAAAAATATATCTAATTTTCAAGTCGTTTTTTATGAAGAATTATTATATTAGCTTTGTTGTACTTATATTATTGATAAACATAAACAATAAAGCGGAGACAGTAAATTTCAATACATGGTTGGAATCTTCTGATAAATATATATATATATATAAAATCAGTAATAATCCTACATTATATAGAGTTTGACTCCCCCTAGAAATAAGCATTCCCACAACAGGAATATCAGCACTGAAATGGATGAAAATCGAGTCTCCCTCAACAATTAAAATCACCAAATTGCATTTCTTTGAGGGGAAAAGGAAAAACCATTTATTTGACATAATTATTTTTTGTTTTTTTTTTGTTGTTTTCGTATTTTTTTTTAATATTTAATGTATTTTGTTTGTTTGTTTATATAGAGCATGAATGTACGTAGTAATATGTTGTTGTTGTATGTATGATCTGGCTTATATAATGCATAATCATGTTTGTGTTGTTGTTTTACTTGTTGTTGTTGTTGCTGTTTTTAGCTATAAATTTGTTGGCCTGCAACGCGCTCTTCCTTTATCTCGTATTCTCCTACAAAAAGAATGCCCAATGAATGTGCAAGTGCGTGCGTACGTGTGTGTGTGTGTGTGTGTGTTTGTTTGTTTGTGTGTGTCTATGAGTGCGTTGCGTGTTTATGTGTTGTAGGTGTGTATGTGTGTGTGTGTGTGTTTGTATGGGTGGAGCGCCGCTCTCTCCATCATTCTCAAACTCTCTCTCCGTTGTGGGGGTTGGGGGACACAAAGCCGTTGGTACGCTGCGCATGCGCTTGTCGAACAAAGGCTGGCTGCTTTGTGGGCGCGCGCGCGCAAGCAGAGCGTACCAGCGGCTTAGCACGAGAGCTTACACTCTCTTCTCTTTGTCGATCTCTCTCTCGCACACACACACACACACACACACGCACACAATGCACACGCACAGTGCACACTCACACATGCATGGGGCTTTCGCATTTTGTTTGCAGCGTTGTGTTGGCCTCTCTTTCTCTCAACTGTGTTTTTTTTTCTGTTGTAACTGCGAACTTCAACTTACGCTGCTTTGCTGCACTTACAATCTATATATTACATATTACATATATGGGTTTATACGTATGTATATGTATGCAATTTATTTATTTGTATATATATATATATATATATATATACATATATATATATATATTTATATATGTATGTTTGTAATTATGGATTTATATATGCATAGTTTTAATGTACTCGTATTTTGTAGTAATATTATTATGTAATTTTGCGTTAGCTTATTTATGTATATATATTCATATATATATATATATATATATATATATATAGACATATCTAATTATGTGTTGGTGTGTGTAGTTTATATAATAAACGATTCTCACTTCTTACCACTTTCATCATTCTCTCGCTCTCTTATAATTAGATATACAATCAACAAAAAACTCAAAAAATTCGCATTTTCTTTTTCTTCTTCGACTTCTTCTTCTCAATCATCTTGTTTGTTTTGGGTAAAGGAAAAATACATTCAAGTTGTGTGTTTATATGTTAGGTTATGTTATGTTTGTATGGGTTGGTGTGTGTGTGTGTGTATATATGTAAATTTACAATTAATTAAATAATAGAAATAATTTAAAAAAGTACAAATTAATGCGATGGTGTTTATAGAGTTCAGCATGCTCATATTATATATACATATATATATATATATATATATATATATATTTAGCATGAATCATTTTTGTTTCAAATAATTGTTTGCTTATTTTATATGTATTTACTTTTTAAAGTTCTTTTTTTGCTGTTTTACTTTTTGTTTATTTTGTTTTTTTTTTATGTGTGTTTTTCGTAATAAACAGAAAATCATAAAATTTTATGTCTATTTTGTTTTTTGTACTCTGTTTTGTTTTTGTTACTGCCTGTTGTTGTTGTTTGTTGTTTTTCTCACATTTACTTAAACAATAATTGAACAAAATTGTTGTTTGCTGCTTTTTAATTACAGTGGCTATTTGAGTTTTTCTATTTATTTTAATTCCTTCTTTTTTTTTGCAAATGGAAAATATAAAAACAAGTTGTTAATTAGAAAAATTAGTAATATTTTTTCTTTTTGTCAAACTGCAAAAAATTCCTGACTAAATTTTATACAATTTGCCCCATTGTTGTCAACGTTGCTGCTTGCGCGCCTTCAACAGCAGAGGGCGCGCGCCACAGCTTGTTTACATTTTTCGACGCAAGAGAGCGCGCGCGCGCCTCTCAATGCCGCCTAACAGCGCGGTTAAGGTTAATGCATTGCTGCTGCTGCTGCTGTTGCTTAACATAGCTGTGTCGCTTATTTAGTAGAGTAGGAGTTGCTGCTGCTGCAGCTGTTGCTGTTATGTTATTACGAGCGCTGTTAATGCCGATGTTGCTGCTACTGATGCTGTTAATGGTAGGCAATCAGGATGACGGCAGCTGTTTGGCAACAATGACGCCAGGACGACACTGTTTCAGTGACGTCGTTATGGTCACCGGCTGATGTGACGTGATCGTTGCACCGCCAACCGTCCCACTGCTGCCGCCGCTGCTCGTCTGAACCTTAAAAATGGCTGTGGGTGTCACCACATCCTTGGCCGATTTGGTTGTAATAATGACCTGCTTATTGCCGCCAGTCTTCAGCTGCAGAAATGGTCGCAGCTCAGCGAGCGCTGTATGCTGTTTACCCGTTGTGGTCAGAGCCAGAGGCGCGTCCTGCGCCAGGCGATGACTCGTCGTGATCAGCTGATGATGTTGTTGCTGTTGATGTTGCTGCTGCTGCTGCTGCTGCTGATGTTGCTGATGGTGCTGTTGATTTTGCTGCTGGTGGTGTTGCTGCTGTTGATGTTGCTGCTGATGCTGTTGATGTTGCTGCTGATGCTGTTGATGTTGCTGTGATTGATGATGTGATTGATGATGTGATTGATGCTGCTGCTGTTGCTGCTGCTGTTGCTGCTGCTGTTGATAGTGATGCTGCAATTTGTGCTGCTGGTCGCCGTCGGCAAACAGATGATCTCCTTCTAGATGCCGAATGGCCTCCACAATTGTCTCCAGATTTTGGCGGGAGCGTGTAAAGACCGCGGTGGCACCCATCACCGTTGTCGTCGTCGGCTGATCCAATTTCTCGGTTTTCACCTTGACGATCTTCTCATTGATGCGCTCCACTTCGACCTTGGGCGTGGCCTTGATGGCCGCCTGGAGGATGGGCGTGCTCATGCCCTCGGCATACGCTTTGGCAATCGCATTCACGTTGACCTCGTTCTCCGATTCCGTTGAACTGTTCGATGAGAGGATGACCTCCTCATGCACCTGATCCTCACTGATAATCTCAGCGGCTGCATCCGATTCAAGCTCCTCGATGCTGGAGCAGACCACAACTTGCTGCTGGCCTGTCATCTCATCGATTTCGACGTAGGAGACGGTGCCGCCCAATTCCTCCAATTCATCGGCACGCACAAAGTTATCGGTGTGTTCGATAACTTCGCGTGGTATCGAATAGGTGCCACCACCACTATTGCTGCTGTTGTTGCTATTCACTGTGGCTGCTGCTGCCACAGCAGTGTGCGGCGGGGCAGTTGCCACACTGTACAACTGCCGCTTGATCATCTGCAACTCATCCTCGAGCAGGCGCCGCAAACTGCGCTCCTTCTCCAGCTGCTTCTTCATCTCTAGCAACTCTTTGGCTGCAATTATGCTGGCATTATTCAATTTTGCTGCTGCCCCACTAGCGCCACCGGCTGCTGCAATGGCTGCTGCTGCAGCTGCCCCACCAGCACCAGTGAGCAGTGTCATCGGTTCGGGTGACATGGAACCCAATCCTTCGTCGGAACTGTCGCTGATCGTTTGCATAATCACATTGTCCGTCAATTTTCGCTTCTTAATGGCAACTGCATTGCCATTTTTATTGTTGTTGTTGGAGGATTCGTTGTTGCTGCTGCTGTTGTTGTAATTGTCATTTGAGGCGCCTCCACCACCTCCGTTTGCCTCATGTTCGCCCACCTGCCTCTTGAGTTCGCTGTTTTGGGTCAGCAGCTGTGTCTTCTGGTTCTCCAGATCGACTATATATTGAAAGGTCTGTTGCAGTATGGCAGCCTGCAAGGAAGAGTTCAAATTGGGACTATTAATATACATATACATATAATACATATATATAAATATTATAGAACAAGATTTAGTTAATACTAACACTCCAAATGGAATAAAAATGAGGAATGTAGTTTATAAATATTTAAATAAGGTTTCAAAGAATATTTGTTATTTCGTTTAAAAGATTTCTGATTTCATTTAAATTAAATTATTATTTCTAATTTAATTTAAAAAAGATTTCTAATTTAAAAGAATATTTTTTTAAATTTAAATGCTAAAAAGTTTTGCAATTTCATTTAATTGAATTTAAAGAAGTTCTATAAGCAAATGGAAAATACAAATTTATAAATGTTAATGTTTCAATTTAAATACAAGTTTAGATTTTTCGCGATTCTTGGCATTGCAGGAACTAAACACACACACACACACACACACACACACACACACATACTGTAACATAGCAAGCATAACATGTACATATGTTGGCAACAATGCAAACTCATTCACAAGACGCCACCAAGCGGAGCGCAGCAGCATAATTTACCGAAGTGTGAGAATGAGAGCGAAGGCGAGAGTGAGAACGAGAGAGAGAGAAAGGGAGAGCTTTGATAATTACCGCAAATGAATGCACGCATGCTTATACATATGCAAGTATGTATGGACATGTATAAGTATGCATATCATATGTACAGAAATTCATAAGTGCGATTTGCATTGGTATTGGTGCGCTCATAGTAAATAGTGTAGTAAAGCCTGCTGCTGCTTTTGTTGTTGTTTTAATTGTGCTGTGTTGTGGTTATGTCGTGACGCCGTCTTGCCGTCAAAAGGTGAAGAACTTGTGTCCTTCAAAATTGCGCGCTTCTCTTGCCACAAAACAGCAAAGCCACACATACACACACACACACACACAGAGGCATGTGCATAAATATGTTTGTATGTATTTTGCAGCATAGCCAACAGCTTTTGCATGCGTGCACAAAAGTTGTGAGTATTGGCAACACTTCTAAAAAAAAAAACTAAAAAAAGTGCGTGGGCAAAAAACACGCTTAACGGTGCAAACAGGCATAGAAAGCAGCAACAAAGCGTAGGCGATATTTGTGCAAAACGATAAGAATTGCAAACTCTGGCAACACCCAATCAGAAAGGAATGCAAGCAGCGACGCCGGCTGAGCGGCAGCCGCAGACGCCACCGCCTCATGGCAAAGGAATGCGAAACTCTGTGAAAATTCTTTGGCTTTGATTAAAAAATAATAAATCTCTCTGTTGTGGTTGTTGTGGATGCTGCTGCCTGCTGCAGCAGCCATAAAACTTGTTTCACATTTTACTCGCTTGTTGTCGGAGGTCACTACTACTACTACAACTACAACAATAACAATAACAGCAACAAGAATAATAACGACTAGCGACTCAACACCGGCGACTCACACACAGCTGCTGCTGCTCTCACCCACCCTCCCTCCTCCAGTTAACCGTTTCTCTCTCTCTCTCTCTCTCTCTCGCTCGTTCGCTCGCTCAATGCACAGCTGTCTGGGCGGCAAAGCTGTTATGTTGTTTTCATAAACACAACACAGAAGAGAGAGACAAACTGGGAAAGAGAGAGAGAGAGAGTGGGAGCAGAGCAGCAGCATTTTGTTTGTGTACAGTTTTCTCAGCTTTTTGGCTGGGTATAAAAATCAGCGACGCTGACGTCGACGTCGACGTTGCCATCGTCGGCATTGCAATGTCGCGCGCATATTTTATAAATATAATAATAACAACAATAAGAATAAAAATAATCAAACACACATTTAACACTATTTTAATTTATTCTATTCAAGTTGTTGCTGTCGCTGTTACCCCAAAGGCCGTTCATTGACTTTAGTTGTTAGTTGGATTGCATTGGAAATTGGATTGTATTGGAAAATGACAAAACGTTGGAAAGCTGCATAGGCAGCCACAAAACAAGATGAAGAATTTGCCAATGGGGCGTGCCGCCAAAAAGATGCTAATTAGAATAAAATAACATTAAAAAAAAAGCATAAGTGTAAAGATAAATTATTAATTAAAAATAATAAAAACAAACAAACATTATGTGTATTGTTATTATTATTATCATATCAGATTTTTCAAATATAGAATTTTCTATAAAACCCTAGAAAATTTAATTGCAGATTATTTACAAACATAGGAATATGCCCAAGAAAACGAAGCATTTCCAATTTGTTTTACAATTTCGAACGCCAGAATCAAATCAGAAAGCTTTTTTAAAACTAACTTTAGCTTATCACTTTCTTGTTGGAGAAAAAACAACTGACAAGGCGTATATGTGTGTGTGTGTGTGTGTAACCGGCAAGTCATGTCTGGGCTAATAAGAAATTGTCGTCGTCGTCAGCAGAAAATGCCGGCAAAAAATCTATACATAAAAATCGCCACAAGCAAAAAAAAAAGAAAAACAGCAAAATTCGCAATAACAGCAGCAGCCACAGCCACAGCTGTATTATAAACACACACATATACACAGATGCACACAGATGTGTGCTATTCATCAAACTGTATGCATTTGTGTGAGTGTAAACAAAAAGCCGATCAAACGCGCGCTGTTTTTGTTCCAACAAGAATCCCAAGCAGCCAACGCGTTCGAGCAGCGAACCAAACCAGACGTCAACCAACGACGACGACAGCAACAGCAGCAGCAGCACAGCGCAGGCAGCATTTTTGCGGCGACTGTACTTTTTTCCAACACACAACGAAAACACACCACCAAGCAGCAAGCAGCAAAACACCAGCAGCAACAGTTCCAATACGAAAAGTTTTTCAATATTCGCCGGCGTTTCATAGTTCAACGTTCCCACAAAATGTTGCTAGCGTGCGCTCTCTTAGTCTGTGTGTGTGTGAGAGAGAGAGAGAGAGAGAGAGAGAGAGTGAGAGCGCGCGTGGCTTCGTTAAGTTTCGTTTGCCATTTCGTTTCGTGTGAAACGGAAATTATACTTCAGGCAGCAGCAGCAGCAGTCGTAGCGAAAAAACATGTGGACTCAAGCTTTTTTCATCAGCTTTCGCGCGCTCTCTCGCTCTAGCAAACACGTGTTAAGTTAAGAGAACCTTAATGCTTCCAGTCCACCGAATATAGTAGTCGTTCTCTCTCCCTCGCTCCCGCTCTCTCTCTCTCTTGTGTGTGTATGTACAGCAGCAGCTGACTTGCTGCCTGCTGTCTCTGCTTCGTTTCTATAAATGGCGCGTCTGACGACAACGTCGTCGGCCTGTTTTCTTCTTTTTCTGCTTTATCTTATTTTCTACACTACGCTACAATTTGTTGATTGAATAAAATGCATATAAAAATAGCTTGCAATGAGCGCTGCGCGCGCCAAATGCTGATTCGTCATCATCATCATCATCAGCTGAGTAGCGTGTGTGTGTTTGAATGAGTGTGTGTGTATGAGTACAAAATGCACAATCCTCCCCCTTCCCCTTACAGCAGCAGCTGTCTGGCCTACGTGATTTGACGCATGCCCTACGCATTAAAAACAAATCTGTTGTTGTAACAAAAATATATACACAACAAAAAGAAAAAATCACGAAAAAAAAAGGAAAATCAATTCACTTAAAATTTTCTTAATTCGATTAATTGGTGTTTTCATTCGTTTTTTTATTATCGTATATCGATTTTAACAATTGTATTTTACTCATTTATATCGAAGTTGAATTTATCGATATTATCAATTTGTAACAATATATATAGAAAAAACAAGAAAATTCATTCAGACTTTTCTTTGTCTTTGTTGTTTGGTAGTTCTCATCCTTTTTATGGTAAATATAGAATTGCATTTGATCTTAAACATTTTAGTTTACTGCTCTGCTCACGAATCATTTGAAACATCAAAATTGAATTTATCGAAAAAATATAGAAAATCATTGCTTTTGCTTTTGCATTAGATTTTAAATATTGTTTTTTTTTTGGCGGCTTTGCTCTTTGCTCGTTGTTATCTCTTGATATCAAAATTGAATTTATCGATATGCACAATTTGTAACTTGAGTATTGTAGCAAGAATCCAAGTGCTATAATTCCTCTTTTCTTCTCTTTCTCTTATCATTGATTGCATTTACTTTTGCTTTTGGCTGTTGCTTTTTCTCTGTTGCTTCTTTTTTAGCTGCTGTTATTGCGTCGCACGTTTTGTTGGCGGCAAACAACAATTAGTGTTGTTCTGTTTGTTCTCGCTGCTTCTGTGCTTCTGCTTATCTCTCGCTCTCCCTCTCTCTCGTTGTCGACCAACGACAGGTGTGAGTGCTGCGACTTCATGCATGTGTGCTCTCCTTGATGAGTGACAGAGAGAGAGTGGGGAGGGGGGAGAGCGCATACAACAAATGTGTAGCACGGCAAACAGAAAACAAGTCAGCTGACATATTAAAATTGTAGTTTCATGTTTTTCTTCCTCTTCAGTGGTATTTTTTCTACTTCTTCAATTTTTGGCAAAATTAAGCGCGTTTTATTTTTTCGCAATTCATTAGCATTTTTTTTATAGCGCTGAGCTTTTGCACATCGAATATTTTGCTTAAAATTAGCAATACACACGCACACATATGCATACACATGTGTATTTACAAAAATAACGGAATTTGAGAAGGCCGCACACGTTGCAGCACACAGCATACAGCTCATTTTGCAAAATACACACCCACACACAATCATATTGTACACACACACACATGTGTACAAATATGCGCAAACAAAAAAACAGCTGCGGCTATCAAACGCTGCTGCCGGCATTGATGCTCACGCACACACATGCATAAAGCACCCACACACAGAGGAGGTCGGTTGTCTCGCTCACTCTCGCTCTTTCCCACACTCAGCTGTCGCCCACAAAACAATGGGCGCCAAACATGTGTTTTCTACACACTCACACATACGTACCTCAAAGCTCGCACAGCATTAAACGATAATGGGTGACAACATCACACAGAAACAGAGAGAGAGTGGAAAGAGAGAGCGAAAGAGAGTGGCGGCTGGCAAATGCATTAAATTAATACACTATTTATAAACTATACAGCACTATAAGCAGTATTCGCCGTTATTTGCGACACAGTTTCCAAGGCGCTGAAAAAAACAAATTCGCAGAAATGCCGTCATCGAAAGTAAATTGTGGGAGAGGGAGGGGCAATGAGAGAGAGAGAGAGAGCGCTTACGCAGCAAAAGGCGAGGTCAGTTGGGGTCTTATCTGTGTGTGTGTATGTAAAAATGGAAATGTCAGTGCAAAAACAGCTGTCGAGTCTCTGGCAGCACTCAAAATATTTAAATATAAACATTTCTTTCTTTTGTTGTCTTTTTTTCTTATTTTTATGGTAAATGTATTTTTGCGCTTTTAGCTAATTTTTAACGAGTCGCCGGCGCCAGAAGCCGCTGCTGCTTTTTTTCTTTGCTATTTTGACTTATAAAAATGCAAAAAACTATTATAAGTTTTTATTGGCTTTGCCAACTTTCCAATTTAAAAGTGCTCATTTTTATTTAACAGCGTTTTTTAACAGTTGCCCAACATTATTCCAGGCAGCCAGGCACATGAACATATTGCAGTCCTGAGGCAGTGTTGAATAGCGGGAGGCGAAGCCTAAGAAATGTTGTTGTTGTTGTTATTTCTTTGTCGCCACTCGCGCTTTCAGCGCGCTTCATTAAAATTCCATTACAAAAGGTCAATAAAACATTGAACCAGCGAACAACAACAACAACACACGAAAGCTCATGGTCAACGAAAGCATTTAATTAGCATACGAACGAAACAACAGCGAAAAAGAAAAAAGGAACAAAAACAGTTACATGTATGCATGCATGTGTGCGTGTGTCTGTGTTGAGCACGAATTGAATTTGAATTAAAATAGAGAGAGTGGGAAAGAGAGAGAGAGAGAGAGTAATGCGTTGAAAGCACGAATGAGTGAGCAGCAGCAGCAACAACAACAACAGCAGCAGCAGAGGCAAAGAGCAGTCTTGCGAATGCCGGCAAAATGTTGCTGTCAAATTCCCACAACAACATGTCGACGTCAACGCTGACGCTGACCCTCAAATTTACACACACACACATCCGCACACAGAGTAGATCAGCTGATCAAATTTCACATTTATAAAAATAAAGCAAACACAAAGAGCACGCTTTCTGTGGTTGTGTGTGTGTCAGACTTCACACCCAAGACAGCTGTTTTAATTAACCCAAATAAAATTGAAAAGAAAACAACAACTTGCGCTGCATTTGTTATAAAAATACAACACACACACGCAGTAATTGCAGCGCATAATGAAATATTTATAAAGCAGCGGGTGGATGACGACAGCCAGTTGCCCCCCTCTCAATCTCACACATACACTCACGCATTTGCATATTGCTGACAATTGGCTGACTGATTTTGTTGCTGTTGTTGTTGTTTGACTTTTGGCTACGACGCACTTGGGAAAGCTCAGCTTTTGCTTTTGCTTTTTTGCCGGTCAACCTTGTTATTTTGTGCTTGACCAGCTGAGCTCTGCGCGCTGACGTCGCTGCTGCTGCCTTGTGTGTAAATTGCGCAGCAAAAATGCCGGTTGAATATTTTGGGCATTAAATACAAACAATACTTGTTGTTGCTGCTGTTACTGTTGTTGTTATTGCTTTGCTTTGCATCTTTTATTGATGTTATTGCTTTGATTTACATTTCTCATTGCTGCTGTTGTTGTTGCTTTTATTGCTTTGCATTTCTTATTGCTGCTGCTGTTATTGTATGTACATATGTGTTTACATTATTATTGTTGTTGCTGTTATTGTATGTATGTGTTTACATTGACATTTAAATTCAGCTGTAATCTTATCTGTTGCGCTGATTCATTGCATTTGCGGATGCGGTAAAAAGCGCACACATATATACACATAACATATTCTGTAAACGCAAACGGAACGGAACTAATAACAATGCAGATTTTCCATTTGGCGCCGATGCTGTTAATGACTATTTTTTTGCCATTGATAAAAACTACAAAAAAAGCACCGTTAAAGCTCAGCAAAGTCATTAAATCCGGCGAGACAACATTCCATGTAATCAACAACAACAGCAACAACAACTGCAGTCTGTAAGCTCTGCTTAAAAGCTGCTGCAGCCAAGCAACAGTTGACAAAGTGATGGCGACGACGATCTTGTATGCGCCAGACGACAGAGCAGCGCAGCCAGCGACCGACCGACATTTTTGCAAGCATTCACAGACAAGCACACATACAGCTACACTTGTCTGCTTGCTGTCTGTCTGTTGTGTGCATGTGTGTTTGTAAAGAAAACCCACAAAGTAATTGATCCATTGCACTTATGCTTTAGCTAGTCGTCATTATTGCTGCTGTTGTTGTCGCTGCTTTCTCTTCTCTCTCTTTGCTTTCCGCTATTTATATGCACATTCTTTTTGCTTGCTTGCGAAAGTGCAGTGCCAGTGTTGCCAATTGCTCGCGCCAAGTCGATATCTCGTTTCTGCCCAATGTGGCAACACTGCGCCTAATAACTACACGCCACGCAAATTAGTACACATAAAGTATTTAGTTTTAATTAGGCGACGGCAATTTGCAAATGCATTTTAGTTGCATAGTGGCAACAAAATATGATAAAGAGACACACATAGAGAGAGTGGGAAGTGGCAGGTCGGAAATCAGCTTTGCTACAGAAATTGCATACACAATAAATGCAGCTATTTCAGCTACATGCTATATAATAAACCACATGTACAGTTGCGAAAAGAGTTGCACCAGTCTCATAAAGAATGTTTTCGAAGGATATTTTAAATAAAAAGATATATATATTATGTAAAATAAAAATTTACATTTGGAAAGATTGCAGAACTAACTCTTGCTTTTGCATTTCTAAGAAAATATATCAAAGTGATGCTAGTATTATGTATATATACATAGCCGACATAATCGTAAATACTATATACAGAATTTATACTGTTATATACAACAGTTAAGTTGGGTGTTGGTCGCAATCCCAGCACAGCTGCTTCAACGCAAAAAACGCAAAGGTTGCACGATGCCAATGGCCTAGTGCACTGTTTACCCCCCCCCCCCCCCCCCCCTCAACCCTACTTTGCACCCACCACTACGTTGCCCAGATTCCGCCACGCCTTTTTAGCCCCGTCATCAGCAACAGACTCGTCGTCGTTCATCTGCGCAGCTGCGGCAACACAAAAGCTGAACGCCCAATTTTCATACCATTTCCAGTAATTCCAATAGCCAACCAACCCCCTCCCCACCACCTACTTCCACTACACCTGCCACTTTCCAGGCAGTGAAATAATAATCGTCATCGGGCGGCAAACAAACAAACAGCTGCCTACCAGGCGCCAAACAGGCGCCAAGCCAGGCTACAAAATGGCAATGAAACAAACCAACCCCTATTAGACCATCCCCCCACATCCCTCCCATTGCCTGCTGTATGAGCGTGCGTTGCTCTCAGCTGTGAGCAGCAGTGTGGTAGGTAGGGGGAGGGGGAGGAGAGGGGAGAGGGATAGCAGAATTTGTTGGCTGTTTTTGGGCTTGGCTCAGTGGAGACTCGTGTCAATGTTTTGGTTGAGAGAAGTCTGTGCGCCGACTACGGTAAAGCATGGCGATGAATGTTTTAATGTAGCAGCAGTGTTGAATATGAATGAAAAGAATTTATAACTACTATTTTGCATAAATAAATAAATCTATCGCTTTGAATTCAAGGATTCTAATTGAAAGCAGTGTATTATTTAATTTATAGATAGTAAGTTGTATATATTAATATATCTATTGCTTTGATTGCAGAATTTATAAATATTACTTTGAATAAATATGATTTGATTGGAATAAATCCAAGTATAGGCCGTCAACAGTAGAACATGACTAATTGAAAACAATGATTTACTAGCAGTGTTGAATACGAATTAACATGTATTTTATTTCAATTTATAAATACTAATTTGTATTAATAAATATGGCTTTGATTTCAGGGATAAATCCAAGTAGAAAACACATTAAAATGAATGTGTTTTATTTCATTTATTTATTATTTTGAATGCAAAAGTGCTTCAAATATTTTTAACAATTTTCAACAATCTCCTCAACATAGTTAAGCTTCACTGTCTCATCTCTCCATCTCTAACTAGCCCCTACCTTTTTGTCATCTATTCCTTGTGCCTGGCTTTTGATTCAAGTTTGATGGAGTTTGGGGGGAGGAGTTTGCTGCCAACTCGGGGGTTGTTTTTAGTTGGCGCTTTTGGCGCGCACTGGAAGCCAAAGCAGCACCACGAGGCGACAATTGGATCGATAAATTTGGAGCTACAACTCAAATTGAAGAGCCAAAAGAATTCCAGTTGTGCGTCCTTTTTTCCTCAACCCCCTCTTCTCACTCTCTCACTCTGTCTCGCTCTTGCAGTCGGCACTTTAATGTAGGTTAGTTCAGCTGCTGCTGCTACTGCTGGCTAACGGTAAACTGTACGCTGTAAGTTTTGCTGCATTTTTGCGCACTTTGGCGCCACCTAGCGAGTAAGTTCAATGACCCGCCTCAATGAGTAAATCACAGACCACTTGGCACAGTCGCCCACAGCAGTAGTGTACATAACAGTTATGTACTCACACATAAACATACATAAGTTGAGCTCTATGTTTGTATGTGTTTGCAAAAACTGTCAATGGCGCAGTAGCAGCGACTATTGCTACTTTCTGCAGTGTTGCATTTTTTTTTGCGTACTTTTATGTCAACTGAAAGCTCTACGTATGCATGTCTGTGTGTATGTGAGCTGCATTCGTCGTGCGACCTGATTCCGATTCCATTCGTTGTCGTCGACAGTTTGTTTTCATTTTAGGCCTAGGCTCAACACTAGAGGGGGAGAGAAGGAGAGGAGGTGCTGGCTACTACTCCCAAGTTGGTCAAGCAAAAAGAGCAGTGCAGAGTGTTACTGCAATTTGCCATCTCGCTTGCTCACAAAAAACTACTACATACTACAATGTTTACTATGTGTGATAAATGCATAGGAAGAAGAAGCAGCGACAGCAGCAGTAACGAGCATGCATAAAAGAAAAATCCATAAACTACTTGCAGGGCGCACACGCCCACCCCACCCCCCACCGACACACCTCTCTCCTCCACACTCTCTTTCGCTCTGTGCTGTCATTCGTCACGGCTGCTCTACGCCCATTATGTCATTCATCAAGGCACAGAGCTCAACTGCGCTGCTGCTGTCGACGTCGCTGTTTGCCGTACCCCTTTTCACATTTTGCGCGTGTGTCGTAAAAAGACTAACGTTTTTTTTTTTTTTTAATGTTTACGTTTTTTTCGTTTTCTTTTTCTTGTTTACATTGCTATCGATATATGTTTTTGGTTTTCAGAGCATTTTTCTTTTACGTTTTCTATTTTGTATGATTTATGTTTTTGGGTGTTTTTTAATTATTTTTTTTTGTATTTTGTAGCTTGACATTTTTCAATTAGCAATAAATAAAAGTGCAAGGATCACAACGAAATAAATCTCTCTATCAGTGTTGCAAAATATGCCCTTGCCCAAAAAAAAAAAAGAAGAGAATGTTGCCTAACAGCAGACACATAAATAAAAGTACACCTGCCCATTACCCAAAAGAAAGTATGTACATAAAAAAAAATCAATTTTTTCGCTTTTTTCTTTTTGCTTATTTAATGTGACATGTTGTTTGATTTACAGCCGTCTGCAGCTTAGCTAAGACACACACCCCCAATATCCCTCAATACCGCACCGCTCCACTCCCCCAACCCGCCCGCACTCACTCACTCAAGATGCCGCCACAACAAATCGATGTCTGTCTCAAGGTGAACAAGAAAAAAATACATACAAGACAAATGCGTAGGTATGCAGAAAAAGAAGAAGCACAAAAAAAAGCCCAAAACGGCGACGCCAAAAAGGTTGCCATATTTACATGAAGACGGCGACGTCTGGCGGCGACTGGAAAAAGGACCTTCATGTGTCAAGAGCTTCGCTGCTGACGTCGCACACAAACAAACAAACACATTCGGTCTGAGATTTTTGGAAAGTTTTTAGCAAATTGACTGCAGCAGTGTGTGAGAGTGAGAGAGATAGCGAGAGCAGCAGGCAGCTTGGCAATTTGTCAACAGAAGATAAAGCACAGAGTTGCAAAGCTTGCTACTCCTGTTATAATTGCAATTGGAGTGGGGGTGTGGAATGGGAATAAGAAAGCATAATTGGCAACATACAGTTGCGGTCAAAATAATAATAGTGCTGCTTCTCGATGCACTTAATTAAAATATGACTCATTTATGGTGATCAAATCGAGACCTGTTCAAAATCTTCAATATAATGAAATAACTCAATTCGGCAAAACAAAAAATGTTTGCCGTTTCATCTGTGAATAATATGGGTTTGTGTGTATTCTGCAGACCTCCTATACCTACGATTGCGTGTACATATATATGTATGAATATACACGTGTTTATCGGCAGAGCGCGCTTGCAGACCTGCTTAGTGCGTTTAGTGTAAATATTTTAAGTGGATATATTCCAATAGAGCTTGAATATATTTAACAACGGGGTTCAGGGTATATCGTCGTCGAGCTCACTCGACTACAGCACTCTTACTTGTTTATTAAATATATTTTAAGTATAGCTATATATATATGTATATATATGTGTAATCCAATAAGCAGTCAGTGCAGCTCAAACTTCTGACTTATTTGATGCTTTAACATAACTTTACGTAGCGTAACGCTTAACGTAACGTAACGTTAACCGTAAACACTTACCTTGCTCAACTTTTCGCCTTCGTGTCGCGGCAACAGCGAACGTAAACTCTGAAAACCGGCATTGATGCTCTGCATACGTCGTCTCTCATTGCTATTGGCTATTTCGCGCCGCATACGTTTCTCCGTATCGAGTATCGGTTTACCGCTGTTCGGCGAACACCGTCCTCCCTCCCCGCTCATCATGTCGCCGCCGCCTCCTCCCCCACCATCTTTTGTTGTATTCGATGCGCTCATATTCGATTGGCGACGCTGCGAACTCGTCGTCACCTGGTGCGCCGGCTCCGTCGTATATTCAATGTGATACGTATTCTCACCACCCGAATCCTCTAATTGTAATCTGTAAACAAATTAATAAAATGTATCAATAAATTTGAGATTTTGTATATTACGAATTAACTGAAAATTAGTGTTAAAACCTGTAAAGTGACTCTAAAAAAGTGACTGTGACTGTAAACAGCATAATAAGCTATGTATTTGTCTCTCTCTCTCTCTCTCTGTTATGAAATATATATTTGACATACAAAAAATAGAAATTATTACAAATATTTGTATTGATTAATCTGCTAAAACTCAGCGATAAAAAACCTCTACAGTGACTGTAAAAATATAAGTTACCCTAGATACTTTATCTCTCCAATAATTAAAGTATCTCTAATAATCTAATTTTAGTCAGCTAAAAATCAATGGCTCTAAAAATTTAAACAGACTATCTTTTTTAGAACAGTGTGGATTAATTATATTAAATATAATAATTACGGACCAAAAATAATATTTAAAATTTGCATATTTAAATTAGCTGCAAATCAAAGCTAAATAAATCTTTACAGTGACTCTAAAATGTAAGCTTATACTCGCTCTCTCTCACACTCCCTTTTACTGTGTAGATTAATAATAATCGTGGGCATACTATTTATGACACTAAACCAATTAACTTTTACACACACACACACACACACACACACACACACACACACACACACACACACCACAATAGCGCTGAAAAATTCATTCATTCATTCATAAATTTACAATTCCATTCAATTCAGTTTTAGTTTAGCCGCAGCTACACTAACACACTCCCACACACACGCACACGGTGAGAATGGACAGAGCATCAATACAAACGAAAAGTGTACAAAGAATAGCAAATACAATAACAATACAGGCAGCAGCATAAAAAGCAACATGTCAGCTCAAAGAGAGCATAACAAAGAGAGAGAACGGGAGGGAGAGAGAGAGAGAGAGCGAGAGTGGGCGAGCGAGTGTTGAGCAGCGCTGACAGCTGTAAAATACGGCTCTTTTTTTTGGACTGTTCTTTTCTTGTTATTATTGTTTGTGCTTGGATTAAAGTCAAATTTATGCTGCACAGCCAGCCAAATTGCAGCATAAGAATCTCAAACCGGTTTTTATGTTTTTTTTTGTAGCTGAAAAGCATTTTCACAAAGGTATGCCCCGTGTGTGTGTGTAAAGTTGCAACACTGCATTCCAGCAACAATATAATAAACCAGGCAGCAGCAGCAGCGCAGCAGCAGAACGACGAACAAGCACCCAAAGAAGAAAACAAGAACAACAATAAACGATAGAAAATCTTAGACATCGTCAGTCGTCTGCTTGCATTGGTCTATTTTTAGCAACACAGCATTGCCATCCATGACAAAGGTCGTTCTCCGCAACACACACGCATACATGCACGAGCGAACACACATATTTGTGTGGGGATTTAATACCCTTGATTTAAGCTGATTTAATTAAACTCGCTTTTACTTTTGAATGATTAAGTATATTTTTTGGGAAGCCTATTTCTCAACTTAATTAAATTTCAAATATAGTGTAAATTAGTCTTTCATTGTTATTTTTTTAATATGGAAAACGAAAATTACAAGTGTTTTCATTATTAAGCCAAATTATTATTAGATTCCTATTCTATTTTTTTTTTTTAATTTCAAATTGTATTATTACGCAATGTTATTTTTGAATCATCAGTAGAGACAGATACAGATAGAATATAAGTTATTCCATTTTTTTTTAAGTTCAGATTCAAAATGCATATTAATATATATAAATTATTATTTTTCTGTTCTATCTTGACTTAAAATGATTGATTCCACGTTTACCCATGCTCATTAGCGAATTAAACGTTACACTAAATTAAAAATTTACTCTGAGAGAGCATCTCAAAGTCGCATACGCCTAAAAGATTTCATTTCCAAACTTGGCTAAAGCGGATGTTGTTGCACTTGCTGCAGCTATTTTGCTATTGTTGCTCCACTGGAATTTTCATTTGCAAGCTTTGCATGGAAAAGCAAGCCACAAAAACTGCGGTGGCGGCGGCTGCATAACATACAAGTTGAACGAAGCTGCTACGTCAAGTACAAAATATTTGTGGTACTCCTGCACACACACATAAACATGCACATGCCTGTATGTGTGTGTTATGACTACAATTTATTGACATGCAAACAACTATAGCTGTTGTTGAGCTTAATTTATATACAGCAGACAGCACTAGCTAAAAATAGCGATCATGTTAAGATTAACAGGCTTTAAACTCAACGAGGGAACAGACACTTAAGCGCCTGCTAGATGACAATCATGTTAAAATTAACTTGTAAGCCGTTGGGGGTGCATAGGCATTTATCAGCTGTTAATGCTTAATTAGAAAAGTGATCATGTTAAGAGCAATAATAATTAACAGCTGTTGCTGCTACTACTATTAAAGCATAAACCGTTTTTAGAAAGCTGTTTCTTTTTGTTTCTTGGCATTTGAAATTGTGAATTGCATTTAAATTTGCGCTACGCATTTTTCGCATTTCACCAGCAGCAGCAAGCATAACAAGAAGAAGAAGAACACATGACATACAACAGCTGCTGCCCGGGGGCCGACTGCTGGTGTTGCTGCCTGCCCCAAAGTTCAATGTAGTTCATTGGCCACTTTTCGCCAACTAACCAACACTGACACACACACTAATACACACAAAGCTAAACAGAACAGAAACAGACAAAGCCGAAGTCACGAGTGCCGCCGATTTGTTGTTGTTGCAATTGCTGCTGCTGATGCACATAAATCGTATGCATACACGTGTGTGTGTGTGTCTATGTGTGTGTAGTGTGTACGTTTATTGGGTCAATGCTTACGTCATCAGTTTTGCCTGGAATTTTGTCGGCAGCAATTTTGCCGATTGCAGGTGGAGTCGTCGCATATAAGCATATGTGTATATGTTTATACACAAGAGTTATGTAATGTATAAATATATATAGTTTAGGATTCGCGTATCTCAAGAGAACAGTAAGATTATCTTGCTATGAAAGTTAAAAAATATTAATAATAAATTAAAAATAAAGATAAAAATTGAACATCTTTTTAGCTAGTACTGTTAATTGGTCTCTAATATTTTTAATTAAAACATAATAATTTTATAGAATCACTACTTTATTTATTTTTATATATTAGCTATACTAAATTAGTTATATATGAATTATAATTTAATTTCTCAATACTATATTGAAAATAAAAATATTTAAGATGTTCACTACTCTACTTATTATTTAATTATATTCACTATAAGTAATTTTGCTATAACTATGCTGTAATATATTTACTTAAAAACTACATTAAAAATATACAAGATATTCACTAATTGACTTATTATTTTTGTACATTTACTTATTAAAAAAGGCTACTGTGCTCAATTTTATATATATATATTATTTTTATATATATATATTATTTCTTTATATATATATTATTTCTTTATATATATATATTATTTTTATATATATATTATTTTTGATTTAATTGAATTTAAGTATCTTTTGTAGTATTCTGTGTCTACAGATATTAGTTCGCATTAAATAAATATTAACAATCAAATTATTCATAGAACTTTTTTCCTTTATAAAATGTATTTAATTTATTTATTATTCTCTCAATGAGCAAAGCCTAACAAAGATGCTTGACTCGCCACTATTTGTTTAATTATTATTTATTATATTATATACTCGTTGCTTCTGAACTTTTTTTATTGTTTATTGTTTAACATAAGACAAGAACCCAATTTCAAAATTCGCCTTTGTTTTTATTTTTATGGCTTTAGCTTTTATGGCAAAAAATTTCAAATGACTTTTTTAATGCATATTTAACTGTTTATAGTTTATAATGCAAACAAAAAACTCTAAAATCCTTATCCTTATGAGAGAAAGAGGGAGAACAAGAGAAGACTTAGCATCTGTTGCACTCTACAAAAAAAAATTGCAGTTATCATTTTATGCCCAGTCACGTACCAAATAAAACCACACCAATACCAATGCAAATGTGTATCACTGTATGTGTGTTTGTAGTGCGTTCTACTAAAGCGTAGTAAATGCAAAAAAAAAAAATAGTAGAAGCTGGGAGTAAGGGGGGGGACTGGCAAAATGCGCAGTATAACGCAATAAACTTTTGCCCACTTGCGCAATGTGCAATGGCCAGCAACAAAATAAACAGGCAACAATGTAGCATAAACAAATATAAAAAAAATAGAAGCCACCTGCACAACCCCCACCTCTATCTCATTCCCCATAAGTGAATAAGTGTCAGTCTTTTGGCGCCATTTGCAATAAAAAAAATATAAACAGAGAACAGAACAGAAAAAAATGCCGTTGCAATCGCTCAAAGCAGAGTGTGTGTGTGAATGAGATGCAAAGTGACAGACACACATAACGGTTACATAAGCTCCCACACACACACACACACACACACACACACACACACACACACTTGTGCATGAGGTAATCTGAGATGAGCAGGTGCAGTGACTGCAGCAATGGTGGGCAGTGGGGGGAGCATGACAAAAATAAAGAAAGAGCGAAAGAAAGAAAGAAATCAACAGCTGTGTTGTATGCGATTAGAAAAAAAAACACACACACACATATATACATATATATATAAATAAACCGCTATTACGTACACAAAAGTCACAGCTGACGTCTGCGTTAATCTTTAATAAATTTTTTGCAAATCCAACTACTTTAGCTACACACTAATACACACACACACACTCTGACAAAAATCATGTGTTTTTCATCAACAACAAAGCCGCTTCTTCTCTCTCGCTCTCGCTCTATCTCTTTCTCTCTTTCACCCCACTCTCACTCTCACAGGCGCGCAGGTTGCCCATTACAATATAAATGCCTCATGCAAAAAATAGAAACGCAATAGGAAATTGAAACACACACAGTGACTGAAACGCTTGGCATATGAAACAGCAGCAGGCATCGCCCAAAAATTTGCGCAGCAGCTTTTTATCTTTTGTGTACAAAATTCTTATTGGGCCACACACACACATGCTGCTCTTTTTTCTTCATTTTTTTCAATGAATACGTTGACGTCGTAGTAAAAACCAGTGCGCTGTGTGGCGGCATCTGTACTTATTTGCAAAATTCCCCTTATTATTATATTCCCACCACTCACTCTCTCTCTCTCTCTCTTTTGCATTGACGAAGGAGCAACAAGCTTTTGAGTGCAATGCAAACACTCACCTCACTCACTCTTGCACACATGGGCACAAACGAAGAAGAATGAGACACACATACACATACACAGTCATACGTGTGAGCTCCCCGCAATGAGTCAGTTTTACAAGCGGCCTTTCCAGTGTGTGGGGAAAAACGGAAATGACGCCGCACACACCAACACATACACCCATGCAGAGAGAGAGAGAGAGAGAGAGAGGGAGAGAGCAGCAGCAGCAGTTGCAACGCGCGGCTTTGGAGACTTTTAGCAAAGGCACTTTTTACCGGCCGCGCAGCTGTTTTTATTACTTAATAAAATTTGCCATTTTATCAATCGACTCAATTCCATTTTACTGAAAATAAACAAGATTTTAATAAAAACAAAACTGTCAGCTGTTTTGCGCAATTTGACAGTGTTGATAAAGCAGCGAAGACGTTTGCAGCTACACAATACAAACACAAGCATATGGCAAATGACAGCCTTATCACACACACACACACGCACAGCCTTCAATCTGTCAGCTGCCCAAAGGAGATAGAGAGATTGCTTTCTTTTACGTCAGACATTCACTCGCACGCTCTCCCTCTCCTGCTCGTTCCCTCTGTGGGAACATATACTGGTGAAAACAGTAACAAAATGCGAAGAAGAATAAAGCTGATAACGCAGTCGAAGTAAAAAAAAAAAACCATATGATTTTGATGGGTTGAATAAAAGAATAAAACAAATCAAAAATTCCTAAATAACCCAAACAATACAAAAAAAAACACAACTACGTTCTCTTTTTCTTTGCATTTTTGGTTGAGTGTTGCTCTCTCGCTCGAACGTACACGCATACTCAGGTAGCCATATGATGATTATGGTAAAAATATACCGGTACAGCTGATTTGGTCTCAACTAGCATACAACAAAAGATTAGACAGACTGTTGGCGATAAGCACCAGCGCAGCTGTTTCGCGAGCGAGAGCGAGAGAGAGCGCTAACAGCAGATCGCTAGTCAAAATAGAAAAAACAATAACGGCAACAAGAACAACAACAGCATTAAAAATTTATTTACGTGGCATGCACACTATTTTTACCGGCAGTGTTGTAAACCAAACATTGAAAGAAAAAAAAAACACAAGTCGAGAAAACAGCCGTTTTTTTCAATATGGCGACAATAACAACAACAATATATGAACAACAGACGCTGGCAGAGCAAACAAAAAAAAAGTAGCGTCACCTTTTTCCAGCGGCACAATGTGGAAACGAAACGACCTGATACAAATGGAAATGAAATATATGGAATGTTGTCTGGCGTTTTCCCATATGTGTGTGTGTGTGTGACTGAGTGTTTGTGTGTATTGCATGGTGGTGGTGTTTTTATGCCGCGTTTGTTTTGTGCGGCAAAACAGGCGGCAAAATTATACGTTTTACGTGCAACAGAGAGAGATGGAAAGAGAGAGCGAGGGAGACGAGAAATAATCAATAATTTGCGTGATAAAAAATACGAATAAAAATGTTGAGCGTACTTTTTGTTTTCACTTGACTGTTGTATATCTTACTATATATAAATATATGTATTGGATATACAACGATACTTACTGTAACTCTTCATCCAATTCCTCGGCGCTGTTGTATTCGGCGTTTTCCAAAATGACTTCCTCCGTTTTGATGGCCAACGGTACTGAAGACATGTTTTATCTTGTTCGATTTTATCTCGCGTGTTTTGTTTTCTTTGTTCGTTTTTCTTCTTCTTTTACTGCTTTTCACAATTGCGCGCACTTTAAATTGTAACTGTAACTGTTTTTGTTGTTAGAGCAGGACACGTGTTTTTTTCTTCTTCGTTTGTAGCTGTTCTGCTTCGTCTTTTGTACACACAAACACTCACACAGACGTAAATCGATCGTTGACTTTTTGGCTATGTGTGTGTGATTTCCTCTTCGTCGTCAGCTGGTCTTCTATCTGCTTCTTCTTCGGCCTCTGGCTTCAGCTGCTTTTTGTGTTTAGCGGCAAATTGTTAGGCACAAAACACAAACAGACACACACAGAGACAATCACACTCACACCGCGGCAGTCAGCGCACTCACACGCTCTCACTCGCACTCAAAACAGCAGGCGACGCGCCGTAAAAAATTTAGCGCGTCGTCGTCGTTGTTGTTGTTGCTGCACAACCCACAAAAACACTTGAAAAGTTTTTCACAAGCTTGTGCAAAAAATTATTTATTATTGCTGCTCTGGTTTTTTTTTCTTCTCTTTAATTTTTTGTACACAAACACACATACATATGCACTGTTAAATTTATATGTATGTGTGTGTAGGCAAAATGGTTGCACTGTACACAGACCGCGTTTTAAACACAGGGCGTCCGCGACGTACGTCTGCTCGGTTCAAATATTCAACGCCAAATAACAGCTGTTAACATGTGCGCAGTATGGCCGTGGTAACGCTTTACAGTATATACCAAAAGCGCACAGGAGTTGAAAAGTGATCGAAAAAATATTGCCAACGGCAATTAAACGTAAAATAAGGGATTTTTGACTGTTGCATATATATACATGTCAAATCCAAAGTGATTAAGTAATTTCTTGTACATTTTTTCTAGTAGCTGTCGAAAATTATAACAGCTTCAAATATCTGCCTAAATATTTATAAAACTATTTAAATAAGTCGTGCTAAATTCAAAATTGAATTTGAAATTCAGATAGTGTGACCACGGTGTGATAATATTTAATCCATAAATACTGGTGTGTGGTGATTATTGCGCTGTTAGCTTGGCGCTCTTTGGCTGTTAACTTAACAGCTGAAAAGAGAGGCATAACATTTTTCTGTTAAGAATTACAGCCGTTGCCTTTTGCCGTGTTTAAAAAAGGTTATTCAAAAATTGCTAACGGAGAATGGTACCCATTTTAAATGAAAATTAATTTTAATATATTTACAAATGTGCACAAACATAAAATAAACGAATCTGTCTGGCATACAATTCAAATTTCAAGCAGTGTGTTTTCAGTGTGGCCAGCTGCATATAAATACAACACTCTTTGAATGTTAATTTAGCACCAGAAGAGTTAGGAATGTGCCCGCTGTCTGTAGTTTAACAGCTGCCACACTACAATGAGGGAATAACAGAGAAGAGACCGGGAGCGTGAGAGAGATTGACAAAGAGCGCTTTGCCAGTGCTGTAAAGCAAATGCTAAAATCAGTATGTTGCTAGCTGCCAGCAATTTCAGAGTATTTATTTTTTTATATATATTTTGTACACAGCCCAAGCAGCCGCACCACCTGAAATAATAACGCAACCCAAGAAAATGTCGGCATCCAATCAATGGGAAGTCGTCTCCAAGTCGCGTAAACAAAAGAATCTAGAAAAGAAATTGAGCGCCCATACGGAACAGAAGAGAATTGCCGCCCAGCTGCCAAAACTGGAAGAGCTGTGTATGTTAAATACAATTATTAATTACTTTCGCATAGCATAACATTATTTTCTGTCTCGCTCTCGCTCCTCATGTACAGTGCCAGCGCAACAGTATATGAATTTATTCGGCAACAGCAACAGTGGCAGCAACAATAATATTAATAAAGCTTCGCCAGCCAAATCCACTTCCAGCAATGCATCTGGTTCTGGAAAAAGTAAAACTGCTAAAACAACAACAACAGCAGCAGCAGCAGATGCTGCTAAAAAGCAATCAAAGTCGACGTCGACAGAGAAACCTAAATCGCTGGAAAAGGCCATAAAAAAAATAACACCCGATGATTTTATGGCACAGCTGGCACAGATCAAAATCAGCTGTCCCGGCTCCGAGCTGCGCTGGCTGAGCAGTGTAAGTTTGATGCCCGAAACACCCTGTGCATACTTAAAATAAGCCTGTCTTCTACTGTTACTGTTATTGAATTTTCTTGTGTTTGACAGATGGCCAGCTATTTGAACGGAATTATTTGCCTTGATAGCGATCCCACTTTTTCCGGCCGTAGTGCCCAATATCCGTGCAATTTGGCTAGCCCGGCTCTGAAACAAGCCATTTTGGAATTTTTGTGTAGTGTTGGTGAAACGAATTTGGAGTATTTCTTTTACTCTCTGCTCGATAGCATGGCAACAGAACTGAATGCGGGGCAGCATGTTGCTGGCTATAAATTTGTGTTGCAGCTAATTGGGCAACATTGGCCCAACATCTGTTCACGCAACATGGCAAAGACGGCAATGTTGCGGAACTCGTATCAGAACCGGAGCAACATTTGCCTCAGTATCCTCTGGGCCATTGGACAGGGTGGCCATTTATCGCTGACGGAGGGCGTCAAAGTCTGGCAGAATCTGATGTTGCCCAATTTAGAGCTGAAGAATTTCAGCAAATTTGTTGTGGAGTACATTGAACGTGTGCTGAATGCAGCCACAACTCTTAATCGTAAATCAGATACGTTGTTAATTAATCAGCAGGAATTTTTTGCTTGCTTTTATTCACTTAATGCCACATATAATAGTTTTCCCAAGGAACTGCAATCGAGTCTTAAACGTAGCGCCAATTTATTGCTGGTGAGTACAGCTTATCGATACCAATTACATATATCGATTAATCGACTACAACCTGTTTACAGCAACGTTACATAGCCAGCCCTGTTAAGCATGCGAACATTTTCCTAACGCTGTTGCGTGATCTTAGCAGCAATCAGAAGCAACGCACGGAAGTCGATGGCTGCGTCAGCTGTTTACTGAGCAGCGGCGCCGATGACTGCTTTAAAGTGTGGCGCATGAACTACAAGAAACAACAATTCCCCAGTCTGCTGTTATTGCAGGCAATCGGTAAGTATCTATTAATCTGTTATACTCAACAGTTGTGCAACAGTTTTGTTCTATTACGTTTACAGATGACAATTGGACTGAATCTACCAAAACTTTAGCCGAATCGCAATCGTATCATGCATTTTTGGACGAAATTCACAATTTAAATGTCGAATTGCAAGCGAGCAAACGTAAAGAGACTTATATCGATGATCTGCAAGCTGTTCTTAAGGCAAGTATACATTTTAAATTTTTCCACTCCGCTTTACGTCGCACTGCGTACTCCACCGCTTTCATCAAGAACTGGTCACACTCCCAGCAGCTGTTTGTGCGAGCGTAACTTGTGAATGGCATGGACGCCATTGTGTGTACACGTTGCGCGCTGATTGTCAGTTCATTGCATGTAGCTGCACAACAAAAAAGTATTTTTCAACGCCTATATATAAAGAAAAGCAAAAAAAAGATGGAATAAGAGTTTGAAATAGTTTCTAATTGGAACTACAATTGTGTTCACTAAAATATTACGCGCCAATTGAAGAGAGAAAGAAAGGAAAAATGAAGAGGCTGCTGCGACGCATTTTGCCGGGCGCTGAATTATTTCTCCTTTCTTTTTTATCTGATTTGCAGCGCAAAGTGCGTTTATTGTGTGTGTGTTTCTATAACTGTGCATTTTTGCCTATGGCGTTGCCATGCGGGCTGACGACTTTTATTTGCCGCTTATTTATGTGTGTGTGAGCTGCGCTTATCGCACGCAGCACAAGCAGCTTTTTATGATCATCTAACGTCACTTTTGGCTTTACGGATGATGTGTTCTAGCTGCGATTGGTTGTTTGAGCTTGCTCAACCCCCTCCACTCCCTCATCTTTTACTCTATCTCACTCTGCTGCAGCACACCCTTGTTGATTGTGCGCACCGAGAAAAAACATAACGGTGGTGGTGCCATTCCATTTTGGCGATAACAAATGTCAAACGTACCAAGCAGAAGAAGATTAGGCCCGACTCTGCATTTGACCACTGCACACGTCACAAATTCCCCATGGCGACAGACAGCAGCAGCAGCCGAAGAAGCGACATGAGAGAAACTCTGGCAAACAGCATTTTTTTTTCTTGTATTCTTGTTAGCTATTTTCTCTTTGCTATTAATGCTGCAACACGTGGCGTCTTCAACATTGGCTTATTGCTCTCTGTTAATTTTTCATCGTTTTCACACTTTTTTGCCTCTGCTACGTTGTCAACAATTTCCAAACACGTTTTCTTTATTTTCACGTCAAGCAAAAGAAAGAAAAAAATTGCAGTTCATTCAACTGGTTTGATTATCAACAGTTGCTATTACATATGTATGCGTATGTGTGTATGTCATGTGTGTAAGTACAGTGGTCACTCCCAAATTGGAAGTCAGCAGTTAGAAAGTGGAACTTTTGTTTTTTAATATTGATATTCATAAATTATAAATATAATTTAACGTTGTAATTTTGACATTTTTTGCTGCAGTTTCAAATAGCGAGTAACCACTGTAGCTCTGTTAGTGTTAGGTGATTGTTTTATGTGTTTGCTTTGAAAGTTTATCAAATTGGCACGCTCTCATTCTATCTCCATCTACCTCTCTCTAACTCTGCTTTGATTGTCCAGCTGATGACGCGTCATCAAAATTGTTAGTGCCCTTGTGACGTATGCAGCTGCTGCCGTCGCTGTCTCTGCTCGCTGTTCGCTGCTGTTATTTTTGCGCGCCTTTTGCCCATTGCCTGCTCATTCGTGTTTGTGTGTTTTACTTGACTACGTGTTGGAATCTGTCTGTCTGCGTGCATTACTTTAATTGTCTCTCCTCACCGATGACTTTGCTAAGCTCTTCTTTAATTGCGACTCGGTGACAGAATTGAAGAAGCTTTTAAGCTGGTTCTCCCTCGCTCGCACTCTATTGCAATTTTATTTTGTTTCTAAACAGCAGTTTTTGAAATACTCGCAGTTGTGCAAGAAGTTTAGTTGAAATTAGAAAAGCAAAAAAACATATAAATATGGCTCAGGTTAAACTGAAACAAAGCAAACAGGGCAAACAAGCGCCTGCTGCCAAAAAGGTAATTAAAAAAAGAAAAATACCCCCAATCTATTTTTAACAGAGCTTTTAATAAACGTTGACTTATTATTATGCAATTCTCTCTCTCTCTCTCTCTCTCTTTGTATATCCTTCACACGCATGCAGACGGTGCAGGAGAAGAGCAGCGCACAACAGAAAAAGAATAAACAGAACGCAACGCAAAAGAAGAAATGCGGTTGCTGTAAATGGACGCTGGGCAGCATTTTTATTATAGCTTTGATTGCTGGCGCCCTCTGCTACGACACCGAGGTGAATGGCAAGGGCATCTTTGAGAAATCAGCCACGGGCAAAGTGTTGAAAAATGCCGGCATGTTGCCCCATGTGCAACGCGGCTGGTATGCCACAATGTCGGCAAGTGCACGCGGCTACAAGTGGGCCGAGCAGAATGTGCCCCCCTATGCCGAACCGGCCATCCAAACCAGCGTCAATGTGTGGAAAGTGTTGCGCAATGCCGGCTGCACAGTTTGCACGCACAGCCTCAACTGGTGGCGCACCAGATGGCCAGCGGTTGCCAAACGGTGAGTTTCACGTTACAGCAGAGGCTGACATCTGACGATTATCTGTCAACAACTGTTAATCGGCTGTTAAACGGTTACTGTTACATTTTGATCGAGGCGAAGGATTTTTTTATTGACAATTTGTTAGTTGCATTGGAATATTGTAGAAATTAAATTCATTTATTAAATTGTTACTAGGACTGGTGCCTCACTCCATCTTATGTAGCTAGCTTATTCAGTTAGAGATCAAATGCTGCTGACATCATTCTCGCAGCGGTTGCTTTTTTCTTTGTTATTTTTGGGAAAGTTATGTTGATGACGTATGAGCGCTTTGTTAACCGGTTTAAGCAGCAGTTTGAACAATAATTCTAGCAATATTTCTAATATTTTGTCTCCCCTTTTGCGTTCTTCCCTCTGTTCTCTTGTAGATCGATCAATATGTGCCCAATTTCTCGCAAAAACTGGAGGCCATTGCCGATGGCACCAAGCATTTGGCCGTCAGCAGCTACGACAAGTCCGCAACGATCATCAAGGAGAAGGTGCTGGTGTAAGTAGAGAAATATATATATACATATAGATATATATCAATGCACAGATATGGTCCAAAATAGCCACTATATATCTATGCAAGTGTTCCTAAAACGGACAGCAACTTTAAAATAAGAGAAGAAATGAAAAAAAGTGTTTTGTTTTGGGAAGTAATTTAAAAGTTCATTATTTATTTACAAATATATTATGTTAGGTGAGCCAAGCCGGTGGTTGTCTGTAGGCTTTGTACGATCAACACACATTGGCCAAACTTGGATTCTTCTCAATTTCTTTTCATTAGTGGGGAGACCGTATCAAATATTAATGCAGCCAGTTTCAGCTAATTAATTATTATATTGTTTTATATTCAGTTATATTCAAAGGTTAGTTTGAATGCTTTAGTGGAGAGAGTTCGATGGGAAAATAACCTGAACCCAGCTGTTATATATAATATTGTTTAGGAACAGTTTCACAAAACCCCAAACAGAAATCAATAAACAGATTATTAGACTGGTTCATAGTAATTTGTTTAACAAAATCTGTGTATCTTAACCAATCTATTGTGCCCTATTTTGAGTTTTTAATTGCTGCAGGAATCTCAGAATTTGTGTCGGGCTGAGGTATTTAAATGTGCTCCGAGTTTAAAATATGTTTCTCAAGGATACTGCATCTTTTCCTGCTCTGATGTGCTTTGCGAATTCTGGCTCAATTGTTGATGTCCACACTGATTATACTTGGTGTCAAGAGATTGTTAAGTGCTTTATTATAGTTAGTTTTTGATTATAGTTAGCAAAGATACATTTGGCATGTCAGAGAACTGCTGTTTCTGTCCAGTTCAATTGCCGCCTAGGTTTGGGCTTATTGTGTATCAATTGTCAGGCTATAACTTTTGAACGGGCACTTATAATCCACATTTAAAGTCTTAAGCTCCTATTGAGAGATCGGTTTACTCATGGGACAAGGCGTGTTGCCTTGCCACCTTTGCCACTTGCATACTTCAGCACAAATACGTGCCCGTCTGAGTCCATTTTTAAAAGGGTATCAAAATTCATGAAACAGTTTATATTAGTATTATTAGTTATTATTTGTAGTACCTGTTTTGGACTGCAAATGTGTTTTGTTATATATTATAATTTTAACTATATATTAATAGATATTTATATTCCCCCTCGCCCCTTGCCAGTGGTCGCTTCTCGCCGGAGAACATTAACCAGGCGCTGAATCAGACGCGCAATGTTGCATTGGAATATTACAATCAGTTCCACAAAAAGGTCGATGCATATGCCAAGCTCAAATGATTTTAAGCGTCTGGCACGTTTAATCCAACATCCAACAAACAACAGCAGCATCCACTACAACAACAACAACAATAACAGCAGCAACAACAACAGTAGCAACAAACAAACAACAAATAAACAAAATGCGTCTTAGTCAAAGCGAAAAAGAAATAAACCCAAAAAACTCGAGAAGCATGTTTCCATTTTTTGGCATAATAGTCAACAAAAAAAAAAAAAACAGCAAACGTTGCAAAGACACACACAAACAACACAAAAACATCAACAAAAATCAGCCCGTTTGCTGTACTTAAAAAAAAAAACTAAAAAAAAGTAATAATTAAATATACATTTACAATTAGTAAATTTAAACACATAATCAACAGTTTAGTTGTGTAAAACAATGCAAAAAAAGAAAGAACGATAAACTAAAAAAAGAATTGTATATTTTGTAAATGAGCTCGCGAAAAACTGTTGTACATTTTTCCGGGGGGGAAATTGCCGTCGGGGGCTTTGAGGAAAATGTCGAAAACTTTTTGTTTTTATGGAATGCGTCGCGAGTTTCGATCGATCAACGAATTTGTTTCACACACATTTCTCACACATTTTTTAAATATGTAGTTCGTCTCAAAAAACATTCAAGAACTTTTCGAAAATTTCCCTCAAATTTATTTTGCGCGCGCAACGAAATAAGTTAGGTTAAAGAGAGAAAAACTAAAATAAAATCGAGTCAACAACTAACATTTCCAATTGCATTTCAGAGCAACAAAAACAGCATAAATGATTTTTTATAATTAAAAACAAAATACTATTGAAACTACTTAAATGTTTAAACTTTAAAGGTTTCTTTTTAAATGTTTACATCATTATATTTTATGTAGTTTAATTGTGTGCATGCCAATTTTAAAGCATTTTCTCCAAAAGACTTTCAAGTTAAACAGTGTGTGTTAGGTCAGCTATATATTTATATACACATACATATACAAACATATTTCTCAATTGTGTATTTCAGTTTCGAATTCCATTTGTAAGTTAACGTATTGAAGGATTTTTGCATTAATAAACGTTGAAGTAAATGAAAATTGCCCGTTTTGTTTTTATGTTATGTTAACTGTGAACAGTTGACTGTTAATGAAGTAAAGGAAATTGCCAATGTTAACTACCAGCAGGTAACTGTTGAGCTTAATGTTGATTGAATGAAGTAGGGAAAATTGGTACTGTTAACTACATGAAGTTAACTGCTAAGCTTTATGTTAATGTAGTGCGTACAACAATCATTGTAAGTTTTTGGGATATTTTAGTACACGTGTTTTGGCGAGGGGTAGGATGTAAAATGAACTGTTAACAGTAATGTTAACTGGAAAATGAACATAAACAGCAGTCAATGTTATCTAAATGAGGTATTGCCAGAATAACTAATAAAAACATTTAATGAATAAATTTAAGACAGTAGCTGTCTTTCGAGGGAACAATTTTTTGATTCAATTATTTAATGATTAATTTAATGATTAATTGTGATTAATTAAATAGGACTGTTGCCATCATTTAATAGTTACATTCATTTATCTTCCAAATGTAACGGCCAATGTAAGAAAAAATCCTTATTAGTCTAACATCATTGATAATATTACATAGCTTTAAAAGCAGGACTATAAGCATTGCCAGCTAATACAACGAAGAATTATCAACAGTTTCAGACATCATAAACAGAACTTCAATGTTTAAACTTCCTTAACAGCTTTATTAAATAACATATTCCCTATGCCGCTAGTAACATAGACCATTGTGTTTAGGAATTACAAGCTAACATAAGAAGGATTTTTCAACAACAGTTGCGCGTCATAAGCAATGTCTTAACATACTGCTTTAAATAACATAATTCCTATGAAATAGTAATAACGGCAATTTTTGTGTACAGCGCTGCTAATAACACAGAGACTACAGAGTTTGTTATTAATAGGAGCTGCTTAGCAGTTAACATTAGCTGCTATTTACTTTAACAGTAAGAAGGACTTTATTAAGTCTGCCCCTTTTAACTCAATTCGCCGCATTTGATATTTTCGGAGTTAGCCGAAGGCAGCCGCCTCCTGCACTCGGTTCGCTGTGGGTGGGTGATTGGGTGGCTGTCAGTCGCCGTTCGGCTGATTTAAGAAAAACGGCATGAGGCGTGAAAAGCAAAGCTTTTGGCCATCGTGAATTGAGTCAGTCTCAAACGAGTGTCAAAACGCGTCGCACGTGTTTCACCGCAAGCAGCGCGCGTCTTGCGTCTTTTTCGTGCTCCCAAAAAGTGTCGTTTGTCGTGTGCTGATCGCCTCCACGAGGCGAATGAAAGAAAGTGCAAGCAAAGCAAAGCGTTTAAATTGATTTCGCATTTGTGGTGCTGAAATTGGGCCAAAAACGCAAGTGAATCTCGCATCCGAAAACGTGCAAAGTGTAAAGAAAAGGATCTGTCTCCTTTAAGTGACCAACTCACACTGACAGCATAAGAGCAAAAAAACAGCTGTTTCTTTGCCGTACAACAAAAAAATGAGCTCCTTAAGTGGCTCTCTTAAGAATAACAACAACAAAAATGGACTAATTTTTCCTTCGAGTATTTTTAGCTAAATAAATATTAACGTAAGTTACAAATGTGGTCATTTTTTATTTAGATTACTACTCTTTTGGGATAATAGGTTTTTTGGTTTTCATGTGCCTACTGGGCATTAAATGCCCTGTTTATATATCTATAAATAAAAGCAGCCCAATTAAATATTACCAGCTGTCTCTTCCTTTGTCTCATTCATGCAAACTTTATTCTCTTAGTTTTTGCTCCTTCATAATATAATCGGTATTAACTGTAGTTGCTCCCTATGCGCTTTGTTATGAGATCATTTAATAGTTAATCTCTACGTCGATAGTTATAGTTGTTCTCTTTGCGTTGTGTTATACATATGCATGTATGTCACTTTGGATATAATTGTTAATCTCTTAGTTGAAAGTTGGTTTTCTTTTTGAGTTCTGCACTTTTTACTCTTCTTCCTCCTTATCAGTATTAATTGTAGAAGTTCTCTTTGCGTTTTGTTACACATTTGAATATTAGGTGCAGTTTGCTCTCTTTGATCATATAACAGTTAATCTGTTAGTCGAAAGCTGATATCATTTTTTAGTAATTCTTCTTTCTTATTGGTATTCATTTTAATTGCTCTCTTTGCAATTTGTTAAACATATTAATGGATTCCATTTTAGATTATGGTTATCAGGTATAACAGTTAGTCTGTTAGTCGATAGTTGAGCTCCTTTTTGAGTAATGCACTTTGCTCTCTTTCTGTTATTGTATATTAGAGTATGGATATGAGATCATCTAACAGTTAATCTCTTACCCAAAAGCCGAGTTCCGCTCTTTGACTTTTCATCTCTCTTTGCACTAGTTTGTTATACAAACGAATGCATTGCATAACAGCTTAAATAGCAAAAATTACACACGAAGGAAACCAAAAACAATTGCAAGTTGTCTAACAATTTTGCCAACTCGATTAAAATTTTATTATATTTATATATATATTTTTTTTTTAATGGATGTTTTTGATGCCCTCCAAATGCTAGCTGCAACTGCCAAATAAATCGAGAGTAAAATATTTATTTGCAACGGAAATGGACTGAGAAAAGCGACGTGATTTAATGCTAATCCAAAATGCATTTGTTACGTTGTGTTGTAAAAACAACAAAAAAATACACTGAACGTATAAATATTCTGGAGTATGTTGAACCCATGTGTGGATTTTCTTCATTGCAATTTTGTCTGAAATGCAGCTGAACAGCTGAAAGTTGAAAGAGTGCTCTTAACCACCCTCCTCTCTTCCCCTCTCTATCACTCTCTTCGCTTGCTCTATTTACGTTTCTCTTTGTTTGGCGTATCGAACTTTTTTAAAAGTTTTGTTCCAAGTTTCTTCGAACTTATCAGCTGTTTTTTTTTGTTGTTTTGCTCTTTTGCTCTTTTTTTTGTTGGTATTTTGCTACTTGCTCTTGGAGCAAAAACCACAAAAATCGAACACGTGCTCTCATTTTCAGGACTCGTTGCGTGATTTAGAGATAAAGTATCGAGATTCTTCGTCTGAGTGACAAATGATGTTATTTATACGCATTAGTGCGTTTTTCTTCTTTCTTTCTGCTTTCTTGAAATGAGTAAGTCTTTTCTAAGTTACTCTTGGCGGACAGCTAAGTTAATTTTTTGCGTGAACGCTAATCAGAAGGAAGAATGAGCTGAAGACAGGAAGAGAGAGAGAGAGAGAGAGTGAGAAAGAGAGGGAGAGGGAGAGATCTCTGTAAATTAGCTGGGTGTATTTTATTAACTAACAAAATGTATTCACATTGCATATTAATTTAATTATGGATATCATTTTAAAGCAAGCTTTTTCCAATGTTTAATCCTCTTCTGAAGTCAATTTGAAATCGAGCTACAACTAGGATTACAAGGATTAATATAGTTTAGATAAAGAGTCTCAAAATTGTATTATGATATACATTTATATAAATATTTTTGAAATTAATATAAATGATTGATATATACAGACTGATATTTATTTGCAGCAGGGTGTCAAACCGAAACAAGAATCGCAACCGCATTTTAACCGAATAAAATTAGAACCGCAATCAGCACCTAAATTCAAAATTAACTCAACATTTTCGCTTATATCCAACTATTGATGCATGGCTAAAACTCAAATTAAGCTTATAAAGAAAGGCTGTTTAACCAATTAAACTAAATGCTCTGTTGGCCACTGATAAAAGAGACCTGCGAGCTTCATTACAATATCTTCTGAGCTTTTCGTGTACTGCTCATTTCGCCGTGCCTCACTTTTGTAGGCCGACAAATTCAGAGAGGCGGATTCCAGTCCAATTCAACCACTCCAAGTTAATCCCTGCCTGAACAATGCTCATCTGGGATTTGTATGGCATTATTGTTGGTTATTTGAGATGAAAAGAAATTGTACAATTTTCCACAGGCGTTAAAATTGTCTGCATTCCATCAATATATTCAATTTCAATTGATGTTAATGCTTCAAGGGGAATGTCTCTATCTCCCTCTCAAACCTCACCGTTCTCTCTCTCTCTCTCTCTCTCTCCCTCTTTCTATCTCTATCTATTTATGAAATTGTAATTATTTTGTTGAAAATGTTTAATGTGAACATTTGGCAGTTTATCGTTAGCGGAAAAGACTCGAAAAGGGCGGAAATTGCCAAAACAGAAATCATTGAAGGAATTTCAAGAAAACTTGCAACAATCTTAACTTGGGGTGGTAATAAGGAATATCTGTGGCAAGATGTGTATAAGGGATATGCGGCGCCACACCATAGAGAATAGAGGGGGGAGGAAAAGGAACTGGGTACGGCAATTAATTAGACGCCACTGAAAACAATAACAAAAGATGAGCTTGTCGCTCATTAATCTTATGACCTCATAAACACCAACAAAGGACACATGTCACACACACGAAGAGATCCGAACAGTTCGACAAGGACGACAAGGACATCGACAGAACACGTCGAAGTCGACTCTCACGTGCCTGGAATTGAATTCTTGGTTTTATTTCCCACTATACATATACCCTGCACTCATTTCAAATGGCTGAAAGGATATGATGACATATATAAATTTATAAATTGTCAATATTTATAAATAGTCTAAATCCATTTTCAACATTTCCTACATTCTCGATTATCTACAGTCTGTAAGATAACAATCTTACAGGCAACAGCCTGTAAATTTGCCCTTTAACGGCACAACATTTTGCACATCCAACATTCGTTAAGTATGTTGCGAATTTTAGTAATTATTATATCTGTTATTTATGGTTTATAGAATGTTGATGCTAGCCCAGAAATAGTTGATATTAAATATTTAAATTTCGAACATTTAAGATTGATTCTTTTTCATTGGACTTTGATTTGATTGATTTGATTAATTGTTTTATTATTATTGTTTATTATTGTTTTATATATATAATATACTCAGACATATTATTGATCAACTGATTTTTTTATCCAAAACTGCTAACAACAAATCGACTATGCATCATCAGCTGAGTACAGGGTATCTCCCCGCCGAGCGCTCTCCCCCAAAACATTCTAACCTGTGTTTTTTTCCGCTCACTTTCTGGTTGGCTTTTGTGGTTATCACCTGGCGCCTGACCGTTGTCCCGGTGATTAATGTGCAGACGTGGCTTGTTTAATTATCTTGTATTTACACACGCATACACACACAATTACACACCCAAACACACACAGACACAGAGCCAGACACACACTCATCCACTCACCTGGTTGAATGTGATATTCCTAATGGGCAACACTTGTTAACTTGATTTTATTTGGGCTTGTGTTTTGATCTCATGCGGCTTTTTCCATACAACATACAACGCGACTACAAAAATGGGGATTTTGCGATTGAAAGTGAGTGTAAATGAATACACTCACTTGACAGCTGGGAGTGCTCTTTGAGTCCTCAACATGCTGTCTCACCTTCGCTAAGCAACTAATTAAATAAAGTGATTACACAACTGCCATGAGTTGCTATATTTATCAGGCTGAACGCATAAAAAGGATAACAAATTTAGTTGAGTCTTTGGCGCAAATTAACTCATTTAGATTGTAGACTTTTGCTAACAATGCTCTCACATTTATTACACTTAAAAGATACTTGTTTTTCCAATTTTTTTTTTTTTTGAGATTATAACTATATAACATTTTTTAATAAATCTAGAATTTGGCAAAAATGTTGCTTTCTTTCTTATATTAAAAATAAAATGATAAATTATGAAAATAACTTTTTAATCTTAGTTAGCTGTAACAAAGTAGCACAAAACTTTAACTTTGAGAGAAAAATAAGAAAATCGATTTAGAAAAAGGAGTTTAAGGTGCGAAAGTTTGATTTAAGAAAATCTTATTTTAACTTTTAAATTAAACTATAACTTTTCGAAAATTACATTTTTCAACAAATTTGTATTCTCATAAATTTGAAAATACAATTTTACAAAGTTTTTCTTTCGCATTAGTTAAAAAGTGAACTTAATGAACAGTTTTTATGGGAGCATAATTCAAGGCAACGTCTTGGAAATGCAGCATTAATAGTTCCTAAATACTCCAGAATAATAATAACAATTTAAGTCTATGGTCACTTTTCAGTAAACAACCCAATTCTATTTGGCTTTCGCAATTGAATTATAGGAACTGAAAGAAGTATGCACAACAATTAATTTTAATTATACTTTAAGATAAGCTCTTGCATTTCTTGAAATATCTGTTGTTTGTGACATTGATATTGCCACACTTTTGATTACATCATATTATTTTTATATTCTTTAGATAATTGAGAAAGTGGAAAATTCTTTGCCTTTAATATGCATAATTCAATCTACAAGCAAATGCATTTACATACTTGATTATAAAAATCAAACAATTATCTAACAATTGTAATATCAATCAACATGCACAGTCAAGGCAACATTTTCACTGAAACTGAGTAAAAAAAAACATTTGCCACATAAATTGAGTATCGAATATCAAAAATTGCTCTATGCAAATAACGGAGGCATAAATTTGTCAGCTTTTTTGACTACTTTTTTGGTATACATATATATATATAGACTGAAAATTGTTTGAGTTAAATTTGCATATTGATGACGACGCTTTGGGCACTTTTTGGCTTGTGTTAATTAAAGCAAAGTTTGTTTAAACCTAATTTGGTCGCAACTTCGAGGAATTTCATTAAATTAGCATCAAACTCAGCCTGCGGCATAATTAAAGTGGAAAAGTTGTCCACAGAAACAATGTCCACTGTCATTATGATAATGGCTATTGCATTTATGTAGTATTAAGTACGAGAAACATTAACAGATTATAACATTGATGATATTTAACCATTTTTACCATTAATTTTTACAATGTTTGCTAAGTAAATATCCCATTTGCCTTAATCAAATATTTAAAATCATTTTCAAGTGTAATTATTTATTCTTTGTACAGAAAACATTTTTTGCATATTACCATTTTTGTCCTGAACTTTGTTATAGATTAAGGACGCATATAGTATACAAGTATTAAGCAGGGATATGATTTTGTTGTGGAAATGCTTGCAGTCAGTTTGTCAAACCGGAAACGGAAATTCAGACACGAAACTGCCACCGAATTTCAATCCCTTTTAAAGAGCCAGTTACGGAAACTGGTTATTACTAGTTCATAAAATATCACAATGAAAGCAAAAATCCGAAACAAATTTGTAAGCAATTCAAAACTTTTAACGGAACCCTTACACTTTATTCTAATACATCTTTTTGGATGTTGTAAAATACCAAAAGGGCATTCGATAGTGTTGTGGAACTGTTTGTAGCCGGAATCGGAATTGTAGCCGAAGCTTTACCAAAATGCAACATATTTAAATTATTATTTATTTATAGCGCAGCCAAATTCAATTATTCCATAACTATTCGCACAGTAACTGCTAGTCGAGCATCGCTCGCTTATTGATAACATTGAGTTTGTTTTGCTCAAATATATTTTTCTTATTTTAACATTTGCTGCTACAACACTGCTTGCACTCTCCACATTTATGTTTCTGCCATACTTACCTTGATACAATGCATCAATGGTATAAACAATACGCTTTTTGTATTCATTCGCAAAATAAATAGAGATATATGTTTGCATAGCTTTTTGTTTTTTGAGAGGTTGCTTGTGTGTGTGTGTGAGTGGGGGTGGGGTAAAGTTCAAGGGTTAAAGCATTGATTGCTCACACTCAAAAAGCATTAAGTGCCCCGTCCAAAATCCAATTAAAATGTTAATTTTCTGCGTAAACAAAAGCAAACAATGAAATTTTCAGCTTGCTGCATTAATTTACAGCATCAACACAACACACAAGCCCCAAAAGTGCAAACCACACACTACACACACACCCGAACGCACACAACCAACACACACACACCCTACACACAGACACACCCGCGCACACACTCATCCTAATAAGCTTGACAGTTGCTGTTTGTGTGTGTGTGTGTGAGTGTGTGGAGGGGATAATCACAGCATTTAAATACTTACACATTGTGAATGCAGCTCTCAGGGATATTTTAATTGTTGCTTTAGTTGTTGTTGTTGCTGTTGCTGCTGTTGTAATTGGTGTTGTGTAATGAGCTGTTTGGGGCCTTGGGCGACCAATCAAACATTTAAAATTAAACAGCGCACAAAGTGGTAATTGCCATTTGAGCAGCAACGAAATTCTTTGATCGGCTATCGGCAAAGGGTAAATGTTAATCGGAGCAATGTAGTCTTAAATGGTGGAGTTAACTTTTTGAGCTGTTGAACTATGGCATTTATACAAAAGTCATTTACATTTCTTAATACTGAGTGGGTTTTTTAACTATGTGAAAAACAATCAGTAAAATTCAATTTAGCAAACTGTAGTCGATAGAGCCTGAAAGATAGCTTCTAACTTGGTAAATATACTCATCTGTTAAAGCCTAAAGCATTTAATAATAACAAATATTGCATTTAAAATAAAATGAAATGTAGATAATACTTAAAGTATGCTCAAAGATAGCTTCTTTAATGCGATGCAAAACTTGACATCAAAATTATAATTTGCCTGTAAAGTGTTTAATGTTTGTTTGTTTTCATTTCAAGTGATGCATGAGCCAAAGCTAATTTTAATGAAATTACATTCCCATTTTCTACGGAATCGAGTTAAATTGGAACTAATTACTGAAATAACTCGCTCAAAATTCCGATCAATTATAAAACCAAGTCTAAAATAAACAAAATGCTTCATTAAATAATTTGTTGTCTGTGCAGCCAGGCAATATTACTTTGCATAAAAAAACTGTGGAATTGTTGGAAAAAAAGTGTTTTCCTTTTTATTCACGAAATATTTGTGTTAATAATATAATATTTTCACTTATACTTGTAATTAGTTATTTAAAACCATATTATTTGTTCCGTTTTTTGTCTCTAAATTTTCATTTACAATCTGTCAGCGGAATTTAATTAGATGATTGAATTATTGTAGATTAAATTCTTTCCATTTTAATTAAATATGAATTTATATATATATATATATGTATATTGATTATTTACTTAAGTCGATATATAATTTTTTTCAATTTATCCTGGCTGTAATTATTTATGTAAATAAGATTTTTTTTATTTTTAAATTTTTATTTACATGACTGGTTAATTCTAATTTCTACATTAATTGATTAAATATTCATATGATATAATTATTATATTTTCATCTATTTTTGTAGTAACTTATTACGTAAACAACTGTGTACGAGTATATAATATAATTTGATTAGATGACTGAATAATTCTCAAACAATAAAAATAGAAGGCATTTTAATGTTGAGCATTTTAATGTAATTGATTTGCAATTTGTTTAATGAACAATTCCAAGATTATTTTTGTTTGAGTGACACATTTTTGATTAGCCAGCAATTGGAGCGTGCGTAAAACTAATTAGATAAATGGATTGTTTAATTGCAGCCGCAGCTACAACCAGGAGGGGCAAGTGCAACAACAAGGAGCTCAGCTCAGCTGCTGGCTACTGTTAAATCATGTGAAACCAAACCAGAGCAAAGAATCTGAGCAACAGTAGAAACAACTGCGGTAGCTAGAAGCAACATCAAGCACATTAATCTAATTCATCAGATGCCTCTAATCAAGCTCGAGTGAAACCATAACGACAAATAATTAAAGCAAACAAGCAAGCAACTGTGTGTGGCAAGCAACTGTGTGGCAGGCACCATGGCCAAGTGCGTGAGGCTGTTGTTGCTGCTGCCACTGCTGGCAATGCTGCCAACAATGATAAATGCTACAACCATCAAGGATACTTTAATTGCAACTGCAACTGCAACTGGAACTGTTACACCAACTGAGCGACAGCCCGAGGCAACTGAACAACGCATTAAGTCAATATGTAAGTACAAACAACTTGGACATTAAAATCTGTATATATATATCAATATATATATCCCAAACCGTTTACCGATTGAAACTCAGAAACGGAACCAGAACTGAAATTCAATTCGGATTAATTCGTTTCTCTCAGGATCTGAATACTGTGTCCGATTCTCAACTGATAATGCACACTGAAAACGAAATTGATAGCTGAAATTAACCACTGCTCTGCTTGTTATTTCGCAAACAAATCGCTTCAGTTTTGATAAATGGTCAGACAATGACCTGTCCTTAATAAATATGTAGTGAGTGAATCTGATTAAACATATTTATATAGATTTTATTAAATTCCAATAAGATCAATTTAATATGCTGTTTTTTTTCTGAGCTGTCGCACTTTATTTTAATAATATACTTAGAAAGTTATTCAGCTTTTTGGCTTTCATTTTTGGTAATATTAATGGATTTGGTGCTGGTCTCAAATCAAATATAAATGACAAACACATTTCACATGACACACACAAATACACACATACACACACGCAAACACATTGAGAGAGGCGAAAAATCTTGTTTATATATGAAATAAGGCATTGAATTTGTTTGTCAGACTTGTCGACTTGTCATCGAGGCCAAAGTGCAGCCTCATCCCCAAGTTGAGTGAGCAACTACAATATGAAATATTGCCGTATCATAAAGTAAGAGCCTTGAGTAAATGTAATGCAATGCAAATAATCATACACTCAGAGAAAAAAATGTCTTGCTTAAATTAAGAAAGTAACATTAGAAATTAAGTTGAATTTTGCAAACTATGTCAAATGTTTTTTGGATGCGTGAAATCTTACAATGCAAATGTTTAATTAACATTAATCAATTCATTGGTTAATTAAGTAACAAAACGCTAATATAAGAATTGTTCCATGTACACATATGAAATTTTTTCCAAATGTATACATGCATATGTACATATATTTAGTATTGTAAAAAAGTTCTGCGCCAGCTTTTTTGCCAAATCAAATCAAATATAATTCATACGCAGCGTTGTACGCTTTGTTAATTTATATGCCAGGTTTCTTTTCTTTCGTTTAATGCAGTAAACTGCTAAATCAATTACGAAAGCAGAGCAGAATAGAGAATCAAAGAGAGAGAGAGAGAATGTGCGTGAGAGAAAGATATGGAGCGACTTGGCAGAGAAAGAATGAAATCTACTTAGCACATGTAGGAGCTTAATTAAATCATGTTAGAGCAGAGACAGCCGCAACAGCAGGCGTGTAGAAGCTAGAAGCTGAATCGAGTGCCTTTTTCTGCGCCCTTCGTCCTTCGTTCCTTCGTTTCCTTCGTGGTCCTTGGCCCTTGTTGCTTCACATCGACATAACTCATTGGCATTCTTCTGCTGCTGCTGCTGCTGCCATTGCTCTTGTCTAGAGTTCCGGATGTGGCGGCTTTAACGCTTCGAAAGAAGCGACAAGGACTCGCTTTTATGATTATTATCATTATCACAGTACATATTTGCTGTTCTTGTTCTTGTTGTTTCTTTGTTGCTCTTGCTGTTGTTGTTGTTGTTGTATACACTGTGATTCTCAGCCCTATTCCCATTCGCATTCCGCATTTGCCCATTGTCATAATGTTTGTTGTTGTGGTTGTTGTTGTTGTTGTTGCAGCTCGTTGTGCGCTTATTGTTATGCTCCACAATTTGCCAAGCTCAAACAAAAAAAAAATAAACGAAACCAAACCTAAACAAAATATAAAAGGCGTTGTTACAAAAATCTGATGGCAAGTGTCGAACGAACGAAATGAAGAAACAACTGAAACTTGAACAACTGAGCGAATAAGTGAATGAATGAATGAATGGGTGAATGAACGAATGAGTGGATGAGTGGATGAACACGTGCCCCAAAGCACAGCCAGCTGTAAAATACTTATTTAAACAAACAGCCACAACAAAAATATATGCATAAAAAAAGCAAAGAGAAATGTGTCCCAAGTCTTTAATTGAATTTTTATTGTTTTTGCGCAATTTTGCGACAATTGTTTCGCATTTCAGTTCATAAAAGAAAACTCAAAAATTTGTAGTTAATGTTTTTGCTCATTTGTAACAAGTTTTTTTTTTGGAGGCGCTTTATTATTATGCGACACATTGAGAATTCTAAAAAAGAAATTGTTTTATCAGAGAGAATGGGAGAGCGACTGGGAAAAAACATGGCAAAAACAATACTTGTTAAATCAGTATTTCAATTTCAAATTGAAGCGAACTTGCTTGGGAAAGAAAATAATTCCAACTTGTTTTTCGGTTAGAAAAGTTTGTACAAATTTATACAATAAATAATTTGCGTTCGTCAGCTTTACATATTAAAATGCACTACAAAATAAAAAGAATGTTGTTTCCATCAGACAAAGCAAATTTGTGCACAAAAAGAAATACTTTGTAAAAGCCAAAATATATATTTTTATTCAATTTTCTATTTTTTTGGTAATAAAATTCAGCAAATATGGATATTTACAGAATTACAAATTGCTTTTTTAGCCAAGCTATGAAGTCAGACAAATAAGTTAATTAAATTTTTACCATACGAGAAATGTTGGGGCACCTTGTATTGTAGTTGTTGTTATTGTTGTTGTCTGTGTCTGAAGTTCCAGAGCCTTGAACCTTGAGGCTGGCCTACAGCCGTCGTTGGAATTAGGGGCAAGTGGTACCTGGACGGGACAGACACCGCCTGTTGTTGGAGAGATGAGGACGTGCAGTCTGTCATATTAATTTACAGTAGTCGCAAGCAGCAATAATGTCAAGGATGCTGCTTGTGGCACGGGGTTGTCATAGACGACAACATGCCACGAGTGTTATCAGCTTGTCTGGGCAAGGTTTAAAGCACACACTCACACGCACACACTCACACACACACGCACACACATGTGAGTGCCACTGAGAGTGTGTGTAAAAACCGCTTTATGCTGTGCCTCAAGTTTTGTGGCACAAAGTTTTTTGGTGGCACTTGGAGCGCCGCTCACGCGAATTAACAAATTTTATTTGATACGCTGATTTATTTAGTGGCTCTTTTTGCCCACTTTCAACCCACTTTGCCACTTGCAACGCGCATAATATTGTTAACGCTTTTATGGTCCTGAAGTTGAAATAACTTGTTGGCAGCAACAGCAGTAGCAACAGCAGTAGCAGCAGCAGCAGCAGCAGCAACTAAATTTTATACACAAATGTGCATAAATCACATTTTCCGCGGGTGCTGGGGAAATTTTCGCATCATGAAAAACTCTTCAGCGCCTGGGATTTAGTATTACGCAGTGTGTTGTTAATTTTTATGTTGCTTTAAGTAGCTGACATATTTTATGGCCCCAGCTAAGATACAACCAGCGAGGGGCAGGGGCGCGGGGCAAGGCAGCGCGTGTCGCGTTTGGCCTTAAGTAACTTAAAGGCATCTAATTTGAGTTGGAATGTGGTTTACGGTTCGCTTACATTTCTGGCCTTGAATTGAAAGTAATGCTTGACTAACCCTCAACTTAGCAATACAAATTGAATTGAAATTTAAAGTTGCTTAAATTAAATAACTCCATAGTCGAGTGAAATTCCAGTTTAGGTGCAACATTAATTGAAATGTGTTGTACATTGCAAAAATAGTGCTTGAGTTGTAATTGCATTTAAAGTTGCTGCAATCATTGCTGCAAAATAAAAATAGAATACGTCAAATCCAATTAGAAATAAGTCAACTAGCAGATGCCCTGTAAAATACATAGTTGACTTGCTGATAGTTAATTGTTCTTCTTATCTGATTTTGATTAAGCTTTTGCAGTCGAATAATTTTTTATTATATTTGCATAATTTTGAAATAATTCTAAAATTCTCAACTCTCAATTTCAATGCTTGAAGACATTTTAAGGGAAAATCGACAAATGTTCGCTTGAATTAAATGCACAACTTTTTGAATTCAATTAAAGCTTATGAGAAATGATAAATTGCTCAATGTGAAGGCAACTGTGGAGATTTATTTATGTTGCAAATGTTGACAGTTGCAACAACATTGAAAGTATTTCTTTAAGCTGATCAAAATGTATTTCAAAAGGACACTCGACTGCAGTTGCAAGTTGCAGGCGAAAACGAAAACGAAAACGACAACTTCAATTTCACTATTTGTGTGCACCTTTGCCCTTTGACTTATGGCCCTCTCAGTCAATCTATATACTTGTATATTGACGCTGGTGTAAATCCGGCAAACTTGATGAGGGCAAGGTCTTTGCCAAAAAGCTGCCAACCAGTCAGCCAAGCAGCCAGCGTCTGGCACTCAGCCAGGATCTGGGACCTGACCTGTCTCTACATTAAGAAAAAAACTGCAAATATATTTCTAAAAATATTTCCGTGTACATTTTGCTAAAATTTAGAAAAACTGACTATATTTTAAATTTTCATATCTTATAATATATAATATATATTTTATAATATAACAAAAACTTACGATTTTCTGTTACTTCAATATAAAAATCGAGCCTGTAATTTAGAAAATATTTTTTACTAATGCATTTCTTAATAATAAAAACGACACCTTTCTAATTTTTAGAATATTTTTTTCTTATATTAATGTTCAGATCGAATTTTAATTTTAGGTCGTTTTTTTTTTCTGAGTGTAACAGGAGCAGAAGAAGTGTAGCAAGAAATCGAAACAGAAACAGAAGTCGAGCACAATGCCAGATGAAATGTCAACAACAACGCTGCATTCCTCCCAGGGCTGGCTGTGCACTCCCGCCACACCCACTCCAACCGCCCATTTTTAAGTACAGACAATAGGGAAACCACCCAAGCAGCCACACCTCCATCCGCTTACCGCCTGTCTGCATTGCGCAGCGTTGCGTAAATGAACTCAAACTTTAACTTCAAAGCAGCGCGAGGTAAAGGTGGGAAGTGGATAGCGATGCGAACAGGGGTGTGGAGGGAGGTGTGGATGGGCGGATGAACAGGAAAACAAGATCGTAAAATAATTTTATTACCCGCCAGCCTGGCCGCACAATTAAACTTGCTACAGGGCCCCGCCCCTAACTGTACATCCCTCCCCTTGCCACAAGTTCAGCGACTTTTGCTGGCAACTTTTTATTTTCATCGGGATACAAAATTGAGAGAGAAAGAGAAACCGAAAAAACAAACAATTAATTGAGGCATATCGAATTATAACATGCCCTTGCATCTGTCGAAATGCAACAGCCCAAATTTTTTAAGTGGCATTAAGAAACCTACCGAAAGGGGCTATAGGAATTATGAGCGATAGGGTGTTAAGTTTGGATGTTTCGATTCAAGATCAGATCTATTTAGCTTTAAGACTTGTAGTGCTTATTTAGGTATTTAAGCATAAATTGTTTGTGTGGCGTATTTTTTTAAGGAATTACAAAAAAGAGTTTTGAATAATTTCTGCTCTTCAGGTAGTTTGAGTTGTTTGAGGTTTTGACAGCTGATATATGTTCTATATACTTAATATATTTGATGGATTTGGAAACGTTACTTTTAATGCGCTACACACTCACCGCCAAAATTATATTGTCCAGCTCCGTTCGGGCATAATGAGTCCGGAAATAAGAAAAGAAAGCACGATTGCGAAACGTGCGCGGCCATTTGTCGTGGCAATTAAAAAGTTTAGGTTATTTTGTAACAATATAATGGATGGGGGCGTGGTCATTATATTGACTTGATGACAAGGTACAAGTTGGCTCTAAATTATCTTCCCCACCCATATTCATAAATTGCATAAAATTGAGAGAGGGACCATTAAAAGCGGAAACGTTCGCAAAGTGTCTATCGAAGGGTTATACGAGTATCAAAATTTTAATGATATTTTCATTTTATTAATGAAGACAAAGTGCCCTGCAGCTGTCTCAGAATTGGCTCAGTAACAAATTTTCAACCATGATGCGGCCAATTAAAAATGCACAGCAAATTAATGAGCCAACTAACGTGGCTTAAATTGTCATTATTGTTTTTCCTGTTGCTTGTGTTGAAATTGTTATTATAATTCCCGTCGTTGTTGTTGTTGTTTATGTTATTTCATTCAATCGCTCAGTCATTGGGCAATTTTAAATCGGCTATTAAAATATTTGGCCTGGTCATTAAATTTATATGTATAAAGAAATACACTTTATTCGTGCCTAAAAGTAGGCAAATAAAACCAGAGCGATTTTAAAGCTTAAAGGCTTGAAATTAGCCAGTTGTAAATTCATACAGTGCCTGCAATAATTACTGCTTTAGCTTTGTCTGAGCTTTGCTTTAATGTTTTGTGGGCCAAAAGCAAACACCAAAGTGAACCGGAATTTGAACCTGGAATTTGATATTAAAGAAGACGTCAAATTATGGTAAAAAGCTGTGTGTTTTGAGAATCTTAATCACTCAATGCTTGGAAAAGTTTTGATCAATTTCTATGAGCACACAGTGAAGACGCAGGAAAAGCCAAAAAAATATAGAAACTCTTTCCGCTACTTATTCATCTACAGTTCATAAATGCTAAGAAATAAATATTTAATAAGTGAACAAAAAAAAATATTTAAAAAGACAATTTATGTATACTATGTGCTGTTATCAAACATTTATAAAATTTTACAATGTGTCACATACAAATTGGATTTTAATAAATTGAGTGCCAAGAGGCTTTTGTTCTTTTTCTTTTGCTGTTTTTTCGTATTTTTTAAATTGCTTTTATCTATTCATGTTTACTTCAATAAGCCTTGGTATATATTTTCATATTTGCTTACTCTACTAGTCCCAAATGGGCACTCTACATTTTAAATATATTTTATTTGTAACTGAAAGCTTTCAATAGTTTCATGTGTATAGTGCCTTGAGAGATGTTGAAAGACTATTTGTATATTTGTGTAATGATTTAACTCTTGGCTCTTAATGGCTGTATCGGTGGGTTTGTTAAAGCGCAAAAATATGTATGATATTCTTATGTATTTGTTTGGTCGCATGCTCGCCATATGTATGTAGTCCAATTTGCACAATGTTGTTTTTGCACGCCTTTCATTCCATTTAATGGCAAGGCGTACGCATACTGTTGCCACAGACTGTCTGCTCGACATTTTTGCCGGGTCAAACTTGGCTGATAAAAGCCAATGGCCTCGGCTTGGGACACTTTTCTGGGCCGTCGCAATTTAATAAACATAAATTTCATTTAAACAATACAAAGCAACGACAACAATTACACGAGTTTGTGTGTGTGTGTGAGTGTGTGTGTGCGAGTGTGTGTATACTATCCATATGGGCACGTAATTTTATTTCATATATTGTTGCTCACATTTTGGGGCATGTTTTTGTTGTTGTTGCTGTTGTTGGCCTGGTCCAACTTTTTGTCGCCGTTTGGGAGACGCTGGCGAGACGCGTCTCTGTCATGTGGCATAAGGGGCACCCAAAAGGATATAAGGAAATCATATAAATACATGCTCATAAAAATCATGGCAGCATGTCCTTTTAGTCCTCCACTGCTACACAGACAGCGGTTATTGTCCTGCATCCAAGTGTGTGTTTCTGTGTGTGTGTGTGTGTGTGTAAGCCGGCCTACTCTTTTCCTGTTTTCATTCATATTTTATTTTATATGTCGCCTGTTTTTTTTCTCTTCTTCTTTTTCCCACTTTGCTCTGCTTGGGTGTTATGAATTGTTTTACATATACTTTAAATATGCGGCATATGTTTTGGCGGTCGCCACTTTTGAATATTTCTGCGGCACAAATTACTTTGGCACTGCGGCATCTGCTCTGAACAAAGCTTGCCTTAAACTCACCCGAATGCGCCAATGAGCATTTCACGGATATTACCCCAATGCTGTTGCTTGTTTTTTGGCTTTGCATTTCGCTCTCTTCAATTGTTTAACACATGAAAATACAGAGGGGCTAACCAACTGAATAATAAATGGGAAGAAGAAATTCTAAAGGGAGATTTTTGGGCCAGCATTTTTTACATGGGGCTTTCAACTTTGAGTGTATTATTGAAGAAATGCTCAAATCATTATCAAAAAAGGACGGGTTTTTTTTTAACAACTTTTGATAAATTGGAGGCTTTCGATCATTTGCCCGAATCGTCTTTCAACTTTGAATGTAGTATTAAAGAAGAGCTCTAACCATTAAAAGTTATACCCGCTTTTTGGCTACTTGACTTGACTTGAGCCATTCTTGCAAGCCTATTTTATAATGACTGATTTAAGTTTTGATCGATCTACTAAAGCCTACTAAATCATATCAGCTTATCTGTTTTTCTACCTTGCTTTAAGTTTTATTTAAAATAAATATTGCCATAATTAAAAAAGGCTTTATTAAATAAGCAGTAGAGTGAATGTGGCTCAGGGACCAACTATAACTAACTTCCAGAGGCGTCGCAGGCTAATTAGCTCAGTTTCATTTACTTTGTGTCCCTGGCCTTATTCGCAAACTTTTGCGCACAATCTTTATCACAATTTAAATCTAAAATAATGCCTGAATCTACCTTAAAACCTACCCTAATTATAATAAATATAATCATATATCTTACATACATTTTAAATCAGGTCATAATTAAGGTAAACTGTTGTAGTTAAAATTACACTAATGCTTTTAGCGATTGCTCTTTTAAACACGAGCATAATTCAATGCAATAAATAAATTAATTATTCAAAATAGCGATATTCAATTTAATCTGTGCAATTTCTTTTTTTTGTTTTTATGCTTTTAAGCAATTTGTATAATTGGATAATATTTTTGTGGGTCACATTGTGCAAGCGAAGCAAAAATTTGAAATTAAATGCAATCAATGGCCGGAAAAAGAGCTGAAGTTGTATATGTATTTTGTGTGTGTGTGTGTGTTTTGCGTATTCCTTTGGAACGTGCTTATTTTACAGATGCGCCTCAAGGTATGCAAATAGTTTTAATCAGGTAGCTGCAATAATTTTGTGCCTTTATATATTTAAAAAAGAATGCAAGAATATCACACATACGCCACATTGCACACTGATAATTTGTTAATTGACTTTGAATTACATTTTGATTTTGTGTTTATTGTGTGGCCAAAGAGAGACTTTGGGGTTGTGTGTACATCAGCCACACACACACACATTTGATTTATGCCGAAATGCGTTTTCAATGATGTTGGCCAAATAGCAACAAACAAGAATATTATTTTATGCATGGCAGGGGCCAAACAGTTGCGGCTGACATAAACGATTTGCAACTGGGGAGTGAGTACTTGTTTTGTGATTTTCCTTTTTTTGGCTGGTTTTAGCTGTGCACTCAGCTGTTATAATAATAGTAAGTCATAAATTTTGTTGCGCTGCGACTAAATTTAATTTTAGTTGGCCGGCCGCAGTACCAAACTCACAGACCAACTTCCCAATCAGCGTTCACGAACTTTTTCTCTCGTGTTTTTGATTGTTTTCTGTTTCCTTTTATTTTATTGTAAGATTTTTTCTGTAGGTAAAAGCGAAAAATTATTACAGGGCAGTGTACCCAGGCAATATTTTGTTGTGTTATTGTTGTTGTTGTGTTTTATGTGCGGCAAGCATAATCTGTAACAAATCTTTTTTCTGCAAAAACATTTGCCTTACGACGCATAAAAGTTGACATACATCTGTGTACACATATGTATATGTATATATATATATATATATATATATATATATGTATATATTATGGACATATGTGTATATTTATAGAAAACTGCAGGCCGGCCAAAAAAAGTACAGCAAACAAAAAAAAAAAAAGAAACGGAAAACAAACACATGCATAAACAAATGTATATAAATATCAGCGAGGGCTGACTAAGAACATATTGCAAAGATATTGCACAAAAGTGTTTCTTTCCAAGTGATTAATTTTCTGCTTTGTAGCCGACTAATGGCAGCTTATAGATTGATCTAATCTTCAGCACGTAATGCCATAACATTAATTTTTTGGATTCAACAAATTATTTGTAGCACATAAGAGCGCTGTAATCTTAAATTTAATTCAATTTAAATCTGTGTTTCACTATTCCTTTGTTTTGTTTTCATGTGGCAAACATATGTGCGGTTATTGGCCAGCTAGTTAATTTAAGTAAAAAAAGTTCTGTATATATATCATATTTTTCAGGAACATTTAGGTCTGCTTTTTTAAGTATTTCGTTCGAGTAAGATTTACTCATTAAGTTGCAAACTGCTCAAGCTGCCCTCGATTGTGATTGTGGAAATAAGCCACAACACAAACAAAGGACCTAGCCGCTTATAAAATTTTTGGGCTGATATTGCAGGGAAACTTAGAGACGTCGAGAGAAAGAGAGATAGCAAGAGAGAGAGAAAGACAGGGAGAGAGATAGCAAGAGAGAGAGAGAGAGAGAGAGAGAGAGAGAGAGAGAGAGAGAGAATGAGGGACAGGAGAGCGTATAAGCCACAAAGCTTTTTGTTAGATTTATTTCCGTTTTCGCCACTTTTGTTTGTAACTTTTTTGTTTCCTTTGTTTTTTATTTTGCCATTTTGCTGGCTTGCTTGTTTGTTTTATTTGTTTGATTGTTTACATGTTTGTATGTTCGTTGCTTGTTTGCTTGTTCGTTTGCCGTTTGATACGTAATACTTTACATGGCTCCCTCCAGGGCGTCGCAATAAAGTCTCCCAGGCCCCATCGACATTCACATGCGGGCAATATTCGAACTGTTGTCGATTCATGAAGTATTCAATATATCATTGGAGCAGCAGCAGCAGCAGCGTTTGTGTGTTTGTCAACGGGTGTGAATGTGAGTGTAAATTGAAGTGAATGAATAAATAAATTAAAATTGAGTTTGCATGCAACTGGTCCACTGACGAAGTGAATCGAGCAAAGAGCTGTACATGAATATATATATATATATCAGCGGCAAGATGAAAAGAGTGTTTTAAGGCTTACACTGATGAAATAAGCGAGAACAATTGATAACGCACAAAGTAGAGAAAGTTTCTTTAAAAAAAAGAGCGAAAGCGGAGCAAAAAGTATGAGTAAACCAGGAGTAAAGATACTTATCTTAAGGCAGAAATTACCATATCAATAAAAGAAATGAATAAATCAAGGAAAGCGCACAGATTGTGTTAAAAGATGACTTCAAAAGATTATCGAAGGGCTGAAGATCTGTTGAAAATATGTTAAGTTTTCTTAAAATGCATTTTTAAAGCAAAACATCGGTAAAATATTAGTATAATTCTTTATTTATATAGTTTGCTTCTATTTAATTAAGGATTTTGAGAACACTGGAATAATATAATTAGAACAAACTATATACATATTTATATATGTCTATTTGCGGAAGAAAATCCTACAAATTCTTCGCCTTGAGGCATAAAAAAGTAAGCATTCCAAACTGTCACTGTAAGCATCAAGAGAAACTTTTATAGAAGGTTGTTGTTACTTAAAATTAATTTGATTTTACTGTGGTGGCATTTTAAACATTTCACGGCCGAAGTGACAAAGTCGTATTTGTCTCTGGAAAAAAACTACTCGCAACCTAATAAACGATTTTAATTATTAATTTCGCAACTACTCCACTTGCACAACACACACACAAACACCCTGCCCCTTTTCACATACACACACACACACACACTCATTCAAGTTACAGCCAAAAGCTTACACCCAAAACTTTGCACTAGTCGTAAATCCTCGTCTTTATTCCACAATATTACAGCATAATTAAGCTGCACTCGCTGCTTTTACTCAGCTTCGTCTCTCTGCTGTTGCTGCTGTTGCTTCTGCTGCTGTGTTGTGCAGAACACATGACCTTAAAAAAAATGAAAGTAGCAAAAAAATCGTGAAAATGTTACTTGACTAGGACTTACCCTGTTTAAATTTACAATATGAAATTTAGAAAATATGATGGGTATAAAAAGTAGTTGCTGGAAGACAATAAATTTCAAGCAAAAGCTCAAATTCTTTGTTTAATATTTTTGCTGCACACTTTAAGCACATTCTGCTCGATTTTAGTTTGTTGTATATTTATTACGTATTTTAGCCTGTTGCATTTATTAATGCAGCACTTTAGACACTTTATGGTTGGAGGGTATAAGAATGGCGCCAAGAGGTAATTAAAAATTCGCCACACAGCCAAAAGTCGCACACCAAAAACAAAAACAGCAAAAAATTGTTATTATGCCGTAGTGCTGGTGTGGCAAGACAAGCTTTAATAAGTTGCACACACATACACACTCACAACCCACACACAGAGGACTTAACTAGCACACATTGCCTTTGCACATTACGTATACGCAACGTTTACAAATGAAGCTGCCAGCTGGATGAGTCGAGTGATAAAGTGAGCAAGTGCAAGCAAGACAGAGCATTAAAAAGAGCACACAAGCTGACTGTCAACGATACTACACACACACACACACTCACACTACCACACTCTGAAGCACAACTAAATTTTGTATAAACTAACAAGGAAAACTTCTGTTCTTCCCACGATTGTTGCCAGCTGATAAAAGAGGAGGGTTTTTTGGTGCGTTGGGAAACAACAATTTCGCTAAATTACAAACAATGCTTATTTGTTGTTTATCTGTGTAAACTAACTCTCTCTCTCTCTCTCTCTCGGGGCGTGTGGCATATGGCAGGTGGTTGTAGTAGCTCCGACTGCTCCTGCTGCTGCTGCTGCTGTGTGAATTGAGTTGATAAAACTCCCGGTCGCTTGATTGTAATTTACGTAATGCATGCAAAGTTAATTACCTCGGGGAGACCTCAGTAATTAGAAATGTGATTGAACGGCGTGGGGCAAGCAATGCCGTTGACACGCAACTCCCATGCCTCTGCCCTGCCCCTGCCACCATAATCCCTTGCCACAGCCAGGCTAAAAAATAAGCCTTGGCCATTTATCAACTTTCTGGTTGTCTTATTCCATTTTTGTTTTGCCATTTGACAAATCGTGTAATTGTCCGAAATCATGCATTATAAAAAATTATTGTTATTGCTGCCACCGACTTTGCAGACATTTTCAATTAGCCGACAGTTTCTCCCTTGCCTAAGCCGCTGTTGCCATTTGTAGATTGTCAGGCGATTACCTCGCCCTCTTCTCCTTCCTGTGTGGTACTTTTGTAATTCGTAATCGTAAATTGAATTTCAATCAACGAAACTTTGCAGACTACAATAATGTATTTGGTTTATTGGGCGACGAGTCTCGCCAAATAGCAATTGGCAACAGGAAAGGCAATAAAAAACATGCTGCTGCAGCTGCAATCGTCCTCCTTTTTTATAGACAAAGAAGCAATAGTGAATAAAAATTAAGTGAAACAAGTGAGGACAGTTATTTTGGCCTAGACTGAGATTACATGCCAAATCCTGAAGAGTCGCTCATTTTATTATTCACAGAGTATATAATAGGGTTTTCATTTCTTACTTACAGTGTAGATTTTTCTTAAGTTTAAGGAAAACTTGTCTAATTTCCAAGGGTTTTTTTTTTCAAATGTGTCCATAGAATTCTTCCATTCGATTTTTGTTACATATTTAAATGTTAATTATTAGTAATTTACTCTTGATATTTACAACATTTTTAGATACATTTAATAATAAAGAAAATATTTCTGAGGAAAAGAAAAAAAACTTTCGAAATTATAATCATAAATTAGAAATTTTCTTATAGGTTTCGGGGCGATTTTCATTTTAAGGCGGTTTTCAAAATGGAAGCAATGGGTTATTAAGATCCAATATATCAAGATTAAGTTTGAATAGTCCACATAAAAACAGATGGAAAAGAGATTTATCTAATTTGATTGTTATGCTGATCAATACTGTATATATATTCTGTGGAATCCGAGAGGAGTGTTATAAGCTTCACAAAATAATTGAAAAATGATCTTACTTAGAAAATGGTTTATTTTTTTTACATAAAATATTAACCTACGATTTTAAAATATAATCACATGTGTTTATTTGATTTTCGACAACATTATTATTCAACAGAAATTTATGTTAATGTGATCAAAAAAATGAGAATTATTCATACTGACAAATATAATCACATTTTATGCTCCTCAAATTGTTTTGCATGCAAATTATTCATTATTCAGAAATATAAGAATTTATGATCAAAATTTATTGAAGCATTATTTGTTGGACATCAATTTAGGTGAAAACATGAACAATTTGGTGCAACATTTACATACACCCACAGGCACACACACACACTCACACACACACAATCACACACACATTATGCATGAGATGTGGCATATTGATTTAAATGGTATTTTTGTGCTGTCTTTATTTTGTTTTTCCATTTTGATATTTTTATTTTTATTTATTTTTTTTAAATTAGACAAACACTAAATATTTTGTAGTTTGCTGAGCGAACCACAATGGAATCATCATTTGCTAGTTACATCAGACACATGCACAAAACACACACACACACAACACACAATGCCCTTAAATACTCATCAGCAGCAAAAATTGTTGGATTGTTGTTAAATCCTTCGATGCTGCTAGGCATTTCAGCACTTAGTCAAATCCCAGCTTGGATTTATGTACGCATATGCATATCCTGACCGCAAAAAACTTTACGAAAAGCACTTATTCACCAATTCCCCCTCTTGCATTCACCTCTCTCCCCACCTTGCCTTCATATGGTGCATGCATTTGGAAAAGTTTGGGGCTATATTGTAAAGACGTAGGCAACAACTTTTACAATTGCAAAAGAATCTGCAAGTGTGGAGAGCAAAACAATCTAAACTTATGTATAACTATTTGATCTAAGGGATCAAAATGCGCCAGCTAATGGAAAGTTAATGCTGCAAAAATACTTAAAGGGACTTATAATGATTATATATATATAATTTCTATTTTACCTAATAGCTTATTTTGAATCGATCTGAAACTGCAAAGTTTTTCTTGTTTCTAAAGTTATTTATAAATATAAACAGCAAAAATTCTACAAACTGAAAATGTTTGCCATAGATCGATTATCCAGAAAGTATGGTGTTATTTTTATATAATTCTTAGAAATATTTTCTATTATTAAAAGATGCATTTGCAAGTAGAAATGTCAACAATCATTTTCACAAAAAAACCGTTATAGAATCTAAAATAAAAACTAGTGAAATTTACCCTGCTTTTTAGAAAGAAACTTTCTTAATAAAAAGGTGAGTTACCCTTGGTGCCAAAATTATTTCCATTTGGATAGAAACAAAAATTATAACTGCAACTAAACGTAACAGTTTGAAAAGTTCAACAAATGTTCTAAATGTTTGCTCTGTTTTATGGCCGTTTAGATATGTACGGATAAATATATATATATATATATATGAGAGTAGTTTTGTGGCTGAGTTATCATAGATTGTGCAGGGTAATGCTTGGGGAGAGGTGTAGAAAGGGAAAAGAGGGTTGGGTGTAGGAATGCTGTGGCTATCAGGCGTCGCATTGGGTCAATGACAGAAGTGACGCCAAAAGTTTTTCGATAGTCGAAACTTAAGTGCCGGCGACTGCCAACGAGTCTACATATAGAGATAGACAGAGAGAGAGAGAGAGAGAGAGAGCGAGATGGAGAGAGAGAGTGTGTTACGCTCTCTTTCGTTTTTGGTGCTTTGACTTTTGTGCAAGCCAAAAAGTTGTCCGGGTACTAACCATAAATTAAGTGCAGCTTCTTTTGCTTGCTCTGAATGCTTTTTTGTTTGCAGCATATTTATGATAATATATATATTTATATATATATGTATATATATATGTGTGTATGCAGTTAGTTGCAGTTTTCTGTTTGTATTTAATTAATGCCTCAACGCCACAAGGTGCAAGAGCGAACTCTGCCGCATTGCTTGTGACGCGATTTCTAATTAGAAAATTCGCCGACTTCCAACTGGCAACTTGTGTGTGTGCCACGTTTTTTTTTCTATCCCGCTGCCACTGTAGCAATTGTTTTTACTACCTGCCTTTGGGTTACAAGCTTGACTTGACTTTTTTGATTGACATTGACGTTTTCTGCCAATTTTTACAAAGGTCTCTCGCCTCGCAATTCGTGTCGTTTCTGTTGCTTTTCGGGGCCAATCAATTAACAGCGGTTTTCCTTTGTTCGCCCATTTTTTCATTTTCTTCTGGTTTTTTTCAAATGTTGCATACTTTGTGGCTGGCCCGAGGTGTCGCCACATTTTGTGGCGCAGTTTAATTCTTAATTCTTTGAAGTTCATTTCCCGTGGTGTAACAGCTTTCAATTTTTCGAGTCTTTACTTTGAGAAGTTACACTGAAACTCTCTTATAGCATTCTTTTGTGACACTTGAAAGGTTATGGGGTCGTAGATTTACTCTTATTCTAAATAGATTTGGGGTATGACAGACCTCAGACCAACTGCTAACAGCTAATTTTAAAAGAAAAGTTGACTGAGACATATTAAATAGTTTCAGACTTCTAGCTAGCTTTTCTAGTTATTATAATTATATAATTATGATTAGCTATTGGTACCGTCAACATCAATATATTATCGAAACTTCCAAATATTTGGTGTTTTCTTTAATATTTATTTAGTAATATTTTATATTAAGAAAAGCATTTCGTATTTAAGCATACGAATATAAAACACAATGGAGAAAAGATATATATATTTTTCTGCGAAGCTATAACTTTAAATGTCAGAAATATACTTCTGAATAACAAGTTGATATACCCTTGGTGTGAAAAGTATTGCGAATTTCTAGAAAACTAGATTAATGTATCACCATTTAACTTGCTTGCGCTTGCTTAAAGCTGCTGAAATGTAGCCCAGATGCCGTTGAAGGAATTTCCCAGTGCGCCAAAAATGTTGGACTGAAGATGCACACGGCAAAGTTTTAGCATACTTTGCTATTGCTGGTGCATGCCTTGAGTTTTTGGCCTTCAATGCAACTGTAAATTATGCGCAAGGCAGCAACTGTTTGCCAAATAGTTTAAGTTCGCTTTGTTATCAGCACTTTGTTGGCAGCAAATGCCGCAAAAGGCATTTGTCATAACAGGTAGCAATTGGGAGCGATGTCTCACAGCAATCTTCCTCCCTCTCTCGCTCTCTCATTCTCGCTGTCACTCGCTTGCTATCTCTATCTCTCTCTCTCTCTCTCTCTCTCTCTCCAGCCAAATACGGCACTCAGTGTAATTGAGCGGCACTTGAAAAATATGCGGCTCATTAGCTGCAGGCCCAAAGGTGTTGGGGGGCCGGCCGATCCCCGATGTGTTCGACAGTCAGAAAGACAACTCCTCATACTAACGACTGGAGTGGAGTGGAGTGAAGTGGTTTGAGTAAACACACGACTGCACACACAAATATACCATGAACACACACACACACGTAAACTGAACTTAACGCTTGACTGATTTCTTAAGCCTCAAACAAAATTGGCACGCTCTGCGGCAGGAATGATGGCAAATACATATGTATATAAAAATGATTTCCAGCAACTGCAATTGCTGTTGCCTTTGCTGCTATTGCTCTCCTTACACTCTGCAAAAATGTGCCCTTAATTTGAAAAATTTGACCTAGTTCTGATGCCAAGACTAACTCACCTTATTATTCAGAAAGTATTCTTTTATAATAAATCATGAATATTCTTATCTTAATTTCAGTATAAAAAATAGAAAGAATATCTTATTTAGTTCAAATTTGAAGAGTTTGTTTTCATATATTCTTAGAAATCATTTCTAAAAACAAAAAAAAAGCGTACAAGTTTTCAGTTTGGTTTTCTTCTGAGTGCAGATATCCATCTTCTGTTTATATATGGTCTACGTGCCGCACTTCTCAACTTTGCCAGCTTGTGTTTGTTTTTGGGCTTAAGTTTTGTTACGTGCTCTGCTTAATTTTTGTTTCTTTGTGGGCAACACGCTGGCATTCTGATTCTTAGTCTCATTGGGTTCCGATTACATGGCGTATACGTAATAAGCAAACGTTTTAGTTTGCCTACGCTCATCAGCATCATGGCGAGTTTCGCTAGCTGCAACAAGTTGCGTGGCAAGGCCATATATAAAGAGTAGCAGAAACAGCAGCAGCAACAATAACTTTAAGCTCAGGTTACGCATCGCTTGGTTGCTCATACGCAACGTTAGCCACAGTCTAACCATCATTTCACCTTTAACGCCTGCTGCCACTTGCACTTATCATCAATGGCCAACTGTTATTCTCCCTCCCTCTCTCTCTCGCTCTGTCTCTCTCTCTCTCTCGCTCTCTCTCTCGCTCTCTCTCTCCATTTCATTTTGCAAATGCATTTAAAATCTGCTGGTTGTGTCATTTTGTGCAAACATTCTTTTGTTTTCATCATTTCTAGTTTTGCACACACTAAATTTAAGCCAATATTCTCTCTAGTTTTTCCGCACAATGCTCTGCCAATTTTGGCCTGTATCGAATATTTTCCAGGCTTATTGAACAGAATTTTAAGCTCTTTATGTTCATTTTGCTACATTTTCTCTTGCATTGTTTTGTCGCATTTTGATGGCATTGTTTTTGGAAAATTTCAAATATAAGCTTTAAACAAGTGCCAATGTTGTTGATGGAAGTAAACGACTGCCAAATACTTTCTTAGAAATGTAGTACCAGGGTTTTCAGATTTTTGAGATCGAAGTTACCTTTGGGTCTATTTTGAATTGTTTTACTAGCTATTTGGCTTTCATATCATATATGGTTTTATCGATTTTAAATGCAGTTATCTGTAACATACGTTTTAAATTTAGTAGCTCCATTCGAGAGGTGGCTGTGGTCAAAGCCGATCTTTGAAGCACATCGCCAACAATGTACTAAACAAATTTGGTGACTGTATCAATTAGCAAGTATCAATTTTTGTCGATTTCTTACCGCTCTAGTGAACGTAAGAACCTAATACCTGCCACCCGACTGCGGAGTACACAGAAAAGTATATGTTTCAAGTTGCAAGTCCCTAGCTTAAAGGGTGTCGAAAAACATGACGAACATTGCCCAAAGCCAATATATTCTTTAGTATCTTTTGTAGCAAAGTATAAAAAAAATTATTGCAATATTTTTTGCCATGTGCACGTAATGAGCATTTTATGCCACGCTTTAGTAAACATTTAACACTTCCTTTTAAAAAGGCATTTTCTGCGCTTTGTTGCTTTAAAACAGTGTGTGGGTAGTTCTCTCTCTTTCTCTCTCTCTCTCTCTCTCTCTGTGCGACTCCGTTTCTTTCTCTTTCTGTCTGGTCGCTTTTTATTTTCATTATTGTACTGGCAGCATCAATTTGGTGAACTCAGCAAGCAGAATCTCCAGCGCATAAAACGCGCATTAGCAAACTATTACTGAAATCCCCAAGGTGCCATTTACCATGTCCAGAGCTGTCGTTTCTCATGCTCTCTCCACCCCTCTCCCTCTCTCTCTCTATCTCTCCCTCTCACTCTCTCTATCTCGCTCTCTCTCTTTATCTCTGCTGCTGCATCGTGTGCCATTTGCAATGTAATTTGTGACGCCTAATAAAATGCCAAAATACTCAGTAAAAGTAAAATAAATAAAAAAAAAAAACGAAAAACGAAAGAAAAATGTGCATAAATTATAAGACAGCAGCAGTCGCAGACCAAAAGTGTGAAAAATTACGCACACGCCCCACTCTCAGCGCCCCCTCCTCAACAAAACTGCGGAGCACCACAAAGTACCAAAAGCAACCGCAAAAGCCAACAGCAAAACAAAAAAGGAAAACAACTCGCGAACATTTTACTTTGAATACACTCAGAAAATCGCCGTGAATTTTAGATGTTCCACAAGGGTTCCTCACCTTCCTAATCGGAATGTAAATTTCTCAAATTAAAGCTTGTCACTTTCTAAAAACCAAGGTTTTCACTTTGATTCAGTTTGATTTTTCCAAAACTTTTCATTTTAGGGAAAGATTTTCTAATTTTAAGAAACATATTTTCTTTTATTTAGATCTTGTTTTTAAAATCGAGAAACTTTCTAATTTTTAGAGCGACTTTGTAAACTTCAGGAAGAATTTTATTCTGAGTGTATCGCAACTCTGCCAGTAGACAAAATGACTGACGACAGGCGAGTAATTTAATTTGCTTTTAATTTTCACTAAGAAAGTTTTAGGCGCAGTTGCATTAATATGGTTTCTTAAGTTCTGTGGATAGCTGGAAAGCTGATGCGCATTTAATTATGCTCCCATTTTTCTACTTTTTCTACTTTTTCTCTTGTATTTTTTTCATCTGCCTGCGAATTAAGAAAAATGCGTTGAAGTCAGACCAAGTTATTGCGCAGAGTGAATGTTTTAATGCTCTAGGTTATAGTTGGGTATACTTAAATTTTGACATTTTTGTACGACCATTATGTGGTTTGCATAACTTTTACGAACTTCCCTTTGTGTACCAAAAACAAAGCTAAGTGCTTTTGTTATTAAAATAGTCACTTTTTACACAATTCAAATGTACATTATATATTTAATGAAAAATAGTAAGTGCCCTTTCTAAGTGGGTAAAGAGGTATAATGAAATTGTGCCAAAGTATGCAACAAATGGAAGGAAATATCTGCGAAGTATATATATTCTTGATCTGCATCAAGAGGCGAGTCAGTCTAGCCATGTTCATCTGGTTTTCTATATGAACTCACTGATCTCAGGGACTAAAAGCGCAAGAGATATTTATATTTGGAAACGACTTTACAAATCTTTTTCCGATAGCAATAAAATACACGATTGTTAAGATAAAGCCTACCAATTATTATCTAAAATACAACGAATTTCATTGAGAACCGATAGCAAGTGCAGGTTTTCGTTAACCAAAACACATTTCATGCTGAAAGACTATTGATAATAGTTGTAGCCTTATATATTTTAAAGCTGGATTCTTTCGCTGCCTTTCTTTTATCAATGCTGAACACTCTCAGCTGCTTTGTTAGGCATTTCAAGCGAGCATTCTCATTTTGTTAGGCAACTTAACAACTTAATAATATTTGCTGCAAAAGTTTAGAAATAGTTTTTGTCTGTCTAAAATAATATTGTTTATATGATGGGAATTAAGTTTGCACTTGCCAAGTGCTGATGACTGTAATATTTTTGTATAGGGTATTTAATTGTCAGCATTAAGCATATTAAAAACGTTGCCTGTTATTTTAGTTGTTATTGTTGTGTTTTGTGTCATAACTTTCACTGTTTTTGTTCAGCTCGAACAGTTGAGTTGAGTTCAGTTTGGATTTGTGTTTGTTCAGTTTCTCTCTTGTGCCATTTGTTTGTTTAGCGACTTGGCTTGTGCTGTGTGTGTGTGTTGTGTTTATTTTAACTTTTGTTGTTGTTGCTGCTTTATTGTGGCATTGTTTCTCTCTGTGCGCTGATTGAAATTAAGCGCATTTGAAGAGGCGGCTCACAAAATGTTACCATAGTTCAAGTGGCCGCTCTTTGCGCATTGTTTCAAATTGCTGGCAAATTATCCGGCAAGTTTCGAGTGACACAAATGAATTCCTATATATATATACATATATATACATTGTTCTGTACTCTGGGATTTTGTGCTAATTTGATAAACATTTGCGTGAGCTGTGCAGCACCAATAAACATGCCAAAATAGTCATAATTAATTTGAGTGCCCTGGAAAGTAGGCAACATTTATTTTCATTATGCTTATTTTGGCTATAAAATGTTGGCCATTTCCATTTTCATTTTCAAAATGCGGCTAAAATTCATTTCATATCTGTATGCTTGCTTTTTATCCACTTAGAAATTTTTTATAGACATGTGGGTTGCCCCCAATCTGAGAGAGCTGCGATTAATGCTCGAAATAAAATTTAAAAAATTGTGCTGCTTATTAATTTCAACAACTTTGCTATTTTGAGAATCCAAGTAGTGCGATACTTTTGTTTTTAGAATATTTATAAAAATTTGAAAATTTAGAAAGTAAACGTTTTATATATATTTGATCATAGGTGTTAAAGTAATATTATATTTGTATTTAAATTTATTTTCTCTAACTGTCAAAAATAACTAAAAAGAGGCACATACAGTTTCCAACTTGGTAATAATTTATCTTTATGAACTTCAAATTACATTTGAAAAAAACTCGTCAAAACTGATCCTACAATTACGCTAAATATTAAAGTTTACTCAGAGATTTATGTTCAGTACAGTAAATATGTCCGTTTTCTGTTTCACATCTTGAATAATATAAAGGACACTTTACAGTCTCGAAATAAAACCTTTTAATGCATAATTAAATTCTCAATTTATGCAAGTTTTTGATTACTTTCAAGTACTACCAAAAGTGCAATTAGTTCACAGACTCTATCCACAGCACTCAATTATTTTGCAGCTGCATGCGCAAAATTTGTTCCAGTTGCTGCAAATGTAGTTTTAATGTCCGTTTGACAAATTCGCCAAAAATTCCAAATATCGCATACAACTGTAGTGAATGACAATGGGTCCTAAATAACGTAACTCTAATGCCCGAAAATGCCCAGGCATTAATTAAATCCAAATGCAAATGAACAACGCTCAATACACTATTCAATAGTCAGACACTGCAGTAAATCGAATACTTTCTTCTTTATGGGGGAGTTCATTTTAGGCTGTGATGTAATATAACAATTTTGCAGTGGGGGTAGGTATTATGGGGAATGTATTACGATTAGTCCATTTGAAATGGATATTAAGTCGAGGCATGGCAACCAATTTGTGGCAAGCTGTAACAGCCGGCTGCAATTGCCCCTAAAAACCTGTGCCACACACACACACACACACACACACCCGTATAATGCGTGATGTGCACACACATTTTAGAGCCATAGAATTTGCCGTTCATATTTAGCTGCTGCAGGCAATGATGAGTTTCCAGACTGAGAAGAGAGACAAAAGCATCAGCGAACTGAATGAAAAATGCAACCATTGCTGCAGTTTTTCTCAAAAGCGAAACTCAAACGTTGAAGTTTTGCTAGTTGTGCAGAAAATAGCAGAAGTTTAAGTTTCTGGGCACATGACCATGGCACAATATGTGCTATGTGACTGAAATGTACAATTCGGAAAAATCGGAAGAAAAAAATGCTAAAGCAAACATGCGAGTGGAATCATAAACTGGCAGCATATATTTCACTTCTAGAAGAAGCGAAACGCATAAAACGCAGAACGACCCAATTCGATTTAATCTGGTTGTTCGCTAAATATTTTATTTCAAGTTGCGTGAAAGAGTATTAAAATTAATTTATTTTAAAAAGGAGCTATTTTCATGTTTTTAACAATAAATGTAAAACTCAACTTGAGGTCAAATTATGCTCAAAAAGTGCTGGTTTTTGAAAGCCTGATCAGTTTTGAGAAAGTTAGGGAGTCATTTTTTTGAGAGTGTAATTTAAGCATGAAAATTGAGTCACGATCGTCTTTCGAATGTTGATCAAAAGGTCAAAAAGCTCTGGTTTTTGAAAATTTGAATAATAATAATGATTTAAAAATACAAATCAGTACAGAATAACTTTTTTACTTTGGATGTAATACTAAAAAGGAGCTCAAGTTATGTCCTTGGTTTTGGTAGAATAATTTACATGTGAATTTCGAGGAGAATCGAGCTTGAAACTTTAAATGTAGTTCTGATCTAGAGGTCAAATCGTGATTAAAAAGGCCTAGTTATTAAATATCCGTTCTATTTAAATAAAGTCATGGCTTTCTGCAAATTTTTGATCCGAGTCTGAAATTCCGTTTCCCAGCCTTAGTTAAAGCTGGGCGTTTTTCAACATTCACCCAACTGTCAGTCTGTTTATTTATAAAGAAGTTATTTCTTTTGATTAAAAATTGAATTTAACTGATGTACAAGATGGATTGGTTGCGCTGTATATTTATTTTATATTTTATTCTATACTCCACCTGCGCTATTTTTACTATATATTTATACCCCATCTGTACTATTTGATAACAAATGTTGCCATACTTTACTTCAGCCTCGCAGAAACATATGTTTGGTACAACGTCATAAACTGTTGATTTATGACATGCTTCAATCAATTTACTCATAAAACACACCCAGCCAAAAATGACCGACATTGCAGAGAGTTGGCTGCATGCAGGTGTGTGTGTGTGTGAGTGTGTGTTTCCCGGTGTGTGTGTGCCTGTGTATGTTGATGTGTGTGGTATATAAACACGTTTAGCCAGCAGCATATGTGTGGGTTGAAATGCAATCTAAAGTAAAGCACAAAACAAAACTTAACAAGCTGTTGACCCGCTGCTGGCCAGCCGCAAAGTGTGTGTTGCAGTATATCGGGGCGTTTGTGTAAATTGCAGTATTCGATGGCCAATGCGACCGACCAACCGACAAAACTGCCAAAGAATAAATCCAACGGATTGGAAAAGTGCGCCAGACCAACACACACACACACACACTCAACCACACACCACACACACACACACAGAGAGAGAGCGAAACAGAAACAGAGAATCGCAGCCGCAGATACGTTGAATGTTGTCCTAGAAAAGAACTTACAAGCACAATGTGAAATGCCAAAAATGCCAAAAATGCCAAGAATCTGTTAGATAGCACGTAAAACATAAAGAGTTTGGTACACACTGTAGCTCTACAGGATTTCAGATTTTTGTATTATGCGACAAGATTGAGAATTTGTGTATTAAACAAAGGCAGCATAGTTATACTAGTAGAGACAGTGCAATTGTTTACCTCAATTGATTGCTTGTTGCCCGATTGCTAACTGAAAATATCAATTTCTTTGCTGCTTATAGATTTTTCACTGAATTCGTTAGATTAATTTATTCACTTAGTGCTCAGCTTTTCTCTTTCAGCTCAGCTGAACTGCTCAGCTTACTATTTTCAAGATGATCAATACTTGTTTTACCATATATTGCAGTATTTGTCACAACAATAATAAAATAAATAAAAACTGGAAAAAAAATTTGTAAAAATGTGCTGTTTGCCAGAAAATTGCATCTGACAATAATCATAATATTTAGGTGCTATAATTAATTATTATAATTAACGATTGAGAAAAAATGAACAAAAAATCATACTTCTAATGATTTTAAAAATTGTTAAGGTGCAGTCCTCACGACATAACAAAAAATGTTATAGTAAAATCTTGAGCTGTTTCGCGAAATGATTTTAATTATAATGAATCAAAGCTCTTAGAATGAATAGAATGCCGAAATTTCTTTTAAAATTTTTTAAAGTTAATTTCACTACAAATAAAATAAAATTTGTTTAGAAATTGTTAAAGTAAAAAAATAATTCATGAATAGTATCCGGTGATTGACAATAATAATTCCATTATAAATTTATATAGAAATTGGTAAAGTGCATATAAATAATTTTTAAATGATAAGACTTTTCAATAAAGGATCAATCGTTCAAGTCACGTACAGAGCATGTGCTAGTTGAGCATGCTTTTGCTAATGCTTCTACTGACATTTGTGCTGCATAACGAGAATTGTTGGAAATAAAACAGTTGATAACAATGGTATTCCCGTGACAAGAACGCTATTCCCGTTACCCGTTTCGTGTGCGATTAGTTGAGAGCACCTGGAGCACCCATGTATTGATTGAGTGATGAGGAGGAGCTGTCGTCTGGATAATGGATAATGGATAATGGATACTGGCCGCCATCGCATAACACTTCAATTTTAGCGCTGCACGTTCGATGTCGCTTAATGGTCCAGCCCAATCTAGGCTCAACTCAACTCAACTCAGCTCAATTCAACGCGGCTATCGAGTATCGAATGTGTTTATTCAACATTTAAGACAGCTCTCTGCAATGCGTATCGATTGACAGTGCGCGCCTGCATAGCATCATCATACCAACACGCCTTCATTTCATCAATGTCCATATCAATATCCATATACATTCACCCATTGGGGAAAAGTACTTTCGCCAGTTTACAGTTATGCTCACGTCTATAGCAATAAGCTTTTATCTTATGCCTACTCGCTTGTCATGCTTCTTCTTTAATTGTTATGCAGATTCCAGAGCTATCACCTTGTGTTCTATGTATGGGTTTCGTAGCAGGCAGCCATTTCTCTAATTGCTTACTTTTGGTTCAGTATAAATATGCCGGGGGACATGAGTGATTAAGTTGCCCAAAAGTATGTAAGTAAGTAAGCACATACACTCAGAAAAATTACTCAACTGGAGTTTTATTGGATTGACCAATGGTAACTCACCTAATTGTTTAGAAAGTATATTTCTAAACAAAACACAATTATTCATTATTCCTTTATTCAGGGTTCATTTTTCAAAAATCAAAGAAAATATATCGAATTTTCAGGATATTTTATCATATTTGCACAAGTAATTTACGATTTTCCGGAAAGAGTGACTTCGCATAAGCCACTTGGCCTTTAAGGCAGACGATACTTGTTTCTGAATTAGGCATTTATTATTATTAAAATGGTGGAATGTTGAAACGTGGTCAACAATTTGTCAAGTCTTAAGCCGTATAGTGCATATATGTATATATATATATATATATATATATTTACCGCATGATATTGTGCGGATAGCAATTTGTCAAGATGCGAGATGCGTGATGTGAGATGTGAGATGTGAGAGCGCGTTTAGCTTTTGTTCTTAAATTGCAATCGTGTCTGCAATTGGCTTATAAAAGGCTTACGGCTAAACTGGCCAGCTGCCAGTAAAATGTTGCAGCTGCAGTTGCTGCCACAACGTGTGTGACTTAACTGTCATCGGGTCACAGACCAGGGCCAGCCTTTGGGCCGTCTAACTGGCAACATGCCGAGCAGGAGCCGCGCGAAAGTGTCGCATTTATATCATGTCCACACTTGACAAACGAGACACGTAAAAACACCTTTTTCTTATCAGCTCAAACTATTTTTAGTTGTACAACTGTTTCTCACATTATTGTGACTAAGCTCAAGGCTTAATCGTTGCCTATTTAAGTTGGTCAACAACTAAAAAATCAGTTGCATTCATTTGCCATTGCTCAACATGAATCGTTCTGCAGTCGATTTTCTGGAATATATCCAGCAACTCATTGAACTGGAGCATTTCGATGGTGCCAGATTGACTGGCGTTAGTGGCCTGCGCATCTGGTTTCCCGATCTCAAGAAGAGACAGCCATATAATTTAGTCCAATCGGAGCATAAATATGAGAAGAACTTGCAATTTACCTTTTGGCGTTGCTGGCTAAAAAAGTGCTGGACACAATTGAAAAATGTACTCAAAAAGTGTGTTTTTTCGACAGAGGGAAGAACAACTAAAATACAAATTGCTATAAATTGCGGAGAATTAAATTTAAATTTACGGAATCAGTGACACTGACATGTATAAATTTCATTATAGAACATATATCTGATAGTTTTGATTTATTTATTTTGAAATATATTTGTCATAATTATATATATAATTATAATATAATATGTTATATAATTTGAATTTATATGATCACTTTGTTTTTTTTTTTTTGCTATAAATGTTGAAAATTATGTTGTTAAAATTATGCAACATAATCCAGATGGTTTTTTTTTATTAATATTTGGACATCTGTTTGGCCAATTGAAGCACACTGAAGCCATAAACATTTGTTTAATATATTTGTTGGTAATTTTCATAAATTCATTGCTCTGTCAATTAAATGAATGAAAATAATTTGCGCTGACTCAGGCCAAAACTGGAACCTGAAACAACTTCATTATTGGGCTAATGAAAATATATTACCCCAGAGGCAGAGATGGGGGAAAACCGAGAACGAAGAACCGAGAACCGAGAACCGAAACAAGCCATAACTTCATTAGGCGCAGTGGAGCGACAAGTTATGCGATATATCTGAAAAGATGAGTACTTATAAACTGTGAAATATCCAAAGAGAAAGGAGAACGAGAAGGAAAGAGCAAGACAGAGAGAGAGAGAGAGAGAGAGAGAGAGAGAGAGAGAGAGAGAGACAGAAAGAGAGAGAGAGGGAGAGAGAGAGAGCAGAAAGCTGTAGATATTTTATACGGTATAATCAATAAAAAGCGCTAAACACAAACATAAATAAAAGGGATATGCGAATACGGCACGAATTTATTAGCCATCAAGAAAACCCAAAAAGGAAGAAAAAAAAATGGAGTACATATATACATATACATACATAGAGTGTATGTGTGTGCTGGCCACGTCAATGGCAGAAAAATGATAAAAATAAATAAAAGTCTGTTTTGTGGGTGCGTTGAAGCGTGGGACGCGTAAGCAGTTCAAGGACCTGCTTCGCCGCATGATTTATTTACTTTCCAACTGTCTTCGTTCACTGCCATCCTGATGACCTGCCACACACTCATATGTGTGTGTGTGTGTGTGTGTTGGTGTGTTTATAGTGGTTCAATTGCCGCTTAAGTGAGGGCACATTGCAAGACATTTTATGGGCTACGTGCAACAGCGCAAACAAATTTACATGACACTGAACTCTGCCTCGGCCTGTTGGCTTTCAACTCTACAGCACTTACCTGAGCAGAGTAACCATGCCTTATTCTTTTCTGTTACTTTTTTTTTTTTTTTTTGTAATTTGAACAGCATTATTGAAAGATTGATGAAACTTTGGGCAGTGTACAACACTCAGCTGACTTACCGACTGACTTTCGACTATCGAACGAACGCAAGATAAATGACTTCTCGGGTTGGTTTTTCCTTTAGGGGTGGCACCGGCTAAAAGTTATTGCGGTCTGTGTGGCGCTTATAATGAATAATGAAAGATTTGCTGCCTTTTATTTTCAGGCGTTTTATTGTCGAAGACCAAACAATAAAATACTGCCTGGGCCATATTGGCTAAAACGGGTCCCTATCCCCTAACCACAACTTCATTTCTCCATTCCCCAAACAATTTAGTCGACTATCATGTGAGAAAACCATTGAGCAGTATTCACACTTTGATTTCGCATATATATATATATATATATATATATGTATGTGTATATATATATGTGTGTATTAATGGCTTTTATAACGCTTCCTGCTGGCCCCAAATATATCTTGTTTTGGCCTTAGGATCTCTTTCCATCTGTGTGTATGTGTGTGTGTGTGTGTTTGTTCCTAGGAACAATTTGACTGTCAGCAACTTTCTTTTGATGCAATATATTGATAATAATGTTTCTTATTTTTTTTTGCTCATATGTAGATGTGTACATTTATTGACCAGGGAACATTTGATTGAATGCCGGTCATAATTGCCGTTTTTGCTTCATTTCACGTTCGTTTCTCCATATATTTCTTTGATATGTTGGCCCCGGTTTCAGTTTCAGTTTCGGTTTCAGTTTCGGGTTCGATGTCTTGACAAATGTTTTGCATTGATTGCTGCTGTCGGGGCCCCAAATCGCTTTGGGGCTTCTTTTTCAGCTTTATGGTTTTCTTATTTTAATCGAATTTACTTTCTCGTAGAAGAGTCTCCCCAAAAGTTGTCGCAATGCTTTAATAAATGCCTCCCCGAATCAAATTTTTTCTGACTAAAGGATTACATTAAATGGTTACTGAAGACAGATATTCAATCTATAACGAACTTTCGAAATATAACAATTTTGGATTTAAACTTTATTTGGAATTCTCTGAAAAACATTATTTCGCTTTTAGCAGGCAACGGCTTAAATACCGAGTCGATTTATCTGTATGAACAAGAGAGACTTCAGAGGCTATAAGTACATATACAGATACAGATACAGATACAGATAATTAATCAATTGTACAAATTGCATTAAGTTCGAATAACAAACACAGATATTGCTTAAATATATTTTAATATTGAACAATTAGCAAGCTTAATATGTATTTAACAGTTGTGCTTGGCTTATCTGCCAGTCGAGCTCGCTAGTCTTTATTATATTTAAGAAAAACGTATATAAATATTTTTAATATTAATTATATAACATACAAAACGAACTATAAATTCATTAACTACAATATTACAGTTAAGAATATAAGTCTACCTTTAGCTTCTTGTGCTACTTATTCCGCTGATGAGTAAATTAGTAAATACAAGTAAAATTAATTTATGGGTGATGCTATTATTAATTTTTGACTTGCTCGCCCAGCACCTAATTATAAGAATCCTTAGAAACGGAGTCAAGCAAACTGATTAAATCCGTTTCGGACAGTAAAGCTACTTTGCCAGCTTTCAGCTTTCAGCTGCTTGCTTTGTTTGTGAATTGCTTAATACATATTAGACTGTAGTTATTTGGGTGTGTTTGCGTGTGTTACCAATTAGATGCTAACAATTTGGCCAAATTACTGCATTGTCAGATGGGGGAGGCCGACATGTTGTCAGAGTCTGTGAGTCTTCTGCTCCACAAAACTATTTACGGCTGTCAGAGAGAGCGACAGGAGGTTGACCGGTAGTTGTGTTTTCTGCTCTTAGTTTTTTTTTTTTGCTCTGTCTGTGGGGCGTATGCACTATGCTGTTTGGCTTGACATGCGGAAATTGTTTGAAAATGTCATTGGTTGCCACGCTCGCCACGCTCGCCACGCCAGGTGTCCAATGTCACATCGTGCACCCTGGAGGCGCGTCCGACAACATTTTTTGCTTTTAGTGCTTTATTTTTGCATACTTATTTTGCTTTTTGTTCCGTGTTGTGTTTTGATATTTTTAATTAAACACACGGCAAAAAAAAGGAAGGCTCTTGTTGTTTGGTGTGTTCCTTATTTTCGTGTTTAATAAATTAAGCCATTTCATTTCATTTTATTTTGGACGCTTTTCTCTCTGTTTGTGGCTTTTATGTTGGGTTTTATTGTTGCTCTACCTGTCCGTAACTAAAACCTGTGGCTCATTAAGACGACTACGTGAGCATTTAGCAGCCATGTTCGAGGGCGTTGACAGTTGGTAGTGGGGCGGAGAGAGCGGGGAGGGGTTTGTGGCAGGCAGGCGTGGCACGTGTTGCTTTTGTGGCATTGTTTACGTTTAGAACAGCGCGGTTTTCTTCTCTTGTTGTTGTCCTCATTGTCTTGGCGAATTCATTTTTATGGCATCGACGCTTTTGTGCTGCTCGAGACTTGCTTAATGGCTCTGCCGCTTGTTATGCCCTAGCCGTGGGTCTCCTTATTTTGTCGTAAAGTGTGCACACCATAAGGTAGCTATACCATTTAAATACCCTGCTCTGCTCAGCTCTGCTCTGCAAAAGTATACTCAGAGAAAATGTGCCCGGATTTTGACACATCCACTTAGTCAGAAAATGTTATTTTATTATGGAAGCAAGGGCTTGCCTTTTCTAAATTCAAGGCTTAATTTCCATAAATTCAAGAGCTTTATTTTGTATACACAGAATTCGTACATGAGCGTCTGCAGCACTTGTATTATTATTTCTAAGCGTATTAAATCTTGAAATGTAGTTTTTGCTGGTTCAAGTTCAAGTGTTTTTTTTTTTGGCTTTTATATGCTCCAATATATTTTGCAGCAAAAAACATATTTTAATTATTAAAAATAAACACCACCATAATAAATAATCAATCAAATATATTTAAACTTTATTATTAAATTGTAGGTATTTAAAATTTTAAGCATACAAATATTTCTATAATATTTATAATTCATATAAAAACTTAACATAAATTCCATTCTGAATTTAAATTTTTATTATTTGTTTTCGTGTTACTACTTTTAAGAAAGTGATTTCTTTATAATATAAAACATTTCTTAGAAATGTAAAAGATGCCCTTTGTTTCGTATATTTAGAAAACTTTTCTCTGAAAACCAGAATTTTTTTGTAAATTTCAGGGCAATCATATTATTTTTGGGCAATAATTGAAAATTGAATGGTATTTTTTCTGAATATATTTGCGTGCCTCATAAGTCTTAACTGTGTGTAACTGCTGCTGCCCTTGTTATTATTGTTATGTCTGTGTGAACAGCAAGGTTTTTATATAATTTGCCAGTTTTGTTGATATTATTGTTTGTTGTTCTTAAAAAATTTGTATTTGTGTTTATTTTAACATGGTACTGCAGGCCAAATTTTTTAATTAAAACCATATTTTACCTGCGTATTATTGTTGGGCGTACAAATGAATTTGATCATATATATATATATATATATATACATTACATTTCTATATATGTATATATATATATATATATATGTATGTATACATCTAATTATGTATGGAAGTTATTGTTCAAATGTGATTGGCATAGGTGTTGGTTCTGTTGCTCTTGTTGTTGCTGTTGTTGTTGTTTTGGTTGACGGCAATTCCGCAGAGTGCAGAAAAAGTAAATCTACATATTTATGAGTGTTGAAATTAGGGCCACATGTCCGCACATGTCGTCCGATGTGACTTCCGTTGCCATTTCCGCTTCCGTTGCTCGTTGCGCGACATGAGAAAACTTTTAGCATTTCTTTTATTTTACTTTCATTCTTCCTGCCTGCTTTTTATGCACGCCGCCCCTTTACTAAAATTATTTCAAATGTAAGCAGACATTTCTGTATGTTTTTCTGTTTTTTTTTTTTAAATTCTTTTTCTTTTTCTAGTTATTGCTTCAGCTTTGTTAGCTCTGCCTTAACCTTTGAGCTGCCAGATATAATTTCACATAGACACAACGCAAAAAAAAACTCATTTGTTTCAGTTGCAGCTGCAAAAGTAATGGAAGAAGTAAAGTAAATATTTATTTTTGGCTCCCTTTGCAGCTCGTTACAATTCAGCTCTCTACTAATGAGCAGCTAGCAAAATTATTTCAAGTTTCAACTGCAATTTGATGTGCATTTTATTTGTGAATGTAAATTGAGCATATAACGCAAATGCGCTTCGATATATTCAAGTCGCTTGCCTCGTCTCTAGTTCCAAGCAGGGCTGAGTCAGTTAAATTTTGATATATATATATAAACAAAACCACATGAGTATTTCTTGATAGGAAAATTCCATTGTTGATAATTCGCTTATGTAATGCCTTTTCTGCTGTGTGCCATATCTTTGATCTGAAAATACAAATAACTGCAGCTATGCAAAATAAATATTTTTATTTTCGAGTATTCTTGTGTTGACCCTTCGATAGCTATGAAATTTTGGACACACAAGTACGTCATGCAAAGCAAAAATTCGAAATGTCAACTTGTTTACATATTTGCCAGAAATAAATATTGAGTGTTTATTTGTTGTTTGTTGATACGAATTGTTCAAACGAATTAGGTGTTTTAAATAGCATTCCTGTTTTGGTCTTGGCAATTATTTCTTTTGTTCCCCTTGAAATCTACTCTCGGATTTTTATTTGTTTATACTGAATATCAAGTTTTACTTAGCCTACATTAAAAACGTATTGAAGTTTTTATAAAACTCGAACTTTAAGCGGCATACAAGAACTGCTTCTATTTGGAAAATGACTCTATTGAGGAGAAATATAGTTATGTGAGGTAGACAATACATATTTTTAGCAAACCTTTGACCGTGCTTTACTGTGATCTTATTCCATATTTAATATCAAAATTGTTCTGTAGACTGCTTTTTGGATCACATTAAATAAATAGATAAATAAATATTATCTTATAGAGCTTTTAGTTCTGCTTAAAAGAAAATAAATAAATGTTAACTAATATAGCTATTAGTTCCATTCAGAAACGATTATGTAAGCCCCAAGTTATTTCCTGCTTGAGTCAACTATGCCCAGAATTACCTTAGTCAAACACGGCCTTTGTGTAGCAATCATTTTCTGCTGGCTGTTTGTTTGTTGGTTTGTTTGTTTTTCCCTTTTTTTACAAATTGTAGTGAACATCTTAATAAAATGCTTTGCATTGTCATTGTTGTTGTTCTTGTTGTTGTTGCTGTTGTAACAATAAGTATGCATTTGTGTTTGTATTAGCCTTAAGGGTTACATGAACTCTGCTTTACAAAACCACAGCAACAACAAGAAAAACAGGCTAGAAAGAGGTAAATGAAATTTACAGTTGACAGTTTTAAGCAGGCAGGCAGGCGCAGCACATGCAAACCGGGACGAATACAACTGCCACAGACTGTATGGTATATAAGGCCTTTTGTTTTGTGCTGTAATGGTTGTTATTGTTGTTGGTGTTGTTGTTGGTGTTGCTGTTGTTATTTGCAGCCACTACAATTATGATCACACACAGACACACTCTCACACACACAGATAGAATTACACATTTCAGATGGCGTGTGTGCGTGTTGAAATGGAGCCCATTTTCAAAGGCTTGCCACAAGCATAATAAGCATCATGGTTCTGACTGTAACTGTGACTGTGACTCTGCCAACAAAATGTATGCGCACACATGCCGCACTTAGTCGTTTGTACACTGAGAAAAAAAATTGACTGCAAATTAAGAAGATTTGCACGTGAAGCTTACTTTATTGTTAAGAAATTATATTGCCGAAAACCAGGGCATGTCTATTCTTAAATAAAAAAATTTATTATTAATATTTAGAAAAAATAAAATATTTATTTATAATAGATATATTCTTATGTAAATAGAAAAAACTCTTTTTGATTTTAAGATATTTGTTTTGTTATAAGCAAGAAAAACTTTGCAGTTCTCAGTGCAATTTTCATTTTAAGGCCGCTATTTTTTTTCAAAGTGTATGTGCACCGTATATAGAATATATAGCATATATCGCGTGTATTTGCCGGTCTGTGCTAAGTGCGGCAACGCCTTTTTGTCGCACTGTGCTGACATTTCAAACGCCAAGAGCCAAGAGCTGAAATGAAAACCATTTGCCCTACTGTTTCTCCACTTTTACCCCAGTGCTCATCCTCCAGCTCCACCTCATCCTCTATTCCCTCCTCTGTCAATGGTTTTTGTTGTTGTTTTTGTTTTTTTTTTTACCCCTAGCTTCAGTTACTTGGAGTCGTCTGTTTGTCGTGTGCTTTGTTTGCCTCAGTGGATTTTCTGGACCGGGCGGCCGATGCTCACTTTTGGCCACTTTTCATTAAGGGGGGTTTTTATGAACGCAATTATTCTATGGACTTTAAGCCTTAATTTTAGTACATTAATTGTAAGCGCGTGTATAAAATGCATTTGTTCTGCATTTTTAAGTAATAAAATAATTAAATTATTATTTATGGCTGGCCAACATGCAGTCACTTGTGTCCACCACATTGCTGTGCTGTGCTGTGCTGTGCTGTGCTCTGCTGGGCTGTGCTCCGTTCTCTCTGCTCTATGTGTTCCATTTAATGATGATTTGTTGGGCCAAGCCATGCAGACATATGTACCCCGAACTATGACCTTACGCCGCCCACATCCATAAATTCACATCCACAGCGGGTATCTAGGTATTTTTATTTTCCTTTTTTTTTTTTTGTTATTTTATCTCACAATTTACGCGCTATCGATGCATGTCGCTCTCCCTCAGCATGAGACTTCAAAAGGATGTCAGAATTGTAAGGAGAGAAAAAAATACGTAAGAAATAGTATGGCAAAGGAATATAGTTGGAAATGAAATACCTGTGTCAAAAGTAAGCATTAAATGTAATATATAGACTAAGACGAGAGAGCTCAACCAGTTTGATCAATATGTAAATATGTTGTGGCTAACAAAATCTGTCATTCTTATATGATGTTCACAATATTTTTACAGTTGATCAATTATATGTATGTTTATATTATATATCTATGGGAATGTTATATATTTACAATTGTGATCTTTTAATGCTATAAAAAATCGATTTATATCGATAAAGTTAAATAAACATAATCTGCGTCTATTTTTAAGAGTCGGATATGACTAAATTGACTCAACTGTTAATACTGATCAAGAATATATATATTTTATCAGGTCAGAGTGGTTTTTATCTGCCGTTCCAAACTTTTTCAATTATTTTTGCCATTTTTTAATGGGAAAGTTTCGAAATATCTGTTTAAAACTTTATTTATAGTAAATGGAAACTACAAACATAAATGTCTGAAAACGAATACTTTTAGCAGTCGGTACAAATATCAGGAAACAAGTTGGCAATATAATCATCAGGTTGATTCACCGAAATTATTAAGAACATGAAGCTCACGTTCGTCCCATTGCAGACTGTTATTTTGTGGCCAGAACTTTTTTATTGCACTGTAGTTTCATCTTTTGGAAAATTCATGTCGACTGAGTTGAGATTTGTGGCATTGCGCTTGAATATATTGCACCCAAGAGAATGGAATGAAATAAAATATGATTTCACTGCCTGACTGCGAGTCTGCCAGCTGCAATAAGTTCTACTCATAATTTGTGTTGCTCAGATCCAATTTATTTATTTAGCACATGCAATTTTGAAATAGAATGAGCGACAAATTGCTCTCATACAATATTCATAATGCTTTAAAACGGAAAAATTCGATTGTATGAGGTTCTTTGAAGAGTTTCAAGTATTGAAATTTGTTTATATTTTAGATGAGATAAGTTTTCAATAAGCCCGTCAGAAATTTAAAATATATTATTTGTTGTAATTTATTTTTTCGTTTTTGTTAATATATGCGAAGAGATGCAAAACTTTGCCTTTAAATTTCAAAGGATATATTTTGAATGACTTTAAGATACATTATCTATGCGTTAAAATTGCCATAAAAATGTTGATACGATCATTTTTCAATAGGCCCCACAAAAACTTTAATTATGTTATTTATAAGGCTATAACGTGTTGTATTTTTCTGTTATCCTTCTTCTTTTTAAAAATTGTGAAAGAAAGGGAAACTTTTAATTAAAAATGCCTAATCAAATATTTGCGGCTATATCAATGAGTTCTACTTAAAATTTGCCAAATTCGCTAATACGATATTGGTATTTTACTTTTTCCTTGTTAAAGTCTGTGAAAAGGCAGTCAACGTTTTGCCTAATCAAATATTTGTGGGCGTATTGAAATTCATTCAATTTAATTTTTGAGCAATTTCCGTTGCGTTGAAAGTAATTCCACTTTTTTAGGTTTTTTAGAGCTTTAAATATTACTCATACTCACATTGTTAATAATTTATTGAAAATATAGATACACAAGCGTCAAGGAACCCAACAAACCCGGCCTAAAACTACAAAAAGAGAGATGGCGAAAAAAAGAAAAAGCAAAAGAAAAACGCAGCAGGGTCGGTAAAAACAAAAAAAGAATGTTTGAAGTGGCAACAGCTGAGGCAACAACGAGTAGCAATGGCAACGCCTGCCGCCGACGGCATCTTAATAAATTTGCCACGCAACACTTTGGCGTTATTAATACTTGAGTGAATGGGTCGAAAGCGGCAGAGTCGTCCTCGAGTTGAGAGCACAGCACGCACCTAGAAACCGCTAACCAGTGGGCAAAGGGATGAAAGTGAAAGGGAGTTGGTGTTTGGGTTTGACGGTGCTTAATTGCACGGTTTACCCGGTTTGCCCGGCAGAGGGCGTCTGCGTGCATGTGTGCGTGACAGAACGTGGGCCCAACAACGAGAACAACGCGATTTCTCCGATAATTAATTAAGCCAACATTGGCAGCTATTCTCAGCTGATAGCAGCAGTTAGTTTAAAGTTTTAACCTCCATTCAATTCGATTACGCAATTAATTCGTGAAGTAAATAGAGGGGGTGGGGAGGGGACCCCAGCACATGTCAACTTGTTGGGCAACTATGCTTAATTAAACAAATTCCAATGAGACGCTGCCATTTTTTGTATTTTTGTTTTCTCATTTTTGCATGCGCCGTGCAGAGAAATTTTAATGAAGCAGCTCAGCTTCAGTTCAGTTCGCTTTGGTGCGGTTCAATGCGGTTCGGTTCAGCTGGATAATTCTGAGTCCCAGAGTCGCATTCCAGTCAAGCGCCTTGGCCAATTTGCCAAGCCATTCCAGAAATCCGAGTCAAAAACAAAAATCGCGTTTACCTGCGCAGGGCCGAAGTTTAAATACTCTGGCACACAATTAGTTTCAAAGGATTCCAAACAAGAACTCAGTTACTGGACCGGATTTCAGTTGAAAATGAACGAAATTAAAAAAATCAGGTAATTGCAAACCCAAAAATAAATTGTGGAACTTAAAAATAAAGAGGTCTGTTGAGAGTCAAGAAATTAATTTTTCCTTGACGATCTTTCCTCGATCTGAAAACAGGCCTTCTATAAACTAGACTTTTACTATGACATAGTAATGGTACCCACTGTTAGGGCATCATCATCAGAAGATAGTCGCTTTTGCCTAATGATGTCTACGCTGCTGCTCAAGTCGTGCATAAGCCGCATGGACACGCCACTTGGTGGCACCTGTATGTAGTCAATGATGCGGCATACTCGCAGGCTCATAGGCTGTATGTTGTACACCTACAAACAATATATTGTCGTTGCCTGTCAGAGCAATAATCCAACCAGTTTGCCAGACATGTTAAGTCATCTTAAGGGGGAGACTTGTAGCAGTTTGTTCCACGCCCTGCTGCTTGTTTATTTGGTTGTTAAATATTACGCTTGGCATTCAAAATGGCTTTGCCCACCCAGCTTCTTGTGGCTCTAGTTGAAATTAATTTTGCAGACAAAGGTGCGTGGATCCTGCCCCTATGTTTTGCTCTGTAAAGCATCGCTGGCAATTGCAAATTTAAATGGAAAAAGCATTAATTTCACAGCTAAAGTAAAGACTGCTGAACTGAACTGTGTGTTGTGTGCTGTGAACAACAACAAAATTCAGCCTCATTTTATTCATCTATATAGGGGAGATACACGTGCAACTCTAACCCATTGACCATGCCACGAAACTCACAAAATATCTGATAGATCAGCAGCTCCTTCTTCTCGTAATAATCGTTGGCATTGCGATCCAGGGCATCCACTTCGGCCTTGTATCTCAGCAACTGTTCACGCAAATGGAGCGTTTCGTCATCGAAGCCTCCATCCGGTTGCGGCTCCATCGCCAGCAGCGACAACATGAACGATAAACACAACTGAAAATGCCAAATCTATCAAACCTATATATATATATACCGATTCCTATTCCTTTTCCGATTCCTATGTACGGAAATCAAACTCACCTCCTTTTCCAGCGGCAATTCATGCGTCAATATGTTCTCATCGTGAGCATTCTCTACGGCATATTCGATGTCCATCTCTCTCTCTATTTCTCTCTCTCTCTCTCTCTCTATTTCAGTCTCTATCCCGATCTCTTTGTATGCTTGCAACGCGTGCGTATCTAACGAGTTTGACTGCCAGTTGGAGACTGTTGCAGCTTGCCTCGGGCGATTCGCATTTATTGCCCTCTTTTTGTTTATATAATTTGAGTCGTTGGGTTTGGTTGGGTTTACACTCGGAAAAATATCGCCTTGAAAACCAGAAAGTTTTTCTACATACAAGAAAACATTTTTCTTAAAATTAGATAGATTTGGTTAATAATTAAAAACACTGGTTCTTAAAAATATACTTGCTGAACAATAAGAGTTTCCTTGGCGGTAAAAGTATGGTGCATTTTTAAAATTCAGGGCGCTTATTTTTTTAGTGTGGTTGGGCTCAGCTCTGTTTATTTTGTGGACATTAAATAATAATATAAACATGAATAGCTAGCTCAAATTGTCTGATTGATTGATTTAGTTTGTCATGTGTTCGTATTTTTGTTGCAGGCAACATATTTGTTTGAACCGGACAATTCGAACCACTGAACGAGTAAGTTTACTCGTATTATTTTGCTTTCGTTAGATAAACAATTAATGAAGTCAGACTTGTAAATTAAATAGCTCTCATAGAAAAAAATCGTTCGAAATATGAGTTTTGGTTTAAAAGACTTCTTCTTGTGAGGACTTCTGAACCAAACGCATCTTTTATATCTGTTGTTATGCTTCCGATATTTATAAAGACATTCAGTGCGATTCAGTTTACAGATGAACTATTAAATGGAAATCTATTATGTGGACAAAGTTAAGTCAGTTTCTTAAATGTATAGTGCCTAAGATATACATACATTCTTGCTTGTTCATCTTTCAAATTGCCACATTTGAAGATGCTCGTCAACAATATTTAAGGGATTTATATTTTGGAGTTCCAATAAATATTGCAGCACTTGCAGTGAAAGCCAAAAGCACTAATTGATTTGAAGCATTTTGAATTACGGCAAAAGTTTGTTAAACTAAAATGTTCTAACAAAATTTGGAAAATAATTTACACTTTGCGAAGCTTGACTTAGGTGTACAATAATATGCAACTTGTAAGGAAATATAATAAAATAAAGTGGAAAAAACACTTTGGAAAAATATTTTGAAAATAGGAGATCGCATGACAAGTAGACAGAATAGAAGCAGACACATAACTGAGACTATACAACAGGGAGGGAGGAGTGTGGATTATGAAGAGGGAAACTGAAACGTGCATAAAAGTCAAGTTGGTGCGGTAAAAAGTAAATAAAATTGACGCCCGCACAAAAGGGAGAAAAATAAAACGAAAAAATAAACCGTCTAAACAAACAACAAGCGGCGCTTAGCCAAATAAACATTGTATGAGAGAGTATGAGAATAACCGCAGACAGGGCCAAAGCAAGTGCATAGAAAGACATCAATGAGAGAGAGAGAGGTAACCTGAAGTGAAAGAGTGAAAGAGATGACAGCAATAGCAACAAAATATAATACTACCATCCGAGGCGACGCTGAACTAAAGTGGAACTACCAGTTGCAAGGCTAAAAAAAATGAAAATGTGCTCGTGCTCGCAAATTTGTTTTTTTTTATGAATTTTACATTTTGTTTATATGTGCATGTATTTTTATGGAGATTATATGCAGAGAAAACGATACGCAGTGTGCAGCTAAAAAAGAGCGAAAAAATCGACGGGCAAAGCTAAGCACGTGCAGCACAGGTTGCATAAAAGTGCGGCATCAAATGTGCACAGTAATAAAATTTAAGTGCCGCATATTGAAAAGCTCGTTCTGATTCCCCTGGCTAATGTTAGTAAATATTGAAAGAAACATACATATATGTACATATATATATATGTATACATTGGGAAAAAAGATAAAATGTGAGATAAATATTAGATACAATGTTGTGGGTGAGCTTTAAGTGAGCCTTAGCTTGAAGTGCCCATCATTCTTGTGATTTGCATATCTTTAACATAAAATGCACGTTTTTAATCTTCTTCACGTTTAATTATTATTTTTATTGCGCTTGCAGCCTCAGGATTCTAAAAATAAATTCTTTTCTTTTATTTACAAATTGTGAGCATATTCACAACAAGGCACCTGAAGACAGCTTTCGACTCTTGAGCATGAGAATAAAATCTGCTGCATTACTGATAAGACGAGAACGTATTGATTGCAATATAAACACACATAAATTGTTGACAACGCTTTGCGTATTGGGGAAAAGTTGAGATAAACAATTTTAAGCTGCTTTCAGGCGTCTCAACTCGAATGTTAACCTGAAAGATTGTTGACTGTGGTTTAAGTCTACCCCCTTTTCATATGTTATTCATTTTATAATTTGACTACGGAATTTAAATCGAATACTGATACATTTATCTGCAGCTTACCTTGAGTTTGAAAGTCGATTATTTATTTATTTCATGTAGACTAAGTGCAATCATAAAATCACATAAAATTGAAGAAATTTAATTAAAAATTAATCGATTTGGTAAATTTAATTTAAAAATTTTAAATCAAAATATATAATATGCTTCAGGCGGAAATATGGGCTGTGTATGGGTGCCTCAACTCACATTTCTGGGAGTTATTAACAAGAACCGGTGCATTTAAAAAAAACGAGCCAGAAATAGCAAAACATTATCTTGGCAGTTATGACTTGAAACGTACAACTGACTGTCAAAAGATGAGCGAAAACTCGCTTCGAATATCATGTTTACTGACATCAGCTAAACATTGTGGAGGATGCTGTGAGCAGACTCTGTCTTGAATATGTCGAGACTGCAGAATACATTTTGGAAAATATTCTGCAATAAGTCGACTAATACTCTTCCAGCTACGGACTTGAACACTAAATAATAATGAAATAAAAAACATTTTCTTACTAATTTACAATAGAGCAATAATAATAACAAAAAATAAATAATACGCTCATAAATGTATGATTAAGTTGATAGCTTTTAATTTTATATATTTTCATCTGATAATTATAGTAAAATGGCTTCAATAAAGTTAATTTATGGAACAGTTTTGTGCACAATAACATAAATAAATGTGTATCAATTTAAAATTAATAATGATTATAATAATAATAATAATAATAATTGACGGTACTCTCAAATATGTATTGAATAATGTGACAGATTTCAATTGGTTTTGTATGTCATAATAACTAACAAATTATTAAATTAAGACATATTTTAAAGCCTTAAGAAATATTGACTTCATGTGCACTGAATATCAATTTATTGAACAGACTCGTTCGCAATAATAATAAAAATAAATGTGGATCAAGGTAAAATTCAATTTGGCATTGCTGTGCGCCTTTGAAATATGAAAATGAGACTTGAAATCGCTAAGCGACGTCGCCATTAAACGGTGTATCCAAATAAATTTAATTAAGCAATCAATGTCTTAATTAAAACGGCAAGTGCTAGCAAACTCAAAGGCAGCTCAGACAGTGTGACAGGGACAGATATCAGGGGCGCATATCAGATGCCACAATCAGGGGCAGAGTCTGAAATGGAGATGAAGACACTGAGCATGAGTAATGAATGCTTGTGTCGTCATGTAAATAAGCAGATGCCAGATCAAGAATGTTGCCTACCGAATACCAACACATATAAGTATATGCCACAGCCTGTGTGTGCGTGTGTGTGTGTGGGGTGGTATTAGAGACCTGGGTGACAACGCACAGACGGCATCGTCGACGCTCTCGTATCGAAAATGAAGGAAATGAAATAAATCAAGACTCATTAAACCGCAGAAGGAGCTGGGAAAAACCTCAACACGGAAGCTGCCACGGCAATTGTGGGACGACATATGTGTGTGTGTGTTTGTGTGCGTGGGTGTGCCTGTGAGTGCGTTTAGGTTATGTTAGCGGGCGCCAAAGCAAAGTTGACAGTTGTTGTCAACTTAATCATCGTCAACACCCATAGTTATACACTCAGAGAAAATCGTGCTGAATTTTAGAAATTCACCATTGTCTTGACGACAAGGACTCGTGTCCTTAATATTCAGAAAGTAAATTTACAAAATTGTAAGTTGTGGCTTTCTAAAAATCAAGTCTTGATTTTTTTAAATTAAATAAAAATATATCTAAATTCCAGGGTGTCACAATTTTGTCACTTGGATTATGTCTGTTAGTTATATTAATTAAGAGTTCTCAGTTCTAGTTTATAAAAATCAGCTAACTTAATTTAATTACTATTTTCTGAATTTCAGAAAGGGTTTTCTACTTTCTGAAATGCATTTCACAAGCATAGAGCATTTTTCTAAAGAAGAAAAGTTTTGTAATTATTTTGTGGATTTTGTAAATTGAAGGTTGATTTTCTTCCGAGTGTACTTACAGCGACTGTCGCTTAGATTACTTATGCATTGGCAAATACTTATCTACAGGCAGTGGCAGCTCGAACTTAATTTGCAGCGATAAGCATAACTCGACATATTGCCAGCTCATTATGTGACTCGGCTCTGGCTCTGGCTCAGTCTTTAGACAAAGACATATGTGCGCACTGTCTGCCTATCTATATATATATATATATATATGTATATGTATAAATACGATATAATATATAGTTATATATCTATTATGACAACGACATTTTGGCGTCAACTTCCGTTTGGGTGTCTTTTGTTGTTAGCAGTTGCTGTTGCTGCTGCTGCTGGTGTTGCTTAATAATAGCAAATTACACAAGTAATTAGTCACGCATTTAATTATTATTTATGGGCTGTGTGTGTGTGAATGTTTTTCTATTAAGCTGTTGTATTTTCCCACTTTGTAATTATTTACTTGAATGCTTGTTTTTGGCTTTCATAATATATGCATGCGTCAATAGATAAACACTAATTTCTTTATGGCTACTATAAAAATATGCCTACTACATATTCTACGAGCGTGTGTAGGTGTGTGTGTGTGTGTTTGGGACCAGTTGGCAAGTGTTCAGTGCTAAGTGCTCAGTGGGCGAGTGTCCCATTGAATTAGTCATTTGTGGACATGCTTAGCAAGAATTGTTTTGCTGCAACAATAAGTTCCTGTTTTTTTTTTTTTGCACATTTTAAAGCTTTCCCTAGATTAAAGCCAGCATTACGTTTTGGGGAACTCTTTTGAATTTAAAGTAAGCTCGAATAGGATATACGTATATATAGGGATATATAGGATTAATATATCCTACTACACCAAGTAAAAATTAAAATTAAGCAGCGCGCAAAATAGGTAATTGCTATTTGGGCAGCAGTGAAGTTCTGTTAACGGTAGTTGGTAGTCGATATACTTTAATCGAAAGAAGAATACTGGCAGAAAATTTAAAATGGTCGGGTTAATATTCGTGTTGAGCTGATGAACGGTAATAATTTATAAATTTATACATAAGTCATTTGAATATCTTAAAAAAACATTCAGCAAAATAAAGTTAGAATCCCTTTAATATGTTATAGAGTGGCTCTTTTAGAGTGGCTCTCGGTCATAAGGACTTGCTGATCAAGATTATATATACTATGTGTGTACGTCCAAGCTTTCTTCTGCCTGTTACATACTCATGCACAACTTCACCATACCCATTTTGCAAATTCGTAAAGGATTAAAGTTAAGTGTTGTAAATATTTGTGGGTTATCTTAAATCGTTTGAAATGTGCTGCGTAAGGCATAAATTTGAAGTGGAATTCGGGTCATGTTTCAAATGGTCAACCAATTAATTATATATGGGGTCCGACTATTTTTCTGACAAATTGACAAATTGATGTATGCGTGCGCACAGCTGTTGCCAATTAGGTTAAAGTTCACATCCGACACGGGTATTTTGGGTGTGTTTCGGGCCAGAGAACAGCACAGAAAACAGAAAACTTCGTCACGTACTTAAGCAAAACTTTCATCGATTAAAAACTTTTGCGCCCAGCAGTATTATCAGCTCCTTATAAATATTCAGCTGGCTTTTGTTATTGTTGTTGCTGTTATTCGTTTTTGCTGGTTATATATATATATTTCTTTTTGTTTGGCTTTTGCGGCGACAGCTGCGGCAAGTTTTCAAAATGATATTAGATTATTTGTTTGTTGAATAATAATTGGGCAAGCAGTGCCCAAATTGAAATGCCAGATCGCATGTGCCAAACAAAATCAAATCAGCTACAAAACGTCTTGGCCAAAAACCAAACCAAGCCAAGCCAAACCAAATCAAAGCAAAGCAAATGCAAACAACATTTGTCGATTGCCATTTGCTGCTTGGAATAGGCAATCGATTTGGATATCGGAAATTGGCAGCAGACATCAGAAGGTCGAAGCTCAGTTAACAGCTGATTGCCTGGGAACGATTGGTGCCTCTGCAGCCTTCGCTGTCAAGTTGCTTATTGGAGCGTGTTGTAATTAGCATAACCTAAAAGAAATTGTGGTAAAAGAGAGAACTAAACAAAGCAATGCGTCGCGACAGCAAGATTAGACGCAATTTGCTTAATGCAAAAACTTTTAATCACTCATACGCTCCGTGACGCCAGCATCGAGCAACAACTTCCAGCCAAAACCAAACATTGGTTGCTGGCTGCCCAAGTTATATGTTTACACTCAGAAGAAAAAATCGCCTTAAGAATTAGAGTGTTTTTCTTATTTTTAAAACAATTTTAAAAATATAGGAAAACATTTTTCTTAATACTAAATTCAGAATTCAGAATAATTCAGAATTTATAAGCTATGTAAAATGTTTGCTTTTGCGAAATCCTATAATATTTATCTTTAATAATTAATACAAGTAACCAAAAGGCTAATATAATATTAAAATTATTATTAATATTATGGAAATGAACACCCTGCAAATTGGACATATTTTTACCAGATTGTTGGAAAATCCAGCATGATTTTCGAAATTTACTTTCTCAATAAAAAGGAACGCTCGGGAAAAAAGTGACTTGCGAAGTGAAATGAGTGTAAATACGACACAACATAACACAAGAAAAACTCTACAGTACTAATACAACTCACACATGCACACACACACACTTACACTTACACAAACACACACGCACATACACACTCATACACACACTCACACACACTCCGCACAGCTACGAATGCTTACTTAAATATGTATGTATGCGCATCTGATTAAACACGAGTGTGTGTTGATTGCTCTACGTGTGTGTTGTGTGTGTGTGTGTTAGACTGCGTATGTGTGTCAGCGTATGTGATGCTTGATAATCCCCTAAAGCGCGACTCCTTTTGAGCATCAGTGGCCAGAAATTTGTGCCTCGCCCTAATCTTGAGTTTAATTTCTAATTTGACTTTTGCAGCTCACTAACACACAAAACACACACACGCAGACGCACACACACACACACATTACTTAAGCACACTCGCTAACGCAAAATTTAACTTTTAATGCATACTTTCTGAGACTTCGTTTTAGCACCCCGTAATCAACATATGGTCTCAAAGGGTATACAAAAAGTTAAATTTCATAGTTATATAATTATTATTTTTGTAATCCTTTAATTGCTTCATATTTCATTTAATTTATGTAATTTATTTAAGTTATTTTATGAACTTTATTTTTGTTATTTATCCTAACGCTATAATTTCAAACTTATAAATTATTGCCCGATTCGCAATGCTAAAGTTTTTATATAAATGTACACTGTACTTTGCACAATTTTAAGTGGTTAATTTAATTGATTTATTTATACGTGTCGTCTTTTTTATGTTTGTGCTTGGGCAAATAATTAAAATTTGTGTTTATGTTTGTGCTTTGGCAAATCATGAAATTACGTAGCAAAATGTCAATTACGCAACCCAACTAATTTATTCTGATTAATAATCATCAGTTGCTGAGTTGTTAACATTATTAGTTTGGTTTAAGTAAGGCAATAACTTCAGCTTTACTGCTCTTAGGGCTGTAAAAATTTGCGAAAAATCGGAGAAGGATCCATTTACAAATAAGATGCAATGAAATACTAGAGAGCCCATATAGGACTAGTAGAGAAAGTAAATATAAATATATATACTGAGGCTTATGTTGGAAATTAAGCTGGGCAGTGGCACCACAAACGACTTAAGCAATTAATCTCCAGAATCTCCAGCATGCTAAGAGGTCCCCTCAAAGCACATCATATCAGGTTTTGTTGCCTTTGCCAGAACAAGATACAATATCTTAGGGAAACATGTCTTAACAAATCTTCAACTCGAAAAATTGAATTTACCAGAAACAAGTGGTTGATGTTAATAAAAATATATATAAATTGACATAAGCAAAAAAAAATGAAATAAATAATTATTATGTGGTCGATTCTTTGTCGATTCTTCTAGTTGGAGTTTCATTTCTTTCTTTTAATTAGTATTACTGTGGAGCCTGCCATCTCCAGGTGTACTGTCCCTTGTAAATGTGTTATAATTCCTGAATAAGCCCTTCACTGAATATAATTTGAATCTAGATTTTGTAACCACTTTTATATTGCATTTTTCACATTAACTCGGATGAAATAACTTGCTTTAAACAGACTTTAGAGGGTAAAACAATGTTGTGCTTGGAAATGGAAAATAGTTGCCCTGAAACATAACCTTAGGGGAAAGTTTGCTTTATGAAAGTGAAAAGTTGTTGCTGGCTGCTCCCCAATGCCACTCTATTTTCCTGCGTTGAGCGCGATGCTTTTAACAACACCACGCGGTATCTTTTGGTTGAGCATTCAAAATTCAATTCTTTTTGGTGGCTTCTTTCAGTTGGCCAAATACGAGCAGTGCAATGCGAGCTTTAGGACGTTAAAGTGCGACACTGTTTGTAACTGGCGACCTATTTGCCTAAACACACTCGCACACGCAGACACACACACACATACACACGCACACATACACACACACTTACACTTAGATCCCCATGCTTATTAACTCTCACTGGCTCGACTTGGTTTGCTTTGCTTTGGTTTGCTTGAGCCTGGTTGAGTTTGGTTGGTTGACTGCCTCTCATAACACATTAGCGAAAGTGAAAGCCTCCATAACGACTGCTCCCAGTTGATTTTAATTTGCTGTGCGTGTCTGTGTCACACCGAGCACTCTTAAGCACATAAATTTACATTAGTTGGAGATGCAGATGACGATGACGATGACGCTAAAATGCTAAATTTACTAAGAACATGTTTTTCTGTTTTCCTTATTTACTCACACATACACGCATGTACATGTATAAATATAAAAATACATATGTATATTTATAGAATTTTAACTTTCGTAAAAGTAAACAACATACTTAAATTGAAACTTTATTAGCACTTTTCAGTTGAACAAATATTAATTGCTTTTATCTTATCTGCTCTTATGTGATAAATGAATTTAGAGCTATTCAACCGATAAACGTAATAAACTTTATTAAGTTTTGCCTAAAGATAGTAGTCTTTTTTGCTGAATATAAAATATGTGAATTCATTAAATTGGCATTGAGCAAAGCATGTGAAACATGTTAAATTAAATGCATTTGCATTTGATAAACTGATAAATTGTAGCACATCATCAAAATTTTGAATTTCGTTGAGATGCAGCTCAACCATTTCATTGAAATATAGCACTCATTAAAAAAGGGAAAACGGGTTTGATCGATTAGCAATAAAATGCACAATTGTACGCAAAACTCAATCAAATAGTTTGTTAAGAAATTAAGAAACTCAAATTTTAGTTGAGAAAGATATATATTCATACTGAATAACAGCTGCTTACAGATTATCTGCTAGTCGAGCTCTCCCTACTAGTGTACTGTAACTTGTTTGATATTCGTATGTTTCGCCCACAGCCAGTGCAGAACAAGTTTGAACAGCTTTGGGCAGAAGTTTCAAATTGCATTACAAATATATGGCAGATATATTTCGTTATTCCTTTTCAGGTTTCTCGTAGCTGGTGGGCTCCTCGAGACGCAGGCCAAAATGACTTTTAATAATATTTGAGTACATTACAAAGAAATAAATGGAAGCTGGCAAACATTGATTAGACTGTCATTGAATCAGCTGGCAGCCAACGATTGCAGCTAAGACTAGCTGAGGATCTTGGCTCAGACAGAGTTGGACACATTTGAATTTGCATTTGCTAAGCGTCGACTTATACATGGATGCATAAATATTTACGACTATTAGTTAAGCGTACTTGAAAGTTTTTCAATTTGCTGGCAAAGTCATTTGCATATCGATGAGAGCCAGGCAGACAAACTTAATAGCAGCGCACAAAACAACAATAAAATCCGACAATTAAAATAAACTTTACAGAAATCATTTGAACAACTTTTTTTCTTTTGCATGCGCAAAGAAATTGTTTTAAATATTTTATGCTAAATCTATGTAAAAACATTTTGCTGCATGAATTGAGTCAACAAAATGCAAATTAATTCGGCTTGGCACCTACAACCAACCAACCAACACCCAACTGGGGTTCGACTATAACCCACAAGACTCGCCAAACCGGCTGGTAAATCAAGGCTCTTACTCTTAACCAAAAACAACAACAACAACAACAACATTATCAGCTTGGCTAACAGAAAAACGGAAACTGTTCGTCTTTGCACGTAGGCCATCATTATGTAAACCACTCTCAAACCTCGCGCCTGACTGCCTTTCCTTTTTTGTCCTGACTTGTCCTGTTCTGTCCTGTGCTGTCCTGACCTGTCCTTTCTCCTATCTATCTCCCCTATCTATCTCTCTGTGTGTGTCTGTGCTTATGTTATTTATTTATTATTTATGTGGCTCAACTAAACGTTTTGCCACAAAAATTATAGCATAATATGTCAAAAAGCAGAAAAGGCCTTTGCTTTAAATATTACCAAAGGATAATCGCTTTTGGCCCTGCAGTGACGCCTAAATACCCTTTACTAATATGATTATCCTGCTCTTTTGGTATTGAGAGTTATTATGTCTAGTGACTATAAGCCTAGCTGATAACATTATAATTAAATATGTTTTTTTAACAATTGCAATTTAAAAAAAGAAAGAAATTCGTAATGCTAGAAGGACGTTTTTCTATTTTTGTTTTCGCAAATTCAGAAGGAAGTAATTAATTTTGCTCTCTGACAGCTTTATAGAATTTATATATATGTGTAGCTCAACTGACAGACTGTTTAAATTTGATGTAGTGTATATGTATAGCTCAATTTACATCCGTCTCGAGAATAATATGTTATGTATTTCCTAACTGACTATAATTTAGTAGATATTGTGAATAAGAAAAATTCAAGGAATACTTAACATAACTTTTCTGAGCTAAATCAAGATGCTTATAAATTTCCCAAGCATTTATTCGTAGCTCTAGGGAGTTGGGCACCTCAAAGCAGGCTCCTACATATTTTAATTTTTCATTGGAATTTGGGAATGCGTTTGTAGAAAAAACTGCTCATCAGACAGCTTATGAGCTTTATTGGATAATCTTTGGCAGTAGACTGGTGTCTGCCTCTAAGTAAATTGACTAAAAGTCTCTGCAAAGCAATTCGTGCGTTGCAAGCTTTATGAGCAAGTTGTGCGGCTCTGTTGCTCTATTGATATTACGTATACGTAATGTGCGCGTCTATTGGCAAGCACTCCTAAGCCGCAGCGAAAAACTCTATAAATTGTAAAGCCGCTATTTGCCGGGACTTAGTAGCTATATCAAGTCTCATAAATTCAGCGCTCAGTGGCAACAACAACAAATTGGATTCATCTTCCACCCCCATCTGAATTTCTTTTGTATATATTTTTTGACGCTGTTATGAATTTAAATGTGATGAACGAGCGACGAGCCACGCCTGACTTTAAGTGGGGGGAAGGGGAGAGATGAGTCACTGTCCAGCTATGTGCAACATAGTGGGGGCAACAACATTGTTATGCAATACACGACTCACTTCACCTTAACCCATTTGCCGCATCATTTAAGTGGAGTGAGAAAGCCAACTTTTTGAGGCACGCATCCTTTGTGGAAAAAGTTATGAAAAGCACTTAGAAGCCAGGTACTTAGAAACTGGAAAAATAAACTAGTGCAAGTAAAAGAAAGCAACTTGAGAGCAGCAGAAAGTTATGCAAAAGAAGAGAACTGCCTTTTAAATTATCGACTGTCAGTGACACACACCCACACACACAGACACACACGCACTCACACGAATAGACACTCAGACACACCTGGGCAGCTACAACATAAAATTGATAGGAATTTATGTTGTGTATTTATATATCCTATATATATATATATATATATATATATATATATTTTATATATGGCATATGTATTGTTTATTGACTTTGGTGCAAAATAATGGCTAGCAATTTGTAAGGTCTACTTTTTTGTGCCTGACTGCAGACAATGAAATATACTTGCGCAAAACACACATGCCCCAAATTGCTGCATGTGTGAGTGCGTGTGTGTGTGTATGTGTGTGGCCTTAAGCACCATCATCAGTTACAAGTGTGAACAATAAATTGTCATCAGCTTTGTTACGCAGACTTTGCTTTTGCAGCTTCGTCTTCAATTTATGGCGGATTTTCAATTTGTATGCCTCAGCGACGAATTCCATACACACACATACATACATACACATACATAGTCTACACCCTGCCACACACACCATACCCCACCCCCTTGACAACGCAGATGTTGTAAGGAGAAAAGCGTGAGAGAGAAAAGCAGCGTGGAAACCATGCAAAGCTCACACTTGGCATCCACAACTAGGAACAGGCCGGAAGGCGTTGAAGAAAAACCTCATGTGAAGTTTTCTTTGCGTTTTCATTTTCATTTTCATTTTTGTTGTTATTGTTGTTGTTGTCACTGACATTTATTGCGCACATTCGGTGGCATTGATTTTTTATGCGCTTTTGAAGTAGTTCAGTTGGCGACGCTCATAAGTAGGCAACATTATTATTTTTTCAATTTCTCTCTATTCGATTTGCGGCAGTATATTTTTTTTTAGCACAGACAGTGATTATATCATGTGTGTGTGTGTGTGTGTGGTTCACATTGGGCACTAATGTTGTTGCTGTTGTGAAGTGTGTATTTTTTATGTATGTGTATATAAATATATATATCTGTTTGCCACTGTGCCGGAAACTTAATAAAGTTTCTTGTTCATCTTGTTGTTTTGTTGAACACAAAAACTTTCAATATCATTGACAAGCAATGTCATATGAGATTTATGGCAACACTATGAATTTTGTATGACTTTTGAGTGCCATTCAAATTGCCTTTTCCCTTGGTTTGTTTTTTTTCTTATATTTTTTCCATCATATTAAAGTTTTTGCGGCATTTCAGTAAATTTTTGGTTGATAATAAAACTTTGCTTCTTGTCAGAGTTGTTGCCGACAACTTGAAGAATGTGAGAATGAGGATGTTTGAAATAAAAGTTAAATTTACTCAAAAAACATTTAACTATTTAACTATATATCTTTGAGGCTTTATATAATATATTTTATATATAATCATAATAAAACTTTTAATTTTTAAAGTTTTTATAGTGAAACTCACTTAAATTTTGTTGATGAGCGAATAGCTTAAAAAGTTCAATAAGTTGCCTCTTGAGATTGTGCTTAAGTCTGTTTCTATATTTAGAAACGATTTTCAGAGTGAAATTCTTGTGTGAAGTTAATCAGCTATATTTGACAAGAACTTTTGTCAGTTTGTTAGAAGTTGAGTTATTCGACCAACAACTATGAACAAAACTTTAAAACAAAGTTAATTTTCCATTAAAAAAATATCTACAGGCTTTTGTTTAGATTATGTAATAAAATTGAAAATTTTCTAACATGCAATTTAAGTTCCTTACAAAGTGGCTGAACGTTTTTTTTTTATATAAAATATTTAAATTGAAAACACATAAATCAATTTGCCATTTTGATGCTTTATTTAAAACAAAATAGCTTTTTGAATGTTCAATATATGTGAGTAATAAATGTAAAACGCTTCAATAACATTGTTAAATGAATCTAGCAGTCAACGCGGGAGGCGAGCTGCATGGAGAATAAATGTGAAATATGCAAGTTTGTGTTAGATTCGAAAGTCAACACTGGGCGGATGCAAACACCATGTCAATGAACGCCGAGAATGTCATTAATCTTCGTGTAACTGTTCTTATGCTACACTCTATAGAGTATATATAACCTATATAAACTGTCATGTAGCGACACTTGCAAACACAGCCCTGGGGCTATTTTGCAGTTATGTGTGTTGATGCTACCTAGCTGTTGTATGCAGCAGGAGCTGCAACCCTAGTGGAAGCTTCAATTTCAAGTGGCTGCCACACGTGATATTCGAGAAATTGTGCGACTATCTCGCCAGTCTATTTGAGTTGGTTTTTGGTGCCTTGAGCTATTTGCACGGTTCATGAACGCATTTCTATGAAAATGTGCACATATTGGCCATATATTGGCCAATGGCTAAAAACACAGCTCTGCTCTGTTCTGTTCTGTTTTGAATGCTTGACCCATGGCTAGGATGTCAGCATGTCTCAACTGGCACCACATATGCAAACACACAACTCCTGTTTGCCCCATTGAAAGAATCTGCACAACAGGCCACAACAGACGCCTTTTCATGTGTAGTATAAAATTGTGCACAACGATTTTAATAAATATTCCCCACACAACACTCACAACCCATGGCAAGTGACGACCGACGACAGACGACAAGCCGTCGACTGAGAAGCTTATTGAATTTTTCAGAAGCTTTTTTCTGCAGCACCCGACCCCCTCCCTCTTTATCGTTCCCCTGCCCACAGTCTGTCTTAAGCGCTTGAAGCCAAATACCTTTAAGGTGCTTAGCTTTTAATGAATTTCTTATTCGAACTCTGCAAATTTTTTAAGTTTCTCAAACTAGGGAATAGTCGCTGGATTTGCGTGAAATTAAATAATAATTTAAATTAAAATTTTTGTCAAGTTAATTATGAATATATGAATTGTTAGTAGTGGTGCACAAGTTTGTTTACAAAAGCCAAGGCTAACTGCAGCTATAATTAAAAAAACTAATTGATTTATATGTTCATATGTGAAATAGTAAAATGATTCCAAGGCAGACTTAACAGCCCAAATAATAGCTTGAAATATAGACATTAGGAAGATAGTTTCTTTGCGCTGGACAAGCGGAAGTTGCTATTTATAAAGGGATATATAATTCTGGTATGTGTATTTACTCTATAAAGAGTTTATGCTTTACTTTAATTTTAGCGTTATTCAGCTTTCAATCTGTATTAACTTTTATGGCATTTAAATTTAACTTAAATTAATTTGTATTTGTTTTTTATTGGCTTATGCAGTTTCAATTACTCATTTATCGCTTTTCTATGTGAACTATTGAACAGTTACATTTTCGGGTGATTCACAAACAGCATTTTGATCTTGTTTTATTAGGTTGTTTGATGATTATTTTATTATAAGCTTATAAAATGTTAAGCTTTATTTGACATGGTTTCCTTTGGCTATTTGCACCTCAATTTATTTCCATTAGTCAACTTTGAAGTACTTTCCACTACTATTAATGTGGTTGCAGATGTGGTATAAAACAAATATGTTATTTTTATGAGTTTCTATCCGCTTATTTCGATAAAATGTGTTTCGGCTTTATTTTTGTTCATTTCAATGCAATAACAAACCAATAAACAATATTGAGCTGATACGCAAATCGGACAAATCAGCTGACAATCCGAAAAGCAGCTTAATATTCACACCTGTGCTGCTAACCATATTATGAGCTGCTTAGAGAAATGTGCTTATATATATAAATATAAATATATATTTATTTATCAGACATGCTAGCAATCGAGCTGAATATAATGCCAATGTCAATTTATTTGGCTTATGCAAAGGCGCTGAAGGAAAGCACCTTGGCATTTATGCGTATTTTTCGAATTTTATTTGCATTTGATGAACCCTCTTCGTACAGAATAATATATCCATTTGTGAATACTTTGTTTTTCATGCGCACCACTGCAGTTAAAATTATGATAAATAACTTTGCCAGCCAGCCTGGCAAATTGTGCAACGGTGCAGAAAGTTTATAGGCGCATCAAGCACCAATAAAAAGAGAGAAATAAAAAAATGATATACAAAAAAAAGCTCGAGACAAAACCAAAAGCAAAAGTCAAGAGGCAACCGTAAGCCGCAGGAAATGGACAGCTAACCAACCAACAAGTTAACCAGTCAACCAGCTAACCAAAACCAAAACCAAACCAGTCATTAAGCGCTACCCGTCACCCTTCACCCCTCACCCCTCTGCCACCTTTAGCCCCACTATTATCAACGAGCGAAAAAAAGAGAAAAAAGTCGATCGTTAAATCAAAAAGGCGCATTCGAGTGCCTGCAACATCATTAGTTGCAGTTCATACACACTCAAGCGCAAGTTATGACGCAGATAGCTACCCTTAACCATTCTCAACCCCAACATTTTAGCCCCCTCCCCTCACACACACACACACACACCCTCAGCTTGTCAGGCGCACTTTTTTGTGTGAGGTGTCCAAATTAAATTTGCATCAGTTGCTCGACGAGCATCTAAATGATGCCAAAAAATGTGTGTGTGTGTGTGTGTTTGTGTGTGTTAGTGTGTGTCTGCAGCATAAAGCCAAAGAACAGCAACAGCAACAACAACAACAACAACAAGCAGCAACAGTAACAACAAGTGCAATACTCACTTTAGCGCATTTTCATGTTGCTTCTTTTTTATGTGTGTGTGTTGCTTTTTATACACCCTGCACAGAAGTATTGTTTAGCAGGGTATGACAGTTGACAGGCAGACATTTAGAATATGTTTGATACAATAAATACATGTATTCGTATATTTATGCTCAATCATTATTAAGTTATATTCCATATTATAGAAATGCAAGCAGACATAAATAATTATTTAATTATTCATATGTGCATTTTCTTTTTTCACTTTGCACGAGTGTTCAAAGTATTGGGTATGTAATATTATTGCCCATACTAATGTGTATAACACATCAAGTAAGAATGGATTTCATATCACATTATGTATGTTAACAAAAATTAAAACAAAAATTAGCTTCAAGTATAAATGGTATTTTTTTCCATTTCACGTTTACCTAGCTTAACCGCAATGTTTTTCATCTGGTTGTTAACATTTATGGTTTTTTGAGATGTAGATTCAAACTGAGTTAATTATTAAAGATTTTAGCGTTATATATAATGTTTGTTATTATTCTATTTATATATTATTATTATTATTATAATTATTATTATTATTATTATTATTATTATTATTATTATTATTATTATTATTATTATTATTATTATTATTACTATTATTATTAATATAATTTTTACTTGCTGTGCAGACTCAGCAGGAGATAAATGCTATAAATAAATTTTTATAAATATTTCAAATGATTTTTTTTTACTTCTTCCAATCGTATATTTAATTGCATACTTATTGATAATACAATATGATTGTAATACAAAATGATTGATTCGGAATTGATTAGTTTTACATAAACCCCTTCTTTAATTTTGTATGTATTTGACAATAACAATATTTCAGGTTCATTTAATGGGTATCTGCCAGTCAAACTCACCTCGTACCTTGCTCTCTTGCCAGCGGATGCATATATGTCTGTGTGTGTGTGTGTGTGTGTGTACACTCTCTCCGTTTCCCGTGTATATGTGGGCACTTAAATAATTTAGATTTTTGTGTCTAACATGCACAAGTGCCAGAACGGCCTAAAAGATTCAAGTGCAGTTGCAGCAGCAGCTGCCAAAGTGAGTGACCCAGTTATACAGCCAGGCCAGAACGGGAGACGGGCTGGGAAAGCGGTAGGAGATGCGGCAGGTGCAGAGCCGGGTGAAGTTACTGTAAACGACCCAAAAATTGTGAAGGAGCCGCCAAATGTTGAATTATGAGTGTCGTGAATCTCTGACTGTTACTGTAACTGTCACTGTAACTGTCATTGTAACTGTAACTGTAACTGTGACTGTGACTTCGACTGAAACTGACTGTCACAGAGGTTGTCTGGCCGTTGTCAGAGTTGTTATTATGCGCTCATTAAAATGTCAAATAAACTCAAATGGCAATGCAAAAATATGCATTCTGCATTCTGCTTGCTGCTTGCTGTTGTGCAATGCTAAAAGGATGTCGAGGAACATAAGCGACAAGTGTTGCACTTGAAAAAGGATAATACGAATGGGATTATGCAAGTCACGGCAATGTGCCTAATGTGTGGCTGTATTCTTAATTTATGACTGCACTGCCATGAGTGTCAAGTGTGAACTTTGAACTTTACGAAACGGTCAATAATATGCAATGCTTTCTGATCAGAATAAATAAATGTCTGTGTTGATCAAATTTGTGTCTTGTCTGACTGCATATTTTACTTGAGATGCACAGCTTGTGGTGCATTTTAATCCGAAACGATTCCAAATTTTCCACTAACATAACTTGAACCTTTTTGATCTTGAGTGGATCTCTAGAATTACATTTGAAATTTAAATAAACCATTCTTAATCTTAAATAGTAATTTTAAATTGCCAACAAATTAAAATCAAGACAGAAACCCAAATTACCCACTGCTTTTATTTATTTTTTATTATTCGTCATATATTTCTTTATATTTGTAATGCAATCAACAAATTTATGTTTATTATCATATAACGATATAGAAATATTTTCTTTTATTTTTAATTATCGCTTAATGTGCGCTGAACATTTGCGCGAATCAAGCAATGCTACATTAAATGTTGATATAAAAATCGTGGCGTTAAAAACAACATGATAAAAACTGTTATTGTTCGCTTGGCACGTTTTTCCATAGCACTCATTAAGTGTAATTTCAGAGTTGTCAAAATTTTTATCACTTTGGCCAAGTGTTTTGCTCAACTGCGAGCAGAGAGTCGCCTGTCGGAAGTTGGATGCTGGGAGTTGAAAGCATGGAGTGGCCCTGGTCTGGTTTATGCGCACTTCCGGCCACAACAGGACCGTTAAATTGCTTATTTATTTTAATTAAAAACAATTTCCGCTGTTTAGGCCAAATAGTCAAAAGAGTAGCAAGGGCAACACAGGAAACATTTGATTCTTGCTCTTCAATGTTATTATTATAAATATAACGAGCATTTCCGCACATTATTTGGACCAGAAGCTGCATTTAATTTGGCCTTTTGTCTTGTGGCCATGTCATCGTGACACACACACCCACACACAGACTCAGCTCTATGACCATTGCCCACTCAGAAAAAAGCGCTGAATTAAAGTATAAAGTTTTTCTTGTTTTTAGAAATCTTTTCTAAGCATAAGAAACATTTTTCATTCTTGCCCTAAATTGACAACGTCTTTCTACAATGAAGAAAATTAATTTCTATTCTTAGGAAAAATTGTAAAGTTATATGAATTTAATAAAAATTCATAAAATAAAAACCCTGTTTTTTAGCAAAATAGTTTCTGAATAACAAGGTGAGTTAAGCTTTTCTAAAACGGTGTAAAGTTCATTGCATTTATTTTTTCTGAGTGTATGACTATTGCACACATGCTCAAGCCGTGAGATGCGGAGGCGTCGTGGTATTTATTACTCTTGTTTCTGGGCATTGAGTGGCATTTAATTAATTTGCTCTGAATGCAATGTATGCCCTTTGTTCTCTTAGTTGGGGCATTTTCTCGATACCTTTAAGTGGTTTTTTCTTTCTCAATGCCTAAGCTGTAAATGAAGTCTTGATTTGGCCCTCTATCGATGGCCAACAGACATACAAATCCTGATGCCAATTCAATCAACAATTGCCGCATTTCCTTATTCAATTCAAGTTGCTCGTTGCTCGTTGCTCGTTGCTCTCTGCTCGAATTTCAATTTTTCCATTTACATTTTCAACTTTTGTGCTTTTCTTCGTCTTTTTTTGCTTCTTGCAGCTGGCAGCGTCGTAGACAACGACTTGTTGCCCTCGATTGCGGCTGTCGATGACGTATATATCGCCTCATTGGTCCATAGCCACAGCCTCAACCACAATGGCAACCACCATCACCACTTGCACCACAACAATGTGGCACAGTTCGACAATGCACTGGATGAGCACCGGCTCGATGGCAATGGCGATGGCGACGACGATGATGGTGATGATCATGTGGATGAGACAACTATCCGCCGCCGGTCTTTGACTTTGGCATGCCCCGGAATATAACGGCCCGGACGGGACACACGGCAGCCATCAATTGTCGGGTTGAGAATTTGCGCGATAAATCGGTGAGTCAAGTGGCAAAATGTGCCACGCCGCTTATCACAAAATGCTTTTCCTTTCGATTTGCTTATGCTTTTTTGTTTTTTTTTTTATGCACTTTAACTATCGCTCTGGCAAATATTGGACTTGCCTTCCGACAACTAGTCAGCCTGAAAATCAACTTAAGCCAAAAGTTTTTTTCTCTATATTTTGGCTGTCGTTTTTTGTTCGTTTTCTTTTGTTGGCATGTTCGGCTACTCGTATCGTTTTCCGGTTCCGCTTCCATTGTGCTAGTCATCATCTCTCATCGCATCTTTTTGTCATTTTCCCTGCTTGAATGACATAGCATCTCCACCTCCTCCCCACCATTTCAAACTGCAGACCGCTGTCGTTATCCTGCTCTTCCTGTTTATTGCTCCTTTGTCAGTCCATTGGCATTCGCCACCCTGTAAATTTTAGTTTATGTTTTTGCATTGTGTTTCATATATATATATATATAGATATATATATGTATTCTTTTGCGTTTTTTCCTTTTTACAGCGATCCCTTGACTTATTTTTAATTTTGTTTTGTGTATCTATTGATTGGTGCGCGGGTCCATCATCTTTAAAGAGTATTTTACCAAGTTTCTCTTTATCATCGCTGTCCGTTTTCTTGTCTTTTGATACCCTGAAAAATTGGAAAACGAAAACAACTGAATGAGTATAATGAAGTATGGGAGAGTATGTAATAGCAAGAAGATATATATTCTTGAATAGCATAACATTCATATTAAATCTATTTCATTTTGTCATTTTGTAAAATGCAAAATCGTAAAGATTTGGCTTCCCTATTTGTATATAAAATTCCCAGAAATATTATAGATCAACTATACAAATTTCATCAAGATTACAAAAGAATGCCGTCATTTAGAACAAGTTACTATTTAATAGCTATTCACAGGGTATCTACAGTCGAATTTTCTTGACTCCAGCATTCTTTCTTTGCGTTCTTTGCAACCTCGAAAGGTCGCTTGTAACTTGAGTTTGTCTGCTGTGAAGGCTGTGAACAGAAATGAATGTCAATCAATTCATTCATAACTTTGTACAATGAAACATTCTTCGTATTATTCTGCAAAATATTCAAATCTAAAATGTTTAATTGCTTATAGCAATTTGTTTTATTTTGCCGTCTTTTAAAAAGGTTTCACTGCATACTAATTGAGGCGTTATATACTATGAAAAGGAAATAACAGATACTTTTGTATAAATATGTATAATTTATTTGAATTACATAATGGAATTTATGCACAAGACAGTTCTGACCAAGGTTGTGCCCCATTTCTGGTTTTAAAAAAGGTCCACGAAAGTTTTGTTAAAGCGCAAAAATGAATTACAAAAATATATTCTTTTTAAAGTTACGGCAAAGCTGGTGGAAATTTAAGTTTGCATATATGCAAATTAAAAAACAGGCGTATAAAAAGTTTCAGTGACACAAATAAACTATAAGAATAGTTTGCCACAAAGTAGCAATGCCCTGAAGCCTGTGATTTATGGATTTGCTCAATTTTTAACGAAATGCACGAAAAGTTAGAAGCAAAAATGTCTAAAAGAAAATAAATAAAAAAAAATAAAATCGACTAAGAACTAATTTGAAAAATAGTTTCCTTACGCAAAATCCAACACTTATCAAACTACCAAGGTCAGTTTGTTGATAGCTCTTCGCTTAACCTCAATGAATTTTTAGCATCTGTTTCAGTTCCGCTTTACACTTTCCACTTGTCGGTTGTCAATTTCCGATTTCCAGTTTCCACTTCCCACTTTAGCTGAGCCGTTTTTCAAAGGAGCAGAGTCTCTTATAATCTATCATTGGGATGTGTTTGCTGCTTTGCATACTTGCAGGTCCTTACCTTTTCGGTGCGACTTCTTTCACCTGGCAGCGCATCTATCCACTTGACCGAAAACTGTTGCCAAGTCCTAGCGTACACTCAGCAAAATAATCGAACTGAATAACTCACTTTATAATTCAGAAGTCAATTTCTAGAATATAAGGTGGTGGCTTTCTAAAAAAACACGGTTAACATTGCTTAATTTCAAGATGGATTTTAAAAAATTTAGAATAAATATGTCTATTTTGCAAGGTGTAGTTTTCTATGTGTGTAAAGCGATGAAATTATAATGCTATCTTTATGTTACTTATTTTATTGTTAGGTATTATTATCTAAAAATTTCACAAATACAAACATTTTGCTTGGATTATTAATTAATGAAAGTTATTATTTTGCATATTATAGAAATGATTTTTTGCATTTTCGAAATTCATTTTTTGATAATAGAAAATATTTCTAAAAATATAAAATGCCTCATAGTCTTGGGATGGTCGATTTAAAGTCTAAAAAAAATATTTTCTTATTTTTAAAAATTATTTATAGAGACAAGAAACATCTTGTAATTTGTAGATCGTTTTTTTTTTGTCTGAGTGTACCTTGCTCATCATCAACCATAGCCATGCCTTCTTTAAAAAGAGCGAGATTTAGTGGCACATTTTTTTATTTTCCTTTCGATTTTTCTTCTTTATTTTCTTTTTGGTTATATTTTGTTTGATGTGGGAAGGCGTCGTTTCCCTTTTGCCACTTTGACACTTTTAGTTTTCGGGCCTTGCAAGCTTTCCCTTGTTTTACTTTTTCTTTTGCGTTTCGGGATTTTCTCTTTTTTTGGGAGCAACGCAAAGTTTTCGTTGCCTGCGGCTAAGGCAGGCTGGCAGATTACATTCTGTCTGCTTTTGGGGGCTATATACCCCAACTGGGAGAGAGACTTTGGCCAACTTTAAGCCGCTGACATTTTGGAAACGCACTTTTCCATGGCTGTTGCCATTCGTCCTGGATTTGGTTGCAGGTGTCGCAAATCGCTCTGTGTTATGGTGACTGTATTTTACAAAGGAGTTTTTTTTTTAGTTTTTCTTATTTAATTTTTTTTTTGGGTTTAGTTCATTTTCCCGTTTGGTTTATTAAGTTTTCTATCTTTATTTCGGACCCTTTTGACATTTTTTTCTTTTTAAATTGACTTAAGTGCTGATTGTCCTTTTGTCGCCTGCTCACTAACTGTGTTTCTCGGTGTGTGTGTGTCTGTATGTGTGGGTGTTTTTGTCTATTTGCAGGTATCCTGGATAAGGAAACGCGATTTGCACATTCTGACTGCGGGCATTCTGACCTACACATCTGATGAGCGCTTCAAGGTACGTATACGTAATTTACTTATTGTCTTACCTCCCTCTCTCTCTATCTTTTCCACTCACTCTCTCTGTCTCTCCCTCTCTATCCTTGACTACCTTCGTGTGCATGCTCGCCTGGCTTATTAAATGGCCAAGAGGGCAAACTGCTGCCATTTGTAAGCCAACTCAGCTTAATTGCGTATGCAATTCGTTGCTCCTGGCAAGTTTACTTGCAGGCCCGTACTCAAGGAGGGTGGAGGGAGATGGGGGATGCGATGTTTACTTGCCCCTTGTAACTTTACATGGACACATTCGAAGAGGAAATTGGTTACATAAGACTGATGCTAAGATAAGCATGGAGTCAACTTTTAATTATTTTATTTGAATGAACGAAAACTAGCTGAAATGAGAAATTTTGCAAAGTACAAATTTAATTTAGCCCTTTTGGGTAAAGTTTTTATATTTTTCCAAGAGAATATCTGAAATTAGTTTTAAAAAAGTGATGAGGAGCAACTTAAAAATATAGCAATTTAAATTTGGAATTAGTAAGCAAAATATGTGTGCGATATTGATTGGATTGAACTATTAAAATTAAAAAATACAAGAAGTATAATTCTGCCTCACCTACGCCCTTGCTAACACGTACATTCAGGACATTAAAATTGGTGTGGACATATTCCGTTTTCTATAATTTTGTATTATTAAATATAATTTATAGTTTTCAATTTGCTCGAAATTTTTCTGTGACTCTTTAAGATAAATATATTTAAGAACCACAACAGAAATTGTTATGAAAGAAAGTGATAAGGGAAATCTTGAAAATATTAAAATGGCAAGAGAATTTGTTTTCTTTTCATAATTTATAGTTTTTTTTTATTACTTTTTAAAATAAACATAGTTCAAAAGCATAAGTGAAATTAGTATAAAGAACGTAAAATTCTAAAACTTACAATTTTTTGCACGGTCAGCAAAATAGGTGCGTCCAAGAACAATATCGATTGGATTGCCTAATTAAAATGCAAAACGCCATTAGCCAAAATGCACACTCAGGGACATTAAAATAGGGAAACACATTATTTATTTTTTTATAATTAAAAGTTTTCTTTATTTTTCTGCGACTTTCTAAAATAAACATAGTTAAGTAGCAAGACAGAAATTAATAAATGCGATTATTTTGGCTGGTCAGCAAAATATATGCGAGCAAGCACAATATCGATTGGATTGGCTAATTAAAATTCAAAAATACATAACACCCTCCACCCCACCCCTCACTTTGAGTAAAGCTGCCTACGCCCTTTTCTGAACATGGCTGCTTGTAGGCAATGATTAAATTTGTGCATGGACACCCCAAAAGCCAAAGGCTGCCACAACCGCGCCCCTTCCCAACCAAAAACTCATCATGTAGTTGCCTTAACGATTTATCAGTGCGTGTGTGTGTGTTCATTGTCATTTCGGTTGCAGGTTGTACGCACCGCCGACTCCAAGGATTGGACGTTGCATGTGAAATATGCGCAGCCACGCGACAGTGGCATCTACGAGTGCCAGGTGAATACGGAGCCAAAGATTTCGATGGCATTCCGCTTGAATGTCATAGGTGAGTAAGAAAATACCAACTCTATCTCTCTCTCTTCTATCTCCCTGTATCTTTCTCTAACTAGCTGTCTCTTTCTACTAGATTTTGTAATAAAGAGTCGTCGAGTTTCTTACGAATTGTCAGCGAGTTGTCGCACGGCTTGCAGCCAACAAGTTTTTGCATTCTAGTTGAGGCTCTTTCAAATTGGGCACAAACTTTGTCAGCTGCATTGGGGTGTGTATGTGTGTGTGTGTAAGTGCGGGTATACAGTTTACAACAGCGCATATGAACTTTGCATAAAGTTTTTGTTGGTCATGCGTCATGCTGCGACATCATTTCGCATTGCAGCGCATAAATACATATACAGCAATCCACGTATAAGCCAATATCTACATCTGGCTTAACACACACCCATACACACCAGCACACACCCACACAAACCGATATACACACACACATGTTTACTGCAAGGATTTGGTTTTGTTTTTTATGCTTAAACCATAAAGTTATTGCGTTCAATTTAAGGGGACTTTCAGCAATTTTATCAACGTATTAAAATATTTGTATATAAAGAAGTGATGGGAAAAAGTGCTCATAAATATTTGAGCAGATTTTAATGTTTCCGCTCGTTAGGAAATAAATTACAATTTTTATATTTTTCTTTAAGAAATTGCTAAATTTTTGTTGAATTTCTTTTGTAAGTAGTAAAATCCTTTTGTGCAATTAATGCATTTTATTTGGCAATATTTTAAAAATGTGTTTGCCTGAACTTTAACAGAATAATATATAATATATGTGTATATATATATACATATATACGAGTATATATATATATATATATATATATATATATATATATATATATATATATTTTTTTTTAAATCAATCTCAGAGACCAATATTTAATTCTGTCGAAAACTGCCAAAGTTTCTCGAATGTCAATTAAAATCGCCTTATAAAGATTGAACTTTACAAATAATATGTTATTTATTCTGACATATGTTTCAGCAACTTTAAAACTTTCATTAAGATTTTGTTAAACAAAAAGTTGTTTTAAGCTGAACAAATTAATATTAGCAAGTTTAATAGGTATTTCACAGCTGGCTGCCGTCTGTCCCAACCGGAGCAATCTAACTTATTTTAATACAAATAAGAATTGTATATTATTATGTCTTGCTTCGAGCTGCAGCTAATTTATGTAGTAGCCAAGTCTTTAATTTGGAAAGCACTTGGTCAATTTCTAAAGTAGACCATCAATTATCGCTTATCCGAAAATCATTCAAGCTGCCAAGTAAATGTGGGTCAACGCAATGAATATATGTATGTGCTACATCAAGTCTCTGTCTATATATATATATATATATATATATATATATAAATAAATATATATATATTGTGTGTATTTATGTGATATATATATGTATGTGTAGGAGAGCTAGTATCTTTTGTTTCTGCTGTAAAATTTTCAACGCGTTTAGCATGCAAACGCAATTTGCATTTAAATTCAATACTAAATTCATATGCTGGATGTAACACACACCAGCCAACGGAGACGTGGGCGTGGCCCCCTAGGGCGTTGCGCCAATTGCCACTATGTGTGTGAGTGCTTATATAGAATCCTTTTAGGTGTTTTTTGCACGTTTACACAGCGCTCTCAAGCCATTGTTTTGGCATTTTACAAGTTTTCTACAATGGATTTCCGATGCGTCTCAACTTCAAGTTGCCCTCGAGTGTATATGTGTGTGTCGGTGTATGTGTGTGTGTCGGTGTATGTGTGTGTGGGTGTGTGTGTGTGCTTGCTTGTGATAAATTGTTATAAAATGGCATGCACGTTCATGTTTCATTCATGCACATTAAATTGATTTGAAACTTTCTTTTCCCGAATGTTTGTCATCATGTGCGAGGAACACAAAGTTTTACTTGTTTATTTATTTTGATTTTGATTATGGCATTTCTACTCTTCTACTTCTACTTACACTTCCACTTCCACTGCTGGGGCAAGTTAATTGAAATTATTGAATAGTTTGGCGTCTGGCAGCTCAGCACGTTTTCAAATACTTTTTGTTTGCCATGATTGCTTTAGTTTTTGCTTTTGATTTGGTTTTGATTTGGTTTTGATTTGAGCCGGTTTGTATTGCATATATTCCCCGTTGTGTATTAAATCGATTTATTTGGACACTTTTGGACCACTTGAGAGCCATTCATATGATTAAATTTAGTAAAAACTTGGAGATGTTCATTTCAGTTGCAGTTTAGGTATGTGTTGTGTGAAATTTGGCGCACGTGTCTCGATCTGCTGACAAGCTCAATATAACAACCAGCGCAGCAACAGCTTATTGTGCCTGGGGATTTTTCTACACTTAGGGAACTTTAGAAAATCGCCTTGTGAATTGGAACATTTTCCTTAAAATTAGAAAGGCTTGCCCTACATTTTTCTTTTAGCAATATTTTAAATGTATAATGTAAATGTAGAAATGCAAACCTTGATTCTGGAAAAAAATTAGTTCCAAAGGTCACAAAATTTTAAAATAACAATGCATATTAATAATATAAAAAGACTGATATATGGAGTTATTTGTTACATATATGATAAGATATAATATAAAACATTTTAGCAAATAATACTCTGAAATTAAAAAAAAACAACTTGATTTATAGAAATATACTTGTTGAACAATAAGGTGAGCTACCTTGGCTGCAAAACTATGGTGAATTTCTAAATTCAATGCCAATTGTTTTCGAGTGTGGCAGGAAATTGGCTTTCGCGGTAAGAGTGCAAGCCCCTTACCTTATTTATAACAAAATCTGGCAAAATGGCATAAGTCTCATCAAGAGCAGTAAACTCAAATTAACGCTGTCGCTTCCTGTTGCTCCGTTGGCCCATTGCATCCGTTGCATCCGCTTGCAACCTGCAACCAAACTCACATTTTGCTGGTGTGCACAAAAAGTAATCCCACCACACAAACCACCCTCCCGCCTAGGTGGCCTTGTGCCGGCGACGGAAAGTCGCCGAAATGCCAAGTTGAAGAAAAATTTATGCAAATGATTTGGAAGAAAAAAGTGCTTAGCGCAGATTTTTCGTCGGCTTCTTTTTCTGGAGTTGGCGTCGTGATAAAATATTCCGTCACCAGGTTTTACGCACCCAAAACACAAAAACAACGGCACAATTCCTTCCATTGAAAAAAAAAATATTCTACTTGACTGAAAGCAAACAAATTATGTTTATGCCTTAAGCGAGGTATGCTCTGTGTGTGTATAGAAAAAAAACTCATGGAAAATTCAATGGCGCAAACAAAGTGACCCTGTTTCCACGGAAAAACTCTAATCAAAGAAGAGATAGTGCCATAGAATTGGATTATCTATGGAGAGGAAAAGTGAAGAAGTAAACAGTTTTAAATTCAATAGTTAAAAAGTTTCTTACATTTTAACTCACTTTGTCAATCGAGATTGAGGAACCAGTAAAGACTTAAATTGGTGGAGAATCTAAATTGTTTCTTGAATAATTATTTATAATTTATAACTTAACCTTGATTATTTTTAATCAGAAGGACTTTCATACATACTGATGCTGATTCTGATACTGAATTTCAATTTACCAACCGGTTACCAGCATGTGGTTCCGATTTCATTTGGACACCCGCAAAATTGAAATCAGGCCTATTAATTAATAAATGAATAAGGCCACAGCAGAAATAAGAGAAGATAAAAAACAAATATTAAATAAGTGCCAGCATGAAAACCACAAATAAATTAAGTTAATTACTGTTCAACAGTTAATCAAATATATTTCTATAAACATGCATCATATTTTTGTATTTAATTTAAATACTTGTTAAACTTTTATGGACAGCTATTCGGGTTCGGGTTTCACACTGAGAATACCAATATATTTGTGTCTCAAGTATCTAGTGCTGAAATCTTTGGCCATAAACAGAATCAAACACTCGAAGCACTCCACATTCAGGTGGCCATTATGTGAAGAGTCAATTTCAGGGAATTGTTCGTGTCTGGTCTTTGTGTTATCGAAAGCTGCCCATAACTGGCACATAATCATCATAAAAAACAAGTGAGAACTCAGCCAAAGAGTGTGTGCTCGACGAGGAGATACTCTACTATTTAATGATACCTTGAAAAGTTTTCTGTTTATTTGTAGTAATATATTTAAATATAATTAAACCACATATAAAGACTATATATTTAAGTTAGTCTAGTGAGAAGGCTGCTAAAGATGATGTGCTCAACTAGAAGATACCCTTTAGTCATAGTTTAAAAAGTTTTTTGTTTATTTAATGCTTGATTAAAAATAAGTAAATCACATATAAAGACTATGCATTCAATTTGATCTCTTTACGGGAAATTAGCTTTCAGACTTTAAGATTTTTTCTTTTCATATTTTTGTTTATAAAATAATATTTGTTATACCCACTTTTAGCCATTTAATGTGTGCAGGGTGTGCAGAAAAACAAAAACTAAATAAAATGGCAAAACTAACACATAAAAATTTGTAACCACAAAGCCTAAAATATTTGCTAGTAGAGCGTGGGGCTGGTTTGGGGTTCTGCTTTCCACTTTCAACATTGTGGACGGCGGCGTATCATTGACCCATTGTTTTGGGAGCTGGTGGGGTAGGCGTGGCTGGGGGCAGTGGGGCAAATGAAGCCGTTGACTGCCACAATTCTTGTTGCTCTCGCGTATTTTACACACATTTTAAGTGTTGTTCGCCAGTTGTTATTGTGAATTCACTCACACGCACAAATATGTGTGTGTCTGTGCGAGGTCAAAGGACAGTACATGTGTGTGTGTGTGTGTGTGTGTGGGTGGGTGCTGGGGATCATGAACGGAACCATTATGTTCACAGCGTTGCGTTGATGGCTCTTGCCTGGGTGCGTCGTGGCTTTCTAATATTGACCATGATTTTGGGGGCGAGATAAGCTGTTGTCGTTTTTGTTGTTGTCATTGCTGTTGTTATTTCTGTTGTTGCTGTTGCTGCTGTTGTTGCTGTTGCTTAGTGCCTCCAGTTGGCAGTTAGCTCTTAGTTGTTGGCATTTGGCAGTTAACAGCTGCCGCAGACAGAGACAAATGCGCGGCATATACTCGCATACTCGAATACTCCTTCTATTCGTCGACTGCCTACACTCAGAAAAACGTCGCCCTACATTTTCAAAAATATTACCCTGAAAAGAAATAGTGAAAGTTTTACTTGCTTTTGAAATAAAAGAAATTAGATATATTTTAAATTAAATTAAATTATAGACAAATACACACAATGTTTTTAGAAAGCCACAAACTGAACTTTTTGAAATTTGCTTTCTGTGCCAAATATTTAAAATTCAGCGCGAGTTTTTCTCAGTGTACACAATCCACAGTTGCAAGTCGTTGGCTCTGCAAAATTGGCCTAATGTTTTTTCGTGTGTCCACCGACAATTTGGCCAACAGCAGCAGCCAGTCAACAAAGTCAAATGTTGACGTTGTTAATGATGTGCTGAGGGTTCGAGAGCAGAGACTAGGAAGTAGGCACAGAGAGACTAACTGCGACCAACAGCGACTAGCAGCGACTAAAGCCGATTTAGTCCACAGTAAATATAAACAATAAAGCAGGCTTCTTCGATGCTTGACTCTGGAGAGTTACTCAGCTAACTGGCCAGCTCATTAAGGCCAATTGACAGTCACGACAGCTACTGTCATTAGCAATAGATATTGCACATATCTGATAGTATATATTTGAGTTCCCCTTCACTTGACTGAATAGGACAAAAGTGCTATAAATATTTTATGTAATTCACACTAATGTTGCGGCTACTTTATAGATAATCTCACTTAATTTAATTATGATAATTTAATCAAATAACCAGAATAAGCCATTTGTCATCTAACAGCCTCGGCAAATCGAATCAAGCTCATAAAGAAATATTGATTAGGAAATTGAATACATTTTTCATTAAGTAGGCTCCAAAAATCTTAATTTATATTTCTTAGATGCGTAATGCTTGGTTTTTTACATATCTACTTCAACCCAGAATGAACTCTAGAATGGAAATTATCCTTAATTAATTAAAGAGCAATATCAGCTGAGTTCTTAATTTAAAAGTTGACTTTAACGGAAGTTTCTCTGCTTAAGAAATATGAAATAAGGTTAAGCTTGTGGCTGGTAGAGTCTGAAAGGAAGAAAAGCTTATAGTTGGAAAGGGTTGAATATTGAATTGGGTATCATCCCTAGCTACCAGTTCCACTTTTCATATTTTGCCAAAAGCTTTACAGTTGGGTTGAAATCCCAAGCGGACATTGTCATCGAAATCCACTCGAAATCTGTTTAATATTCAAGGACATTTCGCAGGTTGACACATCTCAAATGGCGTCACGTACCCCTGCAACAAGCTGCTTATTAACTGTGCTGCTTATTCGCTGCGTGTGTGTGTGTGTGTGTGTGTGTGTATGTGTGGCATGCAGGTGCATCTTTGATTCATCGAATCTAATTGTGGATGATCTGCTAAATTGTCGCCATGCCAAGCCTGAAATGTGTGTTATGTGTGGTTAGTCGCATGCTTAACACCCGGTGGTGTTGGTATTGGGGCAAGTGTACACTGGGTGTGTGTGTGTGTGGGTATGTGTGTGTTAAAGGGAGCGCCTAGAAGTGCTATTAATCAATTTCGTACACTATTTTGCGATTGCAGTAACGCCGCCAGATGCCAAAGCGATTATAGCCGGTCCAACGGATTTGTATGTCAAAGTGGGCAGTGTCATAACGCTCACATGCCACGTGAAGCAACCGGCAACAGCGGCTCAGGATATTGGACCAATTTACTGGTACCGTGGCCCCTACATACTGACGCCCTTTGTGGCGCATCCGAATGATGCAGCCATCGATTTGCAACGCATCTCAATGGAATCAACACTGGCCGAGAAATTGCAAAGCAGGTAAGCATCATCATCATCAGGAAGGAATGTGTCTCTATCATAATCATGAAGTATCGAACTAACGCAATTCGCACGCAGGATTAAGCTGAGCGTCCCAACACTCAGTCAAAAAATTGCCCTTAAACTTAGAAATTTGCCTGCAAGTAAAAAGTCTCCCTACAATAATAATTCTTAAAATTAGAAAGGCTTGACCTAAACTGACAATTATAAATATGTTTTTTTTTCCATTTTTTTGAAATATTTTCTATTATTCACAAATCGATTTCTAAAGTTTAAAATGCAAGTCCAGATATTTAGAAATATACCCTCTGAATAATAGGATGAGTTAGACTAGGCGCATAAAATTCAGTGCGACTTTTTTCCTGAGTGCATCATCATCATCATCATCCGCAATCCTCAATGGTATGCCGAATGGGAAGGAATGTGTGTTCATCATAATCATGAAGAATCAAACTAAAGGAATTCGCACGCTGGAATAAGCTGAGGGCCACTAACAAGCTGTGTGTTGTTTTGTGTTGGGTATTGGTGCTTTGGGGTGCTTGTTAGTTTCCAGCTCAATTGATAGCTCTGTGGCATTTTCAACTTTGATCAATGGAGTTGAATACATCTGGCAAATGATTGGCCCAATGGGTGTAGTTGCAACTGCCCCTCCACACAATACATGCTTTAAGCTTCTGCCTTTGCTTTAATTCATGTTGCAGATTGCGGATTGCGAATGCAAAGCTGCTGGATACCGGCAACTATACGTGCATGCCGACGACAGCCGAGGCTGCCAGCGTTGTGGTCAATGTCATTAACGGTAAGTGGTAGCACCAGCGGCAACAGCAACAGCAGCAGAAGCGGCAGCAACAGCTTTACTTTTCTTTTCATCTCTTTCATGCGTCACTCAACTCGCTGATAAATCGCATATCCTTCGATTGCAGACGAGAGTCCTGCGGCCATGCAGAAGAGCGGTGCCAACGGCAGCTGCCTGAGGACAAGCCTCAACTTCAACCTCGTCCTAGCCCTGGTTGCCAGTGCTGTGGTGCGGTGGTTGCGCTGGCTTCTTGGCTCCGCCAGCTTATCCTTAGTGCATATCAATTATGATTTCAGCCAGTCGCACTCGACAAACAGCTCCAGGCTCCAGCGACAGCAGCTTCAGCAGCAGCAACAACAATCGCCGACATCATGATAATTAACTGAAACTCAAACTGAACACACAGTCATAAACAATCCTTGTAAATAATTATATAGTTATATATTGATAGTTAAACGATAATTTCGGTTGCAAACAAAATTGTCAAATATTCATGATATTGATATGAAAAAATTAGGTTTAATTTTATGCATAGCGTAAATATAAAATAATAAAGTATAACATTAAATGAAAACAAAAACAAAAAAAACAAATACATAAACAATCGCTGCTAAAATGTAATTATCAAAATGTGTACAATTACTGGCTCGCAATGATTAATGTATTCAATTTCATTTAACACTTTCCTCTGCACCACGCTTCCATAATAAACATAAAATACTAAACAAAAACAAAAATATATTAATAATACACTAACGCAAAAAAAACCAACAAAACTATAATTAATAAATAACCATAATGAAAATAAATCAACTAATTGCATTGTTAATTTGAGCAGCAATTTGCGTATAACAAACAGCTACTAACGTGTACATATATTTTAATGCAAACACACACAATTTTGGTTAAATCAATTAAATAGTTAAGTAACATTAACAGTAACGGCAAAAGTGACAGTTTTCATTTGCACAGGGCTCAAACTAAAACATGAACTAAAAAGAAAAACGCAATTGAAACTCATTCAAATAAAGTCTCTCGTAAATGTCAGCAAAACTATCAATAAAAGCAAAACTATATAATTGTTATTTAAGCTAAAGTAAATATTTTAAACAAAAACAAAAACAAAAATAAATAACAACAACAAGAACAACAAGAAGAAATGAAACTGCACTCACATGAAAACTTTTGATAGTTTATTTGGTTTTCAAACGAAAAATTGGAACAATATGTAACTAAATGTCATGTAGATAACATTAAGCAACAAACCGTTCTCAATGGCAAAGTGAATACAAATAAAATTCATTTGATTAAACAAATTTAAATATATAAATCTTTACTTCATTTTATTCGAATAAAATGTATATCCTCGGGAAATTTATTTTCTCACTATTTAAGTTTAGCCAGGCAAAAGGCACGAGTCACTTCCGCGAAAACTTTTGTTGAGAGCTTTTTGTTGTGGGTGCGAGGTGCGAATCAAGGCGTTAACAAACACATTACATTTTATTTAATTAATATATATTGGTTGTCGTGCTCAAGTTGTGCCTGAGGTGGCTAATGATTCTAAGAAGCAGCACATTTCCTGATTCAAAGGTTCATGCGAGGTGTGAGGTTCTCAAACCCCATGTCGGCATCAAAAGACATAAATAAAATTGTATTTAATTAATATATATTGGCTTTAAGTTAAAGTTTGTGCTTAAGAGTGGCTGATGTTCTAGGAAGTGTAAAGATCGTGGTGCGCAGGTAAGGTTTTCAAGTAAAAATACTTTTAAAAATAATATATTATACATAGGTTGTATTATTAGATCGTAAGGGAGGGGCGTAAGGTATTTGTCTACGAATGGATGAGTGTGTGAAACCACCTTGTTTACCCTTGCCCCTCCCAACCTATCTGCCTGCCACATTTCTTAAATTTCGTCAAGCTGCACCTATGAAGTCACGTCTTCTACAGTTTCCGGAACGCGTCTGGCCACTTGGCCAAGGTCTGGGCGGGATATTCCAGTGGAAAGGTCAGCTTCCGCCGGGGTGTCTCTGACAGTTGTTGTTTCCTGGGGAATCGGCAGCGGCTCGAAGCAACATCCCGTGATGGCCTGGCAAAACAGAATGCAAATGTTTAGTTGATAGTTATGACAGACTTAAACTGTTAACTGTTATAGTAAAAATGAAATCTGTAAGCGCTGTGTTTTACTCAATGGAAATATTGCTTATATCTGACCCCTATTAAAAGGTATTTTAATAGCTTATTTCCTATTTAGGCATACGTTAGCCATATTTTTAGGTAAGTCAAAAGGATACATTTTTTCTGAGCACCATCGATTTGCATGGATTCTTAAGAATCTACAAAAAACAAGAATCAAATGAAAAGTGAGAAATTGAATAATCGGTCGTAAAATTGCCATTTTGGGGAAGACGCTAAACATGTTTTTATTTTTGTAGAAAACAAGGATTTTTTGATATCCTTAAGTGACATTCTTTAAATTCTTGGATTTTTAGATAAGCCCTAAATCGTGAATTGCATTTCGTCAGAGTTGGCTCTTGCGATTCTAAAGAAACATGTTGAAAATATGTAAGGAGGGAGTTGCATTTTTTTTTTTTTTGGTTTGTTTTCGACAATTTTTCTTATGCTTAAGGTAATGTGCATATTTATCGACTGTGGTTAATCTTTGGACATCTTTGGAATCGATCCCGAACTGTTGGATAACAGTGTGTGCTTAACTGCTGCCGGTATCCATTGTGCTGAATTGAAAGCATTTCCTTTCAGAGCTCCGCTGTTGATGCCATTTAGCTGAGCTTTGCGAAAGACTAACTGAAAATAAGATTGCCTTAGACGGTTCTATTTTCGGCACTCTATAAATGAAAGCAAAACACCTTGGCTGAGTAATTTAATTTTATTACACAAATGGTTTTTAAAATATATTTATGCTTCCGTTATTTGAATTAAATTTCGCTGTTTGTGTCGATTATTAAAAGCGCTGTAATTTGAACTGTTTTACGTAACACGGCTTGAACTAAGAATGTTTTGTGTGTTTTGTTTATCTGTTTGTTGCATAAGCATTAAATCAATAAGTTGCTAATGTACTGTTCTTGACCAGGCACTTTGTCCATTGCATACAGCTGAATTAAAGCCGTAAGCGAAATCATTTCAAATTAAGCGCTTCAGATAAAGCCAACGACTAGTCATTAATTCGCATAAGCACAGAGTGTATGTTTGCGAATGTGTGTGTGTGTGTGTGTAAGTGTGTGTGTGCTTGCGAATTGTTTGGTCCTGAGGGGTCGCAAGGCGCAAGGTTAGCGCTCGACCGGAGACCCAACTCGCAGCTGTGCGGTCAACTTATACGGACTGTTGATGGCGACCTTACACCCATTCCACCTCCACCCCTCCCCACACCCACCATTTGCTACCCCTTCCCAGCCCCATCGTTTCAACCCTGCCACTCTGGACGTTAGTGGGCAACAGAGCGCAACTCTGTCTAATTTCTGGCTTTGCTCTGGGCTTACGGCTCGTATGAGTGATGTGTGTATTTTGTGTGTGTGTGTGTGTGTGTCCGGGTGTGAGAGTGTGTGTGCTTCTTTGTGTGTAAGTTCTCGTGTGCGGTCACATAATTACTCGCAGCTGAGTTGTTTAAATGAAATCATATATTATTATGCACACGCGTCACTGTTTCACTTAATTGTGGCTAAAATTATTTTATACGCGAGCAATTTAACCGATTTATAAATGTTCCCAGCTTCTTTTTGTTGTTTGCCTTTTTGTTAGCTGCTGCACTTTTTTGACAATAATTAAACTGAATATAATTGGGCTTTCTTTTTATCTTTGCGCTGCGTGCACATGAAAATCGAACTATACATAAAACTAAAATTAAATTAAAAGGGCTATATTGCAAAAATATATAGCAGATATATTCCTGATCAGCATCATGAGTCGAGTCGATTTGGCCAACACTTGCTCTGTGTCTATATAACTAAATAAATCTCAGAAACTATAATTTGGGTATAAATAGTCATCTACCTTAGGCAGATCAGGCTTATTTAATTTCATCAATCAAGCTCCATTTCCTATAGCAATAAAAAACACAACTTCAAACTCAGATTGTGTTAAGCAAAATGATTTTTTATATGGAACAAACTGTCATTAACAAACCTATAACTACAAGTATATTTAACAAGCTGAAAGTTGAACTGACTTCTTAAGAAGTTAAATTACTATTCACCCTTTAAATAAATTTGTTTTTAAGCGAGCTCCATCAAAGTCAAACTTAGCAACAAAATGCCCATTTAAAATGCATATAATATCGTCTAAGCAAGGCCACAACACGTTGTTGTGGTTGTTGTATTTGCTGTGAACTAAAAGTTCTCAATTTATTTATAAGTATGGGTATTTAGTAGCTGGAAGCACTGAAAAGTATGCAACGCAATGAATACTGCGAACTGGCGATTATCTTAGCACATACAGTGTCGGCAACACAAATACCACTATTATTAATAGGTAAAAACCAAATGATACAGCAGCAGTTTGGGTTAGGGAATCTAAGCCTTAAAACTGTAGGAAGACCTAAGAAAATTTCTTAAATACATGGGGAGTTTGAAGTATAATGTTAAGCTTTGCTTTTCCTATAATGAAGTTGGCTCGATGCATTGGATTAAAACGGTGATAGACTAACACGTTTATTTTGGGTTATAAATAAATATAACGTTTTCATATGCATTGGATGAAATGCCTTTATTATGACAGCCGAATAAGGTTGAGAGTTAATTAGAATTTTGTCG